>JAWWNI010000398.1:0-600000 GCA_034642065.1 Darevskia nairensis | reverse complement strand
CTTCTTAGCATGTTTGTATGCCACTGTTCTGTCGTAGATGGCTTTCAAGGCCACTAAACGCAAGTCAAACATGAGTCAGACAATCATCATAAAAGCATGAAACAGCAGGGAGGGAAACGCCAGCAAAATGCTAAACTGCATCTTCAGGAACAGCTGGAACAGATTGCCTGAATTGAGACAAGCCTAGCAGCCAAGGCGCCAAGCGGAAGCAATCGCCAGGTGATCAACAGTCCAATCCAAGGCAAATATTTTTTTTTTTTTTAAATGACTTTAAAGTGAACAACTTATGCCAAATGAAATAATATCAAAGAATCTATTTACAATACAACATTACACACTGGAATCAGCAGATAGTAATTTAACAGACGTTCACCCTCTGCAATTGCAATCTTATTATGATTATTTCATCCTCCTCTTCTTTTGTAACAAGGTAAACATGTACCTCTATTTATTTATTTTCCTCTTGTAACCCCTGCTTTCCTTCTGGCTTTCAAATGGGAAATGATTTACAGTCAAGACCACAGCCCTTTGCGCACTTACTTGAGAGTAAGCTTTATTTAACTTGGTGGAACTTACTTTTGAGTAAACATGCCGTGTATGCATTTGCCTTTTCCATGGTCTAATATTGCCTAGTTGTTAGATGGCATCTGTAACCATGAATGCCAGATTTTTAGAAAACCCTACCTGTAAGGGAAATCGCAGCTGCTTCTAAGTCCCCCCCAAATATGCACTCCAGTCTTTGACAAAGCAAATATATGTGTTAACTAAATGGGAAGTGTTAACACAAGGTGGAGAACTCATGGTCCTCCAGGTGAACTCCAGCTCCCATCATCCCTGTTCATTGGCCATGCTGGCTGGGGCTGATGGGTGTTGGAGTCCAGCCTGCAGGTTCTCCACCCTTGCTTTGCTAAATCTCCAAGAAGGTCCCTATTTCTGGCCCTGTTGACATCATCCAGTTGAAAATGCGTGTCTCTCTCTTTCTTCAAAGGAAGCAGTAGTAAGGGTGGCTTTCCTCTTTACTCACCCAGCAAGTTTTGTTTTCAACAAAATGTTTATTAGGAGGACATCTCCACCCAGGGATGGAGAAAGTTCATGCAAGAAATCAGGCCTGGTTAACTAGAGTATGAAAGAGTCCTTGTCTCTCTGATGCAGCTCTCAGTCCTCCATCAAGTAATCAATCACTGTGTACATTACTACCCTTTAACCACACATTAGAAGAATTTACCAGACACTCTGATGTCCAGGTCATCACCCTATGGATGAACAGAGACGGGAGGAATCTATCAAAATTTTGAGGTTCTGTGATTTTAAAGTTGGCAAAGGGATGTCGCGAGTTGGACCTTGTCTTATTTTTTGGACCTTGTCCCTAAATGGCCTCGGTCCAGTATACCTGAAGGAGCGTCTCCACCCCCATCGTTCTGCCCGGACACTGAGGTCCAGCGCCGAGGGCCTTCTGGCGGTTCCCTCACTACGAGAAGCCAAGTTACAGGGAACCAGGCAGAGGGCCTTCTCGGTAGTGGCACATGCCCTGTGGAACGCCCTCCCACCATATGTCAAAGAGAACAACAACTACCAGACTTTTAGAAGACATCTGAAGGCAGCCCTGTTTTGGGAAGCTTTTAATGTTTTATAGACTATTGTATTTTAATATTCTGTTGGAAGCCACCCAGAGTGGCAGGGGAAACCCAGCCAGATGGGCGAAGTATAAATAATAATAAATTATTATTATTATTATTATTAATAATAATAATATTAAAAACAAACAAACAACTGTTACTGAAGTATTGGATGTGGAGACACCCAGGACTCGATGGGCCATTGGCCCAATCCTGAAGCATCTTCTTGTGTTGTTAGTTCAGGGAACATATAAAATGCTCAAAGTGGGCAAGCGAAAATAACACCAATTCCAGGGCTAGGAGACATAAGAAGCTAGAATGAAGATGCTAAATTTATGTAGCCTTGGGAGGAGGGTTTTTGCAGGGAAGTGATTGCACTCTCTATAAATACCTTCAAGGTGACAATAGACATGAAGAATGGGTAATTTATTTACAGCACTGGGTGACATGATATCCGTCAATATGGCCGAAAGCGGAGGATGGGAACATTTAGAGTTGAGATCAGGCCGGCGTTTAGCGTTAGGACGCCCTGGGCATCAGGATAGATCCCCCAGGGGGCATGATCAAGGAGGGCAATCTCCCCTGAAGCTCCATAGCGGAGGCCCATCAGTGGAAATAAGGTCAGCTTAATAACCCCGTGCCCGTGAAATATAAGCCAATTGCGACTTCAAATTATCTACTGAGCCCCTGGTGCCAACAAATAAACCCTTATTTCAATGTTTCCCAAGAGAGCATTTAGATTACAGACAACTATACTGCAGTACACAACTTCCAAGCGGAATAATCAATACGAATTATAGGACGGGCACATTTTTCAAAGTCAGAAAGTGAATCCCAGCGTTGCTCTGTAGCTCCTGCTTGTCTAAATAAATTGGGGATGGAAAGGTGGACATGACAGTGTAGGTTTTTTGTTTTTGTTTTGTTTTGTTTCCTCCCCCCAGAGGGGTTGGTCCCCCACCTGATAAGGGTCACTTTGCCAAAACTTTCTTCCTTTCTTCCAGCAATAGCTGGCCCCCAACATCACCCCCAATGATCTTCAGGATGGCCGAGTGGAGATTTGAACCCTGATCTTCCAGGTCCTAGTCTAGCACTCTAACTGCCATGCCACACGGGCTCTTGATACAATATCCAGGCAACATACAGCAGTTTATATATAAAGTCCCTTAAAAGGCAACACAAAATAATCATGACAATGTATCCTGATATGGAAACTGGTGATGAAGACAAATCTCAGGTGTGTATATTTGGTGGGATGGGGAGGATGGAGAGGGAAGGTTGAAAGAAGCTTGGTTTGTATCTGGGCTTCTCCATCTCTATTGGAGATCCAATTTTTCTAAGTGGGGAGGAGTCCCAGCAAGGCCCCAGTGAATCTGCCTTTTTGAGGACTTGCTCAGTTTCTCATTATTCCCAGTCTCTATCTCTCCACATTTCCACATCAGTCTGGCTCATCCAGATGGGGGAAGGTGTGTAGTGCAGCACCCAAAAGATCTCAGGTTCAAGCTCCGGCATCTCCGGGTAGGACTGGGAAGAGCTCTTCCATAAACCCTTGGAGAGCCGGCCGCAATCCAAAATACCAAGTCGGGTAGACCTTCTTCTTCTTCTTCTTCTTCTTCTTCAATCCCTTGTAGCCAAGTAAGATTGTCTTCAATGAACATGGTTTTAACAATGAGTCCGTAAGTCACTGTGGAGGACAATTCTGGATCCACACATCCTTCCACAGTGGGGACATTGGTTTCCGGGCAGGAGTTGATCACGGTGTGGATTTGCCAAGGGTGCCTTCCTCTTAGCACATTTCTCCCTTTCATCCTGAGTTCAAGTGACTTCACAGCCCATGACACCTTTGGTAAAGGCTGTTCTCCAATCGGAGCGCTCGCAGGCCAGTGTTTCCAAGTTGCCGGTGTTTATACTAAATTTTTTAAGATTTGCCTTGAGACAGTCTTTAAACCTCTTTTGTTGACCACCAACATTACGCTTTCCATTTTTAAGTTTGGAATAGAGTAGTTGCTTTGGAAGTCGATAATCATGCATCCACACAACATGACCAGTCCAATGAAGTTGATGTTGAAGTGCCTGACTTCTGGTATAAGTCAGGTTACTGTGTTCCTGATCCTGCAGCAGTGTGGAACGGGGGTGTTGAAAGAAATGTTCTCAGAATGAGAGCCATCGGGATGGAAGAAGTAATTTTGGGATTGCCCTGGATAATCTCCATGGTATCCTTTACAACTCCATGTCTGTGAAATAGTGTTTTTGTCTTTTGGCTTTCAAAGAAAGAGTCATAAACCTCCAAGTGGGGTGACTTTGTACCATGTTGATTTCTCCCTGCCCCCATTTTCCATCTCCCTATTTCATTTTCTAGGAAGATGCAAAACCCTGCAGATCAAAACCCAGAGTGGCAATCTTCCTCAAGCTTCTTCTGAACCCTATAAACAGAGACGCTTAATGTTCTTTTCTGACCCAAGGCAGATGTCCCCTGCGGTGGGGACTTGTTGGTTGGTCGTTTAGTCATGTCCGACTCTTCGTGACCCCGTGGACCAAAGCACACCAGGCACTCCTGTCTTCCACTGCCTCCTGCTGTTTGGTCAAACTCATGTTGATAGCTTCAAGAACACTGTCCAACCATCTCGTCCTCTGTCGCCCCCTTCTCCTTGTGCCCTCCATCTTTCCCAACATCAGGGTCTTTTCCAGGGAGTCTTCTCTTCTCATGAGGTGGCCAAAGTCTTGGAGCCTCAGCTTCAGGATCTGTCCTTCCAGTGAGCACTCAGGGCTGCTTTCCTTCAGAATGGAGAGGTTTGATCTTCTTGCAGTCCATGGGACTCTCCAGAGTCTCCTCCAGCACCATAATTCAAAAGCATCAATTCTTCGGTGGGGACTTACTGCTCTCCAAAGTTCAAACCAATGATATCATGACTTTATCGAGGGAGGCTAATTTGCAGGCTGCCTCAGGGACATTGTGGGTTGCAGCACCAAGGGGAAAGATTTCTCATCCGCAGAAGAAACTTAGAATCATGGGCACCATGTCTGTGAAATAGCAATTTGGTGTGTCGGCTTTCAAAGAAACAGCAATAAACCTCCAAGTGGAGTCACTTTGCACCATGTTGTAGGTACAGTAATACCTTGGATCCCAAACGCCTTGGCTCCCGAACGATCGAAACCTGGAAGTGAGTGTTCTGGTTTTCGAACAATTTTCGGAAGCTGAACGTCCGGCATGGCTTCTGCGGCTTTTGATTGGCTGCAGGACACTCCGGAAGCCAACTGGAAGCCACTCCTTTGTTTTTGAACGGTTTCAGGAGTCGTATGCACTCCCGGAACACATTCAGTTTGAGAACCAAGGTACGGCCATGCTGGAGTGATGCTCTGTGTTTTTTTTTTTTTTTTCAGTCAGCTATGACAGCCAGAATAGTTTGCTGGCAGGTAGACCACAACAGAGCCTCAAGAATTAGTAAAGGTAAAGGGACCCCTGACCATTATGTCCAGTCGTGTCCGACTCTGGGGTTGCGACGCTCATCTCACGTTACTGGCCGAGGGAGCTGGCGTATAGCTTCCGGGTCATGTGGCCAACATGACAAAGCCACTTCCGGTGAACCAGAGCAGTGCACGGAAACGCCGTTTACCTTCCCACCGGAGTGGTACCTATTTATCTACTTGCACTTTGACGTGCTTTCGAACTGCTAGGTTGGCAGGAGCTGGGACCGAGCAACGGGAGCTCACCCTGTTGCAGGGATTCGAACCGCTGACCTTCTGATCAGCAAGCCCTAGACTCTGTGATTTATTAGGATATAATTCAGGCGGCTGGGGAAATATTTAAAAATGGGCTGTTCTGCAATTTTATTTTATTTTATGCTTTAAATCTCAGTCGATGCTCCCATTGACCAAAGATCTGGGGAAATATTTGCTTGGGTCATTTTCTGGGTGTGCGGAGGCTGCCTGTTTCCCTAGAGGACCGCAGGTTTCACTTTGTCATGACATATGTTCATATTGTGATTAAAGTTTCTGCTGGTTAAATAAAATGGGTTCTTTTAAAAGGAAAAAAAAATAAAGAATATCAGGCTGCAGAGAGGAGGAGGGGAGTGTTTATGCTTCTGCTCTGCTTTATTATTATTCTCCTTCACTCGTGTTGCCGTAGGACCATCTGTTGGCATTGTAGATAAAGCCATCAGTTGAGAAGGGGAGGGAAGCACAGAGCTCTAAATAGACACAGGCGAGGATCTCTTCTAAGGAAGATGCTGGAGAATTTGCTGGAGGCACAACTGCAGTGTGCCAGCATGACCATCACTGCCTAAAAACAGCCTTGATTGGAGCAGCCATCCCATCAAATGCCAAGTGTCAGGGACTGGCTGGATGAGGAGGGGTTTAGATCCTGGGTCCTGGTGGTGGGCAACAGGACACCCCCCCCCCCCAGAGGAGGAGAAGAGCTGGGAAGTACAGGAGACTGGGAGCTTGGAGGATGAGGAAGAGGAGGAAACAGGCAGGTGCCCCAATACACAGTAAATAAACAGGAATCAGCAGCTTTGCCACCGAGCCACCCTGGCAGCTTTTCTGCTGACAGCCTGCAAGCCCCACCCCAAACTCCCAGAACAAGGCATCTGATGTATATCACAGAGCAGAGAGCCAGGAAGAAACAGAGAGGGCCCCTTGGGGTCCTCCGTAGACAGAGGGAGCGTCATGACACAGAGGGAATGGAGGTACAAGACAGTCTGAACAACTGCTTCACCTAGGTGGAACATATCTCAGAGGTTTCTGTATGTACTACACTTGGGCAAAAAAAAAATGAAAGGCACAAATACAGGATGGGTGACACCTGGCTTGAGAGCAGTACATGTGAAAAGGATCTAGGAGTCTTGGTAGACCACAAACTGGACATGAGTCAACAGTGTGATGCAGCAGCTAAAAAAGCCAATGCAATTCTGGGCTGCATCAATAGGAGTATAGCATCTAGATCAAGGGAAGTAATAGTACCACTGTATTCCGCTCTGGTCAGACCTCACCTGGAATACTGTGTCCAGTTCTGGGCACCACAGTTCAAGAAGGATACTGACAAGCTGGAACGTGTCCAGAGGAGGGCAACCAAAATGGTCAAAGGCCTGGAAACGATGCCTTATGAGGAACGGCTTAGGGAGCTGGGTATGTTTAGCCTGGAGAAAAGAAGGTTAAGGGGTGATATGATAGCCATGTTCTTTCTTTCTTTCTTTCTTTCTTTGTTTACATAAAGAAAAAAATCAGTTACAATTACAGTCATAAAGATTGTCATATCACAATTTCTACAAAATAGAGTCAAGTGTAAGTAATTAAATGAACAAAGACTTCTCATGTACCCCCACTTGTCTATTTGTATTGTTTTCTTGTATTTGTATTGTTTTCTTTCTTCCTTCTCTCCCGAAGACTAGAAGGGAGAACAACAATCCAATATTACTCCCTCCCCCCTCCCTCCCTCACATACACCCACATAAAAAGACAAACAAAAAATGAAAAATGAAAAAAATAAATAAATAAATATACAACATTGAATACACCGACTTCCCGTCTAACACAAAAGCATAATCAAGTACTTAAAATGAATGTCTTCCTTGTTGTTATTTCTCTATTAACCTCCTTTCTGATCCATTCTATTATCTTTCTGCTCCCTTACCACTTATATCCATCTTGTACCTCTTCAAAGATCATTCAAAAGCTGTCATGGTTATCATACCCTTGCTGTAGCTTTGAACATATATTTTGTATTTACTCCATTTATCTATGAATTTTTGCTTGGTGTTGCCCCTCAAGTTGTTAGTAAGGTAGGCCATCTCCACAAACTCTTGCATTTTCTGTTGCCACTCTCTCACAGTTGGGGCTTCCTGATCTTTCCATTTTTTATTAATCAAAATACGCGCAGCCGCCGTTGCATACAAAAAGATCTCCCTTAGCTTGCTTGGTATATCCTTATCAGTGATGCTTAACAAGAAAGCCTCTGGTTTTTTTTATTATCGTAATTCCCCCCCAAAAAAATTGAGTTCTTCCAATATTAATCCCCAGAATGTTTTAATTTTTTGACATGTCCACAACATGTGCAAATATATAAAAGGATGTCATATAGAGGAGGGAGAAAGGTTGTTTTCTGCTGCTCCAGAGAAGCGGACACGGAGCAATGGATTCAAACTACAAGAAAGAAGATTCCACCATCGAGACAAACCTTTCCGGGTGTCTTCCTCTGGAACGCAGCACAGGACGGTCATAACTCTTCAGTCCTGTTGCGCAGCAGCTACACATATCCGAAAATATGTGCACACTCAAACAGCAGAGTAAAGCTGGAAGATGAGGCTGTGAGGTGTGGCATCTAAGTAATTTATTAAGCCATATATACAGGACAAAGCAATCAGGGCGTCCTCTCCCATCTTCTCCAAGAGAGAGAGCAAAAATACAAAAGTACAAACAACCGAAGAGATAGGACTGGCTTCTGTTCCCCACACTTTCCAAGCATGTAATGTAAACACAGACATGTGATGTAACAATCGCACATCCAGCAATGGGAGAGAATGAAAATGCTGACAACCTTGGGCCAGTCGCTGTCTTCTCCCAGCCTAACCTCCCTCACAATATTGTTTTGAAGGAGATAAGGGGGAAATTGTGTACACCACTTTGGTATAGAAATGCAATTTGATTGAGTGGTTAAAATACGAATGTGTGAAGAGCCCAGCAGGAGTAGGCCGTCTAGTCTAGCATCCTGTCCTCACAGTGGCCACATAGGAAGCCTGGACCCAGGACCAGGGTGCAACAGCTACACTCCTCTCCTGTGGTTCCTAGCAAGGGAGATAGAATCCAGCCTCCTTGGTTAGTAACCACTGACAACCTTGTCCTCCACAAATTTGTTGGACCCTCTTTTAAAGCCATCAAAGTTGGCATTCATCACGACATCTTGTGAAAGGGAAGTAAGTAAGCCTCGTTGACTTCATTTGGGCTTGTTTCTCAGTAGAAGAAGAAGAAGAGTTTGGATTTGATATCCCAATTTATCACTACCCGAAGGAGTCTGAAAGCGGCTAACATTCTCCTTTCCCTTCCTTCCAGCATGACTAAGCCGCTTCTGGCGAACCAGAGCAGCGCACGGAAATGCTATTTACCTTCCCCCTGCAGCGGTACATATTTATCTACTTGCACTTTGTGCTTTCGAACTGCTAGGTTGGCAGGAGCAGGGACCGAGCAACGGGAGCTCACCCCATCGCGGGGATTTGAACCGCCAACCTTCTGATCGGCAAGCCCTAGGCTCTGTGGTACCAACTAAGTTTGTTACAAGAAGAAGAAGAAGAAGAGTTTGGATTTGATATCCCGCTTTATCACTACCCTAAGGAGTCTCAAAGCGGCTAACATTCTCCTTCCCCCCCCCACAACAAACACTCTGTGAGGTGAGTGGGGCTGAGAGACTTCAGAAAAGTGTGACTAGCCCAAGGTCACCCAGCAGCTGCAGGTGGAGGAGCGGAGATGCGAACCCGGTTCACCAGATTACGAGTCTACCGCTCTTAACCACTACACCACACGATTAGGAATGTAGCCCAAGTTGGGAGCCCCCAGCACATCTTATTTAAAAGAAGATTAAGCCAAAGAGGCTCACGCAAACAAGGACAGCCTCCTTCTCTGAAGTTGGTTGGGCAAACCTGTTTCTGAGGACCCCCAGTCTTCCAGGAGAGCCCAGTGTGCAGAGATGCATTTTTAGCTGGAATAGCAAACACATACCCCACAAGATATGATTGAGAAGTCTCAAAGGGATTCTAGAAAAATATCTAGCAGCTTCTCCAGTTAATTTGGTCGAAAATGCCAAACTAACCCACAAGAGCCCCCGAGGCACTGTTTGCAGAATCATTTCCCCTGGGATTAAATAGAGGATAAGTCAGGACCCCTCTCTCCACCCTAAGACTCTCTTTTTATTCCCCTTAGCCTCTGCTTCACCCTTCGGATGTGTGCTTTGCAATGCACGAAAATCCTTCATTCCAGTTAGCAGTTTCAGTGAACCTGACTTAAGTGCTAGTCAGCATCAGTCCAAAGTGAAGTGCCAGAAATTGCCAACGGGAGCCAATTCTCTGACTTCCAGTAGGGCTATTTGTTGTTATGAAACCCTCGGAGCGATATGCAAAGCAAAAAGAGAGCGTGAGAAAGCAAATTATGCACAAAGACAAGCCCATCTGCATCCAGAATTAAGGAACCACATCAATAAGTGGGGGAAATGTGTTCATCCATGCCTATTTTGCTGCACACCTCCTGAATTTCCATGCTTTCGCGTGAATCATATTTGATTATTTTGCTTTCTTTTAGAAAGCAGATTATTTTCAGCAATGAGAAGTTTTGAAGGAGGGGAGGCATAGATAACAGGGGAGAGGCAGGGAAGTATTCCAAAGAGACTTTGATGGAAAGCCAGGAGAGAACAAGAAAGCTCTGGGCCATTGGCTTGTTTAAAAATGGATATGCTGCCTATCCAGATGTTTGAGGCTAACAATCAAAGCAATCAATGCATACTCATATCAATGCATACACCCCCTTTGGCTATTTTTCTTTATTGATTTATTTATTTTTCACTGTCTTTATTTTATTTAAATATTTATCGGCCACCCTTTTCATAAGACTACCGTAAGGGAAAACTGCAGCAACTTTGATAAAACATTAATAAATGCATCAGGGGAAAATAAAGTTAGCTTCTTTCTAGCAAGTCAGGTGTTTTTGCTTTTTCCATAAGGCATTGTATTGCTTTGCTCACCCTTCAAAATGGAGGTGTTGGGGATTGAACCTGGGACTTTTTGGTGTGCAAAACATGTGCCTTGCCTCTTGAGCACTGGTCCCCGCAGCAGAGAAAACCAAATCCCTACTAGTGGTGAGAACTCCCTACTGAATTTGGCCTAAAGCAGAACGAACAATAATGGAAATTTAGAGCTAACAGAACTCTGTTCATGTATCACCCATAGTCCAACTTGCAGGCTTTTTTTGTGTGGCTCTCGGTGACATTTGATGCCCAGGCCTCCCACTGCCTTGCAAAGCCAGGTAAGCGAGGCACCAGGCTCTGGCAGGCTCCTAGAGCCCTCCCTCCTCCTCCCCAAAGCCTAGTTAGCACTTTTCCAGCTTTGGGAAGGAGGTGGAAAGGTTCTAGGACCCTGCCAGAGCATCGCGCCTCCTTCTCAAGGCCTGGCACCTCCTTTAGCATCATCATTGATTCAGCATGTCATCAGCATATCTGAGTAAATATCAACAACCTCAGATATGCAACTTATTACCAAACTTAAAACCATGGAGAGACCTGGTCTGAATCGAGAGATTGGATTCTTATCTCATTATACATGATAAAGCCATTTTCAGCCATCTCACCCCTTGCTTTTTGCTGTAAGACCAATTGCTGTCGTTAACAGTCATCAACAGGTTTACCACACCTATCAGCCAATCACCCATGCCCACCACCCTTCTGAGTAATACCCCTCCCCACCCTCTCACTATATATAAGGGTCTGGTGACTTCTCTTTCAGTGTATCTGAAGAAGTTTGCATGCACACGAAAGCTCATACCAACAAACTTAGTTGGTCTCTAAAGTGCTACACAACCTGGATGGCAGAAAGTGAGGCGGAATTAAAGAACCTTTTAATGCTGGTGAAAGAGGAGAGCACAAAATATGGTTTGAAGCTCAACATAAAAAAACTAAGATCATGGCCACTGGTCCCATCACCTCCTGGCAAATAGAAGGGGAAGAAATGGAGGCAGTGAGGGATTTTACTTTCTTGGGTTCCATGATCACTGCAGATGGTGACAGCAGTCACGAAATTAGAAGACGCCTGCTTCTTGGGGGAAAAACAATGACAAACCTAGACAGCATCTTAAAAAGCAGGGACATCACCTTGCCGACAAAGGTCTGTATAGTTCAAGCTATGGTTTTCCCAGTAGTGATGTATGGAAGTTAGAGCTGGACCATAAAGAAGGCTGGTCGCCGAAGAATTGATGCTTTTGAATTACTGGAGGAGACTCTTGAGAGTCCCATGGACTGCAAGAAGATCAAACCTCTCCATTCTGAAGGAAATCAGCCCTGAGTGCTCACTGGAAGGACAGATCCTGAAGCTGAGGCTCCAATACTTTGGCCACCTCATGAGAAGAGAAGACTCCCTGGAAAAGACCCTGACGCTGGGAAAGATGGAGGGCAGAAGGAGAAGGGGACGGCAGAGGATGAGATGGTTGGACAGTGTTCTCGAAGCTACCAACGTGAGTTTGACCAAACTGCGGGAGGCAGGGGAAGACAGGAGTGCCTGGCGTGCTCTGGTCCATGGGGTCACGAAGAGTCGGACACAATTAAACAACAAAGGTGCTACTGGAAGGATTTTTTTTAATTTTGTTTCAGAATGGGATCGGTCAGAGATGATGGGAGCTGTCGTTCAGCAAAACCTGGGGGGGGTCACATTGGCTCCCCCTGCTTTTAAACGATCCTATCCCCCAACAGCACAATTCATATCCCCGGGTTTCTACTAACCTGGGGGCTTGACCTGCATTTGTTAAAAGAGAGAGTGGCAGCTGTTAAAAGAGAGGGGGAGACTCCTGATCTCAGAACCCCATTCCCATATCTCCCGCTGCAAACGGCTTGCTCCTCCTTCACTTCTAATGCTGGCTGCTTATTGAATTCATGCAGACTCGGAGCACAGGGCGGTCAACGCTAGGGACTAGAGACATGGTGCAAGGAAGCAAATGAAAATGTAGAGGCAAGGGCTGCTCGGTGGAGCTAACAAGCAGAGGTGGGAAGTAGTTTGGTGGAGGAAGACAGGAGGTTTTCTGTGTTTGTTTCTCCCCATTCCTTGCAATTCCAGGATACTTTTCTAAGCTGCACGTGCCAGAAGATTAACTTGCAGGATAAGCTGCGGGTGTTCGCTGTGGCTGCTAAGAACGCGGGGAGGTGCTTTGTTCTTCCTGCAGTTTTCTCCAAGCCCTGTAAACTGAAACTAATAAATAGCCATAGGGCTTTTTCTTCTTTACCCCCCTTAACCTTCCAGTGCTTGTAAAAAGAGCTCTGCTCCCCCATCCATGATCTATGGAAGAGAGAGGGAGCAATTATCTCAGAGTTGCCTAACCTTCTTATCTGTCAAGGGCTGTTTTTGCTCAACGGTATTCTGTTAGGGAGACACATATGGGGATGGGGATGTTGGAGCCAAAGGTGAGATGGGCCACTTCCTTTCTCCTTTATTCCTGCCCTCCTCCCCTCCACAGGCCCTATTTCCCTCTTTCTCCCCTTACCCCTTGTCTCTGCTCTTTTTCTCTGCCGCACCTTTCTCTCGCTGACTTCATGCTTTCTTCCTTCCCCACCCCCCATGTCTCTTCTACCCCTTCCTCCCCTTGTCATTCACAAGAATTTGCCCAAGGGCCACATGAAATGGGCTGAGGGCCACAGGTCGCCCACCTGCAAGTTACCTGGATCTAAGATAAGATTTCTTTATTGCCATTGTACAAGTACAAGTACAACATTGTACAAGTGCAACGAAATTGAATGCCATCCCATAAAAACAAAACAAAAAACCACATTTTCAGCCACACATGCACATACCTACACACCCATCACAACTCTCCAAGGTCATATTATCTAGTTACAGCATTTAAGATGGTTATAACTCTAGGGTAGAAACTATTCTTCAATCTATTTGTTCTTGATCTAATTGTTCTATATCTCTCACTCGAAGGCAGTGGTGCAGAAAGACTATATCCCAGAGGAGATGGATCCTGTAAAATATTGTTTACTTTTTTAAGGCCACGGGAACTGTATAGTTCTTCCAAAGATGGGAGACGATGACCAATAATCTTTCGGGCTGTGGTTATGACCCTCTGGAATACCTTCTTCTCCCTGGCTGTGCAACTAGAGCAGTGTTTCCCAACCAGTGTGCCTCCAGATGTTTTGGGACTACAATTCCCATCATCCCTGGCCACTGGTATTGCTAGCGAGGGATGATGGGAGTTGTAGTCCCAAAACATCTGGAGGCACACTGGTTGGGAAACACTGAACTAGAGAACCAAGCACAAATACAATATATGAGAATGCTCTCTATGGAGCCTCGGTAGAAGGACACCAGCAGTCTCTCACTCAGATTGTTCTTCTTTAAAAGTCTGAGGAAATAAATTATCTTCTAAATTATCTAACTATTCATAAGAACATAAGAATACACCTGCTGGATCAGGCCAATGCAGCTGGTCTTTGGAACACTGGAAAGCAGAATTTGAATACAAGGGCTGCTGATCCACAGCTTTTCCCCAAACATGATGCATCAGACAGCCTGATAGACATCCCTGGAACCTTGTTTTATCAAGCTATGGTGGAAGATGTTTGGTCACAACTAGGGTATTCTTAATGCTGTCCTTGTCTCCACGATCCTTTCCCTCTCTACAACTTCAGCCCTGACCCACCAATTGATTCAAGTGTAAGAGGGAGGGAAGGCAGCCCCTTCCAGATATTAAACTCTTTACTCCTTATTCATGTGGACTAGGGACAGGGCAAAAACCCAAATCCATTCACACTTAAAGAAGAACCTGTCAAATTTGTGCTTTCTGAAATGCTACGCAAACCAAAATCTGCGCTTCCCTGAGTTTTGTGCTGCAGTGCTCCAGCCAAGTTACAGGTGCAGAAATGCATCTGCAAGAGTAAAGCGTGCATTAAAATGCATATGCTCGTGAAACGAACATATACAATTGCATTACAAATTCTGACTGAAACTATTTAATGAATAACTTTCTGAAAGTAAGAGCTGTTCTGCGCTGGAACAGACTGCTGCAGAAGATGGACTCTCCTTCATTGGAGGTTTTTCAACAGAGGTTGAATGGCCACCTGTCAGGGATTCTTTAGCCGTGATTCCTGCATTGCAGGGGGTTGGACTAGATAACCCTTGGGTGTCCCTTCCAACTCTACAATTCTTCAGTTCTATGAAATAAGACACATTCACTGAAGCCATCATATAGGCCACACCAGGAATGGAAAGGCGGAGTCAGAAATAATAGGCTGCTATTCTTGGATTTCAATAACCTAAGCTTCCCATCACCTCTCCCTCCTTCTTCCTGAAATATAATGTCTCCTTCTTCCTGAAATATAATGTGAAAACAGTAACCACACTCCAGATTTCATCTGGAAAAGTGTTCAGAGTCCCTGGCCAAATGTTCTGCCGCTGCCTTGGACCTTCTTCGCCCGTAATTGCTTTGGGCTTCTGTTCAGTGCCTTGCAGCAGAAGACTCTCTCGGCGACAGTGGCGTGTGTTGATTTCAGGAAAGGCGAGCTGGACAGGGATTATCCAGTCTAATGAAACCAAGCAGATTGTTCTGCTGCATCGCAGCTGGGCAAGCAAAATGTAGCTGCTGTTCTGGCAGAGTTCTTCCTAAACTAAAGATGAGGCAGGAAGGACCACGCCTTGTCCACTCAATCCACTTTATACCGAAATACAAGGGTTTTTTGTTTTGATTTCGTTTTAAGAAAAGCCTTGTCATTCCTTCATTGGGCATTGGATTGGCAGTGGCTACTTGATTTGCGCTTCTATGAAGTTTAGATGCTTATCTGTCTTGGTTTCAGGCTCACCAGAAGTCAGCAGCGTATTGGGAAGACTATCTAGGAGAGGCTGTGATCAGTGGCGTTGTGAGGGGGGGCAGGGGGCAGAGACCCGGGCATGTGCAGTCCATCCATCCGAGCCGGCGCTGCTGCTTCTGTGGCGACCGGGAGAGCTGCCGAGCGAGCGCCGGCTCCTGGGGCTGCCCGTCCGTGCTGCTTTAAATGTTGCAGCATTTTGGGCGCCAACGAGAAGTTCCCCCTCCCTCTGACTCCTTTGCTCTCTGATACGTTCGGACCTCCAAGTCCGAGGGGAGCCGGGTTCCTCCATGCTCTCAAGAGACGTCTCAGCTTGCTGCCCCCTCCCTTCTGCTTCTGTCATCATTATCTCATAACTGGGCAACTCCCCACTAAGCCGTTCAGCTTCCGCCTCTCTCTCTCTGCTTCTGAACACGCTGTGGGCAAGGGGAGGTGCTTCTTCTCCCTCCAGCTCTCCAGAGAAGCTGGTCTGCCATAGAATGCATTCCCCAGTCCTCGTCTTCAGACCATTCCCTGACACCCACCCCACAGAGCATTTCCACCAAGGGGACACAGCACACAAGCCCTCCATGCTGCAACATGGCACTGTCATAACAATCTATTAACTGCTCATTAATTCTTATCTGTGAAGTTACCGAAGGGAGGGGAGGACTCTCCACGTCGGACCGATGGGGGACCAAAAATGGGGGCTTGAGGGTCTGTCGTGGGGAGTGAGAAATATCTGAGGAATGTTGGAGGTCAGGCATGGTCCCAGGCAGAAATGAATACCAGTTTGCTGGAAACTACAGGAGGGGAGGGGGCTCTTGTGCTCAGGTCCCACTTGCAGATTTCCCAGAATAAACATCTGGTTGGCCATTGTGAGAATGTGATGCTATAGGAGATGAGACCTTGTCTTGATCCAGCAGGCTCTTCTCGGGTTCTTATGACAATGATGCTTCTGGGTACCAGTTGCTGGCAATCTCAAGAGAGAAGGGTGCTCCTATGTTCTGGTCCTGCTTCCAGGTTCCTCATTGGTATCTGGTTAGTCCTGTGAGGATGGGATACAGGACACAATGAGCATAGGCCTTCTGCAGGAGGCTCTGCTCATGTATTTATGCCCTTCAAATAGCAACTAAATCCCATTTTAAAATATATTCACCTTGAATTTGTTTTTCTCCTTTTCTGTGTTCGTTCTCCCCCCGCAACCCCTGCTTTCCTTGGGAATCAAGCTTGTGGGTGGATGTTTGTTAATTTAAACCTCATATGGAGTAGAGGAGCAATAGCCTGCTAATGTAATAACTAATTTTAAATATGCATTGGCTCCATTAATAGAAAATCTGATCCCCTGTGAACTGTGGCACCCAGATGACTATTACGCTGGGGGAAATATCAGTATTGAAACCTACATAATTATTAGTACATATATCATTAATGTTTACAATATCAGCGGAACCGGAGGTTTATAAATGCATAGCTACACATACATATCTCAGTGCTTTGAGCTAATATATGTTGAAGGGCAGAAATGTATCAAATTGCCATGTTTTAATTACACAGTCTGCCCCTTTAAGAAGTGATTCAATTTTCCAGCATTTGGATTTGTAAACTCTGTTAATTTGTTGGTTCTCTTCCAAGTACTGGTGAGGTTCATTTTCTACTAACGCTTCGATATATATATATTTCCCCAAATGTATAGATCTCTGTACATGACATATTTAATAACCGAGTGTCTGCTGTAGTTACTGATGCAGTGGTTGTGAGCTAGTTATGAAATCTCTGGTTCAAATCTCGCCTAAAGCATGGACTTATTAAAATGTCTTAAGCAAGTCACTGTTCTCTAATCGCCAACATCCATTTGAATCACAGAGATCCCCTTTCCTTACAGGAAAAAAAAATGTATTTCTGTGTTGATATCTGGGGAGGGGAGGGGGCAGAGAGAATGATGGGAACAAAATTCTGCCTCTCCACAGCCACCGGTGCTGGTCCGTGGGTTACCCGAAAGGCAAGGTCCGTGGTCAGAGGTGCAACATAAAGGCAGTCCGTAGTCACTGAAGCTGGGTGCAGGGCAGGGAGTCAGGCAAAGTCAGGAGCAGGTAGGCAAGCAGGGAACCAGGGCGGGTCAGGAGCTCAGGCAGGAAAGCAGGACAGGTTTCAAGCAGGAACACTGGCAGGAACTGGTCACCAACAATGTTGCTCCTGCAACTTGGGGCTGGGGCTGGCAGGCTTTTATCTGCCCCGAGGCAGAGGGCAGCCCCGATCCTCCGGTGACTCGCCTCTCCTGGCCTGGAGGCGAGCACTCCTCCTGTGGGAACTCAGTTCCCTTCGCCTCTCTGCCCTTCGCCTCTGCAGCGCAGGAGAGGCTGGAGGGTTACCGGACCCGGAGGCAACCTCAGCTTCCCCTGACAGGGCTGGGAGTGGAGCACCTGCAGGCAATGGGTCCTCCCCATCCCATCAGGAGCCAGAGCAGACTCAGCAGATGCCTGCACCTGAGGATCTAGCACAGGTGAGGCCCCTTCAGACTCATGCCCCAGCCCCGGCTCTGCTGGTTCTGGAGGCGGGGAATCCTGTGCAGGCTGGGATCCCTCAGGTTCAGCATCTGAGTCTGAATCCCAGGCCATCACACCACCTCCCAAATGGATGAGTATGGGGGAGTTTGTCAGGATTTTATCCCAGGACAGAGAAGGATTTGGGGGTTCTTAAATCTTTCTCCTCCTTCGAGAGGCTGGCTTTTGCCATCCCTGTCCCGCACAAGCTCATAGCAATGCCCGAATCAACTTTGGCATCTCTAGTAAGGATGAGATAGTGTAAGAAACTGGCGGAAAGTACTTTTCCATGCAGTGCCTAGTTCAACTATGGAACTCGCTCCCACAGGAGGCAGTAATGGCCACCATTGGATATAGCCCATAGCTAGATAGATCTTCCTATATAAATAGAAATGGAATGCTGTCATCACGCAGCCCCTACTGGAGGATTTGTAGTGCCTAATCACAGTCCTGGATTTGCATGAAGTCGGAGCAGGGGAAGGGAACAACAAAGAAGGCAACTTTTAAACAGCAAAGGTTTGAGTAAATCAGGGCAGAGGGACACAGAGGAACAGAGAGGGTATGAGGGGCTTGAAGGCGCTGTGAGGATATAGGCGCTGCCAGTCAGTGTAGACAATATTGAGCAGCATGGAGACTCAGTATAAGGCAACTGCCTATGTCCAACTGGTGGTTGTTTTGCTACAGCTGTGTCAACCCTCTTATTGTGGAGTAATGTTTTTTCTCTGACATGATCCTCTTTTGGGAGTCGTAGAATCATAGAATTGCAGAGTTGGAAGGGACCCCAAGGGTCATCCAACCCAACCCACTGCAATGCAGCAATCTCAGTCCTCTGGTTCTAAAGTCTGCTATGTTTTCTCCACTTCAGCAAAGTCCCAGGACCCCTTTCTCTAACCTGGCAGATGACGAAAAGATCTTCAGCGGCGGAGACAGCGTGTGGATGGAGCAGAACCAGGAGCACGCCCTGCTCTCCGAAATCACAGAGGAGGACCTGGAGGTCATCCGCCAGCGAGAAGAAGCCATCCAGCAGATCGAGGTCAGTCACTGTCATTGCGGGGAAACTGGAAGCCTCCGAGAGTTCAGTGCTCCAGCCCTGATGGGATTTTTGGAAATGCGGAGGGATATTGAGTGTGTGTGTGTGCAGTCCTTTGTGGGAATCCTGCTACACTGAGAAATCCTCAACCATTAGGGGTTTGGGAAATATACTTGGCTGAGAAATAGTCCGATACAGTTCTGCATGGAAGCTAATTTGGACTGTGAAAGTGCCTATTGGTGTGATGAAAATTCAGCTCAGTGATCTTGCCAACAGAAAAGCAATACCATTAAAAAAAAAAATGTTAGTGCTTAATCAGCAGCCATTAGGTATAAAGATTATGAGTTTATATACTTGGTCTGCACTGTGATTTTAATTTAAACAGGAATCTGTAACACAGAGCCAGCCAGCCAGCCAGACAGACAGACATTGTCCTTGCTGGTGTTGTTGCTGTGTTGTGTTTTATGAAATTTCAGTTTCTTGGGGCCTGTTCCCTAAAATGCCACTTTTGTACTGAAAATCACACGAAACCAGGGATTCTTTAGCCATAAACATGCTGGATTTTTATAAAAAAAATATCTTTTCTTTAACTGACTGGAGGCTGTATTGATGTAAGTGGTTTTAGTACTCTCTTTACTCTCAGCTTTTATATATACATTAAAAAATGTTGCCTAGCTGCCTTTGCTTTGTTGTTAACTGCCTTGAGCTTTGGGGACATTTTGGACTTTTTAGTTTAGAGGAAAGGTGAGCGAAAGGTGGGAGTGCAGGAATTTATAAAGCTCCCCTGTAACACTAGAACTCATGGGCACCCAATGCAGCTGGATGTGGGAAGATTTAGGACAGAGAAAGGAAAGTTCTTCTTAATGAGGCCCTAGTTGAACTATGGAACTCGTTCCCAGGTGAGGCAAAGATGGTCACCAACTTGGATAGAGGAGAGAGCTATCAATGTTGGAGATTCATTCCCCGTGTGCAGTCATGGGTTTGTTGCCTATCACATGACTGGGTATGTGTTTTGATTCCACAGGAATGGAATGTGACGAAGACAGGATGTTTGTCTTACTGTGTTCCCTGAAGTGGGACTATTGTCCTTTGTTCTTTCTCTATGCTGTCTGATGATAGAGGGAGAGGGAGCCATGTCTCAGAGCTCTGTGTGTGTTTATATGTAAATAAAGTAGATTAGCCAAAATGCTGAGTCGCTGAGTTCTGTTACGCAACTGCGCAAACCTCTGCAGATCCATTAGTGTGCTAATGTCTTCTGGCATTAGTCGCTGTGATGTTCGGGCTGAGGAATGGTTGAGAAGCTCCCGAACGATCGCCCAGGAGGGAGGGAACATGCCAGTCGGGCATGAGTCCCTGCCAAGGTCCTACTTGTGTGTAGGACATCCTGACAATCAATGCCTACTAGCCGGGATGGCTGTGTTCTGCCTCTACAGTTGGAGGCATCAATGCTCCTGAAGACCAGTTGCTGGAAACCGCAGGAGAGGAGCTGGATCTTCTTCTGAGATTCTGCTTGCAGGCTTCCCACAGGCATCTTGGTTAGCCACTGTGAGAACAGGATGCTGGGCCAGATGGACCATTTGGCACAATCTACCAGGCTCTTCTTACATCCCTATTATCTCCTCAACATGCTTCTGACTTTCCTTGGAATCCCCGCCACAACCATCGGCACCCACAGCTCAAATGCAAAGGCAACGCTCGTATACAAACAAATAATCAGGAGCTTCCTTGTACTCTCACGCCAACTTAGTCAGTGTTGCCAGTATTTGGAATGGCACCGCTTCCCCAGGAGGGAGATGTTTCAATAAAGTTGCCCACAGTTCAGGGACAGATCATTTGTTTTGTGTTCAGTGTCTCCTCTCTTTCAGCCCGTGACATCTTCAGCTACAGGTATCTCAGGTAGAATCACCTGGAAAAGATTTCTCTGCCTGCTAGGTTGGAGAGTTGTTGCTCTGAGTAATGGTGATAGTGCTGTTGTGTACAGGTCCTTCTTTCTACATCCCCACAGTTGGCCACTGTGAGAACAGGATGCTGGTCTAGATGTGTCCCCTTTCACTTGATCCAACAAGGTTCTATTGATGTTCTTAATGCTGGGTTAAATCAACAAATGGTGAGGCTTAGCAAGAGGCAGCTCTGTATGTTTTCCACACTCCTGTTATTTTTTCCCCTGGAGATTCCTTGACTCTTTCAGGAAGTGATGGACTCTCCTTCATTGGAGGTTTTTAAGCAGCAGTTGGAGGATCACATGTCATGGATGCTTTAGTTGATATTCCTGCATTGCAGGGGGCTGGACTAGAGGAAACTGAGAGGAGATATGATAGCCATCTTCAAATAACTCAAGGGCTGTCACATGGAATATGGAAGAATCTTGTTTTCTCCTGGGTAGGACTCCAACCAATGGCTTCAAGTTATAAGAAAGGAGATTCCGACTAAACACCAGGGAGGACTTTCTGACAGTAGCAGCTGTTTGAAAGATTGTGCTCTCTTCTTCATTGGAGGCTTTTAAGCAGCGGTTCGATACTCATCTGTCTTGGAAGCTTTAGTTGAGATTTCTGCATTGCAGGACTAGATGCCCCTTGGGGTCCCTTCCAACTCTACAATTGTATTATTCAGTGGCTCCTTAGTGTCAGGATCGCCTATTCTCGAGTAGGACCTTGGCAGAGACACATGCCCGACTGGAATGTTCTCTCCCTCCTGGTCGATCGTTCGGGAGCTTCAAAAGCTTTCTTCAGCCCGAACATCACAGCGACTGATGCCAAAAAGCACCAGCACACTCAGGGATCTGCAGGGTTCAAGCAGTTGTGTAACAGACCTCAGCAACTCAGCGTTTTGGCTAATCTACTTTATTTACATATAAACACACACAGAGCACTGCAACATGGCTCCCTCTCTCTCTGTCGTCAGACAGCAAAGAGAAAGAACAAAAGGACAATAGTCCCACTTCACTGAACACAGTAACACAAACATCCTGTCTCCGTCACTTCCCACTCTGTGGAATGTAAACACACACCGTCATGTGATAGATAATAATCCCATGACTGTAAACACGGGAATGAATCTCCAACACTTAGATGTTGTCTGTTGGAACATGCACTGAGCTACAGCCACTGCCCACACCTCCAGCTAACCAATAGGAAGACAGACAGGAAAGTCTGCTCAAATTTAACCCTCTTCTAGAATCACACCAAGCATCTTCTGGTATTAGCATTAAGTGTTGGGAACCCTGATATTTCCAGTGTTCTAAACTGTAAGAGAAACCTCCCAAACAGACCTCAATCAGCACACTTATTTCTGCTGCTCTCCTTCCCATGTTTTCTTAACAATTAGTGGCCTTGAGAGGATTCCACCCCCAATAGTGTTTATTATAGAATCATAGAGTTGGAAGAGACCAGAAGGGCCCATCCAGTCCAACCCCCTGCCAAGCAGGAAACACCATCCAAGCATTCCTGACAGGTGGCTGTCAAGCCTCTGCTTAAAGACCTCCAAAGAAGGAGACTCCACCACACTCCTTGGCAGCAAATTCAACTGTCAAACAGCTCTTACTGTCAGGAAGTTCTTCCTAATGTTTAGGTGGAATCTTCTTTCTTGTAGTTTGAATCCATTGCTCGTGTCCGCTTCTCTGGAGCAGCAGAAAACAACCTTTCTCCCTCCTCTATATGACATCCTTTTATATATTTGAACATGGCTATCATATCACCCCTTAACCTTCTCTTCTCCAGGCTAAACATACCCAGCTCCCCTAAGCCGTTCCTCATAAGGCATCGTTTCCAGGCCTTTGACCATTTTGCTTGCCCTCTTCTGGACACTTTCCAGCTTGTCAGTATCCTTCTTCTTCTTCTTCTTCTTCTTCTTATTATTATTATTATTATTATTATAAAAAAAAAATAAGAACAACAAACATCATATTTCCAAAACAGGAGCTATAAAACACCTATGGGCCTTGAGATGATTTCTCCCCCTAATAATATTTATTATTTATTAAGAAATAATAATATAAACAACAAACATCCTATTTCCAAAACAGGATTTCCAAAACACAGACGTTGAGAGGCTTTCTATCTCTTCTTCTGAAGTGCCCCCTGTGTCTTTTTCTTACTCCTTCCTTTAACCCCAGTGTTGAATGCAAGCAACTCGGGGAAAATAAGATGTTTGTATATATATCTCCCTTTCCATGCAGGGCTTAAACTGCAAATGAACTCTGCGCTAGGAGTGCACAATAAATCACAAGATTGGATTAAGAAACATAGTCTTGCGCCTCTCTAATTGGATTAAGCTAATTGTTTCAGGGTGGATTTGGGAATATTATTAGTGCAGCAAGAAATGTGATGTTATCAACACCGTTAGAAGACCATAAACGTTCAAACAAGCCGCCTGTTGCCAGCCAGTTTTCAGCAGGGAAGAGACACGGGGTGGAAGCGGAGACGAGAACTAGGCATGATTTAATGTTGTAAACAGCAGCCTTAATTCAGCTGATGGGAATTATATGGGGCAATGGATCTCTAATGAAGCTAATTTTATGGTGGTGCTTATCTCCAGTGCTTAGAACTTCACGGAGTGTAAAGGTACATACCTGGAGGTGGCTGTTGACTCCTTGCCCACATGGACATCCCACCAAGTTCAATAGGATTCGAGCCCAAATAAACATACATAAATTTACCTAAGATAATTACAGACCCTCCAAGTTGTACCTATTTTCCAGGGACATCCCGGATTTAGAGAAGCCGTCCCGGTTTCTGATTTGATCCTGGAATATCCCACTTTTCCTTAGGACGTCCCCATTTTCATTGGAGATAAGTAACTATATAACCTTTAGAAGACATCTGAAGGCAGCCCTCCATAGGGAAGTTATTTAATGTTTAATGCTTTGTTATGTTTTTCATATACGTTGGAAGCTGCCCAGAGTGGCTGGGGCAACCTAGTCAGATGGGAAAGGTAATAATAATAATAATAATAATAATAATAATAATAATAATAATACATCGGTCGTTCAATAAGGAGGCCGAGTCATTTGCCTTTCAGTAGCTTTTATCAGTGCTCGTTATTTACAGTGAAGAGCTAAATTATATCATGTCTACTCAGTCACTAGCAGAATCCGGAAGTGGCGCATGGCGATTTTGGCGCCAGCAGAGTAGCCTAGGGAAACGGAAGCGCCTTTTCCTCCTACGTGATCTCTGCCCCGGACCTGCTTGCTGGGAGCTGCCAGGTCTCTCGCTGCATCCCTCGGGCCCTGGCATCCCTTTCCCTTCCGAGGAACAGCTGCTCCCACTCCCCGATGAGTCAGTCGTCAGAATAGGTGGCTGTTCCCTATAAGCACTCAGGGCTGGACTGGAAGGGGTAGGCAGATCCCTGACAATTATAATAATAAAATATATTAATTAGGACGTCCCTATTTTATATTTTTTATTAGAGAAATGTTGGTGGGTGGGTGATTCTGGTCCATCTGCACTATGCATTTAAAGCAGGCATGTCCAAAGTTTGTTTCCGAGGCCTAATCCGGCCCGCCGGTCAACTTAATCCGGCCCCTGTTGCAGTATATGTCCTGGGGTAAAATCCTAAAAAAAAGCCTCAGCAACTTTGGTCGGCCGTCACGCATGTTCACTTCATCAAATCTGGCCCTCTTTGAAAAAAGTTTGGGCATCCCTGATTTAAAGCATCACCATCCCATTTTAAACAGGCATGGCTTCATGGATCTCCCTGGGCGACCTTGGGCCAGGCGTTGCCTCTTAGCCCACCTCACAAGGTTGTTGTGAGGATGAAATGGGGAAGGGAGAAAACGTGTGCCGTCTTGAGCTCCTTGGAGGCAAAGTGAGATATAAATCAGATAAATAAATACGTAAGTAGAAGGATACCTATAAAATCAGAGGTGGTAAGCAAGTTGGCCTATGTTGTTGTTGTTGTTCAGTCGTGTCCGACTCTTCGTGACCCCCTGGACCAGAGCACGCCAGGCACGCCTATCCTTCACTGTCTCTCGCAGTTTGGCCAAACTCATGTTAGTAGCTTCCAGAACACTGTCCAACCATCTCATCCTCTGTCGTCCCCTTCTCATTGTGCCCTCCATCTTTCCCAACATCAGGGTCTTTTCTAGGGAGTCTTCTCTTCTCATGAGGTGGCCAAAGTACTGGAGCCTCAACTTCAGGATCTGTCCTTCTAGTGAGCACGCAGGGCTGATTTCCTTCAGAATGGATAGGTTTGATCTTCTTGCAGTCCATGGGACTCTCAAGAGTCTCCTCCAGCACCATAATTCAAAAGCATCAATTCTAGTTGGCCTATAGAACACATTAACATATTCAGTAAAAGAAGGTGTTCTTTCCAGCACCTATGTAAAACCTTTTGTTGTTGTTGTTTAGGCAAGCTTATCCAAACATGTCGATGTTACATCATTTTTCTTTCTTTTCTTTTTACTGTATTTTACCATCGTTTTACTGTCCCTAGGCAGGCGTTTCCAAAAGTGCTGTCATATTAAAATATTGATTTCTTACAATTGTGCAATGAGTATTATGTAACACTGAAATCCCCGCTCCCCTGGCCAGTAATAATACCAGTGCAGCTTCCACTCATTAAATGGCAGAATCATAGAAATGTAGAGTTGGAAGGGACCCTCAAGGGTCATCTAATCCAACCCCCTGCAATGCAGGAATCTCAACTAAAGCATCCATGGCAGATGGCCACCCAACCTCTGCTTTAAAATCTCCAAGGAAGGAGAGTCCACTACCTCCCGAAGGAGACCATCCCACTGTCGAACAGCTCTTACTGTCATAAAGTTTTTCCTGATGTTTAGTTGGAATCTCTCTTCTTGTAACTTGAAGCCATTGGTTTGGGTTCGACCCTCCAGAGCAGGAGAAAACAAGCTTGCTCCCTCTTCCATGTGATAGCCCTTGAGATATTTCAAGATGTCTATCATATCTCCTCTCCTCCTTCTCTTTCCCAGGCTAAACACACCCAGCTCCTTCAACCGTTCCTCATAAGGCTTGGTTTCCATACCCCTGATCATCTTGGTCATTCTTCCCTGTGCATCTTCCAACTTGTCAACATCTTTCTTAGACTGTGGTGCCCATAACTGGACACAACACCCTAGGTGTGGTCTAGCCAAGGCAGTACCATTGCTTTGGGTGATCAGAACACTTATCACCACTTGTCTTTCAATATTTCAAAGGGAAGAAAAATATGTATAGAGCTTTTGGTGATCTGCAGGGTGAAATATACTCAAGAGTCAAGTGTGAATTTCATGTTCTTTATTCAGCTCATAGTAGCAAGGAATGAGTCTTTCCCCAAAACGTCTGCTATATATACATTATTTACACAATGGACCCCACGTGATTGGCTAATTCCGGGCAACTCCTGTAGGCCAATCAGGTTGCGGATTCACTTCATCCAGGAGCCTGATTGGCTGTTCTTGCAGGCCAATCAGGTCGCTGATTCACTTCCACCTGGAGCTGGATTGGGCGGCTCCTGCGGACCAATCAGACTGCTGCATTCTGGATCCTATTGTTCTAGGACCAATCAGACTACTGCATTTTGGATCCTATTGCTCTAGGATTCAGCTCAGTACTTAACACCAGGGCAAGAAAACCTCACCTGAATTTAGTTGAGTATTTGCTGAGGAGGCAAATAATTCATCTACTTAGCACACACACGTTTTCAATTGACTGGCAGCTCTGGCAAGGCTTCGCCCACCATGCTGTAGATATGCTGATGTGCTTCGAGGCAATTACCGTTAGGAGCAGAGGGGGTGAAATAACATCAACACATGGCTAACGTTATGTCACAATTGGCTGACAGACAATCAGAGCCAGCCACACTGTGCTTTTGCAAGCAGCCCCATAAAACATGTGCTGTCTAAATGTTTATGCCCCTGAATCCAAACACTGTAAAATGTTGGAGCTCGTCCTGCAATTTATGCATCGACTGCCTTGTGGAAGAAGGAGAAGAGGAGGAGGGAAAAGACAGGAGAGAGCAAATAGAAGATGCTCAAAGGAGAGGAGACACTGGAAAGAAAAGGACAGAAGGCGAAGAAGAAGAAGAAGAAGAAGAAGAAGAAGAAGAAGAAGAAGAAGAAGAAGAAGAAGAAGAGTTTGGATTTGATATCCCGCTTTATCACTACCCGAAGGAGTCTCAAAGCGGCTCACATTCTCCTTTCCCTTCCTCCCCCACAACAAACACTCTGTGAGGTGAGTGGGGCTGAGAGACTTCAGAGAAGTGTGACTAGCCCAAGGTCACCCAGCAGCTGCAGGTGGAGGAGCGGAGGCACGAACCCGGTTCACCAGATTACGATTCTACCGCTCTTAACCACTATAACACACTGGCTCTCAAAGGATTATATAGATGATCAAATTATACTTCCAACAGAGAAAAGAGGTAGAGCAGAGGGAGGCCCACCAGATGATTTTGGACTACAACTCCCATCATCCCAAGGTCCCTGCAACAAAATGTTGCAGCGCTGAGAGTCCCTGTCCACTGTTACATTGAATCAGCCAAGGCCTTGTCTATTGTGTCCCATTCCATTAGCCCTCTCGCCTGGTTTTTCATTTTATATGAGCTTCTTCTTTTTTATATATATTGAAACAAAAACTTTATTACATTTTCAAAATTTACAAAGAATAAAAAGAATAATTTGATCCTCAGCTACATATTCTAAGATAAAAATAGGTGTTACAAAATATATGGTAAAAGTATTTAAAGATCTAAGATAAACAAAACAACAATAAAAGAAGGAAAAAGAAGAAGACCAAAACAAAACAAAACCGAAAAACAAAATTACTTTTCTTCTACAAATATTATTTAGGAAGTTCAAACCAATATTTGAATATTCTGTACACAAAGTCCTTCATACTGGTTAGAGTCCCTTATGGTTTTGTTGACTTCCATCTATCTCTTCGCGGTTTAAACTCAACTGATACCGTTTAATAATCTGTGTTTTATTGTTTATCCAAACAATAGGGAGATTTTTTTTTCCCTTTTCTGTGACATTAATCTAAACACAACCAAAAAAGAAAGAAGAAACGAAAAGCTCTGAAGATAGTCCATTACGTACATGCCGTTCAGCATAGTGGTGGAGTGTCTCAGCATTCCATTAATTTCTTGTTCCCTATAAATACATCGTTTTTAGTTGTTGGTCCAGCAGTTTTGATGTCCTTTCTGACCAGTGGGAAGCTTAGCCTCAGTGCCTCTGATCTGTGAAATGCAGTGCGCTTGAACCGAGGGTGAATTTCTCATCTCCCAACGGCCTGCGGTGCAGGGTGAGTGGTCCGGTTAAAGTGCTGCAGAAAGAGAAACTCTGGAAACTTTTTCCTTTGCCCTAGTATATATATTTCCCCTTTAATGTAGCACAACGAAGAATTGTCCCATTTCTTCAGAGCATTAGAGACTTTGAGGTGGAATAATGGAACTTTGCAAATGAAGGGCAGGAGACGAGGGGCGGCGAGGGAAATAGAGAGAGAGAAAGAAATCATGTAGCGGGAAAGAAATGATTCCTTCTGCTCCTCTCTCACACCGAAATATATATTCTTTCTTTGAATAATAAACAGTTGTGGTTGGAGTTTCCATATGAACAACATCTGGCACGGAGCAAGTGAGAAGTTTAAGACCTAACTGCGACATGATTGTGCAGGGAAATCTATTTGAGGTCATTTTGACTGGTTTCTAATAATCGCCCGATATAACAGCCCTCTTCCCCCGAGATCTGTAAAATTGGATTCGTATGATCTAATCTAAACCCTGTTTGGAAGTCAAGGAGAAGGGCTTTTCTCCCCCTATTAACATGGGCTGTGCATCTGAACTGGCAACCTCTGTTCTGGTTCAGCAAAGCTCTTGAATGCTTGCTTAAGTGTTTTCATGAATAAGGATTGGCTTAAGCAGATAGTGGAATTTAGCATGCTTCTGTAAGGTTCAGCAGAGTCAAGGTTACAGCGGAGAGGGGACTTTTATATCCCTTCAGAACTGGAGTAAGGACATTTCCCCCCTTCCTATCTCAGCAGGATGAGGATTGGGTGAAGCAAAGTGGTGGGAACGAGGTCAGGGCATCTCCAGGGCCATTTTCACCAACCCAGAGCTCCCCTGAACTTGCCTCCAACATCTTCTTCTGCCCTTTCCCCATCCTGTTGAGCATGGTACTGATGACGCCAAGGCTGCAGGTTCGACCCCTGTATGAGACAGCTGCATATTCCTACATGGCAGTGAGTTGAACTAGATCAGGTCTTCCCAAACTTGGGTCTGTTTTTGGACTACAATTCCCATCCGCCCAGACCCACTGGTCTTGCTTGCTTGGGATGATGGGAGTTGTAGTCCAAAAACAGCTGGAGACCCAAGTTGGGGAAACCCTGAACTAGATGATCGTTAGGGTCCCTTCCAACTCTACAATTCTACGATAATAAGTGCCTTCTGGATCAGGTCAATGGCCCACCTAGTTCAGCATCCTTTTCTCACAGTGGCCCACCAGGAAGCAGGACCTGAGCACAAGAGCCCTCTCCCCTCCTGTGGTTTCCTGTGACTGGTATTCAGAAGCACTGCTGCCTCCAACTGTGGAGGCAGAGCTTAGCCCTTATGGCTAGTAGCCACCAGTAGCCCTCTCCTCCGTGAATTTGTCCAATCCTCTTTTCAAATAACCCAACTTGGTGGCCATCTCTGCCTCCTGTGGCAGTGAGTTCCATAGTTTAACTGTGTGCTAGGTTCTTTTATCTGTCTTAAATCTTCCAACATTCAGCTTATGGGAGACGATGTGGATGAGGACTCAGAAGACTATACAGCAGAACTTTTTCCGCCTCTGTTTAAAAGCTTGGCAGGGAAACTCTTTGAAACGACATCACATCTCCCTGGCAGATTTGGAACTCTTTTTTAACTAATCTTGGATGCTTGAACTTTTGCTCTTAGAACAGATTTATTGTACAAACCCATTTTCCTTGTAAGAGCACCTGGGCTAGACCCTGCTCTTTCCTAGTCACTGAGTTTGCTGGACTGCTGTAATAAAATTTTCCTTCTTTCCTTGCAAGTAACAGCCTCTGCTCTCTGGTTTTGGTAGAGAGCCAGGGCAGTTGTTCTTAGGCCCGCGAATGCTGCTGCACACTCCACACTTCTCTCTTGAGACCTGCCACCACTTCTCCCCGGATTGGCAGATAGTCTCTTGTGTCTTTTAATGCACAAACAGATCTCCCGGCAGAAGGCGGCCTTCAATAACAGCAATACTAATAACGTGGCAGCAGTTAAATGCAGCGAAGGCCTTTTGGTCTGCATAATTCCACCGGTCCCCTTTCCCTTAATTTCCCAGGTGGTACGTCGGTCTCGCAAGCAAGTACTGAAGTCATTCCTCCTGTAAGCGGGATGCAGTTACAAATCCTGCTCACCCTCTTTATTCTTGCCGCTGCTCATTGATGATGATGGTAAAAAAAAAAGGTTGCTGTTATTATTGCACGTCTGACCATCCACAACTTGCATAAATAATGCAGGAAACACGTTCATAAATAAACCACACTCTGACTATTAAAGAAACTGCCTTTCAGGCTCCATAACCTGAACAGTGTCTGCAACCACAAATTTTCGCCTTCTTCTTCCACTAATAAAGAGGGCATTTGCAAGGTGCATTGCTTGGCTTTCACTTGCTAATTAAGAATGAGATGCTAATCAGGGTCTCATAAGCTTGTGATGATATGTTTATTACAGTGTTCTAGTATCCATCGAAGAGTGTGTGTGTCTGTGTGTGTGCATTGACCTTGGCATTTCTCTGGAAACTGAAGAAAACTTTTTAGCCTACAAAGTAACCCAAACCCGTGATTTGCCAGGCTGGTGTCCCTCTGCCCAGCTGTGGTGGACTCAGATATCGGGGGCACCTCAGAAGGGTATGATGCCCCCCTGCCCTCATGATTTCCTCCTGCCCCCATTTTCTATCTCCCTGTTTTCATTCCTAGGAAGATGCAAAACTCTGCAGATCAAAACCCAGAGTGACAATCTTCCCCAAGCTTCTTCTGAACCCTATAAACAGAGACGCTTAATGTTCTTTTCTGACCCAAGGCAGATGTCTCCTGTGGTGGGGACTTGTTGGTTAGTCATTTAGTCGTGTCTGACTCTTCGTGACCCCGTGGACCAAAGCACACCAGGCACTCCTGTCTTCCACTGCCTCCTGCTGTTTGGTCAAACTCATGTTGGTAGCTTCGAGAACACTGTCCAACCATCTCGTCCTCTGTCGTCCCCTTCTCCTTGTGCCCTCCATCTTTCCCAACATCAGGGTCTTTTCCAAGGAGTCTTCTCTTCTCATGAGGTGGCCAAAGTATTGGAGCCTCAGCTTCAGGATCTGTCCTTCCAGTGAGCACTCAGGGCTGCTTTCCTTCAGAATGGAGAGGTTTGATCTTCTTGCAGTCCATGGGACTCTCAAGAGTCTCCTCCAGCACCAGAATTCAAAAGCATCAATTCTTCGGTGGGGACTTACTGCTCTCCAAAGTTCAAACCAATGATATCATGACTTTATCGAGGGAGAGTAAATTGCAGGCTGCCTCAGGGAAGGGACATTGTGGGTTGCAGCATCAAGGGGAAAGATTTCTCACCCGTGGAAGGAACTTGGGATCATGGGCACCATGTCTGTGAAATGGCAATTGGGTGTGCTGGCTTTCAAAGAAACAGCGATAAACCTCCAAGTGGGGTCACTTTACACCATGTTGTAGATGCTGAGTTGATGCTCTGTGTTTTTTTCCAGCCAGCTGTGACTGCCAGAATGCTTTGCTGGCAGGTAGGACAAAACAGAGCAGGGGTTGGCCTTAAACTCTATGATTTTATTATTCTATGACCTATAAAGCCCCAAAAAACTATTTGGAAGACCATATTCCCCCACACAAACCTGCCAAGGCTCTGTGATCTTCAGGGGAAGCCCTTCTCTTGCTCCTACCGTTCTCACAGGCATGCTTAGTGGGGATACTGGAAATGGTCCTCATGGTGGCAGCTCCCAGACTTTGGAACTCCCTCTCTATAAAAACTGGACTGTCTCCTTCTTTGTTGTCCTTCCGCTGGCAGAAGAAGACCTTCTTGTTCCAACAGGTTTTAGGGAACTCACTGCTTTAATGAGGAGGCTGGTACTGTGTGTTTTTCTTGGGTGGGGGGGGGCGTGTATTAAATTGTTTTTAATGATTGCTTCCCCTCTATGTTATCTTTAAGTCACCTTCAGTCCCTGTCAGGGGAAAAAGGCATAATAATAATAATAATAATAATAATAATAATAATAATAATAAACAACTCAGTGTGTAGGAAGGATGGCAACCATGTTTTGAGCAAGTCTTGGGGAAGCATTCAGTCTCCAGTCCAATGGGAATAAATCCCATTGGACCCAGGCTGGATGTATTTTGGGATGGTGCTGGTTATATACCAAATGCTTATATGTTGCCTTTCAAAACTGGTTTAATCTTGCTGAATGCCATGCTGCCAGGATAGATGTTGTCCTCTGAAGTAGAAAAGATGATCCATTTCCCAGGGGTCAACACAGAAATGCTGTGCTGGAGCCTCACTGTTTGTTTTCTTTACAAGTCGCATGGAGCTGTCTCCTAAGGACTTACCGTAAGAACTGCATTGCTGGATCAAACCAAGGAGCTTTTTCCCCCTAAACAAGCATCCAATCTCAACTAAAGCTGTGCCCCAAAACCCCGCACACCCTCTTTTAAAAAAACCATTCATTGCATAAAGGTTAGCAAAGCAAATCCATCTCACGAGAAATCAGTGGGTATTTTCTCTTTAATTTTCAGGTTAGGGGTGGAATCTGCCTTCACAATTCCGCCACTTTCCCCACCATGTGTTCATTGAAGGTCCTGTGAATGTCTGAACAAGTTGTTAGATTACTCCCAGTATCAGCTACCAATGATACCAGATGGGCTTCAATACTTCATCAACTAATATCCCTAGTGCTGCAAGATTGTCACAAGAGTGCCTGGTCAAAAATTGTCTACCCAAAACTTCACTCTTGTGGTTTATCACCATAACAGCTACTCACCGTGGGTTTTAGTAAAGCAAACAGTCTAATTTGTCAGCGCCTAAATGATATGGTGCGTCAGAACAACTTGGCCACAGTAAGAAAATTTTGCCCATGGTATGATTATTTTCCACCTTCCCATTTTGACTCTCTGGCACCCTATCTGCATAACCTGTTGTTGTTGTTTAGTCGTTTAGTCATCTCCAACTCTTCATGACCCCATGGACCAGAGCACGCCAGGCACTCCTGTCTTCCACTGCCTCCCGCAGTTTGGTCAGATTCATGTTGGTAGCTTCGAGAACACTGTCCAACCATCTCATCCTCTGTCGTCCCCTTCTCCTTGTGCCCTCCATCTTTCCCAACATCAGGGTCTTTCCCAGGGACTCTTCGCTTCTCATGATGTGGCCAAAGTACTGGTGCCTCAGCTTCAGGATCTGTCCTTCCAGTGAGCACTCAGGGCTGATTTTCTTCAGACTGGATAGGTTTGATCTTCTTGCAGTCCATGGGACTCTCAAGAGTCTCCTCCAGCACCATAATTCAAAAGCATCAATTCTTTGGCGATCAGCCTTCTTTATGGTCCAGCTCTCACTTCCATACATCACTACTGGGAAAACCATAGTTTAACTATATGGACCTTTGTCGGCAAGGTCATGTCTCTGCTTTTTAAGATGCTGTCTAGGTTTGTCTTTGCTTTCCTCCCAAGAAGCAGGCGCCTTTTAATTTCGTGACTGCTGTCACCATCTGCAGTGGTCATGGAGCCCTAACCTAGCAATTCCAAAATATAGACACACTTTTACCCTCGCAAGATTGAATGTACTGCCCTCGGCTGTACTTGAGGGACGATTCCAGCAGATTCCACATGAAAAACGCTTATGTCCCTGTGGAGATGGCAGTACCGAATCAGTGGTGCACGCCCTTTTGCTTGCTCTCTTTATAACGGCTTGAGGAACGAGATTATCACCCCTCTTTTATTGTCCATTCCAGATCGCCCAGCCACTGTCACAGTGTCTTTTCTCTTGGCAGATCAAGATGAGCAGGTGACAGCAAAGGTTGCAAGGTTTTTAGCTGGGGCAATCAGAATAAGGTCCACTATTTGACTGTTGATTCAGGACCCTAATGTGTGTTTTATATAATTGACTTATTTTGTGTTCTTTGTATATCGTATTGTTCTTTTGTTGCTATAGCCGACGGCTGACGCAAAGAAAGATTAATTCATTCATCACATGAGGGATAGTCAATGAAAGAGGGCTCAGTATGATGGGTTGTTGGTGGGTTGGTCAGATACAAAGTGGGACAGAAATGGCATAGAACTGGAGAGTTGGAAGAGATCCTAAGGCTCGTATAACCCAACTCTCTGGAATGGAGGAATCACTGTGAAATAATCTATGGCAGATGGTCATCCAACCTCTGTTTAAAAACCTCCAATGGAGTCCATCACTTTCCTAGCTAGTCCACGCCACTGTTAAAACTGTTGTTATTGGATCGGTCTTTACTTACGAGTAAAGACACAGCAAAGACACATGCCCGACTGGCATGATCGTCCAAGATCGTCCGGGAGCTTATCAGCCTCTTCAGCCCGAACATCACAGCGACTGGTGTCGGCAGACATCCAGCACACTCATAAATCAGCAGATAGTCTGCGCAGTGGCGTAACAGACACAGCAGCTCAGCATTTTAGCTATAACTACTTTATTACAAATTTACAATCACAGAGCTCTACATCGTGGCTCCTCTCTCTCTGGCATCAGGCAGCCGAGAGAGAACAAAGGATAAGAATCCTATTTAGAGGGTACACAACAATACAAGACTTCCTGTCTGCCGTCACTTCCTCCTTCTACTCTGTGGGATGAAAACATACAGTCATGTGAAACACAATAAGCCCATGACTGAACTCAGGGAATGAATTTCACAACAAAAACCTCTTACCGTCAGGTGGTTGGCATCCTTCTCTCTCAGGACACAATGGAAGAGCATGCCTTCGGGGGTGATGTCAAACCGCCGGACAGTTACAGCGCCTGAGGGGCTGTAGAGACCGATACAGGAGAGACATGTCTTGTTGCAGCTGGGGCAAATGAAGGCATCCAGTTGTGCCGATGCAGGTGTATCATGTCGTTTCTTCTCTCTGCGCTCTTCCCAGTGGTCATTCCTTCTCTCATCAGGAAGTTCTTCCTGATATTTAGTCCGAATCTCCTTTCTTGTTGTTTGAATCCATTGGTTCAGGTCCTACATTGGCTCCCAGTATGTTTCCGAGCACAATTCAAAGTGTTGGTGCTGACCTTTAAAGCCCTAAATGGCCTCGGTCCAGTATACCTGAAGGAGCGTCTCCACCCCCATCATTCTGCCCGGACACTGAGGTCCAGTGCCAAGGGCCTTCTGGTGGTTCCCTCACTACGAAAAGCCAAGTTACAGGGAACCAGGCAGAGGGGCTTCTCGGTAGTGGCACCCACCCTGTGGAACGCCCTCCCACCAGATGTCAAAGAGAAAAACAACTACCAGACTTTTAGAAGACACCTGAAGGCAGCCCTGTTTAGGGAGGCTTTTAATGTTAAATAGATTATTGCATTTTAATGTTCTGTTGGAAACTGCCCAGAGTGGCTGGGGTAACCCAACCAGAAGGGTGGGGTATAAATAATAAATTATTATTATTATAATATTATTATTACCCTCTGGCGTAGCAGAAAACAAGCTTTTATATCACCTCTCAATCTTCTCTTCTCCAGACCAGACATACCCAATTGCCTCAACCGTCCCCCATAAGGCTTGCTCGCCCTCTTATGCAAACCTTCCAGCTTGTCGAGATCCTCCTTAAATTATGGTGCCCAGAACTAGCATCTCCAGGAAGGACTGGAAGCAGCCCCTGTCTGAACCTTTGCTGAGCTGCTGCCAGTTATTGTCAACAACGTGAGGCTATATGAACCAATGGCCTGGCTTGGTATAAAAAGGGGGTTGTGGCTTAGTGGTAGAGCATCAGCTTTGCATGAAAAAGGTCCCAGGTTCAAATCCCAGCCTCCCCAGGTAGGGCTGGGGAGGACTGCATGCTTCCTGTCCTGTAATAATAATAATAATAATTTATTATTTGTACCCCGCCCATCTGGCTGGGTCTCCCCAGCCACTCTGTGCGGCTTCCAGCAAACATTAAAATACATTAACACATCACAGATTAAAAACTTCCCTAAACAGGGCTGCCTTCAGGTGTTTTCTAAATGTCGTGTAGTTGTTGATCCTTTTAACCTCTGATGGGAGGGCATTCCACAGGGCGGGCGCCACTACCGAGAAGGCCCTCTGCCTGGTTTCCTGTAGCTTTTCTTCTCGTAGTGAGGGAACCGCCAGAAGGCCCTCAGCACTGGATCTCAGTGTCCGGGCTGAACGGTGGGGGTGGAGACGCTCCTTCAGGTATACAGGACCGAGGCCGTTTAGGGCTTTAAAGGTCAGCACCAACACTTTGAATTGTGCTCGGAAACGTACTGGGAGCCAATGTAGTTCTCTCAGGACCGGTGTTATGTGGTCCCGGCGGCCACTCCCAGTCACCAGTCTAGCTGCTGCATTCTGGATTAATTGCAGTTTCCGGGTCACCTTCAAAGGTAGCCTCACGTAGAGCGCATTGCAGTAGTCCAAGCGGGAGATAACCAGAGCATGCACCACTCTGGCGAGACAGTCCGCGGGCAGGTAGGGTCTCAGCCTGCGTACCAGATGGAGCTGGTAGACAGCCGCCCTGGACACAGAGTTAACCTGCGCCTCCATGGACAGCTGTGAGTCCAAAATGACTCCCAGGCTGCGCACCTGGTCCTTCAGGGGCACAGTTACCCCATTCAAGACCAGGGAATCCCCCACACCTGCCTGCCCCCTGTCCCCCAAAAACAGTACTTCTGTCTTGTCAGGATTCAACCTCAATATTATGCTGGGTTAACCAGACTTTTCTTCAGTCTGTGGCACTCTGTTCTTCCTGTACTCCTTCCACTGTGTTGATAAGCCGTGGCCATTTTATACCCGAAATGTCTCTGTGCCCTTGTCGGTTCCTGCAGCAGACACTCTTGTTTACATCTTAGAGAGAGAGAGAGAGAAACAGCCTGGGGTTATTGCCAATGGCAGTAATCACAACAAGACTCCAGGGCCTTTACCATCCCCAGTCCTTTAAAAACAGCAAACAAACTAAAAGCCCCTGTTTTAAGGCGAGCTGGCCAAAGGGAGATTTCTGCAATCAGCGTCGGTTGCTGATTCATGTTTGCTGGAATGTTTTATCTATATGTTTGTGAAACCAGAGCCAGCTTTGAGTAACCTTGAGGGCACTTGCTACCGCTGCAGAGAGACAAATTAAATCACCGGACTCTGGTATTTGCAGGGAAATAGTGCTTTTGCCAATTAACCCCTCAGAATCAGATAAACTTGGTAAAATGAAAAGGCAGCCATTGAAATCTTTGTGGTTCTTTGCAACGGGAGCTCTGGCTTCATCTGATTGAAATTAGCCCTCTGAGTCATCGGCTTCGCTGCAGAGGTGTAATGGAATGTCCACAATCTGAGGAGAAAGTTAACCGACTGAATTCACTTCCAGCCGACATAAGCGTACCATTCTGCATTGACGTTAGAAATGCCGGATGCACTGATACAGGGCAGGTGACCCCTGACTTGATAGCAGTAAATGGGAAAGCAAAAGATGGAAGGGGTTTAGTAGACCACAACCTTTTGAACCCTGGAAAAATCTTCAGAAAGGGTCAACCCAAATAATCAAGGGGATGGTAGCAATTCATAAATCAGGGGTCAGCAACCTTTTTCAGCCATGGGCCGGTCCACCGTCCCTCAGACCATGTGGTGGACCAGACTATATTTTGGGGGGGGGGGAATGAACGAATTCCTATGCCCCACAAATAACCTAGAGATGCATTTTAAATAAAAGCACACATTCTACTCATGTAAAAACACCAGGCAGGCCCCACAAATATCCCAGAGATGCATTTTAAATAAAAGGACACATTCTACTCATGTAAAAATACGCTGATTCCTGGACCGTCCGTGGGCTGGATTGAGAAGGCCCTGGGCCGCATCTGGCCCACGGGCCTTAGGTTGCCTTCAGCTGTCAGAAATGGAAACCTGCTGCTGTTGTTGGCACCCGCCTGTCTTGAGAGAGAGTGAGAAGAGAAGAAGAGTTTGGATTTGATATCCCGCTTTATCACTACCCGAAGGAGTCTCAAAGCGGCTAACATTCTCCTTTCCCTTTCTCCCCCACAACAAACACTCTGTGAGGTGAGTGGGGCTGAAAGACTTCAGAGAAGTGTGGCTAGCCCAGGTCACCCAGCAGCTGCATGTGGAGGAGAGGGGAAGCGAACCCGGTTCCCCAGATTACGAGTCTACTGCTCTTAACCACTACACCACACTGGCTCTCGAAGAGTTTGGATTTGATATCCCGCTTTATCACTACCCGAAGAAGTCTCAAAGTGGCTAACATTCTCCTTTCCCTTCCTCCCCGACAACAAACACTCTGTGAGCTGAGTGGGGCTGAGAGACTTCAGAGAAGTGTTACTTGCCCAAGGTCACCCAGCAGCTGCATGTGGAGGAGCGGAGACGCGAACCCGGTTCACCAGATTACGAGTCTACCACTCTTAACCACTACACCACACTGGCACCTGTAGAGGAGTACACCTGTAGAGGTGAAGTCAAACTGCCAGAGAATCACAGCACCCCCTATCCCCGACTACAGCTTTGACAATTGCCCTTCCACCACACCTGACTGAACCCCCTCCTTTTACACTCCTCACCTGCTTCCTCTCCCCTCACAACTCACCCCAAGACACACACCCTCCTCTCACAGTTCACACCAATGAAACGGGGAAAAAGAGAATGGAAAATAGAATGTATTTTCTGTGTGGAAGAAGGAGAGACAGACAGACAGAAGGCCGGGGAGGGGGAGAGATTGAAATTGGTCTCCGCTTCTTAGCTCTTTTCCATCCCACTTGAAAAGGTGGCATTTAGCACTCGCCATTGTAAATCACAGTCCGGATACTTAAGCAAACTGTGACAGAGGTGAGATGCCCGTGAAACCGCTGAGCCAGGAATAAAACACTTTTAAATCCCAGTGGCAGGCGGGAGGGAAGAAGCCCCACTTGACTCAGCTGATCATCTTTCACCCTCATCGGGGTTGAAGAGGTCTCCGTCTTTTAAGTACACAGTCTTTGATATTAAATTCATATGCTTCCCAAATGGCAGCTGGGTTTATAACCTGCCTATAAAGAACCTAAAACATAGCTCCTCTCTTAGACCCCCCCCGCCTTTGCCTTTTGACAATATTTGACTCACAGAGGAAGCTCATAACTTCTCAGAAATGTTACCCGTCTCCATGCTAGATCCTTCCTAATGCCAGGGATCACATTCCCTCTCCTGTCCTTTGTCCCCCTGTAGTTGTGTCTGGTTCCTCCATATCTTTTTATTAAGGGTGGGCACCTTGCATGGTGAGAAAGTTTGTAGTCACAAGCTAAAACAGAGATCAGAACAGAGAGGTGGACAAACACACACCCGCTCCCTGATCTGATTTGTGGGTCTGCTTTGTAAATCTGGATCACATGAGATCCAGGTCAGAGTGATCTTGAACTCATCTGAACCAATCTGAACCCCAATTTTGCAAATATCCAGCAATCGAGTTGACTTGACTTGCAAAATGAAAACGCCCATAATTTTATCAGGTTTTGACATAGGGCAGTGTCAGGGATCTGACCTCATGCAGGGCTCTTGAGACGGGGAAGGAGGGATGGAGGGAAGTGCAGCCTCTCTTGGGAAGCAGTTCTGAGTCCAGCGGGGATAGCAAGGAAAGCCCCAGTGGTGAGGAGCAGGAACTGCCAGGCAGTGCGGTGGATATGAGGGCCAGAGATGCTGACAGAGCCCTAGCTCCACCTGAGTGGTCTGAGAAGCAAAGCGGTCAGCTACTTCCGTCACCCCAAATGCGTAGGGTGGGGGAAGCGTAAGGAAAGGAGGCGACGCTTTGGAATTCCAAAGCTTCTATGTTGGGGGAGGAACTGGCGAAAGCCACTCCCGGATTCTGGAACCGACTCAAGCGGACATGAATCTTAAACACTCCGATGAACATAGTTTGTAAATAAAGTATTAGCTTTAGAAGAACAGATGTTTCTGGCTCTTTACTCTTGAGGAGACAACCCCGAGCCCTTACAGGCAGTGATGGCCAAATTTGGCCCTCCAGCTGTTTTGAGACTACAACTCCCATCATCCCTAGCTAACAGGACCAGTGGTCAGGGATGCTGGGAATTGTAGTCCCAAAACAGCTGGAGGGCCAAGTATGACATGGTAGCCCTTATAGAAGGGATTATCCCCAACTGAATTCAGAAGACTAGTTCCAAGGGTTTCATGCTAGCCACCTTTAGAGTTTGGATTTCTACCAAAAAAAAAAGAAAAAGAAAAAAGAGAAGGTTTTTTTAAAAAGACTTTGTGTGCTAAGTCATTTCAGTTCTTGTGTTTGTCTTGTTCCTTTCATCAAGATTTTGAAAACGTTTGAGGGTTTGTTTTGTTTTAAATCAGGTTTGAGATACTAGACACGGACAGGAAGCATTAGACAGACACTGGCAGGCAAGAACTTGAAGATAATATGTACCTAGGTACCTGTCGACAGCAGCAGAGGGGGGAATAAAATATTATTTACTACGAATAATACACACCATGGTTTGCAATTGGAAATTATTAGTATTACTATTATGATTATGGTTATTTTCAGAAGGTTATGCCAAAGTATGACTGTATGTCAGGCTAATAAAAATAAAAATGTATAACTAGGTTACAAAGCACAAGCAGTGTCTAGTGTTTGTGGTTAGCAATTTTAAGTGATAATAAGAACAGCAACATTTTTTTTAGCGATGAGAGGAGAGAGAAAATGAAACATTTTCTTTAAAAAATCAGAATGAGATTGATTGGAAGGTGAAATGCTTTCTGAGAGGCAGAACTTGCAAATGAGTTCTGCATTTTTAGACTTAACCACCATCAAGCCTTCTGATAGGCTGTGAATATCCTAGCCTTCCTCCAGATCCTGTCTTCCTCTCCACAGCCTGGCATTCTCCTTATATGGTGCAGTAACTAATAATTGCAACATTTCTGAGACACCCTTTCTGGCTTTCTGAGAGACTGATTGAGCTACAGATCTGCATAAATTCATACAGATTGAATCAGGGCAAGCCAATCCCCTTGGTAATGATTTGTATCTGCTTCAACCTGATCCAGACAAGATAGAAATCAGCCCAGAGCAACCCAGTTCAGTTTGCGATTTGGCAAAATGTAGTGCACAGCCCTGGTTTCAAATCTTTCTCCTTTATTTCTATTGATGGTTTTGACAGAGCTGAATTGTTGCCCCACAGTATTTATAAGTTGTCCAGTTGCAAATATTATATGGACAGCATTCAATAACAGATAAAAAGAGGCATAAATGTAAAAGCAAATGCGAAGTCTAGAACAGAATAAAACCAACAGCTGAGGATAATATCAATATAGTCACAGCAGCAGTGAAAAGGTCCACACTGATCTTTAAAAAATCTCAAAAACACCTGCAAGATTTTACTCTTTAAAGGCGTAGGAAGCTTCAAATGTTTGACATCTTGGTTTCTACTTGCTGAGATTGAGGTAGGCAGGTGGAGTAGCCTGAGCAATTTCACGATCATCAAATGTTGTTTGGCTTCTCTTGAAGCTCCTCAGGTGTTACCCCTGGGTCGGAAGCTCCCAATTGAAGCAAAACCTTGAAGTTTTGCTTGAGGCAAAAGCCTGACGCATGATTCCTCTCCGATCTGCTCTGACTTGTCCAAGCCAAGCGGATACTATATCCACCATGGTGAGAACTTAAACCTTCAGAGATGTGCAGAAGTCCCCAGGAGAAATTTAAGTTTGTATTTGATTGAATTGTTTTGTGTGATTTTTATTTTTATTTAAAAAAATGCATATTGGAATATATATTAAAATACCTTTTTCTGCGTGCGAGGATTAAAAGAAAATCCTCAGATTAATTGAGAAATGGGATGGATTAATGCTGAAATGAAATGGACTTCTGTTCCACAGTCAAATTGAATTTGACTTACAGCAGAATTTAATGGAAACTGTAGGATATGTATGGGTGAAGGTGCCAGGAGATATTTGGGGACTTATGATGCCCTCATAAATACTATCTAATGCTCTACTGATGCTTGTTCTCCAATTTCTTGAACGTTGACTTCCCCTGTGATTCCCCCTACACCTCTTCCTCTGCACACTTTGGAATTTCTTTATAATTTTTTGAGTGTTGGGTTTTAAGTTTATTTTATCATTGCAAGGTGGCTGAATGTGGTGTTTTAGTTACAGGTAGGTAGCCATGTTGGTCTGCCATAGTCGAAACAAAATTAAAAAATTCCTTCCAGTAGCACCTTAGAGACCAACTAAGTTTGTTATTGGTATGAGCTTTCGTGTGCATGCACACTTCTTCAGATGTTTTGAATGTGGTGTGTCTGTGGTTCTTACCCCCAGTGAACATTTTTCCAGCATTCTTCAGCCTCCCTGGTTGCCCACATTAATCATCTGAAAAAGGCCCCATGGAAGGAGTTAACCCAGCGGATCTCAAACTTTTGGGGGGCCACTACTCCCTTGTCCCCACAAACTCATCCTCAGTGCCACCTACACTATCCTATAAAAAGCATTAAGACTAGCAGTTTGCATAACTCACCAAGGAAGAGGATAACAAAATAAAATTCAAAACAGTAACAATTAATTGCATATTCATTCGAAATCCAATGAAAACTATTTAGTTGACTGAATTCCACTAAACTGATGAACTGGATCCAGTGATACCAACTTTACAAGTTCTGACAGTCCTTTGTACCTCTATCACCATCCTGTCAACCCCTTTCCTCTTAGCATCCCCTCATGGGAACCCCACTTCCCCCAGGGGGCGGTGCTCCCCGCTTTAGGAACCATTTAGTTAATGTCACAAATTATTCTAAGCTTTGATGGAAGTGCAAGGCTGCACAGTATGGATGACTAGTGAGATTATTTGTAGAATGAAAGGAAGGGCACTCACAAACATTCCTTGGCTGCCTTGAAAGAAAGGCGTTCCTGACTTTTAAAAACAATCCCTAAAACAGCAATTTAACATGAATTTTACTATCTAATGAGACCATTGATCCATAAAATGAAAGCAATAATCAATGTACTGTACTATAAAATAAATAAGACAGTATTGTAGATGATAGAAATTAAAATTTATTTATTTTTCTTAAAAAAAGAAAGAAAGGTAGACACAAGTGCCCCATTCCCCATTTTCAATAATTTCACTGATCATATAATAATGCAATTTCTTTTCTCCTGAATACGGTCGTACCTTGGTTCTTGAACACTCCGGAACTTGTACGTTTCAGCTCTTGAACGATTGAAAACCGGAAGTGAGTGTTCCAGTTTTCGAACGATCTTTTGGAAGCTGAAAGTCTGACGGGGATTCCGTGGCTTCTGATTGACTGCAGGAGCTTCCTGCAGCCAATCAGAAGCCGCGCTTTGGGAGTTGAACGTTTCAGAAGTCGAACGGACTTCCGGAACGGATTCCGTTCGACTTCCGATGTACAACTGTAATGTAATTTCTTTTTTCCTGAACTGATGGATCATGGTTGAGAGAGAGAGAGAGAATGCATGGGATATTTTTTTTTCCCCCAGCACACATCTGCTATTAGCTGACATTATCTTGTGACAATTTCCACCCAGTGTGACCATTCAAACAAGCAATCAAAACAGCTAAGGATGTCATTTGATAAGTCAAATCTTTGCTTTGCAGGTGAGTTATCTCAATAGGGGGCTAGAACTGTTGTCAGTGGAAGGTCAGGCTGGTGGCTCATTTGAGCAGATGGCTGTCAACGCATCGGTGTCCCTACAACCTTCAGCAGATACTGCAATGACCCTCCATCATGTATCAGGCAGGGGTAGGAAATCGATGCTATCTCTTTACCTCCAGAACTTCTCCATTTTCAATCTGGCAGCTCAGCCTTCCAATGTGAAGCTGATAGGAGGCTCCTGAATTGCCTGATTACAATTCTCCCTTAGGAATCCTGTGTGTGGAGATCATCGCATGTTTCTTCCTTGGGAAGTGGCCAAAGTGAAGGGCCAAAGAGCATCTTCTATCAACAACCTCCAAAGTGACCTCTTGTCTTTCCATTTGATGGACTCTGATTTCTTTCTTTCACTCTTTTCCCTCAGGAATCTCTTTCTGAACCTTCTAAGACCTTGTCCAAAGGCAGGCTGGCAGCCAGGACAAAATGGTTTATTCATTAAATGAAACTGGTCTTGGGTGGTGCAGCCCTCAGGAAGTTGTTTGGCTTAGTGCTTCACTGTGTTTTTTGTTTTCCCCACCAGTGCACCAAATTTTCATGCAGAGCTACCTGACATGCATTGGGACGCGGGTGGCGCTATGGGTTAAACCACAGAGCCTAGGGCTTTCCAATCAGAAGGTCGGCGGTTCGAATCCCCGCGACGGGGTGAGCTCCCGTTGCTCGGTCCCAGCTCCTGCCAACCTAGCAGTTCAAAAGCACATCAAAGTGCAAGTAGATAAATAGGTACCGCTCCTGCGGGAAGGTAAACGGCGTTTCCGTGTGCTGCTCTGGTTCGCCAGAAGCGGCTTAGTCATGCTGGCCACATGACCCGGAAGCTGTATGCCGGCTCCCTCGGCCTATAGAGCGAGATGAGCATGCAACCCCAGAGTCGTCCACGACTGGACCTAATGGTCAGGGGTCCCTTTAGCCTTTACCTTTTACCTGACATGCAGTTTATGGAACAAATGCATGAACCAAAACTGAGGTGTCCTTTTAAATTCACCCTAGTCTGAATTTTGTACTGCAGTTAGCCGTATAATGTGTACAAATAATGTGTACAAAAATGAAGATATTAGCAGAAAGAGTGCATAAAGGTGCATCTATTGGTGGCAGTAGAATTTTTTTTAAAAAGCATTCTATCTGGGTCAGCTGCTTGTGAAAAACTTGATATTGTGCAAAATCACAAACAAACAATTTGCATGTAAGAAGAATCATGCCCTGAAATCCTGACAAACTCTAACGGGCATCTTTTTTTAGAAAAATTGCAAACTGATGCAGAGATGTGGAGAACTGAACTTAAAATTGGAAAGATGAGAAACAGTGAGAAACTAAAATTGACAATGTGGTAGGGGGGTGTATGACAAAAGTTAGTGATCTCTACATCACTACTTGTCGAGGAGAAACCAACTTCCACCAAGCCGTTCTTTTTGTCTGTGTCCAGCGTCATCCTTGACAAATCTTCTCAAGGTTATCATGAAGTGAGGACGGGTGTCTCTTTCTTTTATGAATATTCCCTTTCTAGCAGAGAACGAGGCAAGAGAGACGGCCGGGCCAATTAACGAACAATGGAGATACTTGATGAAAAGCGTATTTATTGCTAGCTTGAAAATGAGATATCTGACTGCATTGCTGCAGTTTGACAGCTGAGAATTTAAAGTGGCCTGAAGGTCACTCCTGCAAGAGAGGGTGGGGTTATGTAAGGCGAAGGGGATGCCTCTCAGACATTAGAGCAGCCTTTCCCAAGCTTTTGCTCTCCAGGCTCTGGGCCAGCCTTTCCCAGTCTGTGGGTCCCAGCTTTTCCGAAGTCTTGCTATTTTTATTATTCTATTATTTATTGAATTTATATACTGCCATGCATCCAAGGATCACAGAGCACTTTACAGTATAGAAGCACAAAAATGCATAGCATAACAAGCAAAATAATAACCACACATAGTTTATTTTTTATTATTATTTTGCATACATAAAGAAAAAATAAACACACAAACATACAAACATACAAACTAATACACAGACCTACAAACGAAGAATAAAATATGTCATTCCTATAGTTTTCACAATATAATCTTCACACATAAACTTATAATTTCATTATTAAGATTATTATTAGTAATATGATGTTGCGACCCGGCTAGACAGCAGTAGACCGGGGCCCGCCGGGGTCGCGCCATGCGGGCGCCGGAAAGGGGAACCATGCAGCGGGCCAGGAAAGGGGGCGACAGCGGAGCCAGGAGCGCAGGGGTTAAACCGGGTGCAGCAAGACCCGACCTCGCCCAGGCATGCCCCGCAGGGTAAACAACCCCAGGATGGGCGCATACCTGATGGCCCAAACCCAGACGCGGAAGGCTTAGCGCGGCAATCCCCGGGAGCCGGCGATAACGACCGCATAACGACCCATCAGCGGCGGGCTTGGCGGAACCAGCAGCATTGCAATAACAATGTAAAAAGCACCCATGAATAGAGCGGGTAGACCGGAGCAGTTAACTCTTTTTGTCCGAGCCACCCCGGGTGGGGAAGAGGATTACCCCCGGACCTTTAGGGCAGAAGGGAGGGGGGAATTGGGAGTGATCCAGCAAAATGTACTTAAGGGGGATTCTGAGATGGCCTCCTCAGAATCCTCACGGACTTTCCACGTTTCTCTGTGTGCTGTACAATAAACTTCAAGACTTCTTTCCGCTGACTTCTCGGAGTGGCGTGCGTTCTTGACAGCTAGCTACAGTTACCATTAGGGACACGACATATATATCCTAATATTAGCAAAATTTCAATAACCATTCCTTTTGGAAAAAGAAACTAAGTTACAAACATTATATATATGTAGCTGACTTCCCTATTACCACTCTCCACTAGCAATGTACATAATTATAACTAAAGAAAGATAAATTGTAGACATTGACACTTCTTTTAAGAACCATATATATTCTTATTGCAAGAGCTAATCCAACCAATGTTCCATGTAGGTGTAGCACCTTCATTTTAGACGACATTCATTTTAAATAACATTCTTCCATTCTTCTTTAAGTTTATTTTTGTTTTTACCAAAGTAAAATAAATTAAGATAGTTTCAGATCAAGTTTTAATCAGATTTATCCTCCACTCCCAGTTCAGCCGTTTCTGTCCCTGACAGTTTAAATGGCCATAGATTTTTAAATAGTTTAAATGGCCATAGATTTTTTAATTAGATAAAGGCCTTTGGAGAAGAGTGTTTTTGCCTGGCACCTGAAGTTATGTAATGGGAAGAGCATTTCACAATAGATGGCATGTGTACATTCCCATGAACAAAACCATGAATAACTTTGTACAGTCGTACCTCGGAAGTCAAACAGAGTCCGTTCCAGAAGTCCGTTCGACTTCCAAAAAGGTTGACTTCCAAAGCCCGGCTTCTGATTGGTTGCAGGAATCTCATGCAGCCAATTGGAAGCCGCATAAGCCCCGCCGGACATTTGGCTTCCAAAAGATCATTCAAAAACCGGAACATTCACTTCCAGTTTTTGATCATTCGGGAGCCGGAACATTTTACTCCCAAGGCGTTTGGGAGCTGACGTATGACTGTAATTACTACAAATAATTTAACAAACTCCACATTGATAGGGGTGCAAAGTAAGAATCTAAGAAGGCTTTGCTAGATCAAGCCAATGGTCCATTTAGTCCAGCATCCTGTTCTCACGGTGGCCAACTAGATGCCAGCGTGTGTGAGTCTACACTTTTTTTAGATCTGTGACTCCACCTACAGTAAGTAGCTCCACCTAGCACCGAGCCTCAATTGGTCAAGCTACAGGGCAGGGCCAATTCATATTTAATTTTCTTCAATCCATCTCCCCTGTAGCAGTGGCAGGCTTGGAGCTTTCCAGCCAGGCCTCTGCCATTGCATGCATGTGCGTTTTTGCAAGAGTCCTTCCGAGCTGCTCTAGCCATCTGCTTTAATCTAAGAGAACAAGTGAGGCAGAGATGAATTTATTTGACCTGCATCAGAACCAGGTTGTTATTGTTCAGTCGTTCAGTCGTGTCCGACTCTTCGTGACCCCATGGACCAGAGCACGCCAGGCACGCCTATCCTTCACTGCCTCTCGCAGTTTGGCCAAACTCATGTTAGTAGCTTCGAGAACACTGTCCAACCATCTCATCCTCTGTCATCCCCTTCTCCTTGTGCCCTCCATCTTTCCCAACATCAGGGTCTTTTCTAGGGAGTCTTCTCTTCTCATGAGGTGGCCAAAGTACTGGAGCCTCAGCTTCAGGATCTGTCCTTCTAGTGAGCACTCAGGGCTGATTTCTTTAAGAATGGATAGGTTTGATCTTCTTGCAGTCCATGGGACTCTCAAGAGTCTCCTCCAGCACCATAATTCAAAAGCATCAATTCTTCGGCGATCAGCCTTTTTTATGGTCCAGCTCTCACTTCCGTACATCACTACTGGGAAAACCATAGCTTTAACTATACGGACCTTTGTTGGCAAGGTGATGTCTTTGTTTTTTAAGATGCTGTCTAGGTTTGTCATTGCTTTTCTCCCAAGAAGCAGGCGTCTTCTAATTTTGTGACTGCTGTCACCATCTGCAGTGATCATGGAACCCAAGAAGGTAAAATCTCTCACTGCATACACTGTATACAGTATAGGTAAAGGTAAAGAACATGGAAAATCTTTGTGGATTCTTTGCTCAGAGATGCAGGGCCAGCCAACTCTTGCTGTTGCTCTGAGAGCCCTAGATCAGTGAGCATCTAGTCCTTATTGATAAAACACATAAAGGTTTAGTGTGACAGTGATATATGCTAATCTTGAAGAAGAAGAAACTAGAAGTGAAATAACTCTAAAATCAAATACTGGCTTTCTAAGATATCAGCAATGCCAGTGTAGTTTTACAGAGGCTGGGGAGATATATATTACTACTGGGAAAACCATAGCTTTAACTATACGGACCTTTGTTTTTGCTTTTTAAGATGCTGTTGTCCATGGAGTTTTATTGGCAGGGATACTGGAGTGGCTTGCCAGTTCCTCCTCCAGGTGGATCACGTTTGGTCCAAACTCTCCACTATGACCTGTCCATCTTGACCTGTCCATAGCTTCCCTGAGTAATTCAAGCCCCTTCGCCACGACAAGGCAGTGATCCCTGAAGGGGTCAGAACCAGGGGCAACCCCCAAACCAGCTAAGGAGACAGATAATAATAGTTTTTAGCACTTCTGCGCAGGGTGGATAAAAATCAATGATTTTTTTAAAAAAATCAAAAAAATCGGATTTTTTTGATTTAAATCGGATTTTTTTGATTTAAATTGGATTTTTTTGATTTAAATTGGATTTTTAAAATAAAATGCTTTTGGAAGGAAAATCTTTCTAAATATAGACTTCTATTTAAGTTACATTGTAGTCCAAAGGCTATTCATCAGGAAATAAGGATTTGTTTTAAGTTTATCAAGTGTGCTAAAACTCAGTCTAAGTTTTTTTTTTTTTAATGTTTAACCACATCAGTTAACAAACATGGATACATATGCTATCATGTTATTGTTTTAGTTAAATAAATTGTTTAAATGGTTATTAAGGAAATGAATATTTTTCTCCTTCCAATAAAGTACAGCAGAAAAGTTGTCCAAATATAAACAGTTAACTTATTAAACCTCACCATAATTTAATAATTATCTGTCTATGTATTTCTAGTAGTATAACCAAATCAGTAATTTTTGATATAACTGTAAAAACCACTCTGAAAATTTATTATTCCAAAAATGAAACCTTCATATGGTTGTAAATATTAAGATTATACTAGCAAGAATGAGTCCTTCTGTAAAAAAATATATTTAAATCAAGTCTTACTGACTAGTGATTTAAATCAAGCCTTACTGACTAGTGATTTAAATCGTGATTTAAATCATGATTTAAATCAATTTGATTTAAATCAAATCCACCCTGCTTCTGCGGGCAGTGAACATGGCTGTTGTCAAACCGGCATTTCAGCACGGTTGCCCCAATTCTCCTGGTGACTTCATGGTGAGTTTCGGCACCTATTTTTCTTGGGAGGGGACACACAGAGTACACACAAACACACACACACACACACACACACACACACACACACACACACACTATTACTAATGTAATTGTTATTGTTAATCTGTGCTTTCATGAAACCCAAGCTCAGCTACCTCAGTTGACTGTTTCATTCTGTTTTTGGTGAGTGATGGCCCTACTTCTATTTTATGCTTTCCATATGGGTTGCTGTTGAAGTCTAGAACCTCTTTTGTCTTCTTTTAGTTATTGATGACAATAAAAAAAATACAGGGGCAGGCTTTTATCTTGGGGGGGGGGCATGGAATAACCTCCTTCCTTCTCCGTCATTTCTGTCCATGGCAGTAATACCTGGAGATTTATGTCCTGCAGGGTGATATTGAATTTGCTTCAGTGGACAGAAATTGGCTGTCCACCCTCACACTCTATGTGTGCTAAAGAGCCTGAAGACATGGGGGTGGAGAGAGAGAGGGAGGGAGTTTTCTTTTCTTTTCTTTTTCTTTTTGTCCTGTCGTTCACAGCACACCAGCTTCCCCTTGTGGAAACCTGCTGCTCCCCAGACACCCTCAGTCCACAGAGAAAGCCTTATCCTATTAGCCTGGATTTTTTTCTGTGCCTTCTCCATCTCTTACCTTCCAAGTTCGTGAGAGTCGATTGATCATTGTCGTTCACTTCCTTTCCCTGATGTCTTCTTTCAGTGACACCCCACCCAACCAAGTTGATGCGGAACTTCAGAAAACTGAGTTTAAGTTTACGGAAGGGGGAGGACGAGAAACCGAGAGATGCTGAAATGGATGCAGTGGTACCTCGGGTTACAGACACTTCAGCTTACAGACGCTTCATGTTACAGACTCCGCTAACCCAGAAATACCGTGTTTCCCCGAAAATAAGTCATACCCCGAAAATAAGACATAGTGACACAGCGCCTCCCTTAAGACGGCCTGGATAGGCGTGGCTATGCAAAGTACCCATGCAGAATGCTTAATAATAATAATAATAATAATAATAATAATAATTTATTATTATTATTATTTATACCCCGCCCATCTGGCTGGGTTTCCCCAGCAACTCTGGGCGGCTTTCAACAGAACATTAAAATACAATAATCTATTAAACATTAAAAGCCTCCCTAAACAGGGCTGCCTTCAGATGTCTTCTAAAGGTCTGGTAGTTGTTGTTCTCTTTGACATCTGAAGGGAGGGCGTTCCACAGGGCGGGTGCCACTACGGAGAAGGCCCTCTGCCTGGTTCCCTGTAACTTGGCTTCTCGTAGTGAGGGAACCGCCAGAAGGCCCTCGGCGCTGGACCTCAGTGTCCGGGCAGAACGATGGGGATGGAGACGCTCCTTCAGGTATACTGGACATCTCCCGAATATAAACCATAGTGTGTTTTCTTGAGGAAAAAATATATAAGACGGTGTCTTATTTTTGGGAAAACACGGTAGTACCTCAGGTTAAGGACTTTGCTTCAGGATTAGAACAGAAGTCGTGTTGCTGGAGTGGGAGGTCCCATTAGCTAAAGTGGTACCTCAGGTTAAGAACAGTTTCAGGTTAAGAACGGACCTCCGGAACGAATTAAGTTCTTAATCCGAGGTACCACTGTATATATTATCCCCATTTCTAAGCAGGCTTGGGTGTTTTTAGAGACTGAGCGCCAAAGAAAATATGCAACCGGGAAGGGCTGACCGCAGTCATTGGTGGCAGTCTCTCCTGTAGACAAAGATGAAGGTGTGGTGATGTTTCAGGAAGGAATTAAAGGGGGGGGGGAGAGATTGTGTTCCTGGCATTGCAAGGGCTTAATGTGCCAGGCATAATCCTTCAACTGAACCATAGTTAGTTAAATGAAGCAGAGGATGCGTCAAGCAGTCTCCTTTCACACTACTGCTTTTCTGATTTCAAAATCAGGCCCTGTGGCAAAGAAGCAGAACTGTATAAGTTCCTTATCTCTCTACTCAGTAATCCCCATTCTCCATCCCCTCTCTTCTGTAGACATTCCGCTCTGTTTGCATCCTGTATGTGGATTTACAGATGTTTTCAGGAAAAGGGCACAGGAAACTGCCTTGCAATGAGTCAGTCGGGGAAGTGGTTCATTGAGACCTGCCTCCTGCAGCCCTGATGCCCTGCATATATTTTGAAGTATCTCTCTCATCAGCCATGTTGGCTGGGATGGATCGCCATTGTGGACAGGTCCTTAAACTGGAGAGAGGGCGAAGCAGACTTACAAGGTTCCACAAAGTGGTGACCAAAATGTTCAAGGGGCGACTCCCCTATGAAGGTTGCAGCCCTTGGGATTTTTTTGGGGTTTAGACAATAGGCAATGTGGTAGAAATTATGTGTAGCATGGAGAAAGTTTTGTAACACCAGAACTCGTGGGCAACCAATGAGGCTGAATCGTGGAAGATTCAGGACAGAGAAAAGAAATGACTTATTTGTGCAATGCGTAGTCAAACTACGGAACTCATTCCCACAAGAGGCAGCGATATCCACCAACCTAGATGCCTTTAAAAGAGGATTAGGTAAATTCCCAAGGGAGAAAGTTATGCAAGGATATTAGTGGTCCTCTGTCCATGGTGCTGATCAGATATGGTCCTGCTAATGGTCATTTCCTTAAGGCAGTTCTTATTTTTGTGGAGTCTGTTTCTCACAGTGAAATGCATTATTTCAGGGATCATGTACTTGCTTCCTTTCTTTGCACTTTTAATCTTTTTTTATTCATAGTTTTCTGCATTTTCAGTTGCTTTTATTTGTGTGTCTCCTTCACTTCTCTTCTTTTTATGAATGTGCATGAGCTGGTGTGCACTGATGGCACATTCCATTATGTGCAGTATTTTATTGATACACAGTCATCAGTTCTCAAAATTAATTTTGCAGCTGCTTATGCCGCCAAACAGGCAAGTTCACCTGAAAGTGGCTTGCCTCTTCAGCATGCAAAGTTCTCAGGACCCTGCAACTCTACAAAACTTTACCTTCTTGTTGCTAGCACCATAGTTCATGACATACAGCAACCTCCAGCATCCTTCCACTTTATCCTAGCCACTTTTTATTTTGCTTCCTATAGCAGAATACAAATATAGACTCACGCTCCTTCCTAAAATATATCTGACCCCCTCCAATTCTCAAGTTCTTGTTGCATTGCTTCAGCATCTAAAAACAGACTATTGCCCTTGATTGGCAACTCTTGAGTTGATAACGTACACATCTAGCAAATGTTATTGTTCCTGGCTAACGAGGTGATCTGGGGCTGTCTGATTAGCCTGTGATGTTAGTTAATGGCCAAAAATATCTTCATCGCTTGATGATAACGTGTGGAAGTTTTGCAGGGGTAACGGTGTTAAGTCTCTTGCAGTGAAAGCAGCAAAGAATCTCAAATCATACTCAAAGGGTATGAACTGAAAGTGGAGGCAATAGGTGTACCTTCCCCTGCTTATCTGTTTGCTTTATAACACAAAACACACACACACACACACACAGAGTGGTACCTCCGGTTGCAGACGGGATCCGTTCTGGAGCTCCGGTCGGATCCTGAGGTTTCCGCAACCGGAGGTGCCTGTTCTGTGCATGCACATGGCATGTAGATCGCTTCTGTGCATGTGCGAGTGGCGAAACCCGGAAAAATACTTCTGGGTTTGCCGCTTTCGCAACCCGAAGTTTATGTTACCCAAGGGTAATGTAAGCTGAGGTTCTACTGTATATACATACTAGTTGAAGGTAGCCCGTTACATTAACGGGCGCTAGAGGAGGAGGAGCAGGCGGCAGGAGGCGGCAGAGGCTGGCGGCTGACTGCAGCTGACAGGCTGGAGAGACAGGGCGGCGAGGGAGACATCCGTGCGAGGCGGTGGCGCTGTCGCAACTGACAACGCGCGTGCGCCGCCGCTGCCTCCCGGACACGCCCCCCTCTCCGGCCGCTCCAATGCCTGCGTCCCTGTTGGGGGGGGGAAGTAGAGCTCTCCAATCCGTGCATCCCTGTGGGACACGCGCACTCGCGCAGTTCCACTGACACACAGTGGACGCAGGGACACTTGAACATTATTATATGTGAGATATATATATATATATATATATATATATATATATATATATATATATATAATCTCACTTTTACATATATATAATCTCACTTTTAAATTTTATAATCTCACTCAAACAATTGCACAAAGAGACAGCTGCTTAGGACAGAGAGGAAGAAAAATCCCCCAGAAAGAGGCTGTAGGACACACACACACACAAGTTATCTGTTGTTGTTTTTACAGCGTAGAACCATTAAATGCAATAAAAAACAGCATTCACAAACAAGACATAAAAGCCAGAAAGGATACAGCAGGGCACCTTGGCCTACTTAGTATGTCAAGGCTATGCTACTTTCGGTATCACAGGCAGTGCATCTTAGTTCCAGACACATTGGAGAATGTTCCTGGATGTCACTGAGACTTTTGGTCGACCGCTGTAGGAAACAAGATGCTTCACTGCGTAGGCATTTTGTCTGATCCAGCAAGGATCTTCTTAAATTTGCTTGGCAACGGCAGTATATAAACTGCTCTGAGAGCTGGTGTGGTGCTGTGACCCCAGAGCTATGACTAATCCAGCCCCCACTCTGAATCTTGCCTGTGCCATAAAATCTGTACAAAGCCTTAGGGAAGCCACTCTGCCACAGTCCCCATCTGCTATAAAAAGGTAAAGGGACCCCTGACCATTAGGTCCAGTCGTGACGGACTCTGGGGTTGTGGCGCACATCTCGCATTATTGGCCGAGGGAGCCGGCATACAGCTTCCGGGTCATGTGGCCAGCATGACTAAGCCGCTTCTGGCGAACCAGAGCAGCGCACGGAAACGCCGTTTACCTTCCCGCCGGAGCGGTACCTATTTATCTACTTGCACTTGGATGTGCTTTCAAACTGCTAGGTTGGCAGGAGCTGGGACCGAGCAATGGGAGCTCACCCCGTCGCGGGGATTCGAACCGCCGACCTTCTGATCAGCAAGCCCTAGGCTCTGTGGTTTAACCCGGAGCGCCACCTGGGTCCCTCCCATCTGCTATATGGGAGGCTTAACTTACAGAGTTGCCATAATCCAGGCATAGCCAAACTTGGCCCCCCAGCTGTTTTGGGACTACAACTCCCATCATCCCTAGCTAACAGGACCAGTGGTCAGGAATGATGGGAATTTGTGAGGTTTTGAGCTTTAACAAAGCTTGGTCTGTCTCCCTTCCCCACAGGGATGACATCACATCCGGGGCTTATCTATGTTCCCGCTATGTGATGTTTGTATCAGTGTATATGATACTTGTGTGTCTCGGACTGCTGCGTCAGTTCATCCTATGGCTCCCAGTGGATGGGTCACATCTTTCTGGGCACGAAGCCCTTAAATCAATAAATCTTAATAATCAGCCAGACTGTGCTGTGATTTATTATCAGGACTCATTAATCTTCTTCCGTTTGCCAAGAGCTCTGCTATGCTTTGATGAATTGGAGAAGAAAGGTTTTGAAAGCAGTGTCCACGCAGAAGGAAGCGGCTGGACGCGGAACGCAGCTGAGTATATAGGCTGTGGGTGCCGGGGTTCATTAACCCCAAACCTCAGCCCGCTGCGTTTGATTACGGTGGACAAGGCCGTGGACAAGGCCGTAATCACAATAGAATTGTAGTCCCAAAACAGCTGGAGGGCCACGTTTGGCCATGTCTGCCCTAAGCACTACAGCTAGATAAAGACTGTGAAGCACTTGGGACACAAGGAAATGCCTGAGACCTTGTCCTCCCCTCCCAACAATTCAACAATTAGGAAAACTCTGACACAATCCTGACTCAAGGCATCCCTGTGTGGATTCTGGGAGCCATCCACCTCAAATTTTGCACCATCTCTTTGAAAAAGGTGTGAGCATCTGATAGCAGGACGAGCCATGGTATGGACAATCACCAACTATTTGGTGGTCCTGAAACATTATTTCTCAAGCGTTGAAAAGAGGATCTAATTTGGAAGTGAATTTTACAAGTACTAGGGGATGGCAGAGGGCTGGGTGTTGAGATCGTACTTAAATCATTTCCAGGAATAAGAGCTCAAGAGAGAGCTTTATGTGCAGGGAATCTGAGTACCAGACCTCATTGCAATCTCTTTCCATTTTTGACCATCGCGCTTGCCGCTTAATGAGGAATGTGGGATCAGAATGCAGAAGTAGTGGCAAACAAGTGTGATATAGCAGTCAACAACAAAAAACCAAGGTTACAGCTCAGGTTGGAAACAGCAGCACTCTAATAATAGCTCCTTGGAGTAATTCTTATCAGCAAGTGTATTTAATTTGTCCTGAATTATTTCAGACCCGACACTAATCCATGTGTTAATAATAACGACAATGGCATTCTTTATTTAAACCGCTCTAAGATTGGGGTGTGTGTTCCTTCATTTCCATTATACGATTGATTAGCTATTCCAATAAGTGTGTCGCCAAAGTCATTTCGAAAGAGAAAGAACCGCACTAAAACAAACCCTACTTTGAAGAATGATTATTAACAATTCAAGAGTTGCATTTTTCAGTGTCGTTTTAAGGAATGTGTTTAATGGCATCAAGCTCAAGACGCAATAAAATAAAAACAAAATTCCAATGGCAACCAAGAAAACCTATTATTTTTGCCACGTCACTGCAATCTTGTTACTATTTTTGCTGGAGGAATATTAATTATGTATTCCTCTGTTCATCAGACAATTGTTCTCTGCATGCCTATGCAGAGGAAGCCAAGTACTTATGCAGGAAGCTGCCTTTATACCAAGACCCATACAGTTCAGTATGGTCTACACCAGGGGTCCTCAAACTTTTAAAACAGGGGGCCAGTTCACTGTCCCAGACACTGTTGGGGGCCAGACTATAGTTTGAAAAATATATATGAACGAATTCCTATGCCTGCCCTCATCCTGCCTTCCTTCCCTGCCCTCGCCCGCACGCCGCCTCAAGGCTCTTGATGAGCTTCTTGATCTTCCAGATCTCCACATTCCTGTCGGCAGTGCTGGGATCGTCCGCCATCTTCTCCCTCCTCCTCCTCCTCTTCCACTGCCCTGCCTGTGGCTGTTCAAGTCAACTGCCAAGGCCACCATTGCACAGAGGGGGGGAGAGAAATGAGAACGGAGCCTTGGCTGAGGTAAAAGTAAAAGCCGTCCCTCCCAGCGCAGGCTAGGCTAGGCCCGGCCCAGTCTCCCTCACCCCGGGAGTGCAGCCACCACAAACCCAGCCAACCGCTCCTCTGAGGCGAAAGAACGGGCAGATAAGTGTGTGTGTATGTTTTTACCTCAGGCCTCGCCTGTGTCTCCCTTCCCTGTGATGTCGCTGACCGGCTCTTTCCTTCCTTTCCACCTCCCTCACTTGCTCGCGCCCTCTCCTCTCCTCCGCGCTGCATGTGTTGCAATCGCCTCACATGGGACTCCTGACATCAGTTCCGGTCCCCACATGGAGTGGGAGAGGGGAGGAGGAGGGGGGAAAGGATGGAAACACCTGTAGACCCGTTAGACAGTGGTGGGTTCTGCAATTGCTGGGCGGGCTGGGTTCAGGACCCTGGTGGGCCGGATGTGGCCTGCGGACCGTAGTTTGAGGACCCCTGGTCTACACTGATGGTCTGCAACTTTCCGGGATTTCATATGAGGTTCTTCCCAGTGATAACTCAAGATGCCAGTGATGGAACCTAGAACCTTCAACATTCAAAGCAGATACTTTATGGCAAATAGGAATGCAAGACGCTGCCATATACCAAGACAAACTATTGAGCCGCCTGGCTCAGGGACAACAGCACAGTCCTTTCTTTGTATCCCTCATCACTGCAGGGATTGCACCCCAAGGCACCTGAGCCACAAAGTTCCCAGGAGAACAATAAATCACACTGACACGGAATATTTGGTTTATTGGTTCAAATAGGCTACAACTTTATTGGTTACAGATGTGGAACGCTCTTCCACTGGCCTGGTGGAATGCTCTCCCACAAGAGACCAGGGCCCCGTGGGATTTGCCATCTTTCCGCAGGGCCTGCAAGACGGAGCTATTCCGCCAGGCCTTTGGGCAGGATGAAGTTTGACTTACTTTCCTTTGTATAAAACAAGCCCCCAACCTGCTCACAGGTCCTTGTATGATCAGTGGAAACAGTTGGTCCTGGCCAGTATTAACCACTCTCCGTTCCAACCTCATAATTGCCACCTTCCCAGATTTTAACTTGTCTGAATTAATTTTAAGATGTATTTTAATTAATCGATGTCTGTTTTTAAGCATATTGTGGGCGGGATACAAATAAATTAGTGTTGTTGTTGTTGTTGTTGTTGTTGTTGTTGTTGTTGTTGTTAGAGACGTTTGGCTTAGGCGTTGGGGTGAAGCCAGGCTATAACTTGACTCCTGCCAGTCTGCAGGGAGTCCATGGAAGGTAAACCACCAAACGAGGGTGCCCTATAACATACCTCCAACCAAACAAAGGATTACCGAATGCCCAACCTCACAAAAGTTGTGACGAATGCTACTAGGTAGCAATGGCCGGTGCCAATTTGCCAAGTAGAAGAAATTCCTACCCGGCCCCAACAGCATGGCGACTGACAGCTGCCATAGCAAGGTCATATCAGAGCAAAGCATGAAAAGAGGGCAGATGGGTAGAGGTATCCGACGGAGAGGCAAGGAAGAGGGAGCCAGCTGGCCACAAGGAGTTTAAACAGCCTGTGGCCACACCCACTCTGCCAGCTGATTGGCTGCGGCTGCCACACAACGCTGATGATGCGGCCGGTTATGATGTAGAGACAAGGTAGCGTACCTTTCCCCCACGCTGGAAGACCTAGAGCAGGGTCGGCAAAGTTTTTGTGGCTTGGGCCGGTTCATGGTCTCACAGACACCATTGTGGGCCGGAATGTCTGTGTGCACATGCAAGCATGCGCAAATGCTATTTCCAGTGCTCCTTCCGGCGCAGAGGAGGCTTGCACAGCTTCCCATTGGCTGCAGGAGCTTCCTGAAGCCAATGGGAAGCCGGCCAGCGTCGCAGAAGGTGGTCCCCGCTCTGCTCTGTGCCAGTTTAGCACTGTGCATGGGAGCCAACCGAGCGGGCGAAGGGGGTCCATGGGACAGTTAAATGACCCCAAGCGACCCATGGGCCTTAGGTTTGCGACCCCTGAAGAGGCATGGCGAACACTGAAGAACACCACCCACCATGAACACCACCCACCGATATAGAGGTGAGCAGTTTCACTGTATCAGCAGCCCCCTCCCATGTCCCTAAAGTTGTGTTGCCTGCATTTTCACATCTACAGGAACAGCTAGATCCTGTCCTGTGAGTTGCATTCTGCTTTGTTTTGACTACTTGAAAAGAAATAAAAACCCGTGTCTCCTTGGACATGGTCTGTTTCAGCTGGGGCAAAGACCGTTTTATCCTCCCACTCCTAGAGATAAGTTGCAGAGAAGGAATAATGCAAGGACTAGGTATAATGTACAAGGAGTGATTATATAAAGGGATGGAAGTATAGCCTTGAGGACATTCCACCATGTCGTCGGTGGGGTGGGGGGCGAAGCGCAATATCTTAAGTTCTGTGCTTCAACTTAATCGCATTCTGAGGGGGTGGAATTATTTAAGACAGCTGAAAATTGAGTACAGAGGGGCATATCAGATAGAGATTAGAGAAGTGAATATGTAAATGAAGAGGGGAGAGGTATGATAACTCTCAGAAGTTAATTATTTGGGAGATAACGGGATAATTTCCAAGGGCAGCTGTTGAGTCACTGGCATCAGGAAGTGTTCCTCATACATAGACTGTGTATAACAGAAAATCAAAAGGGTGGTCAAACGAAATCTGAATGGGTCAGAATCAGCTAGGGCTTGATCCAAGAATCTTCTGCTGTACGTTATTCTGACCTGGAGAGAAGTGACTAGTGGGGTGCCACAGGGTTCTGTCTTGGGCCCAGTCTTATTCAACATCTTTATCAATGACTTGGATGATGGGCTTGAGGGCATCCTGATCAAGTTTGCAGATGACACCAAATTGAGAGGGGTGCTTAATACCCCAGAGGACAGGATCACACTTCAAAATGACCTGAACAGATTAGAGAATTGGGCCAAAGCAAACAAGATGGATTTTAACAGGGAGAAATGTAAAGTACGGTACTACACTTGGGCAAAAAAAATGAAAGGCACAAATACAGGATGGGTGACACCTGGCTTGAGAGCAGTACATGTGAAAAGGATCTAGGAGTCTTGGTAGACCACAAACTTGACATGAGTCAACAGTGTGATGCAGCAGCTAAAAAAGCCAATGCAATTCTGGGCTGCATCAATAGGAGTATAGCATCTAGATCAAGGGAAGTAATAGTACCACTGTATTCCGCTCTGGTCAGACCTCACCTGGAATACTGTGTCCAGTTCTGGGCACCACACTTCAAGAAGGATACTGACAAGCTGGAATGTGTCCAGAGGAGGGCAACCAAAATGGTCAAAGGCCTGGAAACGATGCCTTATGAGGAACGGCTTAGGGAGCTGGGTATGTTTAGCCTGGAGAAGAGAAGGTTAAGGGGTGATATGATAGCCATGTTCAAATATATAAAACGATGTCATCTAGAGGAGGGAGAAAGGTTGTTTTCTGCTGCTCCAGAGAAGAGGACACGGAGCAATGGATTCAAACTACAAGAAAGAAGATTCCACCTAAACATTAGAAAGAACTACCTGACAGTAAGAGCTGTTTGACAGTGGATTTTCCTGCCAAGGAGTGTGGTGGAGTCTCCTTCTTTGGAGGTCTTTAAGCAGAGGCTTGACAGCCACCTGTCAGGAATGCTTTGATGGTGTTTCCTGCTTGGCAGGGGGTTGGACTGGATGGCCCTTGTGGTCTCTTCCAACTCTATGATTCTATGATTCTATGACCTCTCTGATGAGCTGCTGGAGAAGAAGGGAAAGGAAAGATGAGATCTGGCCTCATCACCATGCAGTGGCTGTTCTCGGTAGAGCGCTTCTGCGCATGCACGCGCGGCAAAACAATTCCGGGTTTGCCACTTTCGCAACCCGAACTTTACGTTACCCAAGGATAGCATAACCCGAGGTGCTACTGTATATTGTTTTGAAGAATCTGAATTGTGTAGGTTCACATTGAGATCCTAACCAAATCAATAGCAGACAGTTATGATGAAGCACAGATTCCGCACCCCCAAACCTAAAGGCTAATTTTGCAACATTTCTACTTCCAGCAATAAGCAAAGCAAACATATTGTGGGTCGATAGCCCTGTAAATAAAGCCTGTGTCATATTTCTGGTTTTGATTCCCTTTGATTCACTACCTAGCAGACTTATTCTCCACCCCATATTTCTCCCATTAAATATATTAAATCTTCTGGGTGACTCAGGTGCTCGCTAACTGCAAATCAAACCTTTTTCTTGTGAAGCTGATACCACATTTTAAGTGAAATAATAATTGAACAGCAATTGATAATTCATGGCAGTTTAAGACAGCAATAATTACTTTCGTTTCCCAGAACTCTCCTAAAATGAAAATGAATTTCTCTGCGCTATCTCCCCAGTTTTAAATGACCCTGGTGGGAAAAGGTGGGTGGGTGAGAAGACCCTCTTCAGAGCAAAATTACTTCTATCCATCCCCATACCTTGCCTTTCACTTTTGAATTGTGCCTGGTTCCTTCGTCTTCTGCTCTGTAGACTTCTGGCCTTCCAGCTGCCATGGGACTCTCAGCCTATAAAATCTGAGGATTCTTGCAGAGCAGGTGAGGTCCCCATGGACCCATGGAAGGTGATAAGATGGAGAAAGTTTGCTTTCTGCTGCTCTAAAGGGTAGGACCCAAGCCAATGGATTCAAGTTAAAGAAAGGAGATTCCGACTAAACATCAGGGAGAACTTTCTGATGGTAAGCGTTGTTCATCAGTAGAATGGACTCCCTCCCAGGGTGGTGGACCCTCCCTCATTTGAGATATTAAAACAGAGATTGGAGGGCCATCTGCCAAGTGTTCTTTATCTGGGGTGCCTACATTGCAGGGGTTTGACCACTGGAGATACCTTCCAATCATTCACTTATATGATTCTATGATTTCAACTCTCAGTAGCCCCATCTAGCATGGGATTCTGCATCCCACTGTTGGGTTTTCTTAATATTGATGTGGTCAGTGGTGCTACTCAGAGGTGTGTGTTTGTAATTATAAACTGCATGGCAGCACATCTGTGAGATCTTGACAATTCAACACACCTGTAGTATCTTAACAATTTAACTAATTAGCAGGGGGGCGGAGTTTCTTCTTCTTTGGCGGTCCCTCATAGCCGAGTAAGATTGTCTTCCATAAACATGGTTTTAACAATGAGTCCGTAAGTGACTGTGAAGGCCAATTCTGGATCCACACGTCCTTCCACAGCGAATGCAGCGATGTGGTAGGGTAATTGATTATTTTGAAAACTGTATTTAAGCTGACCAAATGCTTTGTATGGGACTGACTGGTGTAGAGTGGTGGCGAGTTGCAGCTGTTTTATTATTTAAAAATAAAGATAACCAAAGATATTGTGGGCAAGTTTTTATTCCATCGCCCCAGTCACTGCGCAAAGTTGGTTGGCGAAGAAAGTCCAACACCCAACACCATCCAGAGGGTCTCAGGCTCTCACACGACCTCTAGAGTTGTTGGTGCTGACCTTTAAAGCCCTAAACGGCCTCGGTCCTGTATACCTGAAGGAGCGTCTCCAACCCCAACGTTCAGCCTGGACACTGAGATCTAGCACCGAGGGCCTTCTGGTGGTTCCCTTACTGCGAGAAGCAAAGCTACAGGGAACCAGGCAGAGGGCCTTCTCGGTAGTGGCGCCCGCCCTGTGGAACGCCCTCCCATCCCATGTCAAAGAGATAAATAACTACCTGACATTTAGAAAACACCTGAAGGCAGCCCTGTTTAGGGAAGTTTTTAATGTGTGATATTTTAATGTCTTTTAGTGTTTGTTGGAAGCTGCCCAGAGTGGCTGGGGGGACGCGGCCAGATGGGCGGGGTACAAATAATAAATTATTATTATTATTATTATGAGGGAATTGTATGTTTGGGAGTTTGCATGGCTATTGCATGCAAGAGAGAAGCAGGCAGGAATGTTGTTGCACATGCTAAAAGCGACAGAGCAAACAGTGAGGACCAGGAGTTGCAGAATTCTTTGGGCATACAAAACCCCAAGGAAAGTCAGTGCAAAATGTTGGAAACCATTCAAGGAGCTGCTATAGCTCCAGGCTGCAATGATACCTCCTCTTGACCTCTTGCACCATATTCTTAGCTTCAGTCGGTCAACAGACCTAGCATGGTGCCTCTTCCGATATTCAGTGCAAGCGATATCCAATGACTGGCTTGTTTCCACCTCCTTTTTTAAAGCAAGATTGTACAAGCCCACAATAAGCAGCCCTCTCCAACAACCGTTGTCAATCAATGCCAGAGATGATCGCAGTGGCTTCTCCAGCTTCTCCTGTATTAGTTTGCACTCCATTTAGCCTCCGGCATGAATTAGATGATTCTCAAGTTCAAAGGAAGCTGCTGTGATGTTCGGAAAATAGTTGCCTTATTGTTGCCTCCCCCCATGTCCTTCATCCGTTTGGTTGCGGGACTCTTTGTTCTCAGAAGCCGTTCAAGAGGGAAGGAAGTTTTTGCTTTGCAAGATAAATGCTGAAGCCAATTTAATTTATTTGGAGAGTGGCTTTGCATGTGTGATTTGGGCTGAGTGCCAGTGCTGGCAAAGAAAAAAAAAGTGACTGAAAGACAGGGCTGGTTATTCTCCCTGTCCTGTAATGCATATGATTTTAACACAACCATTGTCCCACCCATTTTGCCTCTGACCCATCATGGCCATGCAGTCTCGGGAAGATTCTGCTTGAGGGAATGTGCCACTCAGACTGAGAAAGGTCCCTGAAACCTGTGATAAATGTACTTTGCCCCATGGGGAATTTGTAAGAACCCCTTAGTAGAGATGGTGAGCTAGGTATGGTTTTCCTATTAGTAATTTCCAGTTGCTGTTGTTGTTGTTTAGTTGTTTAGTCATGTCCGACTCTTTGAGACCCCATGGACCAGAGCACGCCAGGCACTCCTGTCTTCCACTGCCTCCCGCAGTTTGGTCAGACTCATGTTGGTAGCTTCGAGAACACTGTCCAACCATCTCGTCCTATGTCGTCCCCTTCTCCTTGTGCCCTCCATCTTTCCCAACATCAGGGTCTTTTCCAGGGACTCTTCTCTTCTCATGAGGTGGCCAAAGTATTGGAGCCTCAGCTTCAGGATCTGTCCTTCCAGTGAGCACTCAGGGCTGATTTCCTTAAGAATTGATAGGTTTGATCTTCTTGCAGTCCTCTCAATTCCAGTTAGTTAGACTAAATTCCAGTTAGTTAGACTAAATACGGAGGATCAGGAGGAATAATAGCTGTGATGGCTATGCTCTACCTCCACAGACAGAGGCAGTAAAGTTTCTGAATTCCAGTTGCTGGAAACCACAAGAGGGGAGCAGGCTGTTGTGTTCGGGTCCTGCTTGCAGATTTCACACGATTTTTTGGTTTCCACAGCAATATCAGGATGCTGGTCTAGATGGACCATTGGTCTGATCCAGCAGGCTGTTTCATAGAATCATAGAGGTGGAAGAGACCACAAGGGCCATCCAGTCCAACCCCCTTCCAAGCAGGAAACACCATCAAAGCATTCCTGACAGGTGGCTGTCAAGCCTCTGCTTAAAGACCTCCAAAGAAGGAGACTCCACCACACTCCTTGGCAGCAAATTCCACTGTCAAACAGCTCTTACTGTCAGGAAGTTCTTTCTAATGTTTAGGTGGAATCTTCTTTCTTGTAGTTTGAATCCATTGCTCCGTGTCCGCTTCTCTGTAGGAGCAGCAGAAAACAACTTTTCTCCTTCCTCTATATGACATCCTTTTATATATTTGAACATGGCTATCATATCACCCCTTAACCTTCTCTTCTCCAGGCTAAACATACCCAGCTCCCTAAGCCGTTCCTCATAAGGCATCATTTCCAGGCCTTTGACCATTTTGGTTGCCCTCCTCTGGACACGTCCCAGCTTGTCAGTATCCTTCTTGAACTGTGGTGCCCAGAACTGGACACAGTACTCCAGGTGAGGTCTGACCAGAGCGGAATACAGTGGTACTATTACTTCCCTTGATCTAGATGCTATACTCCTATTGATGCAGCCCAGAATTGCATTGGCTTTTTTAGCTGCTGCATCACACTGTTGACTCATGTCAAGTTTGTGGTCTACCAAAACTCCTAGATCCTTTTCACATGTACTACTCTCAAGCCAGGTGTCACCCATCCTGTATTTGTGCCTTTCATTTTCTTTGTTCTTCTTCCCTGTCTTCAGACCAATACTGTTTCTCACCCATATGAAGGGTTACTGTTGGTGTTCTACTCATCCTGAAAGCACACGGTCCTCGTGAAAGCCCAGGGGGCTGAATCCCAGGGGCTCGAGCACAGCTCGAGACGAGACATTTACAAGACAGGCAATTCACTCCCGCAATTCTTTTCCATGAGAGATTGTCAAGCTTGACCAGGAGGAATAAATCAGTGAGCAGCAGAATAGCTACAAGCCTTCCTGGCTCCGTTCCATCTGCGGCTTCTGGTCCTGAGCTTGACACACAGGACGACAATAAGTGACGGTAGTTAAGTGTTGTTTCACAACGTGGCCTCACCTCTATTAGGGAGCGTTGGAGTATGTTGCCAAATTATTTCACATTGGCTTCAGAACAGCTCCGCTGAGCCGCGGACTCCTCATAAGGCCAGCAAGTGACGTGAGGGAAGATGCTTTGAACAAAGAGAGAATGTGTCTGTTGACACAGCTGTATATCTTGATTTCTTACGAGTGTCAAGCCAAGGAGCAGGTCTGATGGTCACCCCTACGGGCCACTTTGGAAATAACAACAGCACTCAGAAAGACATAACAAATGAGAGGCAGTGTGGTGGTTAAGAGCAATAGACTCGTAATCTGGTGAACCGGGTTCGCGTCTCCACTCCTCCACATGCAGCTGCTGGGTGACCTTGGGCTAGTCACACTTCTCTGAAGTCTCTCAGCCCCACTCACCTCACAGAGGGTTTGTTGTGGGGGAGGAAGGGAAAGGAGAATGTTAGCCGCTTTGAGACTCCTTCGGGTAGTGATAAAGCGGGATATCAAATCCAATCTCTTCTTAACAAATGCTCTTACGACCGTTGTCTTTAAGGCCTATGAGACTCTTGGCTGATTCTTATACAATGCACCATGTGGAATCTTGAAATTTACCATTTAGGATTGCAATTATAAAATAAGTCAGGGATGAGGAACACACACCTGCTGGCCCTCCAGGTCTCTATATGGCCCTCAAAACTCCCCAGACCAAAACTCGCCATTCCTGCTTTGCACCTTCCTTGAGAGCTTATTGCTGGCTGAGATGTATCCTTGAACTCCAATAATGCGTCTTCCTTGCTCTAGAGAGGGGTGTGGGGGTGTTTATGGAAACTAGCCACTTGTAAACATAGTTAAAATTTACATTCATTGATCTGCTAGCTTTTTCCTCCAGCCCCTACCACTGACGGGGTGTGGGCCTTGGAAGTGTTGAAGGGAATGCAGCCTGAAAGCTGAAATATTAATCCCTTGTGTAAATATTCCGTTCCTTGCTTGCTGTTCCCCAAAATAGGTTTCTCCAGTAGCATACCACCATGCAACACTTTTGTTCCTGCTTTGAGCGTACACAAAGGGCAGCCTAAATTGATGGACTCATCCATCACTAGATGTAATAGGCACCACCTCTGAGCAATTAGCATCCACCTGCTGAATCTCAAGACTTGAGCCTCAGGTGATGCGGCAACGCTGGTCCTGTGGCATAAAGAGATGCCTAAACTGGGAGCATGACAAACCCATCATTTGGACGCCCCCTGTGAAATTTCTGTGCGCTAAAAGCACAAAAAAGGACTAAAACTCAAGGGTGTTCTCTTTTTTGTGGCAATGCGCGCTGCTCTGACATTTCTGACCCCTGCTTTATAATCCGCATTTCCATCATTGGTGTTTCATTTTCTATTTCGGGGGGGGGGGAGGTGCTATATTTAGCTGTACCCATTCCCCGCTGCAGGTGCCTTTGGAGCTGCTGTTTGTCCACCCTGTGCAATTTGAACCAGCCTGCCCTGTTTCAGCAACCTGATGAGATTTTAATCTTTTTGATCTTCAGAGTTCAATGTGTCCCGTTCACCCTCGTGACGCCGATAGTGGAACCAGAGGATGGCATTATATTTGTGTGCAATTAGTTTACCTAGGGAGGCAGTTAGGAGACAGTGATCTGTAGAAGGCTCCGTCTATTGTGAGAAACAGCTTACTATTTTTTTGTTTGGTTTGGTTTCCTGCTTTCAAATATGAATTACAAAGTCCCAGAGGCTTCTGCCATCTGGACTAATGAAGTGGGAAGCCTCCCGTGCTCAGCAAAAGGAAAGTGGGAAAGTGGTTTTGAGAGCCAAGCTGACGTTTCTGTCTGCTCTCAGGAGAAACACCTTCCTCTGCTGTTTGCTTTATGCGCAGATTATTTCCCACTTCTAGAGTTTATTAGTCATTCTGTTGGCGTCTTCTCCTTCCTTAAATATGCCTGTTGTGTTTGGTGAGGGTCTGCCTGCTTTGTGTGTGTGTGTATGTGTGCTGGAGAGGGAGATGGTGTGTGTTTATGTATTTTTGAAGACTATGTACCACCATCAAATGTAGCGTTCAACCCACAGCTCCACGCACTCGTGGAAAAATGATTCAGGCTCTTGGTATCGTGTGGTGGGGAAATTATGGGCTGCACCGCTTCTGGACCATAGCTGCCAACCCTCCCTTTTTTTGCAGGAAACTCCCTTATTCCAATGCCGTTTCCCGCTACTATCCCGGATTGTTGATATCCCTTAAATTTCCTGGATTTCAAAGGAAGCAGCTCCTCTCCCTCCCTTCCGGCCAGGGAGGCTCCTCAGCTGCGTTGCTCGGCTGCCAATAAGGAGTCTGAGACCGACTGGGGGCGGAGCTTGCATGCCTTGTGCAGCCAGACCCTCACGCCCAACCAGACAGACAGCCTGCCTGCCATCTACACGCTCGCTATTTCGCTCACCCGTTCGCACGCAGCCTCTGGAGCGCAAGGTGGCGAGGCTACTTGGTGGCATTTCACCGCCCTTGGGGCATCCCTTATTTTCAAATCCGAAAGTTTGGGAAAATCCCTTATTTTCAAATCCGAAAGTTGACAGCTATGTTCTGGACTGCAGCACATCAAACATGAGGTGGACGTGTGAGGTCATACTTCTCAATGCTCTCAAGAATGTAGCAAACCATCAAGTCAGATCACTGTTTCATCTACCTCAATGTTCTCTAAACTGACTGGCAGCAACACTCTGGGAATTCGAGGTGTGGGCATTTGCAGTCCTACATCAATATTCCAGGGATTAGGACCTTTGCTAACCTTTGTTAACAAGACAGAAGTACAGTCATACCTCGGGTTGCGAACGCTGCGGGTTGCGCGTTTTCAGGTTGCCGAACCCGGAAGTACTGGAATGGGTTACTTCCGGGTTTCAGTGCTCGTGCATGCGCAGAAGCGCAAAATGATGTCACGTGCATGCGCAGACGCAGTGCTGCGGGTTGCAAACACTGTGAACGTGCCTCCCGCACAGATCACGTTCGCAACCCGAGGTATGACTGTACTGTTTCAGGGGGGCAGGGGGTGGGCAGGATTCCCTCGTCCATGGAGGTGCAGGTCAAGTCTGTGTCCAGGGCGGCTGTTTACCAGGTCCATCTGGTATGCCGACTGGAACCCTACTCCCTGTCTGCTCCCTGTCTCGCCAGAGTGGTGCATGCTCTAGTTATCTCCCGCTTGGACTACTGGAATGTGCTCTACGTGGGGCTACCTTGGAAGGTGACTCAGAAACTACAACTAATCCAGAATGCAGCTGCCAGACTGGTGACTGGGAGCAGCTGCTAGGACCATATAACACCGGTGCTAAAGGACTTACACTGGCTCCTGGTACGTTTCCAAGCACAATTCAAAGTGTTGGTGCTGACTTTTAAAGCCCTAAATAGGAGGCTTTGTTTGTTTAATGTAGAGACAGGGCACAGGTAGGTAGGGAGTATTAAAAAAACACAACCATCCATTTATGGGGATGTAGTGCTCCTTTGTTGAATATGTGGCAGGGGCAGCCCTCTTAAGGTGAAACAGAAAGGTGCTGCTCTACTTCTGATAACAATAACAATAACAACAACAACAACAACAACAACAACAACAACAACAATAATAATATATTATTATTATTATTATTATTTTATTATTATTATTATTTATACACCCACCCATCTGGTTGGGATTCCCCATCCACTCTGGGTGGCTCCCAATAGAATATTAAAAACACGATAAAACATCAAACATTTAAAACTTCCCTAACATGGGCTGCCTTCAGATGTCTTCTAAAAGTCAGATAGTTGTTTATTTCCTTTGAGAAGGCCCTCTGCCTGTCTCCCTGTAACCTCACTTCTTGCAGTGAGGGTCACCGCCAGAAGGCCCTTGGAGCTGGACCTCAGTGTCCGGGCTGAATGATGGGGGTGGAGATGCTCCTTCCGGTATACTGGGCCGAGGCCGTTTAGGGCTTGAAAGATCAGCACCAACACTTTGAATTGTGCTCGGAAATGCACTGGGAGCCAATGATGTCCCTGCCGTCAAAGTTTTGCTTACTGGAGTCACATAGCTGGGACAGCTTCCAGTGAAATCCATTGAGATCTCTCCCGAAGCCAGGGTCAAGCAGAGGTGGGGCACTCGTGGGCCCCACATAATTCTGCCACCCAAGGCCACTGCTTCATTCCGCTTCATGGGGGGGGGGGCGGCTCTGATATGTGATTGCTCAAAGTGGAAATAGGTCAGTTCTAACCCAATACAAATCTTTTGGGCTCTTTTCGTCACGATAGGAGCATGCATTGGGTCTCTTAATCTGTCTGTTCCTGTTGTAGCCAAATAGCCAAGTAATATGGGTGTGCTTTGGATGTGCTGTTGACATTAAGCTCTCTGGGGAAGAGGTTTCAAATTACCTGAAATGAAATTCCAGCTCAACATTAGGAAGAACTTTCAGGCTGTAGGAGCTGTTTGGCAGTGGAATGGACTCCCTCAGGAGGTTGTAGACTCTCCTTCATTGGAGGTTTTTCAACAGAGGTTGGATGGCCCTCTGCCATGGATGCTTTGGTTGAGATTACTAAAAATAAATAGCTATACCAAGAATTCTGGCCAGAAATTTCAACAAAAGAAATAATATCTACTCGTGAGTCAAAATCAAATAGGGTATATATTCTGTTAAGAATTACAGTCTTAAATGCAGTTGCAGATTAAAACAAAAATTATAATTTCAAACAAAGATACAGATTCAAACTCACCGTAATGTGTGTAGTATAATATTATGTATAATATAAGGCACACAAAATACCAAATGCAATGAATATAAATCCGCATTCAAAAATTCAAGGAGAGCGTTTTGTATGTAAAGCCAAAATGAAGAGTCTAATAGGAGTCAAAATAAGGACTTCCGGAATGAAAACCAGATGTATGATGCAAAACTAGGGACCAGGACAGGGCCCTGTTTCGGAGCAGACGCCTTCTTCAGCTCGTTTTTTGGAAAAAGTGTAAATTAATGAGGCTTATGGAGAGGTATCATGTAATTTCTGTCTTTTTTGAAATCTTTTTCAAATGTAGCGTCTTGAATCAATGTGTATCCAAGTTTTTCTGTGTGTGTGTTTTTTGCATCGTACATCTGGTTTTCATTCCGGAAGTCCTTATTTTGACTCCTATTAGACTCTTCATTTACATACAAAACGCTCTCCTTGAACTTTTGAATACGGATTTATATTCATTGCATTTGGTATTTTGTGTGCCTTATATTATACATAATATTATACTACACACATTATTGAGAGTTTGAATCTGTATCTTTGTTTGAAATTATAATTTTTGTTTTAATCTGCAACTGCATTTAAGACTGTAATTCTTAACAGAATATATACCCTATTTGATTTTGACTCACGAGTAGATATTATTTGTTTTGTTGAAATTTCTGGCCAGAGTTCTTGGTATAGCTATTTATTTTTAGTGTATCTTGTAACAAGAACTCCAACTTATTCACGATTATACCATGGCCAATTGGTTGAGATTACTGCACTGTAGGGGGGTTGGACTACATGACCCTTGGGGGTCCTTCCAACCCTTCACTTCTTTGTTTCTGTGATTCTAAGCAAACCTCCTTCACAAAGAAGACTTCAGGCACATGGTCAACAGAGGATTACCCTTGGATTGGAAAAAAAAGAAAAAAAACAACTTCTCAGCCCCTGATTTAAAAGTTATCCCCGCCTTCCTCCCCCAGGATTCTGCAGACCCTTTTGCAACTGTTAATATTAGCATAAATAATTAAAGGTGGATTGTGTTTAATGACAAAGAGAACGGATAATATTTGTGAGACATTATCCCTAGCCTTTGTTCCATTCCCCCCCCCCCTTCCTCTTCTCTTTTTCTTCATTTTTTGTTTCTTGGCTTTGTTCAGCGGCTCAATTGTGTGTGTGCGTGTGCGTGTGTGTGTGTGTGTGTGTGTGTGTGTGTGTCTTCAGTAATTCACAATGACTCTTTCCGGCTTTATTACAAATTAATGAGATTCTTACTGCATTACATAATTAAGTACTGTGGTATTCACAGCCACATAATGAACTCTCTCCCCCAAAAGAGCATAGATCCACTTGGCACCTCTGATGAATTCATCACGGGAGACAGCTTAGCGTTCCAAGCAGCGGGGCTGCGATTACTCAGACGCCACAGGTTCTAATCCCAGAAGGAGCAAACTTGCAAATGAGCTGGGCACCGTGGAATTGAATATTCAAGGGAGCCGTTCTCGAGGGAGCATTGGATAACTGAGCTGGGAAAAGATCACATCTGGGGATGTGTGTGTCTGCAAAGCCAGTTCATCAGGGACCAGGGTGGTCTAGTGAATCTCACTTAAAGCCAGGACCCGAAGATGGGTTGGACGTCACTTTGAGTGCATGCAAAGTGAGATGTGGCATTCCTAATGCTCATATACAGTAAGAACATAGGAACATGTCCCACTCATGAGTCATCGAGAGCCTAGAGCCCGCTGCTTCTTGCTCAGGTGGAACAACTCTTTGATATTTAAATGAAAATGGTTTTTGTTAAGACCAGAAAAAAACCATCATGTATCGTTGCTTAGTTTGCAGAAAATGCTGATATTCTTTATTCTTTTCAGAGTGATATGTTGGATGTAAACCAGATCATCAAGGACCTGGCCTCTATGGTATATGAGCAGGGTGACACAATAGGTAGGTATCACTGCAGCATAATGCTGTTGGTTTGTTGCTTGTTTTGTGATGTTCCTTAAATCCAGGATTCTTCTTCTTCTTCTTTGGCGATCACTCGTAGCCGAGTAAGATTGTCTTCCATAGACACGGTTTCAACAGTAAGTGACTGTGGAGGCCAATTCTGGATCCACATGTCCTCCCACAGTGGGGACATAGGTTTCCGGGCGGGAGTTGATCACGGTGTGGATTTGCCAAGTGTGCCTTCCTCTTAGCACGTTTCTCCCTTGCGTCCTGAGTTCGAGTGTCTTCAAAGCCCATGACACCTTTGGTAAAGGCTGTTCTCCAACTGGAGCGCTCGCAGGCCAGTGTTTCCCAGTTGTTGGTGTTACTTAAAAGAAAAGCATTTGGGAGCCGTTCAGTTCTGAAGCTAGAGATATATATTGTGTTCTGTTACACATACATACAATTTTTTCCACATTTCGTCCATCATGGTGTAGTGGTTAAGAGCGGTGGACTCGTAATCTGGTGAACCGGGTTCGCGTCTCTGCTCCACCACATGCAGCTGCTGGGTGACCTTGGGCTAGTCCCACTTCTCTGAAGTCTCTTAGCCTCACTCACCTCACAGAGTGTTTGTTGTGGGGGAGGAAGGGAAAGGAGAATGCTAGCCGCTTTGAGACTCCTTCGGGTAGTGATATACCGGGATATCAAATCCAAACTCTTCTTCTTCTTCCACAGTGGGGACTTAGGTTTCCAGACAGGAGTTGATCTTGGTGAGGGTATGCCAAGCGTGCCTTCCTCTTAGCACGTTTCTCCCTTGCGTCCTGAGTTCAAGTGTCTTCAAAGCCCATGACACCTTTGGTAAAGGCTGTTCTCCAACTGGAGCGCTCACAGGCCAGTGTTTCCCAGTTGTTGGTGCTTATACTGCATTTTTTAAAGATTTGCCTTGAGAGAGTCTTTAAACCTCTTTTATTGACCACCGGCATTACACTTTCCATTTTTAAGTTCACAATAGAGTAGTTGCTTTGGAAGACGATAATCAGGCATCTGCACAACATGACTGGTCCAACAAAGAATAATTGCTTCAACACTGGTGATATTTGCTTCTTCCAGTACACTGGCATTAGTTCACTTGTGTAGAATTTTTTGGAGACACCGTTGACGGAATGTTTCGAGGAGTTTGGAGATGGCGTTTATAAGTGGTCCATGTTTCACAAGCATACAGTAAGGTTGGTAGTACAACAGCTTTGTACTGGACATGGGTGGTGCTGTGGTCTAAACCCCAGAGCCTAGGGCTTGCTGATCAGAAGGTCAGTGGTTCGAATCCCTGCGACGGGGTGAGCTCCCGTTGCTTGGTCCCTGCTCCTGCCCACCTAGCAGTAGATAAATAGGTACCGCTCTGGCGGGAAGGTAAACGGTGTTTCCGTGCGCCGCTCTGGTTTCACCAAAAGCGGTTTAGTCATGCTGGCCACATGACCCGGAAGCTGTACGCCGCTCCCTCAGCCAGTAAAGCGAGATGAGTGCCACAACCCCAGAGTGTCCGTGACTGGACCTAACAGTCAGGGGTCCCTTTACCTTTACAACAGCTTTGTAAATCCAGGATATCCCATACTAAGCACAGAAGAAGAGTCTGGCTGCTGGAACAGACCAAAGGCCCATCCAGCACATCCTCCTGTTTCCTACTGTGGCCAACCAGATGGCTCTGGGGAGTCCAAAAAATGGATCATGAGCACACAAACAGGTCACATTCCCCAACAACTGGCATTCAGGCCAAGGGACCACGTAGTCCAGCATCATGTTCTCACAGTGGCCAACCAGTTCCTGAATGGGAAACTCACAAGCAGGATTCAAGCACAAAAGCACTCTCCTATGCTACAGTTTCCAACAACCCGTGTTTGGAAGATGTGGAGGCAGAGCATGGCCATCATGCCTAGTCCTGCATCTAAGTATCACATCCTGCAAAGGGCTAGTTCTCACAAGCAATCTGCACCTGGACTCTACATCTCTGGACTGCATATTTGGGGTGGAAGCTCATATGTCTGAATGTCCTTCCTTACATTGGATGCTTCCATACATCCATGATGATGTTGTTATGCCGAGCGCAAACAGCTGCAGCGAGACAAATGTGACTTGTGCCTGTACCCGTGAGAAAGCTTGGCTTATCTGATTTCTCTCTATGTAACGTTTATGTTTCACTGTACTCTTGTACTCAATACTTTTGTACTCTCTCTTCTGGCTAGACCTGATGCCGGACGGACGCTTTATGCCAGCTCTGACTCACTGAGCTGGCAGCAGAGATTCTCTCTGCACTTTTCCTACAATAAACAGTTTAGCCTTAATCATGGCTTGTGTGTGTTGTTCTTCAGCTGGGGAACAATCGCATATGACTGTGCCACCGGACTCCTTGTAGCCGGGGATGAGCGCACGGCTTTGCTCTGGCTTTGGGGCAGTCTCACAAGCTGCCCCAGGCGGGGTAAATGCTGACAGATGTATGGAAGTGATGTATGGAAGTGAGAGCTGGACCAGAAAGAAGGCTGATCGCCGAAGAATTGATGCTTTTGAATTATGGTGCTGGAGGAGACACTTGAGGGTCCCATGGATGGCAAGAAGATCAAACCTATCCATTCTGAAGGAAATCAGCCCTGAGTGCTCCCTGGAAGGACAGATCCTGAAGCTGAGGCTCCAATACTTGAGGCCACCTCATGAGAAGAGAAGACTCCCTGGAAAAGACCCTGATGTTGGGAAAGATGGAGGGCACAAGGAGAAGGGGACGACAGAGGACGAGATGGTTGGACAGTGTTCTCGAGGCTCCCAACATGAGTCTGACCAAACTGTGGGAGGCAGTGGAAGACAGGAGTGCCTGACATGCTCTGGTCCATGGGGTCACGAAGAGTCGGACACCACTAAACGACTAAACAACAACAACATGGGATGCTAGTTCACAACCTGCATGGGTTTGACAGCCTTATTCTCCACAAATCTATCTGATTCCCTTTAAAGCCATCCCAAGCTGCTAGCCATCGTTGCACCTGGTGGGAGCAAGTTACATAGCTTAACTCTGTAAGTAGGGAACATGGTTCTATATACGGTATCAGATGCCACACATTTGCAGGTTTGATGCGACCCATAGGCTCTGTTTGCTTTCCCTACTGTTCACCTACAGTGGCTCACATTCTCTTTGAAGAATTGCAAAGTCTTCCCAATCTCCAGGGACCTGGGCTTACCACAGCATCCTTCTTTGCCAGGGGTTTCTCCCTGCGAGTTGTGTGGTGCAGCCTCTTGCAAATTCAAAGGGAGCCTAATGTGAAATGTCAGCTAAGAGGAAGAAGTCTCATATCTCCTCCATGGGCACGAGAGGAAAACAGACCAACGAGTGCCTTCGCATTAACTGAGAAAATCTTGCCAGCCCAACTGAGGCGTTTAGACAAATATTTGCCTTCAGCTAATGAAATGTGCTTCAGGATGTAAAATTTTCTTTGCGCGAGGGAGCCAGAGATCCCCAGAAGTACTCAAGTGGAGAGGAGTTTCCTGGTGGCTAGCATGTACCAGGAGCAGAAAGGCAGAAATAAGAACATAGGGAGATCCAGGCTGGATCAGAGCAAAAGTCCCTCTCCTCCATGGGCAGGGAATGGAGTTATGGGTCCCCCGAGCCAAGGAGAGAAGTAACTATACAAGCTTTGGAAGACATCTGAAGGCAGCCCTGTATAGGGAACTTTTTAAATGTTTAATATTTTAATAATGGTTTATTATATGTTGGAAGCTGCCCAGAGTGGCTGGGGGCAACCTAGTCAGGTGGGCAAGGTATATATAATAAAATTATTATTATTACTATGGAATAGGACGTCCCTATTTTCATCAGAGAAATGTTGGAAGAAGAGTTTGGATTTGATATCCTGCTTTATCACTACCCGAAGGAGTCTCAAAGCGGCTCACATTCTCCTTTCCCTTCCTCCCCTACAACAAACACTCTGTGAGGTGAGTGGGGCTGAGAGACTTCAGAGAAGTGTGACTGGCCCAAGGTCACCCAGCAGTTGCAGGTGGAGGAGCGGAGACGTGAACCCAGTTCACCAGATTACAAGTCCACCGTTCTTAACCACTACACCACACTGCAGGGGCCACTAACACTTTTAGCCCCTTGGGCACATGGGGATTTTTGAGACAGAGAGACAGAGGACACTATACAATCTTGCGATGCACACACACCCTGATCCCTTGGGGAAGCAAAATGTTGATTCTGGCAGAATTAATATGAATCTTGAAAGCTCAACGAGCTGAAGGAGGAACTTCCTCCCTTAGCTCTGTGTAAAGATGCCAGGCACACCATAATTTAGGGGCTGCACAGAGAATGCACTTTTCCAGTGCACCACCACCTGAACTGTTGAGGGTGGCAGAATCCATCACATAGACTCACAGAATTGTAGAGTTGGAAGGGACCCTGAGGGTCATCTAGTCCAGCCCCCTGCAATGCAGGAATGTGCATGTGCCTCTTACGGGGATCGAACCTGCAACCTTGGCATTATCAGCACTCTCACCAACTGAGCTATCCTGCCATGGTGCACTGTTTTCTTTCTGCTGCAGCTTGTCTTCTGCCAAAAACCACATTATTCGTCCTGCTGTCCACTGGGGCAGAATTAAGCAACTTATGCAATTTACGTAATTAATGCTGTACATAGCCCTATCATTATATTACTTATTACACAACGCAAATAGGAGGAGTAGGGAGGGACCGTAATCAACTGCATATCATTGGCGGATTGAAAGCAACAGCAAATGCCAATTGTGTTTGCTGGATTGATTTCTGTAAGTCAATTTCCTCTTCCGTTTCTGCTTTTGCCAGAATTCTCTGACAATCCTAGACGTTTGCTGCCATTTCGCGGCCAAGCATCACATACTTTAGTTCCCCTGCAGTTCAGCCCTCAATCATGCTTCATGCATAATGTGAGCTGTTGGAAGTGTCAAAATTGGTTGCTTGGCATCTGTCTGTCTCGGGAGACCATGAAGGAGTGTGGTTTTGGGAGTGGAGGGGGGGGAATCCAAAACTGGGAAAAACATCCAGGAATAGACATCCCGCAAGTTTATTTTCCTGTATGTATAATTGTCCGTGTCACAGACCCATTGGGAGACCCGCAGCCCTCGCCCGCCATCCTTGCTCAGAGCTGATGGGTGCCCTCCTTGACGGACGCGGCGAGAGATCAAGGAGACATCAACAACCCGTGTGGCTGTCTTCTTCCTTGGCAGTCCTTTTTTGCACAGAATTAAGCTTCTCGGTTTTTTTCCCGGGCTCCGGGAGACGTATCAGATGTGAAAGCCTCGAGCAACATGACAGCACGCGTCAGTTACTTCCCGTGACCCTTGCCGCGGTGTCCCTTACGGCGAGATTTATTTTCTGAGGAGTTCCCCATGCAGCAAAAGGGTTCCCCCAGTCCTGACTTGCTGGCGGTGGTGGTGTCACCGTTGGAAAAGATCCAAGCAAAACAGAACGGCTTCTGTCTGATAATGTCACGTCCCAAATTATCCCACCCCACCCCCCATGGGCCACTGCTGTGGCTGTTTCTTCCTCAGCTGCTGTGGACTCTGGTCTTCTGCAGAGGAGAGGTGAATGGGCCCAATCTGATGGTTCTTTTAGTGCCAACAGAGGATTTTGTTTTTAAAGAAAGCCCCTAGGTGAGAGATGGAGGTGTTGCTTTGAGTGAGAGACTCTTCCCATCCAGGTTTGATTTGTAATTAACTCCCCGGGCCAAAGAATTTGTGGCAGCTTTAAGAGTCATTTCCCTCCTGATTGATGGGTTACATACTATGCTGCTGGTGACACTATCCTGCATTTTTTAAATCTGTGTTTTTATTATTTTTTTATTTATTTTGCAGAGGAGGGATTTTAAAGCAGAATTCCTGTTTTCCTGTAATGCCACTCTTTTGTTTTAATTTGTTGTCATTTGCATTCGTAATTGCTTGTTGGTCCTATATTTTGTAAACCACTTTGAGTGTGACTTGGGTTATGTATAAATTAAATTAAATTTCAGGATTTGCTCGCTACTCCATACCATGTAATTACTTTCTATTATCTTAATTTACAGATAGCATTGAAGCCAACATTGAGACTGCCTCCTCAAATGTACAGTCTGCCAATGAGCAGTTGGCCAAGGCCAGCCAACACCAAGTAAGTTTTTTGTGTGTGTATGTGCTTTAAGGAACAGAAAAAATATCCTGATTAGAATCCATGCTATTTAAAATGATTTGGGCAAATTGCACCTGGCTCTGTACCAGTAACTCTCTTACCATGTTTGGAAATGACTTGGAGAGTGTTCCTAAAATGAGAGCTTAACCTCTCTCTCTCTTTTTTCCTCCCAAGATTTAAATGACTTTTTTTTCCCCCCTCTGCTGGCAGCTTGCATTAAAGACATCATTTTGAGACCTGCATATTAAGCAGACTTTTCCCAACAGAAAACGAAGCAATTAACAACTGTTGTTCTTTGAAAAATGGTGTTAAAATGCATCTTTTACGCCTGTTGTGTTCTCCCTTCTTGGAGCATCCTAACTAGACAGCTGATTGAAAAGATTGTGTCGCCAGCAGATGTGGTCCCGTCGGGAAATGGGATTAAGCCGCAGTCTTTTAAAGCTTCTCCCAAAGGTCCCTTCGCACTGCGGCAAGAATGAAATGTTGTTGTTTAGTCTTTTAGTTGTGTCTGACTCTTTGAGACCCCATGGACCAGAGCATGCCAGGCACTCCTGTCTTCCACTGCCTCCCGCAGTTTGGTCAGACTCATGTTGGTAGCTTCGAGAACACTGTCCCACCATCTCGTCTTCTGTCGCCCTCTTCTCCTTGTGCCCTCCATCTTTCCCAACATCAGGGTCTTTTCCAAGGGAAAGGCTCACTATCTGTGCAATTTCACTATCTGAGCAAAGGTTTGGGCTGTTCCTTGATAAGCAGCTTTTGTTTACTGGTAGGACAAGAAAATAAGTTGCCAAGGGCAAAGCAGAAGACACCTGATGTATCTTCTGTTGCCGGAAACCCATCAGAAGCAGGTGGACTCCTGAAATAGCTAGCATGCAGCCCCTTCGACTGCCACGGACTGTGCTGAGGCCCATAGAGGAGAGTTTCCAAGTGCTTTCATATCTGGCAAACATAAACGTTCCCAGGGACTCTATGGCTAGACACCAGGGCTCCTTTAACAGGTGGCTGACCTTGACGTCTTGCCAAGGGCTGCCGTGACTAAGCAATAGGTAGCAAATTGGCCATCCATCTCAGCAGATGTCTGAATGCAATAAAAGAGATTTGACTGACTAATTAAGGGATACCAGACCCGCTAAAGGTGGTCTAGGCCAGGGGTAGGCAACCTAAGGCCCGTGGGCTGGATGCAGCCCAATCACCTTCTCAACCCGGCCCGTGGACGGTCCGGGAATCAGCGTATGTAGAATGTGTCCTTTTATTTAAAATGCATCTCCGGGTTATTTGTGGGGCATAGGAATTCGTTCATCCCCCCCCCAAAAAAATATAGTCCGGCCCACCACATGGTCTGAGGGACGGTGGATCGGCCCACGGCTGAAAAAGGTTGCTGACCCCTGGTCTAAGCCATGGGCCTGCAAACTAAGGCCCGGGGGGCCAGATCCGGCCCAATTGCCTCCTGGATCCAGCCCGCAGATGGTCCGGGAATCGCTGCATCGTTCGGCATTGGGATTCTGATCGTTTGGGCTGTGCCATTTCCCTCCCTCTCACACACCACGGCGGCGCCTCCTCCCTCCCTCCTCCTGGCTTCTCCCTGCCCTGCCTAGTGGAGGAAGGGAGCTGGGCTTTGTTGAGCCAAGGTTGGCTGAGCGCTATTTTAAGCAGCCCCTCTCTGGAGTCAGCCCTTTCGCTCCGCTCATCGTCCGTCCCCCCACCTGCCGCCTCTGCCACCACCAGCCCCTGGCACTCGCAAGGCACAGGTAAGCAGCCACCGGGGCTCGTCCGGTGCTGTGGAGAAGGGAGGGGAGAGTCGTTGGAGGGGATTTATTTTCTTCAAAATATACTGTAGTCCGGCTCCCCCACAAGGTCTGAGGGACAGTGGACCGGCCCCCTGTGGAAAAGAAGGTTTGCTGACCCCTGGTCTAGGCACAAGTGCTGTGCACCACATACTCCTCAAAATACAAAGGTCTTTGGAGTTCCATTACAACGTAAGAGCAAATGCATGTCAGAAAGCAACTTCTCTATAACTGAGCACCTTTTGGTCCTCAGTGTGTTGAGACCTGTGAGTATTGTGCGCAGCCTGGGAGTCATTTTGGACTCACAGCTGTCCATGGAGGCGCAGGTCAATTCTGTGTCCAGGGCGGCTGTCTACCAGCTCCATCTGGTACACAGGCTGAGACCCTACCTGCCCGCAGACAGTCTCGCCAGAGTGGTGCATGCTCTGGTTATCTCCCACTTGGACTACTGCAATGCGCTCTACGTGGGGCTACCTTTGAAGGTGACGCGGAAACTACAACTAATTCAGAATGCGGCAGCTAGACTGGTGACTGGGAGTGGCCGCCGGGACCACATAACACCGGTCCTGAGAGAGCTTCATTGGCTCCCAGTACGTTTCCAAGCACAATTCAAAGTGTTGGTGCTGACCTTTAAAGCCCTAAACGGCCTCGGTCCTGTATACCTGAAGGAGCGTCTCCACTCCCATTATTCAGCCCGGACACTGAGGTCCAGCTCCGAGGGCCTTCTGGCGGTTCCCTCACTGCGAGAAGCCAAGTTACAGGGAACCAGGCAGAGGGCCTTCTCGGTAGTGGCACCCGCCCTGTGGAATGCCCTCCCATCAGAGGTCAAAGAGATAAACAACTATCCTACATTCAGAAAATACCTGAAGGCAGCCCTGTTTAGGGAAGTTTTTAATCTGTGACATTTTAATGTATTTTAATATCTGTTGGAGGCCGCCCAGAGTGGCTGGGCAGACCCAGCCAGATGGGCGGGGTACAAATTATAAATTATAATTATTGTGCTCCCTGGGCTGATTCCTGAGCATGTTCCCACCCCATGGATGCTTAGAGAAGCAAGACTTCTTCTGACTAACTGGATCCCTCACACTTGCCGCCTCTCCTCATCTTCATGTGTCTCAGCTGCATCTGTTGCTTCCTCTCAGGGTTTAGCCAGCTTCCTTGCAGGAAATGTAATTCCAAAAGGGGACACACACAGAGAGACAGGTGTCCCATTGAAAACAGAGGAAGGAAATCCATCTAGATGCCACAGACATGCTAGAGAAGTTCTTCACTAGTCTCAGACTCCCATCTAAAATATGGCAAGGATCATATTGTTGTGCAAGAATTGCAATGAATCGGTTTTTGCTGACATATTTGGGTTTTATATATAGTATAAAGGTGAAGGTACCCCTGACCATTAGGTCCAGTCATGGACGACTCTGGGGTTGTGGTGCTCATCTCGCTCTATAGGCCGAGGGAGCCGGCATTTCTCCGCAGACAGCTTCCGGGTCATGTGGCCAGCATGACTAAGCCGCTTCTGGCGAACTAGAGCAGCGCACGGAAACGCTGTTTACCTTCCCACCGGAGCGGTACCTATTTATCTACTTGCACTTTGACATGCTTTCGAACTGCTAGGTGGGCAGGAGCTGGGACCGAACAATGGGAGCTCACCCCGTCGCGGGGATTCGAACTGCCGACCTACTGATCGGCAAGCCCTAGGCTCTGTGGTTTAGACCAGTGTTCCCCAACCTTGGGCCTCCAGCTGTTTTTGGACTACAACTCCCATCATCCCTCGCTAGCAAGACCAGTTGTCTAAACCACAGCGCCACCCACGTCCCATATGTAGTATAGGCACATTTTATAAGATTACCTTACTCTGTTGTATGTAAATGGCTTAGGGATTTTGCATGTTAAGCAGTATATAAATATTATTGAGGATTGTTATGGTCATAGAATCATAGAATTTTGGAAGGGAGACCCAAGGGTCATCTAGTCCAACCCCCTGCTATGCAGGAATCTCAGCGAAAGCATCCATGGCAGATGGCCGCCCAACCTCTGCTTAAAAACCTCCAAGGAAGGACAGCCCGCCACCTCTCGTAGGAGTCTGTTCCACTGCCAAAATGATGATGATCATTGTTTTTGAACACTTCCAGTTGCTGGAAAATACCAGGCATGATTTGGAGCACCACAGACCTGGAAAGCTGGGCAACCAGGGACAGCCCTAATTATGGAAGAAGTGGAGATTCTAATTCGCATTAATGAAGTACAAGCCACTTTGGGCTTCCCTTGCATTGCTAACAACGAGATAGGCAAACCGCGCAACATTGTTTGTGCAATCGGCGTGTGATGCAATTAAGCCGTATTGTCTTAATTTCCATTTAGGAACGGATAGGAGCAGGTGGCCCTAATAAAACCTGCGCTTTCAATGACCTTTTTTTTCCTGAACACGATAAGCTTGCCTGTGATTACAGGTATGAGAGTACTGTCGGTTTGCAAGGCGGCATTTGTGCACCTGCTGTTTTTATGCCTACCTTAATGCAAGCTTTCCACGCTCCCTCCCCGAAGCAGCTGCTACCCCTAGAACGGGAAGGGGAGTTGCTAAATGAAGTGACTGAATGCGGCAACTTCACCTTTTGCTACGTCTGCTTCCATTCAAAGCCCCGTGCCTCTCGTTTTATTTATTTATTTATTGCTTTACATCTATCCCGCCCTCCCTAGATAAGTGCATCTGCAATGAAACATTTATAGGGCACCACGGTGTCATTCGGGGCTTTGGGATATGCTTCTGAGCTTGAAGGTGCAATCTTTCAAGGGACACGGCAGACACATCTGAGCAGCTGTGTATTCCGCTGCGATGTGACAAAGCGCAGGTGTTTCTTTGGAGCTCTAATTGGAATCGTTTCCAGTTTGTGGCAGCAGGCGTTGAGCGAACCAGGTGTGCTTGGTGAGCGCACCCCTAAAAAGGATCCCTTATGGAACTCATTGCCACAGGAGGCATGTGGTGTCCACCAACCTGGATGACTTTAAAAGAGGATTAGTCAAATTCGTGGAGAAGAGGACTACAGTGGTACCTTGGTTCTCAAACTTAATCCGTTCCGGAAGTCCGTTCCAAAACCAAGCCGTTCTTTCCCATGGAAAGTAATGCAAAACAGATTAATCCGTTCCAGACTTTTAAAAAACAACCCCTAATACAGCAATTTAACATGAATTTTACTATCTAACAAGACCATTGATCCATAAAATGAAAGCAATAAACAGTGCACTGCAGTCACACAATCAATCAATCAATCAATCAATCAGTAGCTGAACTGGGTTTCACACAGTCAAAAACCAAACAAAAAAGAGCCGCAAAAACAAAAACGCAAAATAAGTAGCAAAAACAGACAGACCTCAGCGTAACACTCAAAATAGAAGTGTGGCACTCAAATCGGAAGTGTAACACTCAAATCGGAATCATGGCACTCAAAACAGAGCATGTTCGGCTTCCGAAAAAAGTTCACAAACCGGAACACTTACTTCCGGGTTTGCAGTGTTTGGGTTCCAAGTTGTTTGAGTACCAAGGCGTTTGAGAACCAAGGTACCACTGTATCAATGGCTACAAGCCATAATGGCTATGCAGTTGGAGGCAGCAATGCTTCTGAATACCAGTTGCTGGAAACCACAAGAGGAGAGGCCGCCTTTTGTGCTCAAATCCCGCTTGTGGGTTTCCCACCAGCCGCTGTGAGAAGAGGATTCTGAACTTGATGGTCCATTGACCTGATCCAGTAGGATCTTGAGCTCTTAAGTTGACCTTCTAGTTGAAAAGGCTTTTGACTCACTTGGATGAACCAAGGAAGCCAGAACTCCATTGTGTGCACCACAACCTCTGAGCAGTGAGGGAGACTGAAGGGTTCCAGCACTTACCCAGGACTCCGTTTCCTTGGAATGAAGGCCAATAGAAGTGGTGGTATCTTTAGGATGTTTACACATCTATACAACCTGAGTGGGGGCTTAAGGGGCTCACAGCATTAACACTCCTATCAGATCCTGTTTCCTCATTATGTTTCCAGGGAAGCCCCATACTCAGCTTCTGGGTCCAGCCCAGAGCAATACAGTGAGTCTCCAACTTCCAGCATCGGTCATAACTCACACACAAACACAACTCCCCTGGTTCCACACATCCTAGGATGAATCATAGAATCATAGAGTTGGAAGAGACCCCAAGGGCCATCCAGTCCAACCCCCTGCCAAGCAGGAAACACCATCAAAGCATTCCTGACAGGTGGCTGTCAAGCCTCTGCTTAAAGACCTCCAAAGAAGGAGACTCCACCACACTCCTTGGCAGCAAATTCCACTGTCAAACAGCTCTTACTGTCAGGAAGTTCTTCCTAATGTTTAGGTGGAATCTTCTTTCTTTTAGTTTGAATCCATTGTTCCGTGTCCGCTTCTCTGGAGCAGCAGAAAACAACCTTTCTCCCTCCTCTATATGACATCCTTTTATATATTTGAACATGGCTATCATATCACCCCTTAACCTTCTCATCTCCAGGCTAAACATACCCAGCTCCCTAAGCCGTTCCTCATAAGGCATCGTTTCCAGGCCTTTGACCATTTTGGTTGCCCTCCTCTGGACATGTTCCAGCTTGTCAGTATCCTTCTTGAACTGTGATGCCCAGAACTGGACACAGTATTCCTGGTGAGGTCTGACCAGAGCGGAATACAGTGGTACTACAGTATGACTTGGCCTCCATCCCAATGAGAGGCCCATTGTTGTTCAACGTCTTTCTAAATGACTTGGATGAAAGAATTGAGGGGATGCTCATCAAATTGGCAGATGACACCAAACTGGGAGGAGTAGCTAATGCCGCAGAAGACAGAATCAGAATTCAAAATGACCTTAGCAGATTGGAGACCTGGGTGCAAACCAACAACATGAATTTCAATAGGGACAAATGTCAGGTTCTGCACGTAGGCAGGAAGAACCAGATGCACAAATATAAGGTGGGGGACACCTGGCTTACTAGCAGTACATGTGAAAAGGGTCTTGGTGGACCACAAGCTTAACATGAGTCAATGGTATGAGGCAACAGCAAAAAAAGGAGAATGCTGCTCTAGGCTGCATCAACAGAAGTATAAAGTCCAGATCAAGGGAAGTAATTCTGCCTCGGTCAGACTACACCTCGAGTACTGTGTCCAATTCTGGGCACCATGTTTTAAGAAGGATGTTGACAAGCTGTGATGAAGGCAACCAAGATGATCAAGGGTCCATGATTCTATGCAATACCTACTGCCTTCCTAGAGCCAGTGTGGTGTAGTGGTTAAGAGCGGTAGACTCGTAATCTGGGGAACCGGGTTCGCGTCTCCGCTCCTCCACATGCAGCTTCTGGGTGACCTTGAGCTAGTCACACTTCTCTGAAGTCTCTCAGCCCCACTCAGCTCACAGAGTGTTTGTTGTAGGGCAGGAAGGGAAAGGAGAATGTTAGCCGCTTTGAGACTCCTTCGGGTAGTGATAAAGCGGGATATCAAATCCAAATCCAAACTCTTCTTAGAGTGTACCATCACTTTGTTCATAGAATCATAGAATTGTAGAGTTAGAAGGGACCCCAAGGGTCATGTAGCCCAGCCCCCTACAAGGCAGGAATCTCAACTAAAGCATCCATGACAGATGGTTGTTGCTATGACACTTCACTGGCCATTCACCTTGCAAAGGTACTGGTCAGGCTGGTTCGGCAGCTTTTTCTTCTAGATTCTCAACCTGGTTTCTACTGGCACCGATGCGAAAGGAGGTTGAGTCACACAGGAGTCACGGAGCCCTTTGCTGGTGCCTGTGTCTTGATCTCTATTGGACTCTGGGCGCACGCTATAAGGCACTCGGATGGGCGACATGTTCCTTAAAGGACTGCAAAGTCGAAGCAAGTAAAAACTCGCTAAGCATCCGAGGAGCAGTACCAAAGGAGCCTGCATAACCTGGAGGCAATAATGCCCAAAGATTCCAAATACCGAGTGTCACAGCTGTGGAGCCCTGGGCAGTACCATTTCGGACTGTCAGCTTGTCAGATCACATCAACTAAAACTCCATCGGGCACAGTCGACCTCCAGCTTCAGGGAAATCCAAGGGCTCTCTGGGACTAAATGCTTTGCAAAGTGGGGTGTCCCCCACCCTGCATCCGCCTCTGGTTTGGAATATAGACTTGCAGATTTCTTCCTCTTCTAAATCAACTAAATCGATGTAGTCTCATACCCTGCAAATGTCCCAATGTTCAACTTTCAACAAACTACACTTCCCAAGATTATTAGGGGGAAGCCACATGCTTTCAGTATGGGGCATAAATCTAACCTAAATGCACGAGAATGCAGCCTGAGTATTTGAAACAGCTCCAGCTTACTTGAATATCTGTCCAATTGTTGTTGTTGTTTAGTCGTTTAGTCATGTCCGACTCTTCGTGACCCCATGGACCAGAGCACGTCAGCCACTCCTGTCTTCCACTGCCTCCCGCAGTTTGGTCAGACTCATGTTGGTCACTTTGAGAACACTATCCAACCATCTCATCCTCTGTCGTCCCCTTCTCCTTGTGCCCTCCATCTTTCTCAACATCAGGGTCTTTTCCAGGGAGTCTTCTCTTCTCATGAGGTGGCCAAAGTCTTGGAGCCTCAGCTTCAGGATCTGTCCTTCCAGTGAGCACTCAGGGCCGATTTCCTTCAGAATGGATAGGTTTCATCTTCTTGCAGTCCATGGGACTCTCAAGAGTCTCCTCCAGCACCATAATTCAAAAGCATCAATTCTTTGGCGATCAGCCTTCTTTATGGTCCAGCTCTCACTTCCATACATCACTACTGGGAAAACCATAGCTTTCACTATACGGACCTTTGTCGGCAAGGTGATGTCTTTGCTTTTTAAGATGCTGTCTAGGTTTGTCATTGCTTTTCTCCCAAGAAGCAGGCTTCTTTTAATTTTGTGTCTGCTGTCACCATCTGCAGTGATCATGGAGCCTAAGGAAGTAAAATCTCTCACTGCCTCCATTTCTTCCCCTTCTCTTTGCCAGGAGATGCATTTACCACATATCTATAATTCATAAATAAAGAATATTCCAGTGTGGCCAATAGAGCGAGGATAATTAATAAAGCTGGGCTGAAAGTTGTCCTTTGAGAACGTTTGACTCAGAAGACCAATCCAAGAGCTCGGGCTTATTGCTATGACTGAAGACACTTGGAGTTGAACCTACCCTTCTGCTACCCTTCTCTTCTTTGAATCTGAGCATCATAGAATTGTAAAGTTTGAAGGGACCCTGAGGGTCATCTAGTCCAACCCCCTGCCATGCAGGAATATTGGCTAAAGCAAAAACCTCCAAGGAAGGAGAGAGTCCACAATCTTCCAAGGGAGACCGTTCCACTATGAAACAGCTCTTCCTAAGTTCTTCCTAAGTCAGAATCTGTTTTCTTGTGATTTGAATCCATTGGTTCAGGTCTACCCTCCAGAGCAGGAGAAAACAAGCTTGCTCCATCTTCCATGGGACACCCCTTCAGATATTTGAAGATGGCTATTTTATTTCCTTTCAGTCTCCTCTTATCCAGGCTAAAAATACCCAACTATCTCCACCATTCCTCGCAATGCTTGGTTTCCAGACCCTTTATCTTCTTGGTCACCTTCCTCTACACATGTTCCAGCTGGTTAACATCCTCAGGAGTCCAGGGTGTGTGCGACCAAGGCAGAATAGAGTATACTGTTACTTCTTTTGATCTGGACACTACACTGCTGTTGAATGGCAATGACTTTTTTTACTGCTCCCTTTGTGACAGCATTTCTCTGCCCAGCCCCTGCACACCTCTGTTCCTAACCAGCTGGTCTCCATGTCGTTGCCTTTGTGATGGACATAAGAGATGCTCTGTGGCCAGACGACAGTCAAGGTTCAAATGGCAATGGGCAATTTCTAAATGAAATGGGGTGTGTAATTATTCATTATCCTCTGGCCCATGAGTCATCAAGCGCTGGTTCCCCAGGGCTTCATGTCAGGAGAATTGTGCTTCTTGGAAGGCGTGAGGAGTCTTTTTAACATCTCTGTGTTGAGAAAGTATCATTGGAACGTTAAAATCCAATGTAAATCTGCTTTGGGCTCATCCCCTGCCCACCTCTCGGGAGTGGAGGTTAACACCAGGATGTTTGTGGCATGGAGAAAGCAGGAGTGGATAAGATAAGCAAGCTTAGTTGAAAGTCAAATTGTAAGAGTTGGAGAAGAAGAAGAGGAGGAGGAGGAGTTTGGATTTGATATCCCGCTTTATCACTACCCGAAGGAGTCTCCAAGCGGCTCACATTCTCCTTTCCCTTCCTCCCCCACAACAAATACTCTGTGAGGTGAGTGGGGCTGAGAGACTTCAGAGAAGTGTGACTAGCCCAAGGTCACCCAGCAGCTGCATATGGAGGAGCGGGGAAGCGAACCCGGTTCCCCAGATTACGAGTCTACCACTCTTAACCACTACACCACACTGGCTCTCTGCCTGAAGAAGATCCCTGGAAACTCTCAGTAGTAGACGTTCTTGACCAGGGGTCAGCAACCTAAGTGTGATCCAACTGGAGAAGGAACTGGCGAACCACTCCAGTATTTTGCTAAGAAAACTCCATGGACATAAAAAAGAAGAAGAGAAGAAGAAGAGTTTGGATTTGATATCCCGCTTTATCACTACCCGAAGGAGTCTCAAAGCGGCTCACATTCTCCTTTCCCTTCCTCCCCCACAACAAACACTCTGTGAGGTGAGTGGGGCTGAGAGACTTCAAAGAAGTGTGACTAGCCCAAGGTCACCCAGCAGCTGCATGTGGAGGAGTGGAGACGCGAACCCGGTCCCCCAGATTATGAGTCTACCACTCTTAACCGCTACACCAAACTGGCTCTTAGAGACAGGATGTGAATCACGGCCTGCTGACATCGGAACTTCTGCTGCAACTCCTGACTATTGACCATGCTGACTGGGGCTTGCTCTACAGAACTCACTCCCAGGGCAGGGGGTGGGGGAAGTGATGGCCACCAACTTGGATGGCTTTAAAAGAAGACTGGAGAAATTCATGGGGGAGAGGGCTGTCAGCGGCTCCTAGCCATGATTTCTATGCACTTCCTCTGCACCACACTGCACCACACTGGCTCTCCTCAGTGGAGACCTCAGTGCTGAAATCCAGAACTAGAACATCTTTATCAAAGAGATGCTCAGCTCCTTCTTTGAAACCTTCAGCAAGGGGAACATTAGGTGTTTATCCAACTAAGGTCACATCCACAACACATATTAAAAGCACCAGGATACCACATTAAACAGCAATGGCTTCCCCAAAAGAATTTTAGGAGCTATTTTTTGGAAGAAGAAAAACCCAATGAAGAAGAGCCCTCCACCTTCCAAGGTAGTCCTCCATCAAACAGCTCTTGCTGTCAGAAACTTCTTCCTGATGTTGAGTCGGAATCTCCTTTCTTGTAACTTGAAGCCATTGGTTCAGGTCCTAGCCTCTAGAGCAGGAGAAAACAAGTTTGTTCCATCTTCCATGGGACAGCCCTTGAGTATCCCCCCATTTCCACACTAAACATACCCAGCTCCTTCAACCGTTCCTCATAAGGCTTGGTTTCCAGACCCTTCATCATCTTGCTTGTCCTGCTTGGCATACATCCCAGTTTGTCAATATCCTTTCTAAAATTGTGTAGATTGCTAAAGATGACCAAAAACTATTTCTGTACGCCACCACTGCTGCTAGAATTCTCTGGGCTCAAAAATGGAAATCTGAGGAGGTTCCGAATGTGGAGGACTGGAGATTAAAGTTGACTGAATACCTAGATCTTGCAAAACTAACTGGAAGAATTAGAAACCAGAGAGACCAAAAATTTCTTGGAGATTGGAGTAAGTTTATTGAATATATTAAAAAATACTGTAACAAAGTAAATACACACACAGAAGTAAATATTACACATGCGTTGTAACATATATAATTATCTGACATGAATTGTTAAGGATAGAAGAGTATATAAGTTGGTATATAGAAAGCGTACGAATGAGGTTAAATAGGAAACCCAGTGAGGGAAGGGGGGGAAGTCACAATACTCGGAGGAGTATATGTTGAGATGTTAAAATTGTATGGATGAACGGAATGGTGTTTTGTTGTTTTAAAATGTAAAATTCTTCAATAAAAAGATAAAAAAAAATAAAAAAAAATTGTGGCACCCAGAACTGGGCACGGGACTGCGGGTGGTATCCAGTTGACCTCCTATGTTCCCAAATGCTATGACCCTGTTCCACATATCCGAGCACAATTCAAAGTGTTGGTGCTGACCTTTAAAGCCCTAAACGGCCTCGGTCCTGTATACCTGAAGGAGCGTCTCCACCCCCACCGTTCAGCCCGGACACTGAGGTCCAGCGCCGAGGGCCTTCTGGCGGTTCTCTCACTGCGAGAAGCAAAGCTACAGGGAACCAGGCAGAGGGCCTTCTCGGTGGTGGCGCCCGCCCTGTGGAACGCCCTCCCATCAGAGGTCAGAGCGATAAACAACTACCTGACATTCAGAAAATACCTCAAGGCAGCCCTATTTTTAATTTGTGATATTTTAATGTCTGTTGGAGGCCGCCCAGAGTGGCTGGGGGGACCCGGCCAGATGGGCGGGATATAAAACAACAACAACAACACATCCCTTAAAAGTGGAGTGGGGTGATGCATAAATCAAAACAGCAGCATTGTGTTTCCTGTTCTTTCATCTGAGATCCTTGAACTGTTTTCTTTTCTCAGTCAAAATTTGCCTCTCCAGAAAGAGAGAGAAGTTTCCGAATAAATCCCATCATTGCTTTGAAAACATTAGTTGCTAGGTGGTAAGAGCAGCAACAATATTCATGTCAGAGAGGGTTTTTGGATGGGAGGGAGAGGGAGAGGGAGAGAGAGAGAGAGAGATAAATGTTTAAATTGCTGCAGTAATAGGTTAATTTGAAATTTAGCATGTTTTGCAAGTATTAATCACCCTCTAAATAGGATTTAGGTAATTGATCCTGCGTTGATCTACAATTTCTCTTTTTCTTCCTTCCAGCACCAGAGCAGTCCTCATATAGTTAATTGATATTTTGTCCTTTCTTTAGCTGTGATTCCTGCATTGCAGGGGGTTGGACTAGATGACCTTTGGAGGCCCTTCCAACCGTACAATTATTCTTTCGGCAGATTCTCTTTTCTCCCTTCTGCTCTGCACTCCATCAGCAAGAGGCTCTTGCAGATTTAGGAATTTCACTGCTCCCATTTAATATATGGGAAATTATTTCAATAATGTCAGAGCAGATCCTGCAGTTGGTTTGGCTGAGGGCTCATTCTGGGGTTTCATTTGACAACAGGCATTAACCTCTCTTGAACCAAATTTCAGAAAACATCTACTTCAGTGTCGATATGGAGAAAACTCAGCAGGCTTTCAGCAGAGCTGCATTTAATTGTTACTCGGGGAAATATAATTCATTACGCAATCCTCCTGCCTGCAGTTCTGCAGAGGCTCTAAGCCTTCAGTGAGAAAAATGGGGTTTTCTGCTTTTCACCCCTTGATAGGATCGTGTGTGTGTGTGTGTGTGTGTGTGTGTGTGTGTGTGTGTGTGTTAGAAACCTCTCAATTATATTTGTTTTGCACCCAGGTAGGCAGGAGTGACCCCTTGGTCTCTGCAAAATTATGCTGTTCTACAAACTATTGTTTTTTCTGGCACAGACACCAAAAAGTCAAAAAAAAAAAATTCCTTCCAGTAGCACCTTTACTAAAAATAAATAGCTATACCAAGAACTCTGGCCAGAAATTTCAACAAAAGAAAGAATATCTACTCGTGAGTCAAAATCAAATAGGGTATATATTCTGTTAAGAATTACAGTCTTAAATGCAAAGCAAAATAAAATAAAAAAATTCCTTCCAGTAGCACCTTAGAGACCAACTAAGTTTGTTCTTGGTATGAGCTTTCGTGTGCATGCACACTTCTTCAGATACACTGAAACAGAAGTCACCAGACCCTTATATATAGTGGGAGGGTGGGGAGGGGTATTACTCAGAGGGGTGGTGGAAATGGGTGAAAGGTTGATAGCTGTGGTAAACCTGTTGACGACTGTTAACGGCTGCAATTAGTCTTACAGGAAAAAGCAAGGGGTGAGAAGGTTAAAAAAGCTTTGTCATGTATAATGAGATAAGAATCCAATGTCTTTGGTAATGAGTTGCAATTCAGCAACTTCTCTTTCCAGTCTATTTCTGAAATTCCTTTGCAATAAGACAGCTACTTTGAGATCTTGTATAGAATGTCCTGTTGTCTTTGTCCATGGAATTATGGTGCTGGAGGAGACTCTTGAGAGTCCCATGGACTGCAAGAAGATCAAACCTATCCATTCTTAAAGAAATCAGCCCTGAGTGCTCACTAGAAGGACAGATCCTGAGGTTAAGGCTCCAGTACTTTGGCCACCTCATGAGAAGAGAAGACTCCCTGGAAAAGACCCTGATGTTGGGAAAGATGGAGGGCACAAGGAGAAGGGGACGGCAGAGGATGAGATGGTTGGACAGTGTTCTCGAAGCTACTAACATGAGTTTGGCCAAACTGCGAGAGGCAGTGAAGGATAGGCGTGCCTGGCGTGCTCTGGTCCATGGGGTCACGAAGAGTCGGACACGACTGAACGACTAAACAACAACAACAACAGAATGTCCTGGGAGATTGAAGTGCTCTCCTACTGGTTTCTCTGTCTTGTGATTCCTGATGTCAGATTTATGTCCATTTATCCTTTGGCGTATGGTTTGGCCTGTTTGTCCAATATAGAGAGCTGAAGGGCACTGTTGGCATTTGATGGCATACACAATGTTAGACGATGAGCAATTAAATATTCCTGAGATGATATGTTTGATGTTGTTGGGGCCAGTAATTGTGTTGTCCGGGTGTATGTGGCAGCAAAGTTGGCATCTGGGTTTATTGCAGGCTCTGGTGCCAGTGTCCGTGTTAAGTCTGGTTGTAGTATTATTGTGGGTGAGGAATTGTTTAAGATTGGGTGGCTGTCTATAGGCGATGAAAGGTCTTCCTCCCAGAGCTTGAGAAAGAGAACTGTCATTGTCTAGGAGAGGTTGTAGATCTCTGATGATGCGTTGTACTGTTTTAACTTGGGAGCTGTATGTGATTACTAGTGGGGTTCTGCTATTTTCTTTTTTGGGTCTGTCTTGCAGCAAGTTCTTTCTGTGTATCAGTCTGGCTCTGTTGATCTGTTGTTTAACTTCATCTGGTGGGTATTTTAGTTCTAAAAAGCCTATCACCCATTCCCACCACCCCTCTGAGTAATACCCCTCCCACCCTCTCACTATATGTAAGGGTCTGGTGACTTCTGTTTCAGTGTATCTGAAGAACTGTGCATGCACACGAAAGCTCATACCAAGAACAAACTTAGTTGGTCTCTAAGGTGCTACTGGAAGGAATTCTTTTATTTTTTATTTTGTTTTGACTATGGCAGACCAACACGGCTACCTATCTGTAACTGGAACCAAAAAGTCAGTACGGTATTGGGCAGATAAGTGCTTCTAAGTGCAGATAAGTGGGTATATTTCTGTCCCTCTGCTTCCTGATAAGCATGGGGCACACGGAATTTTGGCCCCCACTACTCACACTGCCAGCATCATCAGAAAGGAGAAAGTGCATTTTTAAAAACAATTCTCAAATACATCCAATTGAATGGTCAGAAGCTGGATTACTTTAGAAAGTCTTAAGAAGTCAGAACTCCCTAAAAGGCAAAAGGTGGTGGTATTTTTGTTTCATTACTTTTTTTGCCTGTGTTGTTTTGTGAATTGGGTTTGTATAGATTCTCACTCCACCGACATAAGTTGTATTTCCCTGCAGTGGCTGAGAGCGATGCAGCACATGCACACAGTGAAGGAAAAGCATTTGTATATTTAAAAATTAGAAGTGCTTCTCAGTCTTCATATATCTCTCCGCTTCCCCCAACCTTCCTCTAGCTAAAGCTCATCTTCTTTATTTTATTTAAAAAGCTCCCTTTTCCAAAATGGGACATTCTGGCCCCGCATAACCTCTTATTATGTGTTTAAAATTAATGCAAAGTAGGGGGAAATGCAAAGTAGAAGAAAAAATAACCCTGGGCAAAGATTTAAATCAATCTGTTCTGCACTGAATAAATACAAGGGAGATAGATATCTTAGAGGCACTGTGGGAAGAAGTAACAACCGAAAAAGAAAATGAAAGAAAGAATCTTCAGCATCTCTGCTGGAGTGTAGGAGAGGGCCATTTGCAATGCGATTCCACGTTCTGGGTTTCTGACCTTCCTATTGCTGCCTGCTGGTTTAATGGCTCTAAGCAGCCACCCAAAATGGTGATTGAGGAAGCCAGGTCTGTGTTGTCTATGCTCTGGTAACCTCGAGGATAGATTACTGCAATGCGTTATACGTAGGGCTGCCTCTGAAGACGGTTCAGAAACTTCAGCCGGTGCAGAATTCAGCGGCCAGGTTGCTCACTGGAGCAAGACGGTTTGAGCATATTATACTGATTCTGGTCCGACTGCACTGGCTGCCAATGAGTTTCAGGGCACATTCATTCATTCATTCATTCATTCATTTATTGAAACTCAATTACAACCAAGCACAAATATTATGATTGCAATATTATTACCAACCACACAACAAACGTAACCGGCTGATAAATTGGTCTCAATATAACATGATGTAATATTTACATGTGACACGCACATATTACATATATATTACATAAATATTACATCATGTTATATTGAGAGCAATTTAGCAGCCGGTTACGTTTGTTGTGTGGTTGGTACATAGTTGTACGTAATCTTGGTTCTTTTGGTGTTAGATACAATATTATTACTGCATTATAATTGAGTACATTTACCAATACCAATACAGCTACACATACCAACACAATACAAAAAACTAAATACAAAAGCAAACCCTAATAAGAAAAACACAAAAAACCCACAAACTAGATAAAAGCAAATACATAAATAAATAAAAATCCTTCTAATTTTATCAAAAAAGAACAAAACAAAAAAACCATGTACAACTCGACTTCCTGTCCATCCCATCTGTATAATCTTTTGTAAAAAATAAATGTGCATCTTTTGTTATACACTTCTTACTCTAATTCTGTTACATTCAAATATCTTTCTATGCCCTTAATTGTATTACCAAACTAAATCTATCGCCAAGATCACTCAAATGCCAACATAGATACCGTACCGTTAGTATAATTTCAGGGCACAATTCAAAGTACTGGTCTTGACCTATAAAGCCTTAAATGGCTCAGGACCACAATACCTCAAGGACCACCTCTGAACCTACCTGGACCCTGAACCTACCTGGACCCTGAGATCATCTTTGGAGGCCCTTCTTTATGTGCCTCCTCAAGAGGTCCGGAGGGTTGCAACATAAGAGCAGGGCCTTCTCTGCAGTGGCTCCCTGTCTGTGGAATCCTCTCCCCAGGGAAGTTCACCTGGCGCCTTCATTGTACACCTTTAGGCGCCAGGCAACAACGTTCCTTTTTAACCAGGCCTTTGGTTGACCTGATCAACATCCTATACCCTTTTAAAATGTGGTACTGGGGGGTGGGATGGGACCCAGGTGGTGCTGTGGGTTAAACCACAGAGCCTAGGGCTTGCTGATCAGAAGGTCGGCGATTCGAATCCCTGCGACGGGGTGAGCTCCCGTTGCTCGGTCCCAGCTCCTGCCCACCTAGCAATTCGAAAGCACGTCAAAGTGCAAGTAGATAAATAGGTACCGCTCCGGCGGGAAGGTAAACGGCGTTTCCGTGTGCTGCTCTGGTTCACCAGAAGCGGCTTAGTCATGCTGGCCACAGGACCTGGAAGCTGGACGCCAGCTCTCGGCCAATAAAGCGAGATGAGTGCCGCAACCCCAGAGTCGGTCACGACTGGACCTAATGGTCAGGGGCCCCTTTACCTTTACTGGGGGGGGGGTATTATTGGGTTACCGGTATATATTGTGATCTTTTTTGTGAACCGCCCTGGGACCTCCAGGTGTTGTTGTTGTTGTTGTTCAGTCGTTCAGTCATGTCCGACTCTTCGTGACCCCATGGACCAGAGCACGCCAGGCACGCCTATCCTTCACTGCCTCTCGCAGTTTGGCCAAACTCATGTTAGTAGCTTCGAGAACACTGTCCAAGCATCTCATCCTCTGTCGGCCCCTTCTCCTTGTGCCCTCAACCTTTCCCAACATCAGGGTCTTTTCTAGGGAGTCTTCTCTTCTCATGAGGTGGCCAAAGTACTGGAGCCTCAACTTCAGGATCTGTCCTTCTAGTGAGCATGCAGGGCTGATTTCTTTAACAATGGATAGTTTGGATCTTCTTGCAGTCCATGGGACTCTCAAGAGTCTCCTCCAGCACCATAATTCAAAAGCATCAATTCTTCGGCGATTCTACCTCCAGGTGTAGAGCGGTATATGAGAGCATCCTTGATTGCTTTACCTGGCAGCACCATGTCATTGAACTGGGACAATGCCTTTCTTGCCTGGCCACTGTGAGCACAGGCTCGTGGAATACATAGATTGGGACATTTTAATTTTGACCAAAAGACGAGCCAGAGGCGACATGATAGGAGTTCTTATGCTCAAATCCTGCTTGTGGGTTTCTCACAGGCATCTGGTTGGCCACTGTGAGAACAGGTGGCTGAACTAGCTGGGCCATTGTCCGGACCTATTATTATTATTATTATTATTATTATTATTATTATTATTAGAATGAGGAGCTGTTTGCATCTGATAAAAGATTGGTGGGTATGCTTGTGTGAGAGAGCTGCATGAAATGACAAATACAAAATCAGCTTGCATTGCTTCTTGGAAGCCACTCAGATGCTGCCTGTGGTCCATGGAGCAGGGTACTGCTCTATCGATTAGATGTCACGTTGCGTTATGAGAATACCCGCATATATACTCTTTAAAAAGCCCTGGATGTTTAATCAATAGAGCTGCACTTTAGTCACTGTTCCTGTCAGGCTGGAGATGAAAGAGCATAAAGCCAGGATGCCGGCACAGAAGTAAATTTCTCAGGCTGCACGCCCAAGTGTTGTGCATTCAAAACCAAAGGAAGAAATAAGATAATGGACTCAGCTGCCACCGCCATCGTGGTGTCACCGGAGATAACCAATCAATAGTGGTCAGAAGAGATTATCAAGAAGCAGAGCTGTCGAGGGGGGTTTTCTTGCCAAGTTTACAGCAGGCTGAGGGACCTCTGTGGAGTACACACGGCTGGGGTATGGGGAAGGGCGATAGCTTGGTGATAAAACATCGGCTTTGCAGGCAAGAAGGTTAATCTCCCGGCAGAGTTAGGAGAGATCCTACCCTGGGACCCCAGGAAGCCTGTGTTAGTCATCCGATGAAGCTGAGTGTGGGAAGATTCAGGACAGATAAAGCGTGTTCTCCTTCATGGAGAGCACGTGTTGCGGTGGGGGCCAGCAAGTCACCCCTCTGGTGCTGGGCGGGATCATATGGATGGCCACTGTTGTGATTGGACCCAGGGTGTTGTTGGGGAGAATTGTATGTTGCAATTTATTGATGGACAGCCCAGCGGATATATATTGGTGGGTTTGCAACGTGATCCCCCTCTTGGCTGCGTGCTTCTGATCACCCGCCCTCCCTCCCTATATTTTAGGCCTCTGTGTTGACATTGCTATGCCTGTCATGGGGTCGTCTGCTGTTGGGGCAGGGGCCTAGTAGGAATTTTTCCATTTGGCTGATTGGCTGGTGCCATCTGGTTTTCGCCTACTGCGTATCAAATAGTCACAACTTGTAAGATTGGCGGTTAGGCATTGGTTATTATGTTGGTTGGAGGAGGGGTTATGATTGACTGTGTCTGCCCCTCCAATTGTTGCTGGTGTTAGGGGAATTCCGTTAAAGGAATCCAGGGGCTCGATGCTTTTTGTCCAAACCCCTGGTCGGGGGCTAGGGCCGTGCAAGAGCCCTGGGAGCCTGAGGGGAGAGGGGAGGGTCAGACCACCCAGCTCCCTTTATCTCTCCAGAGGGTTTTCCCCTTACTGAGGGTCGTCAGTTCTGTCCCCTGTGGGACAGATAGTCTTAACCAATGCCTAAGCAACCACTCACATTGTTTGTATTGTAATAAAGTTGTGGCCAAAATCATGCCCAAAACCAAAACTAAAATTCTGACTGATGTGTGAATTATTTGAGGGGTGGTTTGGGGACCTCGACACGCAATATAATTTCTTCATGCAGCACATTGTTAAACTGCGGAACTCACTCCCACCGGAGGAAGTGGTGCCCACCAACTTGGAAGGTTTTAAAAGAGGATTGGACAAATTCATGGAGATGAGGGCTATGGGTGACTGCTAGCCTTGATAGATGTGCTCTGTTTCCACGGTTGGAGGCAGCAGTGCTTCTGAATACCGGTTGCTGGAAACCACAGGAGGGGAGAATGCTGTTTTCCTTGGCTATGGATGGCTAGTAGCCAAGGATTGACTCGGTTCAACCAAGGGCGCCTGAGCCTCAACTGACAAAGCTGGATCAAGGAATATCCCCATTATGCGAACCTGATCTGTCAAATAGAGTGCAAACTCCATCCAAAGCAGATTGAGGCCATTCCTCTTGGACCAGAGGACTATCCACCCACAGGTCACTCTGGTCAGTGACCGAAATAAATCGATTCATTCATATTGGGAGTGGCCGCCGGGACCACATAACACCGGTCCTGAGAGATCTACATTGGCTCCCAGTACGTTTCTGAGCACAATTCAAAGTGTTGGTGCTGACCTTTAAAGCCCTAAACGACCTCGGTCCTGTATACCTGAAGGAGCGTCTCCAACCCCATCGTTCAGCCAGGACACTGAGGTCCAGCGCCGAGGGCCTTCTGGCGGTTCCCTCCCTGCGAGAAGCAAAGCTACAGGGAACCAGGCAGAGGGCCTTCTTGGTGGTGGCGCCCGCCCTGTGGAACGCCCTCCCATCAGAGGTCAAATGGATCAACAACTATCTAACATTTAGGAAATACCTGAAGGCAGCCCTGTTTAGGGAAGTTTTTAATCTGTAATATGTTAATGTATTGTTTTTTTAATATTGCTGGCAGCCGCCCAGAGTGGCTGGGGGGACCCGGCCAGATGGGCGGGGTACAAATAATAAATTATTATTATTATTATTATTATTATTATTATTATTATTATTATTATTATTATTATTATTATTATTATATCCACCCACAAGGGCCTCTGCCTTCTACATCTGACTCTTTCTCACAGCACGAGAGACCCACAAACCATCTTCCCCTTCGAACAACGTTAATGTGGAGGCCTTCAGAGACACCTCTGAGGATTCTTGAATGAGATGATAAGACTGGGAATGCTTTCTGGATTTGGGGGTAGGGGTTGGCGGAGAGGAAAAAGAGATCCAGTGCCGAGGGCCTTCTGGCGGTTCCCTCGCTGCGAGAAGCGAAGCTACAGGGAACCAGGCAGAGGGCCTTCTCGGTGGTGGCACCCGCCCTGTGGAACGCCCTCCCATCAGAGGTTAAAGCAATAAACCACCACATGACCTTTAGAAAACACCTGAAGGCAGCCCTGTTCAGGGAGGTTTTTAATCTGTGATATTTTAATGTATCTTTATATTTGTTGGAGGCCGCCCAGAGTGGCTGGGGAGACCCGGCCAGATGGGCGGGGTACAAATAATAAATTATTATTATTATTATAAAAATAGCAGGATTAGGAAAGGCTGACTGGGATCCAAGACAGCAGCTGCCTGTCAGAGTTGACAGCATAGCACAGATAGGCCGAGTACAGGACAGCCCTGGTTAATCTGAATTTAAACCCAGTCATCTCACGCTCCCATTGCATGCCTCCCCAATTTTCTCTTGCATTTATGTATTTAACATATCAGAGCTCCAAACTGCTCCAGCTGGGATTGAGGAGTGATCTAAAGTGTCAATCCCAATGTCTTTCCTAAATGTGCTGAAATGGTGATAATTAATTCCATCTGTCCATCTTTGCATTTTATTTTATTTTTTAAGGAAAAACCTCTTGCAGCTTCAAGAGCTGTTGAGATATGAATACTCCAAAATCTGTAGATGTCTGTCAGTTTTCAATGCTTCTCCACAAACACAGAAGTTGCTTTTGATTTTTATTTTGACATACCACTCTTGACTCCATATGCATGCGCCCCCAAAATGAGGGAGGAGTGTTTGTTTCATTCTTCAGTAGTGATCGCCTTGGTCATTTGGCATTTTCTTGCATGCTAATTGACTTCCCTTCATAAGAACATTTGTTGCAGGAACAAAGGCTGTAGTGTGTTTCGGGATGCTGAAAGAACATCTCTGAATGATACGCCCCATTTTTCCTTTAAACGACTGCTACTGAGTTTTGATCCATGTAAGAAGGGATGCCTTGCAAAATCAAACAATGACCATATACAATGACCGTATTCAATTAATAATTGTTTCTTTTGATGATTCTTACCCCAGTCTTTTTTTGGGACCCAGGTGGCGCTGTGGGTTAAACCACAGAGTCTAGGGCTTGCTGATCAGAAGGTCGGCGGTTCAAATCCCTGCGACGGGGTGAGCTCCCGTTGCTCGGTCCCAGCTCCTGCCCACCTAGCAGTTTGAAAACACGTCAAAGTGCAAGTAGATAAATAGGAACCGCTCTGGCGGGAAGGTAAACGGCGTTTCCGTGCACTGCTCTGGTTCGCCAGAAGCGGCTTTGTCATGCTGGTCACATGACCTGGAAGCTGTACGCCGGCTCTCGGCCAATAAAGCGAGATGAGCGCCGCAACCCCAGAGTTGGACACGACTGGACCTAATGGTCAGGGGTCCCTTTACCTTTACCTTTTACCCCAGTCTTTCAATCAAATGATTATCAAAACAGATTTCAAGCAACGTCTGCTAATACAAAACATTATACGCTGACTTACCCCTGCCAGACCAGTGGTCCATCTAGTTCAGTGTTGTCTACACTGACTGGCAGCAAGTCCCCAAGGTTTCGGAAAAGGGAGCAGTGGCGTAGCATGGGTGCCGGTGCCCGGGACAGGCAAGCCATTGATGCCACCAGAGTGTCCCCCCAGTGGAGCAATGCAGGATTCTGCTGTGCTGCCTGCCTGCCCACACAGTGAGGAGCCCGGATGGCCTATGCAGCCCCTGGCGAGAGAATCCCCAAAAAGTCACCCCTTGCCTGCCTCATCCATGGCTGCACACTTGCAGGATGTAAGCGAGATAGTTAAGTTCAGCTTCCCATAAGCAGCTCCTAGATGTGCAAGCTTTTCCAGAGGTTTGCCATTGCTCATTGAATCATAGGGGACGCGGGTGGCGCTGTGGTCTAAACCACCGAGGCTCTTGGGCTTGCCGATCAGACAGTCGGCGGTTCGAATCCCCGCGACGGGGTGAGCTCCCGTTGCTCTGTCCCAGCTCCTGCCAACCTAGCAGTTCGAAAGCACGCCAGTGCAAGTAGATCAATATGTACCGCTGCGGCGGGAAGGTAAATGGCATTTCTGTGCATTCATCACGGTCCTCCGTGTGCCAGTAGCGGTTTAGTCATGCTGGCCACATGGAAATCAATGGATAAAGTAATATGCTATTCTTTTAGTTCTGTTTCTTCGTTGGTTTTTGTGTGTGTGAAAAATTAATAAATAAGATTTCCACCCCCCCCCCCAAAAAAAAGTACCGGTAAATGCTTTAGTCATATAGGAATAGTGTGCAGAGAATCCTGAGGTCATCACCAAACTTCAAACGCAATGAGTTTGCAATGAGTTTCTGATTATGATTTTTTTTTAAATTAAAATAAAAAATAAAAACTCCAACCCAGTTTTTTTGTGTTTTTTTTTAATCACATTTGTAGCATTCGTAGTTAGGTATCAAGAGATTATCCATTTAATAGAGCTCCACACCTGGCTGTTTAATAGAGGTCACCAGCCAAATCAGGTCGAAATAGCTTAGGTTGCCATATGGAGGTGTAGCCGATTTAGAAGTGAATCCTTGCTTTGGCCGCAAATGTGTGGAAAATGGGACTAAATTAAGTTGCCTCAGCCCTTTCACCGCCACAAACTGATATAAATTGGTTTCATTAAAAATCCCTAACATATTTTAAAGCGGCAGTCCTAACCTATTACGTTTCTTGCCATCGCCGAAAGCTACCAGCTCGGTGGCATTTTGTGTAGAAAATGAACAAGGGACAAATAGAATTTTATTGCTTTCTAAATGAAAAGCCGGGATAGTCTGAGAATAAAATTGATTTTTCACATCCGGGGAAGAACGTTCTCTATCCCAGCCACCCAACCAGTCTCTGCTTCTTATCATTCATTCTCAATCTCTTTCTCTCTTAAAAAATTAAAAAGTTCCTCTTGTTTTCTACTTAAGTTTCCAAACCATATGTGTAATTCCATCGAATAGTGGAAGCAAAAAGTTGCAAGAGCCATCTCCTCCAACCAACCCCCCAGCTATATTCCTTTGCTTCTCTGCTACATTTAGAAGCCTCTTGTCATTGTTGAGATGTTGCGCCTGTCAGGGGAAAACTGCACCCAAATGTGCAAAATGTGTGTTTTTCCCCCCTTCACTATTTCATTTACAGTCATACCTCGGGTTACAGACGCTTCAGGTTGCGTGTTTTCAGGTTGTGCATAATCATTGTACATTTAACCTCAGTGTCTGGGCAGAATGATGGGGGTGGAGACGCTCCTGAAGAAGAAGAAGAAGAGGAGGAGGAGGAGGAGGAGGAGGAGGAGTTTGGATTTGATATCCCGCTTTATCACTAAAGTTTTCCAGAGGAGGGCAACCAAAATGGTCAAAGGCCTGGAAACGATGCCTTATGAGGAACGGCTTAGGGAGCTGGGTATGTTTAGCCTGGAGAAGAGAAGGTTAAGGGGTGATATGATAGCCATGTTCAAATATATAAAAGGATGTCATATAGAGGAGGGAGAAAGGTTGTTTTCTGCTGCTCCAGAGAAGCAGACATGGAGCAATGGATTCAAACTACAAGAAAGAAGATTCCACCTAAACATTAGAAAGAACTTCCTGACAGTAAGAGCTGTTTGACAGTGGAATTTGCTGCCAAGGAGTGTGGTGGAGTCTCCTTCTTTGGAGGTCTTTAAGCAGACCTGTCAGGAATGCTTTGATGGTTTTTCCTGCTTGGCAGGGGGTTGGACTGGATGGCCCTTGTGGTCTCTTCCAACTCTATGATTCTATGATACCACCTGAAGGAGTCTCAAAGCAGCTAACATTCTCCTTTCCCTTCCTCTCCCACAACAAACACTCTGTGAGGTGAGTGGGGCTGAGAGACTTCAGAGAAGTATGACTAGCCCAAGGTCACCTAGCAGTTGCATGTGGAGGAGCGGAGACACGAACCCGGTTCACCAGATTACGAGTCCACCACTCTTAACCACTACACCACACTGGCTCCCAAGGAAGGAGCTCCATATTCTTAAACAGAAGGAAGGAAGGAAGGAAGGAAGGAAGGAAGGAAGGAAGGAAGGAATCTTAATGTATTGTTATTATTTTACTTAATTTGTTCCCCACCTTTCAACCTGCATCGTGAGACACACAAGGAAACCTAGAGTAAGACCGCCACAACCTGCACACTCCCATTTCCCCTGACATTCGTCAGCAAGGAAGAGTCAGGAGGAGTTTCCGCTCATCTCTTAGATCTTTGACTGTGTTGACAAAGAAGCTTATTCTGCATGAGTGCCTATCCATCGGATTCGCAGGCTGTATAATTACCCACGCCGATATATACCCTCCGAAATTCTATTCAGACCGCTGCAAACACAAGACAGCAAGGATACTTCCCACACACCTCCCTTCCGAAATGAATGGTGCGCTTGAGTTTATGCACGGCGACGTCGTTTGAATCAGCGTGAAGCCAATTCTTGCAAGAGAAAGAACGTAAAGAGCAATTGTTAAGAGAGAGAATTCAGTGGATTAAATATTAAATAGCTACTCCTAGGATCCAAATGCTCCTGATTGCAATGATCAGAGAAGAAGAGTTTGCAAGATGGGTGTAAGGCAAATGTAGGATTCAATTTGTACCCCAATTCAGCAGCTTGGGAAATGGTCCAGTTAAGGTTGGGCTGCTTGAGAGAACTTTGACATTGGCCAGGGTCTGAATCTGAATTTCATTTGGGAAATTCGAGCCTTTTTGTCTGTTCACAATTACAGGGAAGGGTGGGGGGACTTTTGTACTTTTTAATATATATTCAGATGAAATGTGTGGAGAATTTATTGTTCAAATCAAGTCTGTCGCATTTCAGGCAAATAGGTGCATGGGGTTTTGCACTGGGTGTAATGGGTCAGTGCATCTTGTTCTTAACCAGAAGTTTGGTGATTCGAGCCCATCCAGGAACAGCTGTAGGCATGATTTGTGCATTGGTACCTCTGTATGCAAACGGGATCCGTTCCGGAGCCCCGTTCACATCATGAGCAGTGCATATCCTGAAGCGTCGCACATGCGCATGTGCACGACGCGATTCAGTGCTTCTGCGCATGCACGTGACATCATTTTGCGCGTCCGCGCATGCATGAACCGCCGAACCCGGAAGTAACCCGTTCCGGTACTTCCGGGTTCGGCACGTTTGTAACCCGTGACAAACACAACAAGCAGCATTCGTAACACGAGAGACGACTGTGTGTGTGTGTGTGTATGTGTGTGTGTGTGTGTACGTACACACTTTTTGTTTTGGCAGAAATGGATGGAATTTGAAACCATGTTAGCCCTGTGGGAGAGGATAAATATCCCCAAATTTCAGAATAATAGGGACAGGGTTTTTTCCCTGCAAGGACAACCTTTAAAGGGTTGTTTTCTTGAGGGAGGGGGTAATATAAGTGCCCCACTAGGTCAGTCCAAAAGCCTATTTAGACCAGCATTCCAGATGTCTAAAGAAAGCCCACAAGCATCATATGAGTAGAATAGCACTCATGGATTCAGTTACTGTATCTCCCAACTACTGTGTGGTGGACAACTTAATAAAAATATCATACAGCATGGAGGCAAGACTGCATAAGATATCTGACAAATTTTAGAAGTCTAGGTGTGCTAAACTCCATTAAAATATATTTGGGGAGAGAACTAAGCAGGGATTTGCTTACCTCCCCATGTGACGTTGGTTTTTCGCACGGGAGGGGATCTGAAAAAATGTATATGGAAACAGTATACATAATGGGGAGTCAATGTGGTGCTCCAGATGTCATTGGGCTACAACTCCCATCATCCCTGACCATTGGCCATGATGCCTGGGGCTGATGGGAGTTGTAGTCCATCAACCCCTGTAGGGCAGCATATTGGCATACATCATAGACGTGCCCCTAGGTAAATAATGTAGACATTTTCAGGAAGATTTGGCAATGGGGTAAAGAGATCTAATGAGTAAAAATGGGGGTTGAGGCAATTCTGCTCAACTGAGAGTGTGCAAGTTTCTTACATCTGCATCCTTTCCAAAAGCACTGTGATGCAGAACCCTGGAGAGGACATTTCCTGGCTGGAAGCTAGAGCTGTCAGTCAGAAAACCACACCCCTCCTCTGCCCCTGTGTTTTTATGGAGACCTTGGAGGAATGTGGTGCATTACATAGACATGTAGATGGCATCTGCATTCTCTGAGGTGACCCCAAGCCTTTGGGGGCATCCATGTTTGTTGGTTCAGGACACTTTGGTGGGGAGTGTCAGGGACTGGGCAGAGGAATGATGGAGACCGCCTCTCCATCCTGACCCTTCCAGGGAGGAGGAAGAGGAAGAAAGTATAAATTTACAACGGTGGTTTGTGGGAGGTCACAGCTCAGAGGCTGCTGAGGTGAAAAGCTGGGAAATCATGGGAGATTCAGAGCGACACCCAGCTGACATGTTGTCATTAGAAAGCATCCCAGACCCTCCATCTCCCAGAACCCGGCGAGCCTTAAAAGTAGGAGAGCAAAGAGCTCAAAGACAGAGGGCACTTAGTGGCACTCGTAGAGGAGACGATGGTGATGACAAATGAGGAAGTGGGAGGGACAGGGGGTGGAGATTCACTCGGGACAATGCCATTATCCAAGAGACTGGGTTCTGTAGCCTCTCTGTGTAAAGAATGAAACCTTTCCTTGTCTTTATACTTTCCTGGGCAATCAGTTGGGAGCTGCTGACAGCATCCTGACAGGGAGATGCCAACTTCACCCTGGAATTTCTTTGATTCTGCCCAATTCAGGGACTTGGGATGTGTCCGAACCAAATGCACACTCCTGGTTTATAGCGATAACTAAAGTCATGTCTAGCCTACGAATAAAAACAACACTACAAGCACGTATAAATGTTTCAAAGTAACGTTATAAAAACTTCCTTCCAGTAGCACCTTAGAGACCAAGAAGAATCATAGAATCATAGATTCTATGAACAAACATAGAACAAAACTAAGTTTGTTCTTGGTATGATCTTTCGTGTGCATGCACACTTCTTCAGATGCACACGAAAGCTCATAGTACGTTTCCGAGCACAATTCAAAGTGTTGGTGCTGACCTTTAAAGCCCTAAATGGCTTCGGTCCAGTATACCTGAAGGAGCGTCTCCACCCCCATCGTTCAGCCCGGACACTGAGATCCAGCGCCGAGGGCCTTCTGGCGGTTCCCTCACTACGAGAAGCCAAGTTACAGGGAACCAGGCAGAGGGCCTTCTCGGTAGTGGCACCCACCCTGTGGAACGCCCTCCCTTTAGATGTCAAAGAGAACAACAACTATCAGACCTTTAGAAGACATCTGAAGGCAGGCCTGTTTAGGGAGGCTTTTAATGTTTTATAGATTATTGTATTTTAATGTTCTGTTGAAAGCCGCCCAGAGTGGCTGGGGAAACCCAGCCAGATGGGCGGGGTATAAATAAATTATTATTATTATTATTATTATTATTATTATTATCATCATCATCATCATCATCATCATCCCAAGAACAAACTTCGTTGGTCTCTAAGGTGCTACTGGAAGGAATTTTTTATTTTATTTTTTATTTTTTTGACTATGGCAGACCAACACGGCTACCTACCTGTAATTGTAAAAGCTTGTTCTGAAAGCCATCAGGGATGGGTTGTTGTTGTTTACCTCTTTTGTGAGGCCATTCTCCAACCAAGGCCGGCTGCTCATCTCTGCTCTGAAGCACCTTATACACAGAAAAAGGAGCCAGTGAGTCAGTCCCAGAGTTCCTCTTTTGTCTTTCACCTTCCCTGCTCCTAATCTCATCTCCCCTTGTCCTAGCAGAGTAAGGGCTGCTTTCCCCCTGCCCAACCTTCCATCGCAGCTCCCACCTGCATCCTTTTGACAGCCTCAATGGGCATAACTGGGACACTCAGATCTCTCCCGTATCGTCATTCAGCCCAAAGGCTCTTCAGATGCATTCTGAAGAGGGGCTCACATGGCATCAAAAGAGGAGAAGGCGGGGAAGGGGGTGAATTGTGAGAGCCTCGGAGCGGGTTTCTCAATTCAGCTGCAGCTGGAGACTATTGTGTTTGTTGTTCCTTCGGCGTCATTCATTTCCTTGCATTTCTGCTAATTCCCCATTTTCGATGGGTGAGTGTTGCAATACACACACACACACACAAAGGAGCTCAACAGAGAAGATTCCGGAGACTTTTTTGTGCTACTTGCTCCTGGAGACGCCTGCCATGGGCTGGCCAATGAAGAAGAAGAAGAAGAAGAAGAAGAAGAAGAAGAAGAAGAAGAAGAAGAAGAAGAGTTTGGATTTGATATCCCGCTTTATCACTACCCGAAGGAGTCTCAAAGCGGTTCACATTCTCCTTTCCCTTCCTCCCCCACAACAAACACTCTGTGAGGTGAGTGGGGCTGAGAGACTTCAGAGAAGTGTGACTAGCCCAAGGTCACCCAGCAGCTGCATGTGGAGGAGCAGAGACGCAAACCCGGTTCACCAGATTACGAGTCTACCGCTCTTAACCACTGCACCACACTGGCTTTCGATTCAGATGTAAGATCAGCAAAGGACCCAGGGGAGGACTGCAGCAGGATGTAGCAGCCTCTGTTGGAAGTGGGGCAGTCTTCTGGGAAAGCTCCTCAACCCACTCTGTTGTCTCAACCCATCTCCATGGCAAGAGTTGGATGCCTCGCCTTCCTCTCCATCCTCACCTTCATCTCCAAACTTCTCGGACTCTCTCTCCACCGACTCTGGCACAGCCAGACACTGAGAGTACCTCTGCTTACCCAGAGATGATTCTTCCACCTGTCCTGTCCAACCCCTCACAGGAGGCAGAGACACCTCTCCTCTCACCTAGATCCAGAAGGAGCCAAAAGACAAAGGGAACAAAGGGCTACTAGGCATAGTGAGATATTGCAGAAACACTTCCAACCTTAAAATATGTCCATTCCATTCCTATATATAGGGGTGCACCAGTGTCAGAAGAACATCTAAAGCTTGGGTAGTTAGCGCACCTGCCTTTGTTGTAGCTGTGTTTAGGATTAACCGTGTTTATTGCCTGAAGTGCTTTAAGAAACCAATTTGCACAAAGCAAACATGAAAACCTTTGGAAAGAATCCTTCTTCAAATCTTTGTTCTTCAGCAATTGGGAGCCAGGACCTAAGTTAAAGCTGCTCCCATCAGGAGATTTGATAGGTCTCTGGATTTGACTGGGCATTTTGGTGTTTTACCTGCCACCTTAGGTTCTTGAGTTGAGAAGGGAGGGGAAAATCCCAAGTTGAGAGGCCAGAAGGAAGAAGGCAAGCTACTGTCTGCTTGACTGTAGAGATTTCCCCATGCGACCTGTTCCCCAGATGTGCATCCTGAGGAACTAGGTACAATCAGACTCTCCCCACGACCTAGTAGTTACAATCCTCTACCTCCACAGAGTACCACTCAGCTCTGCCCATCCCACCAGCCTCCACCTTCCTGATTGATCTGGTGGCATCTCTCAACCTGGTCCCTGCTTCTCAAGTCCTTAGCCTCAGGATGACTAGTTGAGGAAGGGCCATCACTCAGTAGCAGAGCATTTGCTTTGCTTGCTGATCTTTCAGCATCATTCATTTCCAGGTTTAACCCCCAGCATCTCCAGTTATGTTCACACCTGTAAACCCAGAGAGCAACTGCTAGGCATATAGACATTCCTGAGCTAGATGGACCAATAGTCTTGACGTGGTATATTAAACAGCTTCTTGGGTATAAAAATATGGAGGTACTAGGTGCGTGGTGGGCATTCCCTGCTCAGATGACTCACCCCAACTTGGTTTCCCCAACCACTTTGAGCCTCAACTATGCCTCTCAAGGTCCATGCCAGTCCACAAGCTCCTTTTACCAATGGGGAAAAAAATATGGTCAAAGGGTCAGATGGTGGAGGACAGGAGAGTAGACCAGGAGCTCTCACCACAATGACGAATGACAAATGACATGCTCTGGCCACCGTTTCCCATTGGATCAAGGATATTTAACACAGTGGAAGGTGCCTTCAGGTTTCTCTGGGACCTTCTCTGGTCCTCCATTACCTGGCCTCCCCTTCCTCTCCCCAAGGTAAGGATTTCCCCTTGGGAGAAGGGCGTTGGAGACCAGCAGAGAGGATGGAGGAGAAGAAATGGGAGGGGGGGCTGAAAAACCATTAGAGCAGTGTAGTTACCGTATTTTTCCGTGTATAAAACGATGCTATTTGCTTTTTAAAAAGGGCAAATATTGGGTGTTGGCTTATACACGGATAGTGAATGCAGAGGGGGGACGTGGGATTAATGGCACCAGGAAGCAGGAGATTGGCAGCGGTGATTGGGCAGGTGATTGGTGGCTGTGGCAAGGCCTGCTAATGGTTGGCTGCGGCTGCGGGAATTGAGCAGGCGATTGGCGGCTGTGGCGAGGCAGACAGGCAGGCAATTGGCAGCTGCGGCAAGTGGGTGAGTGGGCTGTTGGTGGCGGCAAGCAGGCAGACAATTGGTGGCTGCGGCGAGGTGTGCTATCGGCAGTGGCTGTGGCAAGGGATCGGCAGTGGCAGGCAGGCGGGTGAGCGATTGGCGGATGTGACCTCCCCCACCCCCCCAAAAAGCTAAGCAACTTAATTACTGTATTTTTCACTCCATAAGACGCACTTTTTTCCTCCTAAAAAGTAAGGGGAAATGTCTGTGCGTCTTATGGAGTGAATGTGTGGTCCCTGGAGCTGAACTGCCCAGGGGCAAAAGCAGATCGTGCTTTTTTAAAAAAAGAGAGAGAAGGGGGTGTTGAAAGGAAGCCCGCTGAGCAGCTGCTCAGCAAAGGATCGGGGAGAGAGATAAGGGAGAGAGATTCCAGCCCCGCCCCCTTGCAGAGGGAGGCTGTTTTCCCAGCAACATGTGACTGGCTGATTAGATTATCTGTCTGGAAACCGTAGAAATGGCTTCCTGAAGCTGCAGAACTATGAGTTAAACACCATAAAACAGGGTTTTTTCCCTTTGCAAAGTAAGCTCAACAACAGCTCAACTGATCCTCAAAAAATGGGGCTTTTCTCCTTTGCAAAAGAAGCTGCAGAAATTTGAGCTGATCCACAAAAAATTGGGCTTTTCTCCTTTGCAAAAGAAGCTGCAGAAATTTGAGCTGATCCTAAAAAAATTGGGCTTTTTTGCAAAAGAAGCTGCAGAAATTTGAGCTGATCCTCAAAAAAATGGGGCTTTTCCCCTCTAAAAACTAGGTGCGTCCTATGGTCAGGTGTGCCTTATAGAGCGAAAAATACGGTACTTAATTTGGGGTTAAAAAATAGGGGGCGTCTTATACATGGGGGTGTTTTATACATGAAAAAATACGGTAGTTGTTTTCTTACCTGCTCTTCATCGTAAGGCCACAGGGTTGATTTGTGGGTCAAACATAGTTGTTGATTTTGTAGAATGAGCTGTCAACAGAGGCCAGGCAGGCACTGACCATTGCAGTGTGGGGACACTGTTTGCACTATCATAGATATCATTTTTGTTTGGGTTGGTGTTTCCAAACTTCATATTGAGAGGAGGAGGAGGAAGAATGCTTGTTTCTTTATTTCATCTATGTATCACTTCCGGTGAAGCATCTCAAGGCAATTTCACAACTCAGTAACAACCAGCTACAAAACAATGGCATATGCAGAAAGCAATTAAAAGAATAGCGCCTATAGAAACAATCGCAGTTCTGGCTGCTGCAGCTTCTGAAATTATACGATTGTCTGCATGTTTAAGCTGTTGTTTATTGATTTTAACAAATGCACGTCTATTGAGAACTGGTTTGAGATGCATACATTTATAAATGAAAAGCGGTATATTGGGTTTTCGTTTTCGTTTTAAAGAAAATAAGCAAATAATGGTCTGACGCAGCCCTGTATCCTGCATTCATACACAAGGGAGAGGAAAGGAAAGTCAAACTGAACTTTCTTTAGCGGAAGGTCGATAACACAGGAGTTCCCTGGCACTGCATCAATCCAGCCCGCCACCTAGTCAGCTTGACACCCAGCTTTCCGTAATGAATACATTTCTTGCATTGCTGCCCGCTGCTCCCAGCGCCGACATCTCATGATTAATATGCCTTGTCTTCTATAAACAAACCTAATGCAAAGCCAGTAATGCAAGCCCCGTCCCGTTATTGCGGAGCCTCGCAGGTCGGCATTGTTCCTCGATATGTATGTGTAAGGGAAGAGAGATGGATGCTCGCTCCGACTCGGGAGAAAGAGCCCGGAATGAATTTATGAGATGAAAAATGTACAGCGGTGGGAAGTGAATGAGTTTTGAGGAGGCCTCTGCCTCACTCCTGACTCCATTTCATACGGAGTGTGGGTTGGGGGTGTGTGTGTTAGGGACAGAGGAGAAATGCGATCCTGCTTTCATTTTAAAGATAAACTACCTGGTTCATGCTTCTCATTGCAATACACTAACAAAAATGCAATTATCCTTTGAAATTTGCACTTTCCCGAAACCTGTGGCACTTCTGCAACTGAAAAACATGTGCCAAAATCCATGTGTTAGGAGAAAATGTCAGTAATAACAATAACAATAATTATTTTAATATTCTGTTGGAAGCCACCCAGAGTGGCTGGGGAAACCCAGCCAGATGGGCGGGGTATAAATAATAAATTATTACTATTATTATTATTATTATTATTAATATTTTTTTCTACATACATATATACATACATACATACATACTCCACCCATCTGCCTAGGTTTCCCCAGCCACTCTGGGTGGCTCCCAACAGAGTTAAAAGCACAATAAAACATCCATATATAAATGTATATATTTGTGAAAATAGCAGATGTTGTTGATGATGCCCATCTGACTGCGCTGCCCCAGCCACTCAGGGTGGCTTCTAACGAATTACAAGCTACTAATTGTGTTGTGGGAAATTGTTTGCAAACATCTGTATATTAGTCAAAGCTGCATATAGAAATGTGTACTATACCTTAGGATAAATCCAGGCTAACAGTGGATTTCAAAATCGTATAGGATGAGTGAGTTTGAAATTATGATGATGATTACTATCGCTGTTTGTGTTAATTAAATTTATTAGTCTCGTTTTTGCCGCAGCAACTCAAAGCGACACAGTGTTTTGAGCAAAATAGTCTTGGGTCCCCAAATGCTGACCAAAACTCCCATCATCCCTGCCCACCTTGGCCAATAGAGATGTTGGTATATGAAGTGCAGAATCGCTTTGGGACTCAAGGTTGGAGTGAGCTGCTAAACTAAGTGGAAAGGTCCGCCTATACTTCCTTGTTTTTCTTACTTGTGAATGGACCAGTACATTTCACACTTGGAAGTCGGATTCAGGAGGCTGTGAGTCATTGAGGTGTAATGCCTCTGATGTTCTATTTAACTGTCTATTGAAGCATCACTGATAGATCTGTGCTCCCTGAATAGCCCTATCACCCACAGTTTGAACCAGTATGGAAAAAGAACTAGAACTGAGCTGAAAATCCTCAGAATCTCCGCGATATTTTCCTTTCCCTTATGAAAAAGACACCCATTTCACATTTTTTTGTCTCCAAATATTTTCCAACCTTCTGTTGTTGTTGAATCCACTGCCTTGTCCCCCCATGCCTATAGCGACACTAGTTGCGTGGCAAGTTCCCGACCCCCCCCCCCCTTAGGTAGTATAAAGATACATCACACAATAATTTAAGGTTAATGGGCTAGAAAAGGCCACAACTTTATTGGTTACAGATGATGAGCGGTATTGGCTTAGGCATTGGATCTAACCGACTATATCTGACTCCAGCCTGTCTGCTGGGAGTCCGGGAAGGGTTAACCACCAGTAGGAGGAGTCCTGCTGATGCACATCAACTAGGAGCTCCCCCGGGGTCACCGATAGGGGGCATGCCTTAGGCCCTAACCTCCCTAGGCTTCGGACAGTTATCCTTTAACGAAATACCCTTCAACATGTGGGGCAGGTGATGGCGCTACCTCCCCTCTTTCCATCTACAGTAATATTCCAATGCCTAACCGCCAACACCCAGAAAAAGTTGTGATGAATTGCTACGAGGTAGGCGAAAACCAAGGACGCAGGTGGTGCTGTGGGTTAAACCACAGAGCCTAGGGCTTGCCAATCAGAAGTTCGGCGGTTCAAATCCCCGCGACGGGGTGAGCTCCCGTTGCTCGGTCCCTGCTGCTGCCAACCTAGCAGTTCGAAAACACGTCAAAGTGCAAGTAGATAAATAGGTACCGCTCCGGCTGGAAGGTAAACGGTGTTTCTGTGTGCTGCTCTGGTTTGCCAGAAGCGGCTTAGTCATTCTGGCCACACCCCCAGACTGGCCGGATTGGCCGTTTAGGGAGTGACGCAGCCGGGGATCTCCCAGTCGCGCAGGGCTGGCCTCCCACCCCCTACGAACGTGGGGAGGTTGTGAAAGCCCACAATACCACCTCTTCCCTAAGGCAGAAGTGGCTTTCCATAACATTGTATGGGAATGCAAAATAATGGCGGTCAGACTCCAAAAACAGTTGCTGCCGCCATTCCTGCTTCTTGCAGCAACAGCCAAAGAAAGAGAAGCTTACAGGAAAAGAAATAAGCCTTTCTCCCAAAACAGGCAGTGATGGCCACCAACTTGGATGGCTTCAAATGAGAAACAAATTCCTGGAGAATAAGGCTATCAATGGCTACTAACTTGGGCCTCCAGCTGTTTTCTGGACTACAGTGCCCATCATCCCCAGCTAGCAGGACCAGTGGTCAGGGATGATGGGAATTGTAGTCCCAAATCAGCTGGAGACCCAAGTTTGGGAAACCTTGGGCAAGATGGGCCACTCTTCAGATCCAGTATGCTCTCCTTATGTTTTCCACTGATGAAATTTCTCGTGCCCCTGGGGGAGTTTTGTGGAATTGCTCCCTACCCCGTTAAATATTCTCAGCCCACAAAATAGGGTTGAGAATTTCAGTATGTGCTGTTTGCACATACATAGCTCTAAAAATAAAAGCACCCACCCCCCCAACATGCCGCCACTCAAAAAATATCAGAGAGCAGTTTCAATGCGAAGTAGGCAGTAATGCCCGGATTAGGAACGTGTTTAGCAGAAACTGCTTATCATGCAATACATTTCAGTGCTATCTTTGGGATGCTAAACCTTGTAATATGCTTTCAGAAATGACGTTCCGTGTGATCCTTTTAAAAAATCTGTACCTCTGCAGTACAGCGGAGCCCATGGTCGATGGACAAGAGCTTAGCTCGAAGCATTTGCTGAAGAGTTTAATTCCCTCCCCCCATTTTAAACAACTTTTCCAAAGTGTTTCTTCTAAAAAAATATTACAAAAATATATGTTGAGTCACCTAAATTCAATGAATGTGCAGGAAGGAGCTTTTGAAGAGCAGTGGTTGAGGAAGGGGGCAAGAGGAAGCTTATATAAAGCAGAACCAAGCATTCCGGGCGGAAAGCATTATCTATAATAAGTAAATAATATTTGCATATCCCAAATTATTTTTATTTGCCCGTGGTGTGGGACCACGCCACTGCAAATGTGGGGAAAGGAGGGGTAAAATTCTGGGGTGTTAGGACTCAGTGCAAATTGGCTGCATCAGCCTTCCTTAACCCAGTTGTTTTTGGACTATGAATCCCATCATCTCCGACCTGTTGGCTGTGCTGTCTGAGGCTGATGGGACTTAGAATCATAGAGTTGGAAGAGACCCCAAGGGCCATCCAGTCCAACCCCCTGCCAAGCAGGAACACCATCAAAGCATTCCTGACAGGTGGCTGTCAAGCCTCTGCTTAAAGACCTCCAAAGAAGGAGACTCCACCACACTCCTTGGCAGCAAATTCCACTGTCGATCAGCTCTTACTGTCAGGAAGTTCTTCCTAATGTTTAGGTGGAATCTTCTTTCTTGTAGTTTGAATCCATTGCTCCGTGTCCGCTTCTCTGGAGCAGCAGAAAACAACCTTTCTCCCTCCTCTATATGACATCCTTTTATATATTTGAACATGGCTATCATATCACCCCTTAACCTTCTCTTCTCCAGGCTAAACATACCCAGCTCCCTAAGCTGTTCCTCATAAGGCATCGTTTCCAGGCCTTTGGCCATTTTGGTTGCCCTCCTCTGGACACGTTCCAGCTTGTCAGTATCCTTCTTGAACTGTGGAGCCCAGAACTGGACACAGTATTCCAGGTGAGGTCTGACCAGAGCGGAATACAGTGGTACTTGGAGTCTATCAACACCTGGAGGGCACCAGGTTTTGTGAAGCTGGCTTGGAAGCCTTTTCTCCCCACCCCCTAAACTAAAAGCCCCAAATCTGGTAACCTTTGCTCTCTGGGGAGTCAATCCACTCCCTTGAACATTTTGGTTGCTGTATTCTGAACCTTTTCCAATGCTACAATATTATCATTATTATTATTTTTAAGCCAGAGCTTTTAAAAATAAAATACATAGTACGTAGTATCGCAAGTGTAATTACCTCGTGGATTTAAACTGCAGAATTATGGTATTGGCTGATCTGTTTCTGATTAGCATAAAACCGTAAGAAGAACCTGCTGGATCAGGCCAATGGCCCATCTAGTCAGCATCCTGTTCTCACAGTGGCCAACTAAATACCTGTGGGGAACCCACAAACAGGATCCAAGCACAAGAGCAGCTCTCCCCTCCTGTGGTTTCCATCTGCTTAGAATAATAATTTATAATAATAATTTATTATTTGTACCCCGCCCATCTGGCTGGGTCTCCCCAGCCACTCTGGGTGGTCTCCAACAGATATTAAAATACATTAAAATATCACAGGTTAAAAACTTCCCTAAACAGGGTTGCCTTCAGGTATTTACTGAATGTCAGATAGTTGTTATCTCTTTGACCTCTGATGGGAGGGCGTTCCACAGGGTGGGCGCCACTACCAAGAAGGCCCTCTGCCTGTTTCCCTGTAGCTTTGCTTCTCGCAGCGAGGCAACCGCCAGAAGGCCCTCGGCGCTGGACCTCAGTGTCCGGGCTGAATAATGGGAGTGGAGACGCTCCTTTAGGTATACAGGACCGAGGCCGTTTAGGGCTTTAAAGGTCCTTACAGCATTAAACATTAATACAGCATTAAACATTAAACGTTGCCTTCAGATGTTCTTTTAAAAATAGGATAGTTGTTTATTTCCTTGACATCTGATGGGAGGGTGTTCCACAGGACGGGCGCCACTACCGAGAAGGCCCTCTGCCTGGTTCCCTGTAGCCTCACTTCTTGCAGTGCAGGAATCGCCAGAAGGCCCTTGGACCTGGATCTCAGTGTCTGGGCAGAATGGTGGGGGTGGAGACGCTCCTTCTACTATACTGGACCGAGGCCGTTTAGAGCTTTAAAGGTCAGCACCAACACTTTGAATTGTGCTCGGAAACATACTTGGGCAGAGCATGGCCGTCATGCCTAGTAGGCATCAATAGTACTCTCCTCCATGAATTTTCCTAATCCACTTTGGAAGCCATCTCGTTTGGTGGCTATCGCTGCCTCCTGTGGGAGGGAGTTCCATAGTTTAACTGTGCTGTGTCAAGGAATACTGTCTTCTATCTGTACTGAGCCTTCCAGCATTCGACTTCATTCAATGTCCACGACTTATTGTGTTTGTTTTTTTAGTTTTTTAAATTAATTTTAACAATTTTAAGCACTTAACAATACCGTTAAATTTTCATCCTTCCCCCCCTCTCTCACTGGGGGAAGCAAATTTCTATTCCCCCGTCTCACCGGGAGAAACAATAAACATTTGACATTTAACGTAGTTGACATATTACATATCATTGCTTAGGCCTGGCCCATTTCTGTGGGCCAGGTATTCCTCCTTTCCTCAATTTCATATTTCGGTTGACTTCCTCAAGTCCCCCTCTGTTGAATTCATCATCTATCCTCTTTATCAGTTTTACCAAATTCATAAACTTATCTATTTTTACCATTTCCTTATCCTTTTTCACAATAACATAAAATACCAAAATCATTTTACTTAAACTAGCTCCTTTTTTCTATACTTCGGCACCTCAATGCTTCTGAAACCTTCCTCAAGCCTTATCAAATTCCTTTACTCCAGCCTAATTTAAAACTCCTAAATTTCTTCTTTTTGCACCCTTACCTCCGTCCGGTCTCAAATTTTTTAGCTATTTTCCCCACCTCTATCCTCCAATTTTTAAACATATAATCGATAAAGCGAGTTCTCAAAGAGAGCTGGGGTTGCGGTGGGGCAAAAAGCCACCTCCCTGTGGGTTTGGCTAGCTGGCCACAGCCAGCTTGACCGGAACATGTTGCTGGGCAGAAGCACGTGTATCCATTTTGATTGACAGCCCAGCGTCCCTTAAAAAGAGTCTGCACGTGGTGCGACTCCCCTCTTTCTGAGAACTTCGGATCCCCGCCCTCCCTCCCTGGTATAGGCGTGCGTTGACCTTGCTATGCCTGTTGGGGTCGTCTGCCGTTGAGGTGGGGGCCTAGTAGGAATTTTGTCCATTTGGCTGATTGGCCGTGCCATCTGGTTTTTGCCTACAATTTAGCAATTAGTCACAACTTGTAAGGTTGGCGGTTAGGCATTGGTTGTGTTGGTTAATGGAGCGCAGTGGCCCTCCATAAGTGAACATGGTGCGTGGGGAATTCCGTTAGAGGAATCCAGCGGCTCAAAATATGCTTGTCCGAACCCGGTCAGGTTGCAGGGCCGTGCATGAGCCCCTGGGACCTCTGGGGGAAGGGAAGGCGACCGCAGCCCAGCCTCCATTCAACTCTCCCCGGAGCGGGTTTCCCCCCCGCTGATGTGGAAGTCAGCTCTGTCCGGCTGGACAGCTAGTCTTTTGCTGACTAGAGTCAGCTCTGTCTTGTGGACAGATGAATCAATGCCTACACAACCACTCACGTGTTTTGTATTTGAATAAAAGTTGTGGCCAAAAACATGCCAAAAACCCAAACAAAAATTATGTCTCATGTGTGAATTTATTAGGGGGGTGGCTTGGTGACCTCCACACGCAACGCCAGTAACCAGATCCAAACATCTTAACCATAGAAAGGAAAAAACAAATCCAAGTATATCCTCTTTATCCCACCCCGACCCTCACAAATTTCCAACCCCAAAAGTCAATCAGTGCCGTATGACATTCTCTTCTCTTCTTTTGCAATGTGGTTTTCTAATGTCCACGACTTATTGTGATATAGGAGCCATTTTACTCTCAATGAATTGCCATCTGCTTCAGCTTTCATCACCTCCCTTGCTTTCTTTTTGCACCAGCTTCCTTAGATCGCTTTAGGACAGCGCTCCCCAACCTGGTGCCCTCCACGCAATTGTAGACTCCAACTTCCATCATTCCTCTCCGTTGCTTGTGCTGGCAGGGGACTGATGGGAGTTGGAGTCTAACAGTACCTGGAGGGAACTGCATAGCATTATGCCGCCTCCTTCCTCTTCACTCTCCCACTTCACTCGAAAGCAACTCTTTCTTCCCTCTCCGGCTAATTCTGCCTTTAATTTGTGATTATTTAAATCCCTAAGCCATATGAAATCCCTCCACCATTCCAGAGGCTCTGTCAGGCTCAGAGGACGCGGTTTGCAATGAACTATTGTCGTAGGTAGGCGCTTTGTCATGTAGAACTAATGTTAATGGGCAGTTTACATCTGGCCTGTCTCAGCCGCTGAAAATAGAGCACATTATTAAACTTCTCATTTTATTAAGATTAAATGCTGTGTTTGTTTACCTCGCCAGCGAAATGCTTGAAGATTGCATTTCGTTCTCCTCTCTCTCTCTCTCTCTCTCTCTCTCTCTCTCTCTCTCACACACACACACACACACACACACACACAGAGAGAGAGAGAGAGAGAGATCTCCATATAAATGCTCTCTGAATACACACAATGCACACCAAAAGACCCCAATGCAAATTATGGAATGGTGTAAAAAAAAAAAAAAGCCCCAAAAAACACTGCAATAAGATGTTCGAAACCTATTGGGCACAAGCTGTACTATCATAAGGGGACAAATTGACACTTACTGAAGAACAAGCTTCCACACTAAAAGGACCAACATCTATCAGCCATAATTGGGCAAATTAATAGCTACTTGAAGTCACATCTTTTGGTTAGTATCCCGTGAAACGACATCGGAAGTGGCAGAGAGGGAGCTTAAGGCCCGCCGCCTGCAAATGACTTGTCACTGAGCCACTAAACCTGTGTCCTGCCTGCACCACTTTAACCTACAATACTGGGATACAATTGATTGGCCTCTGCCAACTGGGTGACCCCAAGGTGTTTAGTACTACAATTCCCTGGCACCAAGGGGAAGAGCTGTAGAGTATCTCAGTGGCAGAGTGTCTGCTTGAATGCTGAAGGTCCCAGGTTCGATCCATGGCATCTCCAGTCAGGACTGGGAGAGAACCCCGTACAAAATCCTGGAGAGCAGGATTGCTAGTCTGTGTGGACAATGCTGTCCTGGATGAACCATTGAGCTGACTCAGTGAAAGGCAACTTCCATCACTATTATTTGTTTGTTTGCTTTATTGCTTGTTTGTTTGTACCCCACCCATCTGCCTGGGTTGCCCCAGCCACTCTGGGCGGCTTCCAACATATACAAAAACATAATATAACATCAAACCTTTAAAAGCTTACAAGCCTTCAGATGTCTTCTAAAGGTTACATAGTTACTTATCTCCTTGACCTCTGATGGGAGGGCGTTCCACAGGGTGGGTGCCACTACCGAGAAGGCCCTCTGCCTGGTTCCAAATAACCTCACTTCTCGCAGTGAGGGAACCGCCAGAAGGCCCTCGGCGCTGGATCTCAGTGTCTGGGCAGAATGATGGGGGTGGAGACTTTCCTTCAGGTATACAGGACCGAGGCCATTTAGGGCCTTAAATTGTATAAATTCCTAGGGGCTCATCTGTCATTATTTTCATCCCTCCCATTGCAAGGATCACCTGACCCTATTGTTTACTTTCATATTGTGAGAAAGGAAGGGGCGTAATCCACTCTTCGAGACTTCCATCATTGGTAGTGTTGTACTTTTTCTTTGATCTTTCTTGCGAAGAGACAGGATGAGACCTGTCTCTCTCATACATGGTTTTGTGTTGTTTTTTTTTGACTAATTGGTAGAAATAAATTAGGTATTCAAGGAACGTGGGTGGGCCTGTGGGTTAAACCACAGAGCCTAGGGCTTGCTGATCAGAAGGTCGGCGGTTCGAATCCCCGTGATGGGGTGAGCTCCCGTTGCTCGGTCCCTGCTCCTGCCAACCTAGCAGTTCGAAAGCACGTCAAAGTGCAAGTAGATAAATAGGTACCACTCGGGCGGGAAGGTAAAAGGCGTTTCCGTGCGCTGCTCTGGTTCGCCAGAAGTGGCTTAGTCATGCTGGCCACATGACCCGGAAGCTGTACGCCGGCTCCTTCGGCCAATAAAGCGAGATGAGGGCCGCAACCCCAGAGTCATCCGCAACTGGACCTTAATGGTCAGGGGTCCCTTTACCTTTACCATTAAATTAGGTATGCTGCAAAACCTCCACAGCTTTGCTTCTGTTGACTCTGCTGAGTTTGGGTGCTCACATGAGCAGATGTGAGTCTACAGCACCAGGACCTCCTCCTCAGGAATGCTGCATTGATGTTCCTATGTTCCTGTGACCGGAGGGTCGGAGAAGGTGATCCGGTAGCCCAGCCCATGCAGGCGCTGCAGAGGCGGGCTAACGGGTATACCGAAATCATCCTGGCTGAGGCAGATGGGAGCTGTAGTCCAAAACATCTAGAGGACACCAGGATGAGGAAGGTTTGGCTTCATTAATACCGATGCACAAAGCAGAACTCCCTGCATGTAAAAACAAGACTATCACAGGGCAATGAAGCAATGGACCCTTTTCACTGACATCATCTTTTCTCTCAATCTGCAGTAGCAGGAGATGCTTTGAATTCTCCCCTGCAGTCTAAAGTGATGCAGTAGCGACCAGTCTTAAGCCCTGGATGAGAGTGGGATGTTTGTGAGATGGAGAGCGAAAGATAAATACTTGGCTTTTCCCCCAGAAGTTTCTTGTGAGAACAGGCCAAAATGCCTTTCCTCAGAAAAGCACAGTGGTAAATACCTCAGAAGGTAGAATCGTGATTCAAGATGGCCTTGGCTTAACAGAGTGGGGAACTGGGCCAAAACTAACAAAAGCAATCTCAACAGGGACAAATGTAAGGTTCTGCACTTGGGCAGGAAAAATCAGAGGCACAAATATAAGATGGGGGACACTTGGCTTGCCAGTAGTATATGTGAAAAGGATCTAGGGGTCTTAGTTGACCACAGGCTTAACGTGTGCTGCATGGAGAAGTACTTTTTGATATTTATCCTTAAAAAAAATATGAATATTTGTAAGAGGCAAGTGTTCATTGAAATCTCCTCTCTGTCTCTCTCCCTGCATCCCAAAAGGTACCCTACTTTCTCTTGTCTTTCAATGACGCCACCCCACTGCTAAGCATCTATTTCACTTTTCATAGCTTGGAACGTAGCGTTCATATTAAATTATTATTTTATATTTCCTCCAGGAAGCCTCACATAAAAGGAGGGAGATGAATGAGCAATCATGCTTTGCATTTGGACACCTTTTTATGTTAGATTAAATATAAAATGCTTAATTTATTTATTTATTTCCTCCCTGATCCCTTTATTATGGTTTTACTAGGGCAAGTGGGACTCCCTGCTATGTCTGACTAATTTAAATAGTGCTAAATGTCCATGGGGGATGACTAAGCATGTAGGGGGGGTGGGGGATGACTAAGAAAGTAGGAGAACCTTGCTGCTCTCTGCTGTTCTGAGTGAAAGACAGGCTAAGATCCTGCTGTCTTGCAGCTGACACCTCCTTATGAACAATTGCAACACTTTTTTTTTTTTGCATAGAGGGTGCCTTTGAAGACTGTTCAGAAAGTATATCTGCTAAATTGTTGAATAGGACCAATCAGATGGATCACGTTTTGACTAATCTCCATTTCTCAGAGAGCCAGTGTGGTGTAGTGGTTAAGAACGGTAGACTCTTAATCTGGTGAACCGGGTTCGCTTTCCTGCTCCTCCACATGCAGCTGCTGGGTGACCTTGGGCTAGTCAAACTTCTTTGAGGTCTCTCAGCCCCACTCACCTCACAGAGGGTTTGTTGTGGGGGAGGAAGGGAAAGGAGAATGTGAACCGCTTTGAGACTCCTTCGGGTAGTGATAAAGCGGGATATCAAATCCAAACTCTTCTCTTCTTCTTCTTCTTCTTCTTCTTCTTCTTCTTCTTCTTCTCAGTCATCCCCTCTCCAATCTTAAATTCTTTCCCACATTTCCAAAGCAGTTTGCAAACTTTTTTAGAAAGTTCCTATAGGAATATGTCAGCATTCCAGTGCACATTTCTTCTGATATGCGCGTTTTTGTGTGGAATTTTGCCCAACAAACACATGGTTGCAAGCAATTGTCCTTTTCTTGGCATCCATCTGTCTCGAGAGACAATGGAGTGTGCCTCCATAGGTGAAGTCTGACTGCTGCGTTCGCAGTGACCTCCCCAGGGCGCACATCTGGGCAGTATGTATGGAGGTCCTGGGCTACCCAGACAACAACAAAAACCCTCATGGCCTTGCTGATATGGTCCAAAAGAAAGCAGAGCAAGATGTTTGGCACCAGTTTAGCTGCAGGAGTTGCTGGAAGGAGATGTTCAACAGTCTTAGGGACTCTAGATTTGTGTAGATTTTCTTCTCCCAAAGATATTTCTCAAGGCAGCAGAGGTTTGGGACCAGAGTTTTCCTTTTCCTAATGCAGTGCATTTTTGCATGTTTTTTTTTTTTCATGTATCTATGCACATTTAGGGACGCGGGTGGCGCTGTGGGTTAAACCACAGAGCCTAGGGCTTGCTGATCAGAAGGTCGGCGGTTCGAATCCCCGTGACGGGGTGAGCTCCCGTTGCTCGGTCCCTGCTCCTGCCAACCTAGCAGTTCGAAAGCATGTCAAAGTGCAAGTAGATAAATAGGTACCGCTCCGGCGGGAAGGTAAACGGCGTTTCCGTGCGCTGCTTTGGTTCGCCAGAAGCGGCTTAGTCATGCTGGCCACATGACCCGGAAAAACTGTCTGCGGACAAACGTCTGCTCCCTCGGCCAGTAAAGCGAGACGAGCGCCGCAACCCCAGAGTTGTCCGCAACTGGACTTAACTGTCAGGGGTCCTTTACCTTTACCTTTTTAATGCACATTTATGGACACACTATCCTTGTTATATGCATTCCTGTACACATAACTTGGACAGATCCTGGAACTGCAAAATTTAGAGTTCTCGAATGGTAGCTGTGTTTCGGTTCATGGGTTGCTTCAGAAAGTGCAATTTTGGTTGGTTTGTCTTTAAATGCAAATTGCATCACATTTCTTTCCCATCCTTTACAAACCTTTGTCGTGGTGGCAGTGCTCCAAGCACTTCTTTTTTCCTCTTTCCCGCAGGTGTGAGTAGAATCTATTCTCTTAAGCTAGATTTGGAAGTAGGGCAGAACGTAATGGGCATTTTGGGGAGTTCTTGGAAAAGATCTCTCCCGCCTGCCCTGGCGGTGCCAAATTGACTTGTAATGTTGGTTACACTATATTAGATCAGCTTAAAATGTAATCTTTCCCCCCTTCCTTGCCCCAAATCTTTGACCCTAATCTTAGCGCAAACAAAACTAAACAAACACCCTCAATGAAGTTTTCAAGACTCCAGGGACAAGTAGGTCAGCCCAATGATGTTCCTGTTTGCTTAGCTAGATCAGAGGACTTTTTGATGCCCAAGACTTCAAGATCTTTAACTTTAAAGAAACACTCTCAGCCCATGTATGGGGAAATATTTTCCCATACGAGCTGTTGAAGAACATTCAAGGAAAGTAACACGCGATTTGCATTACCGTACATATGGACCTTTTCAGGCAGAGAAATCTGTATTCTAACCTAGACGGTGCCAAGGTTTGGTGACAAGGATGCAGAATCTTTTCTCGAAAGGTCAACAGTGCCTTTAGGAAAGAATCCTATAACATGAGTGGAGAAGCAGTGTTGCATAGTGGTTGGAATGTCTGTCTGCAAGCTATGTTGACATCCCTACTGTGGAGGTAGGGATTCTCTGTGGAGGTAAAATCTCCACCACCACCACCCCACAGACACTCACAAAGCAATATTTTGCTCCCCCAGTATTTGGGGGCATGGGTTTTGTCTGAGCAATGCTATTATCACACGGCTGTATAGTGGCATTGGAAACATAGAACAACATTTTTTAAAAAATCTTTATCCCTTTGAGTCTCTCCCAACCCTCCCTGGAGATGCTAGGCACTGAACCTGGGATATTTTTTGCATGCAAATAATAATAATAATAATAATAATAATAATAATAATAATAATAATATTTTATTATTTATACCCCGCCCTTCCCAGCCAAGACCGGGCTCAGAGCGGCTAACAGCAATAAAATCACAACAAAACATACAAAACAATCAATTAAAATGAAGGTTAAAATACGATTTAAAGTTTAAAATGCAGCCTCATTTTTAAGTAGCCCACCAATCAAACCATTAAGGAATGAAACATCAGGGTTAAACTGAAACCAACCCAAAGGCCAGGCGGAACAGCTCTGTCTTGCAGGCCCTGTGGAAAGATGCCAAATCCCGCAGGGCCCTGGTCTCTTGTGACAGACCGTTCCACCAAGTCGGGGCCAGTACTGAGAAGGCCCTGGCCCTAGTTGAGGCCAGCCTAGCATCCTTGTGGCTCGGGACCTCCAAAATGCTATTATTTGAGGAACTTAAGGTCCTACACGGGGCATACCAGGAGAAGCAGAATGTCTACCGCTGAACTATGGCCCTTCCCTCTTTCCTCTTCTTCTTTGGCGATCACTGGTAGCTGAGTAAGATTGTCTTCCATAAACACAGTTTTAACAATGAATCTGTAAGTGACTGTGGAGGCCAATTCTGGATCCACACGTCCTTCCACAGTGGGGACATTGGTTTCCAGGCGGGAGTTGATCACGGTGAGGGTTTGCCTTGAGAACACAAGAAGGGTGTTGCTGGATCAGGCCAGTGGCCCATCTAATCCAGCATCCACTTCTCACAGTGGCCAACCAGATGTCTCCAAAGGGAACTGGCAAGTAGGACCTGACATTAACTCCACCTTCTTCCTGTTTTACTTGCTAAAGTTTCCCATTAAACTGCTTGGGTCTGCCGCTTTCTTGCGCATTGTTCCAGGCTTCACACACAAAAAGGGAACAAAAATTATGCAGAACCCAGAGCAGGACTCCTTACGCCCCATCCTTTCTCGCTCACCCCCCGTTGCCACTGCTGCCACCGACATACACACGAACCTGCCCCCCCCCCAAGCCCAGTCTCCGCCGCTCGCTGCATGGAGCATAACGAAGCCATCAGGTCAGATCAGGATCACGCCTTGGGTCCCCTGTCGTTTCTCCGCTCCATTTTCCTTGGCCTCCTTTTTACCAATACTGCATCTGTCGCGACCCATAAGCTCACATGTTAGCTCTCCTCCACTGCGCCAGGGCCGCTTTTGATTTGATTATTATTATTATTTTAATCCCAGCCCTGCGTCTGTCTGCTCTCCTCTCCGGGAGGAGAAGTCATCCCAATCTCACCGCCGGAGATCAGAGGGGAGGGAGCAAAATCTGCAGTCTTGACTTTGGGGTTTCTACAAATTCCACAGCCTTGTGTTTGGGCCTTACTCTGTGTAAACCAAAGAGGAATCCCAGGCTGTGCTGAAGATAGGGTCGCCCTTTGAAGCAGGGCTGTTCAACTAAGCCAGGCATAGGCAACCTTGGCTCTCCAGATGTTTTGGAACTACAACTCCCATGATCCCTAGCTAACAGGGCCAGTGGTCAGGGATGATGGGAATTGTAGTTCCAAAACATCTGGAGAGCCAAGGTTGCCTATGCCTGAACTAAGCCATCATCTCTGCACAGCTTACAACGAACCATTCTAGGGAGATTTGCCTGTCCTTGAACACAATGCTGCTGGCATCCAGGCCGACTTTTTCCACCTGATGGTGTCTCTCCCTCCTCAAGGGAGGGAAGGAACTCTCCCTTTGGAGAAGGGAGACTGGGCAGCAGGTGGCCAGAACGTCATTGATTTATGAACATAAGATGAGCCCTGTTGGATCAGGCGAGTAGCCTATCTAGTCCAGCATCCTGTTCTCTCTCTTTTTTTAAAATATATATATATATATATATATTGGGTTTTCAACATATAAAACAACAATTTAACATCATTACATTATTCATAGTTAATAAATCAAAAAAAGATACATGAAACACAAAACACAAACATACATCTTATTTTCCCATTCGACATGTCTTATCATCTTGGGGTGACTTCCTCACGTCCCCCCCCCACTGCGTTTCATTGTCAATCATCTTCAGTAATTTCTTAACATCTTTAAATATTGTTTATTAATATCTATTATATCTTTTTCTTCTATAAGTCTAACCTAAAATCATAAGTTTATATTACTTAACCTATTTTTCTATTCTGTAGGCTGCCATTTCTTCCAACTTTTTTCAGTCTTTAAATCTTGCAATAGTTTTTTTAAAATACATTTTAAATTTCTTCCAATCTTGTTCCACCGTCTCCTCCCTCTGGTCGCGTAGTTTCCCGGTCAGTTCGACGAGTTCCATATAGTCCATCATTTTCATTTGCCACTCTTCTATCGTTGGTAAATCCTGTGTTTTAGAGTAACTTGCAATCAAATTCCTAGCTGCTGTTGTGGCATACATAAAAAAGGTATAATCCTCCTTAGGGACCTCTTTCTTCACCATTCCAAGTAAAAAAGCCTCTGGTTTTTTATTAAATGTGTTTTTCAACACTTTTTTCATTTCATTATAAATCCTTTCCCAGAAGGCTTTTATCTTTGGACAGGTCCACCACATATGGTAAACCCATTGTGGGAAACTCCAGAAGCTCACAAGCCCCAATAAACGGGCCCCAATGGGGGTGTAGCGGTCTTGTAACTGGTCAGACTGCAAGGTCGAAACAGGTGCAAAACGCCGGCACCCTGTCTTTTTCATCAGCATCTCTCGGTCGTTGCAAACGATGACGAACTTACCCGTTGTTGGGATTTTCATGAACTTATCTACAAACATCAAGAAAACCAGAATCAGAAGCAAGCACTTGAAAAATCTAGAGAAACCAGACTTTATAAGTTCATTTTAGTGGGGGTAATTTGTTAATTTCTGAGGCACTGTGTCAGGATTTGTTTTTGTCTTTGTTGTTGTTTAGTCGTTTAGTCGTGTCCGACTCTTCGTGACCCCATGGACCAGAGCACGCCAGGCACTCCTGTCTTCCACTGCCTCCCGCAGTTTGGTCAGACTCATGTTGGTATCTTTGAGAACACTGTCCAAGCATCTCGTCCTCTGTCGTCCCCTTCTCCTTGTGCCCTCCATCCTTCCCAACATCAGAGTCTTTTCCAGGGAGTCTTCTCTTCTCATGAGGTGGCCAAAGTATTGGAGCCTCAGCTTCAGGATCTGTCCTTCCAGTGAGCACTCCGGGCTGATTTCCTTAAGAATTGATAGGTTTGATCTTCTTGCAGTCCATGGGACTCTCAAGAGTCTCCTCCAGCACCAGAATTCAAAAGCATCAATTCTTTGGCGATCAGCCTTCATTATGGTCCAGCTCTCACCTCCATACATCACTACTGGGAAGACCATAGCTTTAACTCTACGGACCTTTGTCGACAAGGTGATATCTCTGCTTTTTAAGATGCTGTCTAGGTTTGTCATTGCTTTTCTCCCAAGAAGCAGGCATCTACTCTACTAATCTCTCACTGCCTCCATTTCTTCCCCTTCTATTTGCCAGGAGGTGATGGGACCAGTGGCCATGATCTTAGTTTTGGTCTTTGTCTTACAAACTTGATAAACAATGTAGATCATTTAGGTTATAATTCATTGTGGGAAACCTGCATGCAGGATTTCAGCACAAGAGCCCTCTCCCCGCCTGCAGTTTCTAGCAACTGGTATTCAGAAGCATTGCAACCTCTAACTGTGGAGGCAGAGCACATCTATCATGGCTAGTAGCCATTGATAGCCCTCTTTTCCATAAATTTGTCTAATCCTCTTTGAAAGCCATCTGCTTGGTGGTCATCACAGCCTCCTGTGGGAGCACATTCCCTAGTTATGTGCCGCATAAAAAGTACTTTCTTTCACCTTGGTCAGACAACACCTGGAATACTGTGTCCAGTTCTGGACACCACAGTGTAAGAAGGATGTTGCCAAGCTGGAACATGTGCAGAGGAGGGTGACCAAGATGATCAAGGGTCTAGAAGCCAAGCCTTGTGAGGAACAGTTGAAGGAGTTGGGTATGCTTAGCCTGGAAAAGAGGAGACTGGGAGGAGATAGGATAGCCATCTTCAAACACCTCAAGGGCTGTCCCATGGAAGAGGGAGCAAGCTTGTTTTCTCCTGATCTGGAGGGTAGGACTCAAACCAATGACTTCAAGTTACAAGAAAGGAGATTCCGGCTAAACGTCAAGAAGAACTTTCTGAGAGTAAGAACTGTTTGACAGTGAAGCGGTCTCCCTCGGGAAATTGTGGACTCTCCTTCCTTGGAGGTTTTTCAGCAGAGGTTGGATGGCCATCTGTTATGGATGCTTTTGCTAAGATTCCTTCATTGCAGCGGGTTGGAGTAGATGACCCGTGGGGTCCCTTCCAACTCTTCAATTCTATGATTCTTTGATTCTATCTGTTCTGAATCTTGGAAGAGTCACATCTCAGCGTTAGATAAAAAGGTAAAGGGATCCCTGACCATTAGGTCCAGTTGTGACCGACTCTGGGGTTGCACGCTCATCTCGCATTATTGGCCGAGGGAGTACAGCTTCCAGGTCATGTGGCCAGCATGACAAAGCCGCTTCTGGTGAACCAGAGCAGCGCAGGGAAACGCTGTTTACCTTCCTGCCGCAGCGGTACCTATTTATCTACTTGCACTTGACGTGCTTTCGAACTGCTAGGTTGGCAGGAGCAGGGACCGAACAACAGGAGCTCACCCCGTTGCGGGGATTTGAACCGCCGACCTTCTGATCGGCAAGCACTAGGCTCTGGTTTAACCCACAGCGCCACCCGTGTCCCATCAGCGTTAGATAGTGATGGTTAGATAGTTAGATAGTGATGGGCAAATTTGTCCCCAGTTTCTTATTTTCCCATTTCCACAGTAGTTTGCTGCTATTATTATTATTATTATTATTATTATGTGTTTTTTCTAAAAACTCATGAAAATTCACTAGCACTTTCATACCAATTTCCCCAAATATACACATTTTTGCAAAGTACTTCCCCTTAGTATAATGCATTCTATATGCTATCTCGGGTTATATGTGTGTGTGTTTTAATGTACACTTTACCCCACTAAATGCATTTTTGCAGATATTACTAGGATGGAGAACCACACTGCAAAATTCAGAGAAGTGTGAATGCCTAAGAATGGCTGTGATTTGGTTCACATATTGTCTCACAAAACGTGAATTAGGTAGGTTCACTTTTAAATTTTAACTGAATGGAACACACACACACACACACACACACACACACACACACGTCATCCCTAGTGGTGAAGCTTCACAGAATGTCTTGGGTTCAGTTTGCAGAATCTCCAAGTAGGGCTGGAAATGTCTCTTATGTGAAAACCTGGAATGCTGCTGCCAGTCAGTGTAGACAGTACTGAGCTAGATAGACCAATGTTCTGATGTGATGTAAGACATCTCCCTATGTCCCCATGCTTGCATTTGTAGAACCAGCCCCATTTTAAACAATGGAGCTATCTTTCTGGGTTCCCCACTGATGTGTCTTTTGCATGAGAAAAGAGGAAGCGAGCGTCGGGGGAGAGAAATCTAATAACTTTGCAGTACAATATTTCTGGCCTGTAATCCGACAACTAATTTAAAACCCATGATGAAAATGTAACTGAAGAACGGCAACGGAATCTTCCTGCGAAGAACTCACTTTATTACTATATATAAAAGGGGATGAGGAAAAAATCCGAGAGCAAATTATTTGTCTAAGTCTTTTGTTGTAGCTTCCTTTTGGTTTTAAAGTGGGTTTTGTACTCTCAAAGTTCTTTTGCTAAAGGAGACACAGAGTTCGCAATGAATCCAGAGCCCGAAATGTTAGCAAGCATCTTGAAGAGAAGAAAGCAATGCCATTGTGGATTTTCTGTATCCATTTATTGCATTTATATCCCATATTTTATCCAATGAGCTCAAAGTAGCGTACATAGTTCCCTTCCTCCCCATCTTATCCTCTCAACAACCCTATGGGGTAGATTCGGCTGGGAATGAGTGATAGGCCCAAGGTCACCCAGTGAGCTTCATGGCCAAGTGGGGAACTGAACCCTGGTCTCCCAGGTCCTCATCCAAACACTAACCACTACACCACACTCTCTCTGTGTAAAAAGTAAAGGTAAAGGGGACCCCTGACCATTAGGTCCAGTCGTGTCCGACTCTGGGGTTGCGGCGCTCATCTCGCTTTATTGGCCGAGGGAGCCGGCGTACAGCTTCCAGGTCATGTGACCAGCATGACTAAGCCGCTTCTGGCGAACCAGAGCAGCGCACGGAAATGCCGTTTACCTTCCCGCCGGAGTGGTACCTATTTATCTACTTGCACTTTGACGTGCTTTCGAACTGCTAGGTGTAGAGGGGGACAAATGCTACATGGGGATGATTTGACACTTGTCCTGGTTTTGGTACTCAAAGTAGCAAATTTGGACATGGAAGCAGCGAAAGAAAGCACTGTGGGCAACTACAGGAAGGCGAACTTGAGATAGGTGATGCTTGAAATATCCCTGACTCCCTGAGGAATGTTATCGGGACTGAATAAAGACTGAATAAAGATGGCGACTGTCCGTGATTAGGTTTTTGGAGTCAGAGAATCAAGGGGCAAGGCGATTGCATGGTGATGAAATACGGATTTAAACCCACACAGAGACATTGTTTGTTTTGACTTATCTTGCTTGTTGGAATACATCAGAGGCTGTGAAATATTGGAAGGGTGGAAAACAATGGACAATAGTTGATCAGATACCTCCGGAGTTTGAAGCATGGGAAACCTCAAAATAAATTTAAATAATAATTTGGCAGAATTGGAACTTTGATAATTGGATAAATAATTTGGAATGTAATTTGGAATGTTTCATAGAATCATAGAGTTGGAAGAGACCACAAGGGCCATCCAGTCCAACCCCCTGCCAAGCAGGAAACACCATCAAAGCATTCCTGACAGGTGGCTCTCAAGCCTCTGCTTAAAGACCTCCAAAGAAGGAGACTCCACCACACTCCTTGGCAGCAAATTCCACTGTCGAACAGCTCTTACTGTCAAGAAATTCTTCCTAATGTTTAGGTGGAATCTTCTTTCTTGTAGTTTGAATCCATTGCTCCGTGTCCGCTTCTCTGGAGCAGCAGAAAACAACCTTTCTCCCTCCTCTATATGACATCCTTTTATATATTTGAACATGGCTATCATATCGCCCCTTAACCTTCTCTTCTCCAGGCTAAACATACCCAGCTCCCTAAGCCGTTCCTCATAAGGCATCGTTTCCAGGCCTTTGACCATTTTGGTTGCCCTCCTCTGGACACGTTCCAGCTTGTCAGTATCCTTCTTGAACTGTGGTGCCCAGAACTGGACACAGTATTCCAGGTGGGGTCTTACCAGAGCGGAATACAGTGGTACTATTACTTCCCTTGATCTAGATGCTATACTCCTATGGATGCAGCCCAGAATTTCAATATGATTTTGATGTATTGGAAACTCTAATAAAAATGATTTGGCAAAAAGAAAAAAAGAAAAAAAAGAAATATCCCTGACTCCACATGAAGACCTTACTTGTGGCTAACAGTTATGAGCTTCTTCTGCAAGCAATGAAAAAACCACAGCCTGTTCCTCAAGAGCCCAGCCCCCGTCAGCATAACCAATAGTCAGGGCTGGTGGGAGCTGCTGTCTGGAAATCACCAGGTTGGAGAAGGCTGGGTTCGGCTTGAGCCTTTATGGAACAGGCTTTGAGGACACATTTGAAAATACGCAATAATAATAAATAAATAAATAAATAAATATTTTTTTATTTATACCCCGCCCTTCCCGATTTAAAAACCAGGCTCAGGGCGGCTAACAACAAATACAGTGGTCCCTCGACTTACGAGTGACCCGACTTCCGTATTTTTCGAGTTACGTGGGATCAAAGCGGCTGCGCGCCTACGAATTTTTTCGACTTCCGGAAGGAAGTCGCGGCCATTTTAGATAGGGTTTCCTCGACTTACGAAGTTTAGATGTGGTTTTTTTTCAATGTACGGATTTTTTTCTCCCAATGCATTCCTATGGGGACCTACGGCGGCCCCTTTGGAACGCATTAACTTTGTAAGTCGAGGGACCACTATATAAAACATTGATTAAAAACGACATTAAAAAAACAGCTTAAAAACAGCATAAAATACAACATAAATGTAACATCACCAGGGCTAACTGGCCAAGTTAATCCTGCTAGGGCCAGCAAGGAAACCAGGGAAGAGTTTAAATGTAGGGTCTCAGAAAGGGTTTCTTCATAGAAAAAGGAAAGGGAAAAAAGGATCAGGCTAAATTGAAGGCCAGGCGGAATAGCTCTTTACAGGCCCTGCGGAAGAAGATCAAGTCCTGCAGGGCCCTCGTCTCGTGGGACAGAGCATTCCACCAGGTCGGAGCCATCACTGAAAAGGCCCTGGTCCTGGTGGAGGATCATCTGGCTTCTTTGGGGCCCGGGACCTTTAAGCTATTATTATTCATGGACCTTAGGGTCCTCTGCGGGACATACCAGCAGAGGCGGTCCCGTAAGTACGAGGGTCCTAGGCAGCTTCTGCAGAGGCGGGGGCTATGCCCAGAGGCAGCAGAGAAGACCAAGCAGTGTTGTCCATCATCATCTGCAACTTCTAGGTGGCTGGGTATGAATTGAAGGGCATGAGAAGTTCTCACAGTGGCCAAACAGACACCTATGGGGACCACAGTACTCTCCCCACTTTTGGTTTAGAGGCATTAGTTCCTGACAATGGGTAGAGAATAGAACCACCATGAACTGGAAGACAGAGGACTTATCAGCGATAGAAGAATGGCAGATGAAAGTGATGGACTATATGGAACTTGCTGAGCTGACCGGGAAACTTTGTGACCAGAGGGAGGAAGCGGTGGAAGAAGATTGGAAGAAATTTAAATTATATTTAAAAAAAGTATTCTAAGATTAAAGAGTAGAAGTAAGCTGGAAGACAAGTGAGGCTGTAGAAGTAGAAGATAGATATAAGTTTATGGTTGTTGGAATTAATGATAAGGATTTTAGATAAGTATTATTAAGGTAATTAATTAAAAATGTTTTTAAAAGATGTCAAGAAATTACTAAAGATGATATACATGGAACGCAGGAAGGGAGGACAGAAGGAAGTCAACCCACAATGAAAAGGAAGGAGGACTAGGTTAAAAGGATGTATGTTTGTTTTTATGTTTTTATTGTTGTTTTCTTTGCTATTGTTTGTTGATGTATTTTGATGTTTGTTTTCAATTCTTAAAAGTTAATTTTTTTTAATTATTTTTTTTAAGAGAATAGAACCACCATGGCTTAATGGTCTTATCTTCCGTGATTTTGTCTGCTCTTCATCCAAGTAGGTGGCCATCACTTACCTTTTCTGGGAGTGAATTCCATAGTTTATGTGTTAGAATCATAGAATTGTGGAGCTGGAAGGGACCACGAGGGTCATCTAGTCCAACCCCCTGCAATGCAGGAATATTTTGGCCAACTTGTTGTGTGAAGGAGCCAAGCTCACAAAAAGGGGATGTAGGCTATAGATAAATGGGCAGTGCCAACGAGAGCTTCTGGAGTTGACAAGGGCTTTGTGCTGAATGCAGATAGGTTGGGAAACCAATCTGGAAATTGCCTTTGCTGGATTTACATATATCTTATTTAAAGTAGGTGTCAGACAAAGGGACAGCAAGCATGTTTGCTGAAAATGATTATCTCCATATAATTTTCCTCTCCTCCTCCTTCTGAGCGGAAGCAATTTGCTGGGGTTTAAATACATCTTAGTTCTTCCACTGCTGGGTTACATACTGACGAGGTCACTTAGAATGATGTCATTACCAAAGTATCTGGGGTTTTTTGAATTAGCTCCCCGCCCACATCGGTCTCGTCTTTGCGTGAATTAGTATAATTTGTTACACTCAATCCTGATAACTCTAAGCCTCAATTATAATGTTGTCTTATATAAGCGAGATTTCCTGAGATCTCTGTTCGATAGAGGACAGCAGATGATTTGGGGCAGTTTAATAGTTTGGCCTTTTCTGGTGCAGAATCCTCACTGATGTTATTAATCAGAGCTTTGGCACCAACTTCTCGGCCCATGTTAGCAAAAAAGGGAATCGTGTAGGGAATAAGTGTGTATTTCCTCCCTTGAATACACAGTATTTATAAATGGCAAAGATTAGGAAAAATTGTGACCAGGGTGGTGCATTGATTTCTTCTTCCCCAGTTGGTTTTCAAGGCCTTTTGCAGTGTAAGATGAATATCAATATATGTCATTAATAAAAACACACTTAAAACTGTACACTAGCACACACTCATGCGTGCATGCAGTTATTGAATACAAATTCTCCCATTGATGTTCAGGGTAAACATAAGCATATCAGACTGGGAAAACGTGGGTAATCAGAGCCAGTGTGGTGTAGTGGTTAAGAGCGTTGGACTCGTAATCTGGTGAACCGGGTTCGCGTCTCCGCTCCTCCACATGCAGCTGCTGGGTGACCTTGGGCTAGTCACACAAAGTGTTTGTTGTGGGGGAGGAGGGGAAAGGAGATTGTTAGCCTCTATGAGACTCCTTAGGGTAGTGATAAAGCGGGATATCAAATCCAAACTCCTCCTCCTCCTCCTCCTCCTCCTCCTCCTCCTCTTCTTCTTCTAATGAAAAATGTATTTTTCTGACACTGAAATCCCAACAACGAAGAGGACAGATTCCAGGAGGTGGATCCAGAGTTGTTGGTCTGCTACAGAGAAGGCCCTGGTCTGCATCCCCTCCCCATAAATCCTCATGTGGACCCCAAGCAGCCTCCAGCCCCAGCCAATCTTAAAGGAGGAGCCAATTGACATTGAAATAGACATTCCTGCAGATACTTTGGCTCTGAGCCATTTCAGAATTTAAAAGCCATGGCCGACACTTTGACTTGGGCCTGCTGTTATCCCTTTGGATTCCATAGCAGTGAAAGGAGTCAGGGTTGCATATGATGTGCAATTTGCTTTTTCTTCCTCTTCCCTGTACATGGAAAGCTGCCTTAGATCAGACTATTTGTCCACCAAGCCCCACATTGGTTCACAGCAGCCTGCAAGCATCTCAGGCGTAGATGTCTTCCCTAATTCTGCTGCCTGTTAATAGGAGATGCCAAGGACGTAAGAACATAATGAGAACCCTGCTGGATCAGCCCAAAGGTCATAGAATCATAGAATTGTAGAGTTGGGCAGAACCCCATGGGTCACCTAGTCCAACCCCCTGCAATGCCATGGGTCCATTTAGTCCAGTGACCAACCAGATGTCAATGAAAGCCCAAGAGTAAGGCCAGAGGGCAGCGGCTCTCTCTCCACTTTGCAATTTCCAGCAACTGGCATTCAATGGTGGAGGCAGAACATATTCATTGAGGCAAGTAGTCTTTGATCGCCTTAGGGAAAATGTTCTGATCCTCTTTTGAAGCCACCCAAGTTGGCCATCATCTTGTGGGATTGAATACCACAGCTTAGCTATGCACTGTGCTTCCTTTGGTATGTCTTCAGTCTGAGAGCCAGTGTGGTGTAGTGGTTAAGAGCGGTGGACTCGTAATCTGGTGAACCGGGTTCGCGTCCCCGCTCCTCCACATGCAGCTGCTGGGTGACCTTGGGCCAGTGTGGTGTAGTGGTTAAAGAGCGGTGGACTCATAATCTGGTGAACCGGGTTCGCGTCTCCGCTCCTCCACATGCAGCTGCTGGGTGACCTTGGGCCAGTGTGGTGTAGTGGTTAAGAGCGGTGGACTCATAATCTGCTGAACCGGGTTCGCGTCTCCGCTCCTCCACATGCAGCTGCTGGGTAACCTTGGGCTAGTCACACTTCTCTGAAGTCTCTCAGCCCCACTCACCTCACAGAGTGTTTGTTGTGGGGGAGGAAGGGAAAGGAGAACGTGAGCCGCTTTGAGACTCCTTCGGGTAGTGATAAAGCGGGATATCAAATCCAAACTCTTCTTCCAACTTTTGGCTTTGTTGGGACTGGGATTGGAACCTGAGACCTCCAGCACCCAACAGCAAGTGCTCGGTCACTGAGCTACAGATCTCCAATGGGACCAAAGTCTGACATGATCTGAAGTCATTCTGGGGACGCCCGCTGCCCCAGCTGCCCCCCAAGTGGGATCCGCTGGGGCTGAATCCGAGAGCCAACCCTGGAAACAGAGAGCGGAGCCTTCCTGCTTTCTCGCTCCATCTGCAACGGCTCTCCGAGATTTCCTAATAGCGTGAAACCCGAACCTGAAAGAGCCGCGGTTATCTCCTTCCTGCCCTCCCAAGCAGAAAATTGCTGACAAGGCTTAGAGGGGGAGATAAGGGAGCTGAAGAGGGGGAGCTGGAGGGATGCAAGCTTAAGGGAGCAGCCTGCTTGCCTCCTGCCTGCTCGCCTCCCATTCAGCCTGCCAATCTGCAAGGCAACAACAGATCGCGTCTTATACATGAAGGGGGTTTATGAGGCTAACCCCCTTGCATGTCTGTTCCTTCGCCCATCATCTCTCGGGTTCTTTACATCCACAATGGGATTTGCAGCCTCTCCCTGTCATCTTTGCATCGGCCTCCCGAGCGAACCTGTCTCCCCAGCCGTCCCAGGCCCCCGTTCTAAGCCCTGTCAAACAGTGACAGCGTCATGTACCGCCGGCATCCGCCAGCGCGCCTGAGCTCATAAGTGCCTTAGAATTTTCTGCACACCGATGAGGTTTTCCATTGTAATTGGAGCTGATCGGCATGCAAACTCCCTTCCACTGCTTGCTGCTCGAGAGCCTGGTTGAGAGTGACAGAATTCATTACGCAGTGGAAGCAGGCAAGAGGGCTTTCAAAGGAGCCATTCATCGCGGAGGAGAAGACTGTGAGCGCCGAGATAGTGGGCAGAGAGCTTTGAAAGGGGGGGGGGAGTCAATCCATCCATAGCACAGAAAATTACCAATCTTCTTATCTTGCCTATACCTTATTATGCATTTTTTTCCCAAGTGAAACGCTCTAATTGGGGAAAAAGAGACTTTATTGTAAAGAGAGGGGGGAAGAGGGTGCCTTTCTCTGCAAGATATCTGGGTGGGTTTTTTTTGCTCTCCTGATGAGTGAATGATTGATTGCTTGTGCATGGTTTGGAAACGATGTTGTAATGCCTGCTCTAGCGTAGTAGTGAAAGCCTGTTTTGCAAAGCAAGATGGGGGAAAGCGAGTTAAGCAGTGTTTCCACTGCACTTCGCTCGTATCCCAGATTGCGGCTAGTGTGGAAGGATAAAATAAAGTCAATTTGGAAAACCAGCCCCTCTAACCAGCAGTAAGAAGGCAAGAAGAGCCTGCTGGATCAGACCAAAGGCCCATCTAAGTACAGCATCCTGAACTCGCAGTCAGCAAAAAGATGCCTGTGGGATGCTGGTGAGCAGGACCAGAGTGCAACACCCCATCTTGCTGAAAGGGTCTCCAAAACTTGGAGCTAGTATTAAGGATATGAGTGAATATGGCAATTTCATTTTCTCTCAATTTACCACCTTTTCTCATTCCTAAGTCCAGTCCTCCAAATTTCCACATCAGTCTGCCTCATGAGAATTCAGCAATGTTTTAATAGCAATAGTTACACCTCTCTGTGTGATTTTGTCTACTATACGCATTTTTGCAGCACAGTTTTTCCCATTTGGGTATGTCATGTGCACCGATATATTCATTTTTTAAAGCCTTTGAATTTTTCTACACATGAATTGGCTGGGAAAACGCATTGCAGATTTTGACGGACAGCTGTGCTTTGATTCGTGCATCGTTTTGGGAAGAGCGAATTTGATAAGCTCACCTATGAATGAGAACGGGATCGAATTTTTTCCCCATATTTAGCTAGCACAGCTGTAGTTTACTCCCACTAGGAGGAAAAGGGGCACTCAGAAAAGCCTGGATCACTACATGTGCATACAAGGGGGACAAGGGGAGATATACAGGGTTAGTCCATCTCCTTCCACCTTGCTATTTCCCCTCTGACTTCAGCCATTACTCTCTTACCAGCTTCCAGTTCTCTGTGCATCAGACCCTCTTGTTTTCTAGCCACCTTTGGTAACGTTTAGTGCAAAAGTGGGCTGTCTACACACACATTTTTAAATAATAAAATAAAATATACATTATAAAGGTGGATATAATATGCAGTAGGGATTCAGATCTATATAATTCTTCTTAGAAGAGTTTGGATTTGATATCCCGCTTTATCGCTACCCGAAGGAGTCTCAAAGCGGCTCACATTCTCCTTTCCCTTCCTCCCCCACAACAAACACTCTGTGAGGTGAGTGGGGCTGAGAGGCTTCAGAGAAGTGTGACTAGCCCAAGGTTACTCAGCAGTTGCATGTGGAGGAGCGGGGATGCGAACCCGGTTCCCCAGATTACGAGTCCACCGCTCTTAACCGCTACACCACACTGGCTCTTAGAGACAGGATGTGAATCACGGCCTGCTGACATCGGAACTCCTGCTGCAACTCCTGACTATTGACCATGCTGACTGGGGCTTGCTCTACAGAACCCACTTCCGGGGCAGAGGGTGGGGGAAGTGATGGCCACCAACTTGGATGGCTTTAAAAGAAGACTGGAGAAATCCATGGGGGAGAGGGCTGTCGTGATGTCTATGCACTTCCTCCAACATGGGAGGCAGTAATGCTTCTGATGATGAGTTGCTGGAAGCTGCAGGAGCAGAGAGAGATCTTATGTTCAGAGGTTTCCCACAGGCTTCTGGTTGGCCACTGTGAAACAGGAGGCTGGAATAGATGGGCCATTGGTCTGATCCAGCTTGCTCTTCTTTTGTTCTCTTGGGAGCTGGAGTCCAGCAACTGAAGATCACAGGTTTCCCCATCCCTGGAGTTTTTGAGCAAGGGACAGACTACCTCAGAAGGTGATGGACTCTCCTTCTTTTGAGTTCCTTAAACGGCGGATGCCAATCTGTCTGGGATTCTTCAGCTGGGATTCCCCCATTGCAGGGAGACGGAGCAGATGACCCTTTGGGTCCCTTCCAACTCTACAGTTCTATTATTTTACAAGTACACTGTGCATAATAATACTCACGTGATTCACCAAAGAAGGAGACTCCACCACACTCCTTGGCAGCAAATTCCACTGTCGAACAGCTCTGACAGTAAGAGCTGTTCGACAGTGGAATTTGCTGCCAAGGAGTGTGGTGGGGTCTCCTTCTTTGGAGGTCTTTAAGCAGAGGCTTGAGAGCCACCTGTCAGGAATGCTTGGATGGTGTTTCCTGCTTGGCAGGGGGTTGGACTGGATGGCCCTTGTGGTCTCTTCCAACTCTAGGATTCTATGATTCTATTTGGAATGGGGTTGTGAAATTGGCTCGGCTCGGCTCTTTCAAGTAAGCGACGTCAGTGTACAACCTCACATCCCGAGAGGGCAGACATATCTGCAGAAACCGGCCAACAACATCCTCCCCCCCCTCCACACACATCCCTAGCTTTGTCCCAACATAGAAACTAATACAAGCGACATCTGCCAGGTGTCCTTGTGGCGTGTTGCTAAATAGCTACTTGGCAGCAGAAGTATTGGTGAAACATGCTTTGCTTGCCGAAATCCGTCTTGCCTCCCCACCCACATTTTCTCGCTTGTCAGAGAGATTCCCAATTCAAAGGTTGCAGACATCTCGCTCCTGTCTAATTTTCACTCTGTCAGGTATGTCAGATACTTCTCTGTCTCTCTCCCTGCAGGTGCTCTGCTCTCGAAAGGTTGCTTTCGATCACCGTCTATTGTATTTAAGGATGCATCCCCGAAACTGCTATAAACAATGTGCCAGTCAATGTTATAAATAATGCTACAGACTGCCTACCCTTTAATTACAGAGTTTGTGCACGGCATTTTTCAATGTCTGGGGATGGTTTTTAGTATTTCTACAGTGTGTGTTTGTGTATATGTGTGTATATAAAAGAGAGCATTGTAACTTTGCGTGTTTGACAGCCATGGAGAGATTTGCCAGAGTCGTTACGTGGAAGATCTCCCATGCATTTCCTAGATCAGTGATGGCTAACCTTGACACTCCAGATGTTTTGGAACTACAACTCCCATCATCCCTGACCACTGGTCCTGTTAGCTAGGGATGATGGGAGTTGTAGTTCCAAAACATCTGGAGTATATACAACCTGAGAGTATGGTGGAGGGAGGTCTCACAGCATTAGCAACCCAAGAGGGTATTGCCTCTTGCATCTTGTGCCACTAACTGGTGCTTGGATCTGCTCATGAGTCATTCCTTTAATAACTTCGCCCAAAGCACAAGAGTTCCTATGTCTGAGAGAATCTACATCAGAAAGAAATAAACCTGGCTCACTTCTTGAAACATGGGAAGCAAATCACTCTCCATCATTCCAGTTACAAGAATGACGTAGAAGGTGATGTGAAAACTATTTGCCTGAGGTTCTTGGATGCCTCTAATAGCCAGAGTAGAAAATACTGGACCGGATGGACAAACTGACCTGCTCTAAGGCGGCTTCCTATGTCCCTGTGGAAAGTGTGCAAGTCAATCCTACAATGGGGATCCTTGCAGAGTGTCATTCCGCATTCACTGTGAAGATACTGCAATCCTGGGGTTCCATTAGTGTACAACATCTGCACAGTGCTGATAATAGTCTCTCTGGGGGGAGGAATTTGCCTAGGAGGTGAGAAATTAATTTCCTAATGTGTGCATATATAAGGAGGCCCACATTATAACAAAACACTTCCCTTGATTTTAGAGATAATATATTCCGCTTGAAGCGTCAATTCTGAGCCACTATTCTGACATTCTCCTTCTTCCTTTGTGGAATGTACCCATTTGTAAAAAATAAAATAAAAATATTGTAGCATTTTGTCAACAGCCTAAGAAAATAACAGCATAGTGCCACGAGAGACAGGAGCACTATGGAATAAACACGATCCGGGCACATCCTTCTAAATTGGCTATAGCTATTTTTTGTTCCTGAATAATTGTTCTGAAATGCAGTCCAAACATATACAAATAGATGGCTCTTAAGTGCCATATTTTGTGAATATATTTACATAGAAAATATGTTTTTGATAAATCCATTCAGAAGTAATGAGGCTTTTAGCCAGAGAAAATACAACATCCATGGCAGTAGGGAGGTTTGCTTTGTCTCTCTCTGTTTCATTCTCCATTCCTTCCTTCTGGACACAGCCATTTGTCTTAGTACACATCGTTCCCTTTCCTTGCCTGGCATTTGGGATAGGATTCCGAAAGGAAGAACTTTATTTAACCTCTTGTTAGCTCAGGGACAGAGAATCCATTGCACTTCCAGAAAGTCCCATGGCCAGTCCCTAGCATCTCCTCCCAGGATTTCCTGCCTGAATTTTTAGGAAGCTGCTGTCAATCAGCATAGATAATACTAAGACCCATCTGGTCCCATCACCTCCTGGCAACTAGAAGGGGAGGAAATGGAGGCAGTGAGAGATTTTACTTTCTCGGGTTCCATGATCACTGCAGATGGTGACAGCAGTCACAAAATTAGAAGACACCTGCTCCTTGGGAGAAAAGCAATGACAAACCTAGTGAGCATCTTAAAAAGCAGAGACATCACCTTGCTGACAAAGGTCCGTATAGTTAAAGCTATGGTTTTCCCAGTAGTGATGTATGGAAGTGAGAGCTGGACCTAAAGAAGGCTGATCGCCAAAGAATTGATGCTTTTGAATTATGGTGCTGGAGGAGACTCTTGAGAGTCCCATGGACTGCAAGAAGATCAAACCTATCCATTCTGAAGGAAATCAGCCCTGAGTGCTCACTGGAAGGACAGATCCTGAAACTGAGGCTCCAATCCTTTGGCCACCTCATGAGAAGAGAAGACTCCCTGGAAAAGACCCTGATGTTGGGAAAGATGGAGGGCACAAGGAGAAGGGGACGACAGAGGACGAGATGGTTGGACAGTTTTTCTCGAAGCTACTAACATGAGTTTGACCAAACTGCGGGAGGCAGTGGAAGACAGGAGTGCCTGGCGTGCTCTGGTCCATGGGGTCATGAAGAGTCGGACATGACTAAACGACTAAACAACAACAACAAATTGGTCTGATTCACTATAAGGCAGCTTTCCTATGGGGTCCATGTTTCCTTTAACTCACAAAGTGATTCCTGCTATGGGTGTCTATGAAGAGCTGGCCTTTTTGAGGCTAACTTATTGTCACCTTCTCTAAGGTACAAGTGGCATCTTCCCCAATCTCTGGTGGGTATCTCATTCCAAACATCCAGGAGAGATCCCCAGCCATCAGGACACCATGAGGGGAATCCAACTAACGTGTCCCACCAGTACAAGGACTTACGCTTGCACAACAGTACTTTCCCCCTTCTTTCTTGCCTGCCCGTGTGAGCTGCACCCTGCAAAAATCTGCTCTGGAGGGATGAGGAACCCCAAGAACAGATTTAAGAGGTGCTTGGAGGGAGGAGAAGGGAACGTTTTGTTGTGCAAGTGTAAATCCTTACACTGATGGGATCAGTTTGTTGGATGCTGCCTTCTGTCTTACCATCATTCTCCTATGATGAAAAATCATTCTGGTCAGTTAGCCAGCCATCAGAGGCAAAATCAGCTGGCAGCTATAGCATCATATATCCTACTCTTGAATCCTGAGCAGACTCCCAAAAAAGCACAACATTTTCTGATGTTCTATGGGATTACAATTAATTAAATCATATAGCATTATTGTAATATGCAACGCCAACAAGTATATCATGCAATATGATGATGTGCAAAAACCAGCCAAAATTTAAACAACAACAACAACAACAAAACCCAGGTCTCATGAGCCAGACATCTGGGTCATTTTCCTGAGCTAAGAAATAACTGAAAGAGTCTCTACACTTCCGAAGAAAAATGCAAGCTGGCAAGGCGAGAGGGGCATGATCTATGGATCCCTGCCCAGACTGTTCACACTGACTGGATGCCCTGCCATGGCATTGGCAGTAGGAAGTGGAGCAGAGCTGTAAGGATGGCAGCCCTTTGTGCTAGTCACATAAACTCCAAATTGCTTGGAGCAGGAAAGGACAGATGCTTCAGCATCACGGGGATGGCAGAAAGTGGCGAGAGGCTTCATCTCCCAACGCAGCCATCTCACGTCTCCAGTCCATATCATCTTCGGGAAGTGTCAGCCTTTGCTGGTGGCAGAACACTTCTCCCCAGGTACTTTTCAGGCTGAGTCAGCCCAGTGTCAAGAGTATTGCGCCGTGACTTTCCCATTCAACCTCCCACCGCTGCAGCCAGAGAAGGGGCATGTAGTCATTAATTTCGCCGGTCATGTTTTCCTCAGAACATCAAAGAAAGCAGTGTTGTTGTTGTTGTTGTTGTTGTTGTTGTTGTTTTACTTAGGGACAAAACCGTATGTTTCCAGATGTCAGTCAGAACTTTCAGGGAAAGCAGACCAATGACCGATCTAGTCCAGCCTCCTGTTCTCACAGTGGTCAACCAGACGCATGTAGGGAAATCGTAAGCAGGACCTGGGCACCTACTAGCCCTCTCCTCCATGAATTCATCTAATCCTCTTTTACAGCCGTCAAAGTTGGTGGTTGTCACTTCCTCCTGTGAGATCAAGTTCCACAGTTTTAGCCGTAAGCTGCAGAGTCTGGGATTGGAGGAAACAGAGCCCTAGGCTTTGAGAAGCTGTACCAAAATATCCCTCTCTCTCTCTCTCTCTCTCTCTCTCTCTCTCTCTCTCTCTCTCTCTCTCCTTTTCAGATATTTAAGGTAAAGGGACCCCTGACCATTAGGTCCACTCATGGATGACTCTGGGGTTGCGGCACTCATCTCTCATTATTGGCCGAGGGAGCCGGCATACAGCTTCCGGGTCATGTGGCCAGCATGACTAAGCCGCTTCTGGCAAACCAGAGTAGCTCACAGAAATGCCGTTTACCTTCCCGCTGAAGCAGTACCTATTTATCTACTTGCACTTTGACGTGCTTTCGAACTGCTAGGTTGGCAGGAGCAGGGACCGAGCAACGGGAGCTCACCCCGTCGCGGGGATTCGAACTGCTGACCTTCTGATCAGCAAGCCCTAGGCTCTGTGATTTAACCCACAGTGCCACCCGCGTTCAGATATATACATTTCACTAATTTTACATTCATGTTGACATTTTAAAACTTGACTTCCTTCCCCCTCTTTCTGCGGATCCTTAAATTTATTTTTACTATCTTCTGATAAATGGACATAAATCTGACACCAGGAATCACAACAAAATAAAAAAATTCCTTCCAGTAGCACCTTAGAGACCAACTAAGTTTGTTCTTGGTATGAGCTTTCGTGTGCATGCACACTTCTTCAGATACACTGAAACAGAAGTCACTAGACCCCAGTAGGAGAGCACTTCAATCTCCCAGGACATTCTATACAAGATCTCAAAATAGCTGTCTTATTGCAAAGGAATTTCAGAAATAGACTGGAAAGAGAAGTTGCTGAATTGCAACTTATTACCAAACTTAAAACCATGGAGAGACCTGGTCTAAATAGAGACATTGGATTCTTATCTCATTATATACAATATAGCTATTTTTAGCCATCTCACCCCTTGCTTTTTCCTGTAAGACCAATTGCAGTCGTTAACAGTCGTCAACAGGTTTACCACACCTTGTCAGCCAATCACCCATGCCCACCACCCTTCTGAGTAATACCCCTCCCACCCTCTCACTCTATATAAGGGTCTGGTGACTTCTGTTTCAGTGTATCTGAAGAAGTGTGCATGCAAACTTAGTTGGTCTCTAAGGTGCTACTGGAAGGATTTTTTGCTTGTTTGTTTCTGCATATCCAATTAACTTAACTTGCTGATTTACTTACCATATATATATATATGGTATATATATATATATATACCATACCATATATATATATATATATATATATATATATATATATATATATATATATACACACACACACACACACTTAAATATATATGGAAAACTCAGCAGTGGCCAGACGATTGGAAAAGATCAGTGTACATCCCAATCCCAAAGAAGGGCAGTGCCAAAGAATGCTCCAACTACCGCACAATTGCGCTCATTTCACACGCTAGCAAGGTTATGCTTAAAATTCTACAAGGCAGGCTTAAGCTGTATGTGGACCGAGAATGCCCAGAAGTGCAAGCTGGATTTCGAAGGGGCAGAGGAACCAGAGACCAAATTGCAAACATGTGCTGGATTATGGAGAAAGCTAGAGAGTTCCAGAAAAACATTTACTTCTGCTTCATTGGCTATGCAAAAGCCTTTGACTGTGTCGACCACAGCAAACTATGGCAAGTTCTTAAAGAAATGGGAGTGCCTGATCACCTCATCTGTCGCCTGAGAAATCTCTATGTGGGACAAGAAACTACAGTTAGAACTGGATATGGAACAATTGATTGGTTCAAAATTGGGAAAGGAGTATGACAAGGCTGTATATTGTCTCCCTGCTTATTTAACTTACATGCAGAATTCATCATGCAAAAGGCTGGACTGGATGAATCCCAAACTGGAATTAAGATTGCCGGAAGAAATATCAACAACCTCAGATATGCTGATGACACAACCTTGATGGCAGAAAGTGAGGAGGAATTAAAGAACCTTTTAATGTCACAAAAATATAAACTAAAAACGATTGGGATATTTTTTGCAGGGGCTTGGAATATGCAAGGGGGAATTTTTTTGTTTGTTTGTTTCTTTGTTTGTTTGTTTAGCAGGAAAGGTGTCTCTGAGAAAAAGGAAAATCTCAGAAATTTTCTCAGCGAAAAGACGGTATTTGACTCAGCTCTGCCTCAGACAGTTACTTCCAGCCTTTCCACCAACATCAGCTCCCAAGGGAGCTTGCAACAAATGATTAAAAACACACTTTGTTCAAAACAGAACAGCATGCAATGAAACACCAGACAAATCAGGAATAAAATCCATGAAAGCAGAATGCCGCACGGAAGAAAGAAAAAAAGGTCTGCGTTTGTCGCCGCCACATTTCTTGTAAAGTAAAAATTTGAGCTCCATTGGGGGAGGGAGGTCTTTGCTGGGGTGAAATCTCTGTAGGGGTTTTGCTTGGCATGTAAATAATCTTATTTCAGTTTAATGCGATTTATCATAGCTTTATGAACCTCTAGAGTCAACCCATCTTCATGGGGGGATATTCCCATTGTGCGTTTCCTTCTGCCCCTCTTTTCATGGCTGAGCTCCACCACAGCCTGTCAGTGACCTTGATTGAAGCCCATGATGCTATGCATTTTTTTCTGGGTCTCCTGCCATTTTTGGCAAGTCGTTCCTTCTGCCAAGGAACAACTCAAACGCCGTGGATTGCACTACAGGTGAAACTCAAAAAATTAGAATATCGTGGAAAAGTCCATTTATGTAAGCAACTGTTTTCATTAGCTACTGGAGTTTAATATATGAGATAGACTCATGACATGCAAAGCGAGATATGTCTAGCCTTTATTTGTTATAATTGTGATGATTATGGCGTACAGCTGATGAAAACCCCAAAGGTGAAACTGTTAATTTGGGGTTCTCATCAGCTGTACGCCATAATAATCACAATTATAACAAATAAAGGCTTGACATATCTCGCATGGCATGGCATGAGTCTATCTCATATATTAGTTTCACCTTTTAAGCTGAATTACTGAAATAAATGACCCTTTCCACGATATTCTAATTTTTCGAGTTTCACCTGTATATAACCTCTCTGTGCGCAATTGCCCCGAGAAATCTGGATTCGCTTTCTGTCTTTGGCACACGAGGGTGTGAAAAAGAGCCGTCCAATTATTCCATTTCAACACACTCGGTGTGACATTCTTGGATCCCAAATACTATATGAAGGATCCCCGCCTTTGAAAAGCCAGGAACGATGCCAGCTTTCTTACACAGAAGGCCTTCAGCCATCCACCAGCCTTGCCATGCCATCCAATCAAGCCATCCATGATTCATTATTCTTAAATGACAGGAGCACATTCAAGCAAGCTGATTGCTGCTGACAGTGGGAATCCAATTAACCTGAATTACTATCTTGATTGCAGCCCAATTAATGTCAGCTGCCGAGTGTCAGAAGTGAAAGCCCAGCTAATAGAATTGTTTAATTAATTTGCAGGCAGCGAGGGGCGGGGGCCTGTGCCGGCGACGTCCCCTCGTCTCCACCTTTGCTGTTTGCTTTAGCACTGCTTCTGAAACAAAAACATTAACTTTCTATTGACTTTCTTCTTCTCTTAAGAAGTGAGACAGAGTATGAAGAGGGCTTCTCTGGAAGAGTCCCGAGGGAAATGCATAAGCTTTTTGCCATCTCCAGGATAAAATGAGAGCCACAATCTGGATTCAGGTGTTTATCTGAGGACACGAAGGGTTAAACTGAGTTTGGAACACAGACACAAATCCTCTCCCTTTGGCTGCTCTTTAAATCTTTTCTTTCGCTCATCTTTTTTCCATTATAAAATTTAAAAATAAAACACAGAAAGGAAATATCTGCTGCTTCTTTATAGGTAAAGCTCTCGGTCCTCCAAACATCCTTTTTTTCCCCCCTCGGAAAATTGCAGAAAATGCCTCTCCCCAGTTTTGTGTCCTACACATGGCTGTAGGAAATTGGAGGGTAGAGTGTTTGGGATACAGTGCTAAAAAAAGAAGACCAAGACCCATCATGAAATGGTACAATCAGTTCTTGATGCCCATGCTATCACAAATGGCTGGCGTACCCTTCCCAGTCTCCTGATGCTGGTTTGAACGGCGAGAAGCTGTTGTCGGTTGCTATTCTGAGTTCCTTGGGTCCCGGAGCTGAAACCTGGATACACGGTGTGAGGCAGCGGTGCGGCAGGCGGCGGTGCTGCGGTGCTGTGTGTGGCGGTCAACTCAGCAGGATCCCACCTTCGTTGCCAGTGAAATATACTCAGAGTCGAGTGTGGATTTCATGCTCTTTATTCAGCTCATAGTAGCGAGGAATGAAAGGTCCCCCAGAACGTCTGCTTTATATACATTATTTACACAATGGGCCCCACGTGATTGGCTAATTCCAGGATACTCCTGTAGGCCAATCAGGTTGTGAATTCACTTCCACCTGGAGCTGGATTGGGTGGCTCCTGCGGACCAATCAGACTGCTGCATTCTGGATCCTATTGTTCTAGGACCAATCAGACTGCTGCATTTTGGATCCTATTCAACTCAGTACATAACAGAACGAAACACAGCAGTGATATTTACAACACAGCAACTTTCAGAAGAGGAGCTTGGAAGAAGAAGAAGAAGAAGAAGAAGAAGAAGAAGAAGAAGAAGAAGAAGAAGAAGAAGAAGAAGAGTTTGGATTTGATATCCCGCTTTATCACTACCCGAAGGAGTCTCAAAGCGGCTCACATTCTCCTTTCCCTTCCTCCCCCACAACAAACACTCTGTGAGGTGAGTGGGGCTGAGAGACTTCAGAGAAGTGTGACTAGCCCAAGGTCACCCAGCAGCTGCATGTGGAGGAGCAGAGACACGAACCCAGTTCACCAGATTACAAGTCCACCGCTCTTAACCACTACACCATACTGGCTCCACTACACCATACTTGGAGAAAGACATGGCTCTTGGGCCACTGTTGTGGGGCTGGAAAGAGGGGGGGAGGGGGGGAAACACTGCTATTTTGGCTGTCCACAGTATAAATCATAATAGGTATTTGCCAGATAACAGATTGAAAGAGCAATAGTTTTTTTTTTTTTTAATGTCTAGTAAACTCGAGTTTTGTGACTGAAAGGTTAAAACAAAAAGAAATTGTGAAGAGTTCCGAAAGGATCTCTCCAAACTGGTACAAGAACGGGATGGAGAAACACGCTCGGTCGCCAAGTAAATAGAAATATGTAGAACAGTATACAAACCAGGCAAACTTGCATTTGTTCAACGTTCATTTCAAACAACCCTAAAACTACAGGACAAATTTGTTTAGCCTAATTTGATGCATGCCCGAGATGGCCGTGGATAGTGACTGTTTACCTGGATTAGACGTTGTTTAGCGTCGCTCAGACCTCCTTTGCTTTGAGACCCATAGGGAGCCTGCAATCTTCTTTGCTGAGCTATGGAGAAAAACAGCAAGACTGGGCTGGGCAGAAAAGCTTCTGCTGCAAGTGTATGAATGGCGCCTAGGATTTACATTCATTTCATCATGAATGAAGCATTGGAGCCCATTCACTAAAATATTAATGCCAGCTCAAGTATTGCCGTCAGGTTCTGCTTATGGGCATCTATCTGGCTGGCTGCTGTCTTTTCTTGCAGATGATGTTTTTGGACACCAGATCCCAATAGCCCCAAGCAGTACGGCCGCCAGTCAGGGATGATGGGTGTTGAATCCAGCAACATCTGAAAGACACTAGGTTTACCTTCTTGCCGCAGCGGTCCCTATTTATCTACTTGCACTGACGTGCTTTTGAACTGCTAAGTTGGCAGGAGCTGGGACTGAACAATGGGAGCTCACCCCGTCGCGGGGATTCGAACCGCCGACCTTCCGATCAGCAATCCCAAGAGGCTCAGTGGTTTAGACCACAGCGCCACCTGCTTCCCAAAGGCGACTGTGGGGTTGTGCTGCCCTTAGATATGCTACAGAATACCCAGATACCTTTTGACTGATACTTCCCCCCCCCTCCTTACTGAGATATTAATCCCTGTCAGGATATGTATTGGACTTGAAGTTGTTCTCACATGTGAAATTGTTTTCAATTGCTTTCAAATATGGAATTGTTTTTATTTGTTTTGCTAATTTATGGTTTTTTTACATCAATCAGCAAAACCAAGAGGCTCAGTGGTTTAGACCACAGCGCCACCCGCATCCTTGAAGTATTGCGGTCCTGAGGTGATTCTGGAACATTCTCTCCAATAACGTTCGGCTGTCTTCCAGGAGCATTTAGGAGCATATCTTCCAACCAGCTTCCGTGTTTCCCCTTCTATGTTGTATGCACTGTTACATTCTAGTTACCAAAATAAAACAATAGCACCTACCAGTAGCACCTTAGAGACCAACTAAGTTTGTTCTTGGTATGAGCTTTCGTGTGCATGAAGAAGTGTGCATGCACATGAAAACTTATAATAATAATAATAATAAGTTTTATTTATACCCCGCCCTCCCCAGCCGAAACCAGGCTCAGGGCGGCTAACACCAGTAAAAAAAAACCACAACAAAATCACAACAAAGTATAAAAGAAAACCATTAATTAAGATACAGGTTAAAAAGCCAATTTAAAATTTAAAATACAGCTTCATTTGTCGCCCATAAACAAAACCAAGAGGAGGAAACCATCAGGCTGAGTCTGACCCGAAGGCCAGGTGGAACAGCTCTGTCTTGCAGGCCCTGCGGAAAGATGTCAAATCCCGCAGGGCCCTGGTCTCTTGTCACAGAGTGTTCCACCAAGTTGGGGCCAGTACAGAAAAGGCCCTGGCCCTAGTTGACACCAGTCTAACAGCCTTGTGGCTCGGGACCTCCAGCAATTTGTTATTTGTGGACCTTAAGGTCCTTTGCGGGGCATACCGGGAGAGGCGGTCCTGTAGGTACGAGGGTCCTAGGCCGCATAAGGCTTTAAAGGTCAAGAACAAGGCTTTATACCAAGAACAAACTTAGTTGGTCTCTAAGGTGCTACTGGAAGGAATTTTTTTATTTTGTTTCGACTACGGCAGACCAACACGGCTACCTACCTGTATTCTAGTTACCGTTACGTTGTGCCATTAGCTGCTCTGCACTCCCACTGGGAGGAAGGGTGGGAGGGTGAGAACAAGGAAATACCGTATTTTTCGCTCCATAAGACGCACCAGAACATAAGACACACCTAGTTTTTAGAGGAGGAAAGGGGAAAAGCCCTGCTTTTTTGAGGATCAGCTCAAAGTGGTGCAGCTTTTTTTGCAAAGGGAAAAGCCCTGGGTTTTTTGAGGATCAGCACAAAGAGGTGCAGCTTTTTTTGCAAAGGGAAAAGCCCTGCTTTTTTGAGGATCAGCTGAAAGTGGTGCAGCTTCTTTTTCAAAGAGGAAAAGCCCCGTTTTTATGGGGTTCAACTCACAGTTTGCAGCTTCTAGTGCTACAGGAAAGGGAGCCATTTCTACAGTTTCCAGACAGATAATCTAATCAGCCAGTCAAATGTCGCTGGGGAAACAAACAGCCTCCCTCTGCATTCAACAATGGAGGCCTGGGCAAGGGGGCGGGGCTGGAAAGGGAGCCTTATCTCTCTCCCCATCGCTTCTTAAACAGCTGTTCAGCGGCTTCCTTTCAACACCCTCTTCTCTCTTTGTAAAAAAAAAGAGCACAAGCTGCTTTTGGCCCCTAGGCAATTTGCCTCCAGGGACCATGCATTCGCTCCATAAGACGCAGAGACATTTTCCCTTACTTTTTAGGAGGAAAAAAGTGCGTCTTATGGAGCGAAAAATATGGTAGATAAATAAATTCCTCTTGACTAGCAGCTGCTATTTTCTGTGGCACCTCAAGCTCCAGAATGAGGGTGTGGATTGAGTGAAAGTTTGCCACAAGGAAGAAACTCCAGCTAGCAGAAAGAAGAAGAAGCAGGAAGAGAGGTGGGTTCATATGCCACCTTTGATTAAATTACTCAGTCCCATCTGGAAACTAAAACTTAGGCTGTAGTTAGTTTGGGGAGCCAGTATCACAGTGCAAATGTCCCTCCACTGCTGCCTCCCACCCCTCAAACACAACAACTTGTTTCTACAGATTATGAAACTGGCCACAGAGCCAGGATTGGTGTCCTGCTCAGAGGCTTAGCAGAGGCGACACCTTCCCTATCTCTCCCTTCTAGCAGTCCTGACAGCTACTTATATATAAATCTGGATTCCACGTGAGAGATGTTATGTTATGTATCACATGCATTCCGTTGGGTTGTCATATCCCTTGTACTTAAACTTGAAAAAGAAAAAGATCATCATTTAGCCCTGGCTTCTTTATGTCATTAGAACTCTTCTTTAGCTGTAATCCGCTTATTTTGGTAATCACTTTGGGTTGGTCTGTCCTCATTTTCTCCCCCCCTCCCCTTCACGTAAGTGGATAAGCGAAGTGTCTTGTTCAGATGAAGGAGGAATAGTTTTCCTCTTCAAGTAGTTTACAGGCTCGGAACCTAATTGCCTGTATCCTGAGATCACCCCGAGGCCTAGAGAATCTAGGAAGTTAAATGGTAGGAACAATCTGGCAATTCTTGCATTTCACAACTAACCATTAGCCCCTCGGGGGCATTAATGTGTCCATGTTACTTGGCACTGGAGTGGGGGGGGGGGTTCGGATCACTTAGGGTGTGTCTCAAAGGGTTAATTTTGATATTGATCCGGCTGACAGCTGGCTCTGATTGGCTGGAAGTTTGAGCTTGGGAGTTGGGAGTTAGTTGTCAGTGAGGAAGACATTTGACAGCTGGAGAAATTGGTAGGAAAATTGGTTTCGAAGGAGTTTGTCTCCTGACCTAAGAAAGACAAACTTCTCTGTTTTATTGCTCCTTGTATTATTTACTGGGCTCTTTGCTCAGTTTGTTACCTGCAAAATATCATCGGTTTAGAGTTAGGCAGCATCTCACTCTGCTATGAGGTACAAACTCTGTAAAACCTGTTATCTGTAAAGCCAGTGTGGTGTAGTGGTTAAGAGTGGTAGACTCATAATCTGGTGAACCGGGTTCGATTCCCCGCTCCTCCACATGCAGCTGCTGGGTGACCTTGGGCTAGTCACACTTCTCTGAAGTCTCTCAGCCCCACTCACCTCACAGAGTGTTTGTTGTGGAGGAGGAAGGGAAAGGAGAATATTAGCCGCTTTGAGACTCCTTCAGGGAGTGATAAAGCGGGATATCAAATCCAAACTCTTCTTCTTCTTCTTCTTCTTATCTGTGAGGCAGTCTAACTATGCAGCTTGACCACAAAACTGGTAAGAACCAGTTAAGGAAAAACCTAACAGCCAAATGTGAGGGTGACAAACAACTCCAGATAAGGTACAAGGAGGGCTCTGCATGTACAGGGGTTAAAATGGGTTGAGTAAGTGTTTTTGAGGACTCTGGTTGGATGAGAGATGGTGAGGTGCTAGGGTGGCAGAAAGCATTGGATGGAGGATGAAACTGTCAGCAAATACCCCACCTGGGGCAGTTTGTGAGACTGCTCCAAACCAGAGCAAAACCGTGTGCGCACATCCCCGGCTACAGAGAGTCCGGTGGCGCAGTAATATGTGATTGTTCCCAGCATGTAGAACAACACACATAAGCCATTATTAAGGCTAAGCTATTTATTGTAGGAATAGTGCAGAGAGAATCTCTGCTGCCAGCTCAAAGACAGAGCTGGCATAAAGCCGTCTGTCTGGCATCTTGGTCTAGCCAGAAGAGTGAGCACAAAGGCTAGGATTACAACAGTACAGTAAATCATAAACATTCCATGTAGGAAAAGATAAGGCAGCTTTCTCACGGTTTAGTGAGATAGGCAATAGTCAGACTGGCCTTGCTGCAGCTGTTGCTGCTCGGCTTGGACAAAAAATCATAACAGAAACAGCCAAGGTATTATACAATACCTCGGTAGAGCATGAGACTCTTCATCTCAGGATTGTGGGTTCAAGTCCCTCATTGGGCAGAAAATTCCTGCATAGCAGGGGGGTTGGACTAGATGACTCTTGTGGTCCCTTCCAACTCCACAGTTCTCTGACATGGCCATTGTGTGAATTCCATTGGAAGTTGAATTGCAGGATTCAACCGATCTTTAGTCTAATCAGCAGCATACCTAGTTTCTTTTCCATGTTTAAGCTTAAAGCGTGTGCAAATATATTAAATAAATAAAATAATTATCATTTCACATGTGCTGGAATAGCCTTGAAAGCTTAGGGTGGGCAGGGAAGTGATTGTAGGGCCATGGACTCACATTTGTATAAGCCTCGTGATTTAGGTTCTCATCCTTGAATCCCTTTTTTCCCAGGTAGCCTTGGTTGGGTCATGATCTCACGACCTATTGTGTCTCTTGGATTGTTGATGATAAAATGAGGTAATAATAATAATAATAATAATAATAATAATAATAATAATTTTTTATTTATACCCCGCCCTTCCCAGCCGAAGCCGGGCTCAGGGCGGCTTACATCCGTAAAATTGCAAAAGTATAAAAGAAACCGTTAATTAAAATACAGGTTAAAAGACAGTTTAAAATTTATAATACCGCTACATTTTTTGGCCGAACTCAAAATCAAGGGGAGTCCAACCCGAAGGCCTGGCAGAACAACTCTGTCTTGCAGGCCCTGTGGAAAGATGTTAAATCCCGCAGGGCCCTGGTCTCTTGTGTCAGAGTGTTCCACCAGGTTGGGGCCAACACTGAAAAGGCCCTGGCCCTAGTTGACACCAATTTAACAGCCTTGTGGCTCGGGACCACCAAGAAGTTGTTATTTGTGGACCTTAAGGTCCTTTGCGTGGCATAACGGGAGAGGCGGTCCCGTTAAGAACGCAGGAAAGATTTATCTGAGCCATTAATGAGTGAATGAAGACAACTCATCTAATTATCTGTATAATTTTGTAACAATTTCATCCACTTCATGTTCCTTGAGTGGCCGGCATTGTTCATTAAACCATATCTCAATCTAAGCTGGCTTTATTTGCCCCCAGTGATTAATTCACATGCTCAGGTCGGATTGGCTAACACGTGTCATGATGCCATCTTTGTCCTTGCAAGATACCCAAATGGCTGGAATCACCCATGTGGCAAAACCAGGAAGGAGAAGGAGAAGTGATTAGCTGTAAGAAGTGGTGCCACACAAGGAGACTTTAGATGTTCCTGAACATCCTGTTAAGGAACATGGCAACTCAGTCATAATTTAAATAACTCCTCTCCACCAGACACACAAACACAAAACTGGGTAATGATACAATTGGCCTTTCCGGGCTGCACTGTCAAAGCAGTGATGTTTCACAGCACATACATTTTAAGGAAGTTTTTGCCTTAAAGGTTGCCTGGTTCGGTCAAGGCATTATAATTTGTACATCTTTTAAAAGGTCACTTTGCCCGGTTCTCTCTCAGTAGCATGGACTTCTTGCCCCCTTTGCCAGAAATGCGTGGGAACTGCACGAACAACAGATTTGATCAAAGGAGAGCGGAGGTTCAGTTAGTACGGAAGATGGGGCAACAATAAGCAAAGGGGAAATGGCTCGTTCTGAAGACTTTATTCCTTTCGCCTGCATTTAACAGAGAGCCAGAGCCCACAAGCAGCAACACAGGGCACAGATATAGGTGCAGGTTGCTGTGGCTATTAATAGCATTTATTACAGCAGATTGCACAAACCTTAGCTGCTGTTTGTTGCTGGGATTGTAGGGTGTTGGAGAAAAAAAATGTGGTTACATGGGATTATTATTATTATTATTATTATTATTATTATTATTATTATTACCCTGCCCATCTGGTTTCCCCAGCCACTCCGGGCGGCTTACAACACATAAAAAATTGTAAAACATTAGACATTAAAAATTTCCTGATACAGAGTTGCCGTCAGATGTCTTCTAAAAGTCTGGTAGTTGTTTTTCTCTTTGACATCTGATGGAAGGGCATCACCTTCCACAGGGAGGGTGCTACTGCCGAGAAGGCCCTCTGTCTGGTTCCCTGTAACCTCACTTCTCACAGTGAGCGAACCACCAGATGACCCTCAGCGCTGGACCTCAGAGTCTGGGCTGAACGGTGGGGGTGGAGACGCTCCTTCAGGAATAATGGGCCAAGGCCGTTTAGGGCTTTAAAGGTCACCACCAACACTTTGAATTGGGCTCGGAAACGTACTGGGAATGTAGATCTTTCAGAACCGGTGTTATGTGGTCTTGGCAGCCACTCCCAGTCACCAGTCTAGCTGCTGCATTCTGGATTAGTTGTAGTTTCCGGGTCACATTCAAAGGTAGCCCCACGTAGAGCGCACTGCAGTAGTCCAAGCAAGAAGGAGGAGGAGGAGGAGGAGGAAGAGGAGGAGAAGAAGAAGAGTTTGGATTTGATATCCCGCTTTATCACTACCCGAAGGAGTCTCAAAGCGGCTAACAGTCTCCTTTCCCTTCCTCCCCCATAACAAACACTCTGTGAGGTGAGTGGGGTTGAGAGACTTCAAAGAAGTGTGACTAGCCCAAGGTCACCCAACAGCTGCATGTGGAGGAGCGGAGTCGCGAACCTGGTTCACCAGATTATGAGTCTACCACTCTTAACCACTACACCACACTGGCTCCCCAGCGAGGGATAACCAGAGCATGCACCACACTGGAGAGACAGTCTGTGGGCAGGTAGGGTCTTAGCCTGCGCACCAGATGGAGCTGGTAGACAGCTGCCCTGGACACAGAATTGACCTGCGCCTCAATGGACAGCTGTGAGTCCAAAATGACTCCCAGGCTGCGCACCTGGTCCTTCAGGGATGTCTGAGTCTCATTTTGTGCTTCAGGACAATGTTCAAAGGAACACATGGATCTGCTTCACACTGATCCAGGCCATGGGGCCATCTAGCTATGTATTGTCTGCACTGGCTGCTAATGACTTTCTGTGACTTAGACAGGGTATTCTCCCAGTCCTGCATGGAGATGCAGTGGATTCGACCTGGGACTTTTTGAATGCAAAGAAAGATGCTCTGCCACTGAGCGATGGCTCTTATTTGTTTCATTGTCTGTTTTGTTTTAATTTATTAAATCTGTATACCGCCCTTTAGACGTGGATCTCAGGGCAGTTCACAACAAAGGATTGCAATGCAAAAAACAAAAAACAAAAAACAAAATACATAATAAAAACAAAGACAACTCAATCATCTCCCCTTCCACAACACATTTTTAAAAGGTCATTTTATGTCAATCAGCCCAAGGCCTGATTAAAGAGGAACGTTTTTGCCTGGTGCCTAAAAGTACATAATGAAGACGCTAGGCAAATCTCCCTGGGGAGAGCATTCCACAAATGGGGAGCCACCACAGAAAAGGCCCCTTTTCCTGTTGCACCCTCTAGACCTCTTGTGAAGGAGGCACACAAAGACGAGCTTCAGATGGTGATCTCAGGTTCATATGGAGAGAGGTGGTCCTTTGGGTATTGCGGTCCTGGGCCATTTAAGGCTTTATAGGTCAAAACCAGCACTTTGAATTGGGCCCGGAAACTTAATTGGAAGCCAGTGCAGCCCGGCCAGGATTGGTGTAATAAGTTCAAAAAATCTTGCCCCGGTGAGCAACCTGGCCACTGAATTCTGCAGTAGCTGAGGCAGCCCTACATATAACGCGTTGCAGTAATTGAACCTAGAGGTTACCAGAACATAGACAGCAGTAGTTAGGTTGTCCCTATCCAGATAAGGGCCACTAGCCGAAGCTGGTGGGAATCCCCTATGCACAAATCAAGATACATAGTTTCCAAGTACCTCGCCCATGATGCACCCGCTTTTCTCCATTTCTCTGAATGTGCAAAGCAACTCTCAGATGCAGTTGACTCAGAAAGCATCACCCGGTGCCACATAGCGATCAGCCAGTCCTACCACTCGAGGCTGATGTATTCATCCCGGTTTCTTTCCTTTATCTGTTTCAGCGACGAGCCAGGAGGATCAAGTGCTGTGTCATATTCACCGTCCTGGCAGTTCTTCTGGTCATCATCATAATCATCTCCGTTTCGGTCAAGAATTAAACCCTCCGGGTTTTCCCAGGTAGGCTCTTCTCATGGCATCTCATAGGATGGATGTAGAAGCTAAGGAAACCAGATAGCTCAAGGGAGCTATTTGTAGGCAAGAGCAGCAAGTTTATTTTTGGTTAGTGTGGAAGCAACTTGGGTAGGTCAAAAGCACTCTTAGAAGGTAAGGTGGAATGTATTGCAGCTGTGCTGTTTGGCTTCATTCACCAAAGTGGGTAGAATTTTTGGAATTTCTGACATTTCTAGCCAATTCCCATACCGCCTTCAGCAGCCAGTTGACTGGGGTCGATGGGAGTTGAAATCCAAGAAATCTGGAGGGCACCAGGTTGGTGAAGGCTGCCCCATACTACATCCAGCTCCCAGGATATATTACATGAAATAAATTTAAGCACGGTTAGCGTTTAAAAGTCATTCAACACCCCCAGTGTATCACAATAACTCTCTAGTTGCTCTTCTCCTTTTGATTGTAGGGCAGCAGTGGGTGACCTGTGGCTCTCCCAAAGTTCTTGGACTACAAATCCCATCAGATCTGGCCATTAGCCATCCTGGCTGGAGATAAAGGGAATTGGGAGTCCAATGGCATTTGGAGGGCACCAGGTTAGCCACCCCTGCTGCAGAGGGAGGAGCAGTAATAACAATATAATAATAAATTTTTATTTATACCCTGCCCTTCCCAGCCAAGACCGGGCTCAGAGCGGCTAATACCCATAAAATCACAAAAAAAAACATACAAAACAATCAATTAAAATGCAGGTTAAAATACAATTTAAAGTTTATAATGCAGCCTCATTTTTAAGTAGCCCACCAATCAAACCATAAAGGAATGAAACATCAGGGTTAAACTAAAGCCAACCCAAAGGCCAGGCAGAACAGCTCTGTCTTGCAGGCCCTGTGGAAAGATGCCAAATCCGGCAGGGCCCTGGTCTCCACCTAGTCGGGGCCAGTACTGAGAAGGCCCTGGCCCTAGTTGCGGCCAGCCTAGCATCCTTGTGGCTCGGGACCTCCAAAATGTTATTATTTGAGGACCTTAAGGTCCTACACAGGGCATACCAGGACAGGCGGTCCCTTAGGTACGAGGGTCCTGGGCATCTGCTCAATTAAATTTGTTGTAGGATCGTAGGTGTGTGTCTGGCAGGGAGTATTTAACTTAGTATAGTAAAAGGCTATAGTCAATCCTACCAAAATGGCCCTCCTGTTTAAAGCAGATTTAGCCCAAGGGTCAGTGGTTGTGTATCTACCTTTTGTTGAAGGCACATCTAGAGGCCACACAATCAAGAGTCTAAAGCAGGGATTCTCAATGTGGTGCCTACTAGGACCTCCTGTGGCAAAAGGTTTTGGCCAATATTCCTTCAAAAATTTGCAATGCATGACCAACTGTTTCCTCTTCTTGCTCAGTTCCTCTTTGCATAGGCACAGCCTTTCCCACATTAAACACAAGTTCTGTTAACCATGCCCACCTTTCATTAGGTGTCAGTGTTGGTCACCCATCCAACTCTTCTGAACACAGGAAAGGTGCAAATAACCTTTCTCTGTGGGAGACCACAGCAGAGACTATTGGAGACATCATGTTCCCTGTGATGTGTGGTGTGGGTTGGATATGATCACACCATTTTGTGTTCCTGTTTCTTGCTCTGTGGTTTTTTTAAGATGTGGCAGCCTTTACACCAGGCCCCCACGGAAGCCATTTTGTGTTACGCCATACCCCCATGACAGCTATTTTGTGACTGGTGCCCACAACACTTTCTCAAAGTTCCAGATATGTCCTGGGGCTCAAAATATGTGGTGCCCTCTGTTCTACGTGAACAGTCTGACTCTTACTGGGGGCAGGCAGACTTCCATATGTGTAGTTATCAGTCTGAACTTATATGAATGGTTTCTGCCAGGCTTTGACTTTTATTGGAGCAACATCCATGATTCTTGAGAGCTGTCCTTGGTCCTGAACCCTCTGGTGCTGATGGCCAGCTATTACTGCCTTTAAATTGCTCACTATTGTCGACTAGTGTTTGCTTTTGGCTCCTTGTTGCTACTGACTGCCTCAAAACGTCTCCTGGCTCAGTGTCCCATTGCTTTGCCCAGCATTTCTGCCAGCCCTCACCCACCCTGGCATGGGGTCCAGACTCCTCCATCCATACCAATGTGCACAGAATCAAAATGGAACTTACTGCATTCAATGTCAAGGTGAAGTAAGTTCCCACAGAGTTTTCCTCTCCTTAGAAATAATTTCTCTGAAATACAGCTGAGCCAGCTGTCATCCTCCCAAGTTTCTAAAGCAGAAAATGCACCACTGATTCTTCGGCTCAGTGAGCAGAGAGGAGCCAGCTGTGTCTCATACTGAGAGACCCTTGCTGCTCCTTTGCAAAGCCCTTTCTATAAGTATGTCATTTCCTTCCCTGGAGCAGCTTTGAAGAGCAAGAAGAGAGATTTGGAGAAACTCCTGGAGATGTTTGATCCATCTCCCTTATCCTCAGAGTAGGGAACTAACCAAGGATTTGAGAGTTGAATTTTCAGTGTATACTGATGACTACTATACTTCTCTCAATTTGGATGGGCAGCCATAATTGACATAACGCTGGCGTATTTATTTCTTTTGGTCCATCTTGAATCCTACTGTAGGATATTTTCAGTACCAGCTTGAGCACCTTGAGGTGTACAGGTTAAATAATTGCAGGGGCAAGTTGGAATATGTGAGGTTAGCCTTGTCCCACTGATGAAACTGTGTGTGCAAGGCAGACACTCTGACCTGTACATGATGGATATTAGTCTGAAAGGGGGCTACCTTACTTGCCCATGGGGTTTCCAAGATGGGAATAAGAGCCATTTTCAGACTGGCACCGGGGATTTTTGCCCAGTGTTCACATCCACACTGGGGGAGTGGAGTTCTCATTTGCACCTTCAAAACTGATGCTTGAAGAGGCCTCAGGGATGCCTGAGAAGGTTGTTCACCTTCTCTAGTGGTGTGATATGGATAGAGTCTCAGGGACATGGAGGACTGCATTCATCTCCCTGGCCTGAGGTTTACCATCCCTGGATTAGGTGGTCCAGTCATCCAACCACATAAGGCAGATTGGCTCATATAATGCAATGTGGTGATTCCTGTACTTGGAAGAAATACCTCCAAAGGATGCATAAAAGTGCTTGTGAATGGTGGGGTTCGCAATGCTTTCTACATTGAATTCCCTGCTTGAAAATGTTATGATTTTAGGGCAAGTCTCTGCTCTCCAGACCTGCTTTTAGTGCTGCCTCCTGTATGCTTCCTATGGAAAGATGGGGCATCCGGTTCCTGGCATCAGGGTGCATGTTTCTGGGACCTCCCCTATGGCCTTTCCAGAGAACTACTGGGAAAAGGTTGTTGCAGCCACAGCAGTTCCCGTCTATGAAGAAATGTTGAATGAAGCAATAACTCAGCCTAACGAACGCTGTAAATAAGGGCAAAACACGGCCAGCTCTCTTCCATGGAATTACTCTTTCTTCCCAAATTGATGCCATGTGGCCAGTTTTGCTTATTGGCTCTCTGTTTTTACCACTGCGTCATACATCGGCTAGTGGTTGAGAGAGCAGGCCAGATTGCAGGACTATTTTCCCCTCCAGAGCCTCTGGGACTTCATCCTATTTACCAGCCGCCAGTCATTGGGCAAAAGCAGCCCACTGGCATGGCCACATTGCTCAGCTGCCTATGGAATCCCATCCTCTCTAGGCCTCCATGGACCTACGAACCATTCCCCCCCCCTAAAAAAAAAATACAATTGCCCCAAATATCAAATTGTGTCCATTTCTTTTTAATCTTCTCTATTTCTCAATCCATCTTTTTCCAAACAGTGCACAGCCTTTGCAAAAAAATTAGTCTCTGGGATTCTCTCAAGTCCCTGTGTTAAGTTTGAGGTCACTGTCATTGTGAGCCCTTTGAAATGCAAAAATCCCAATGAGAACTGCATTTAGGGGATGCAGAATTGCTTCCATTTGTCTCCCCTTATTTATTCATTTGCATATAGTCTTTTAAACTCCACTCTCCACTCTGTAAGAACTTTGCCTGAATCGTGTTAAGGCAAAGGATTTCGAAAAGTAAGCATAGGGCTGCCATTATTTTTATCAACTGCTTGTGCCAGTTCTACCCTGAGGACAAACCACAGTCCAAAATTCATGAGGAGGTTCTTCTCTTCCATGCTCCTCTTTTGAATTCCCATCCAGATTTTGGACTTGCAAATTACGCAGCCTCCATTTCGAAATGGAACCAGTGCATCAGGAATTTCCCATTGATTATTCCATTTCACTTATAAATCCGTATTTCAAAGAAAACAGCACATGCGGTTTCCTGAACCCTTCCATTTCTTCCAGACATCTCTCTCCACCATGTCTGCCACCCACATTTCCAATGTGTGCTTGTTTTAAAACACTGCACGAAAGCAATCTCGGTGTGATCCTAATGTGATCCTACCCATGGTGGAATCAAGTATATAAGCTGGGAGCTGCACCTGAAAGACACAGACACACACACACACACACAAAAAGCGTGTGTGTTTTATCATTGTCCCAACGTACATGAGTCAACAGTGTGATGCAGCAGCTAAAAAAGCCAATGCAATTCTGGGCTGCATCAATAGGAGTATAGCATCTAGATCAAGGGAAGTAATAGTACCACTGTATTCCGCTCTGGTCAGACCTCACCTGGAATACTGTGTCCAGTTCTGGGCACCACAGTTCAAGAAGGATACCGACAAGCTGGAGCGTGTCCAGAGGAGGGCAACCAAAATGGTCAAAGGCCTGGAAACAATGCCTTATGAGGAACGGCTTAAGGAGCTGGGTATGTTTAGCCTGGAGAAGAGAGGGTTAAGGGGTGATATGATAGCCATGTTCAAATATATAAAAGGATGTCATATAGAGGAGGGAGAAAGGTTGTTTTCTGCTGCTTCAGAGAAGCAGACACTGGGTAATGGATTCAAACTACAAGGAAAAAGATTCCACCTAAACGTTAGGAAGAACTTCCTGACAGTAAGAGCTGTTTGACAGTGGAATTTGCTGCCAAGGAGTGTGGTGGAGTCTCCTTCTTTGGAGGTCTTTAAGCAGAGGCTTGACAGCCACCTGTCAGGAATGCTTTGATGGTGTTTCCTGCTTGTCAGGGGGTTGGACTGGATGGCCCTTGTGGTCTCTTCCATCTCTATGATTCTATGATGCTGGCAACTACCTGTCTTGGTAGACAGTTCACCCCATATCATATACCTGCACCATAATGGTTTTTCAAAGTTCTCATGCTTCCAAAATACTCATAAGTGCATGGTGACATTGCATATTCTACACACACACACACACACACACACACACACACACACACACACACACACAGTTAGTTGTATTTATTGATTTGGGGTTTTCTTTTCCCCTCAGACTCCCCTAAATGCAATACATAAATTCAAAGATTTATGTGCTAAAAATGCTGCAGTTTTGTACGTTTCCTCTAATAACTTTGGTGCTTGACCAGGAGGAAACGCTCTGGCCAGTGCTACTGATGTAGAACAGGATGTCCCTGTCTCCGTCTGAGGAATGTTGGAGGGCATGACATCATTATTAAAATTCAGTAGGGCTCAAGATTGGGATGCAGCCTTCAGACTGTCTTAGCCATCCCTGTGCCAGGAGGAGTGGACCACAGAGAGAAACAGTAGAAAGAGGACTCCAAATTCCTCTGAAATGCCAAAGTCCCACATCCTCCCAACTATAGAATTAAGCTCATTGTAGTGACAGGGTATCCCCATCACCCTGATAATTTACCTGTCACCATCGCCACAGATGAAATATCCTCCTGAGATGCTGAGTTCACAGAGCGACACAGCGATGGATGTTGCAGCCATGTTCCCCTGGGAAATATCTAGCATCTGGAGACTCAACACGCAGAACAGAGATGACCTCAGGGGGGGAATAGCAGCATTTACCATTTTCTATTCTTCCGCTCTCTCTTTTTTTGCCTCGTTACAATATTAAAGATATTTCTCTGAATAACAAATAAGCACAATATCCACAACCTGCCCTTTGACTCCAGATGCATTTCTGTTTGCAAGAGCGAAACGCTCCGAGGGAATTGCTGTGTTAGCTTTTACCTCTCCATTCCTAAATCCTGCTGGAGGGAGGGAGTTTATCTTTTTCTAATACTTACTCATAAAACAGGTAGCAAAAAAGAAAAGCCAATTAGCACTTACTTTCCCTCCTCTTTGTATCTGCATCACTTTACATGTTTTATTGACATTTCAACACATTTAATTGGCCTCTTTTAGATCTGTTTAATCCACTTATCTTTACTTTTCTGGACGACACAAGGAATATGTATTTTAAAATGTTGATTTATTTATCGGTTGTGTGGGATCAAGTTCCTCACAGTTTATTTCTCTCTTCCCACCTATGCAAGGTTTTAAACATCTAGGGCCCCCCATAACAACGGCCCTTTCCATTCACAGATAACTGCCATATAGTATGGCCCATTTTGCTTTGTGTTGACTACAAACTCTGCACCATGAGTTGGGAAATTCTGTGATCACAGAATCAGAGAGTTGTAAGAGACCCGAAGGGTAATCTAGAATCATAGTATCGTAGAATCATAGAGTTGGAAGAGACCACAAGGGCCATCCAGTCTAACCCCCTGCCAAGCAGGAAACACCATCAGAGCATTCCTGACAGGTGGCTGTCAAGCCTCTGCTTAAAGACCTCCAAAGAAGGAGACTCCACCACACTCCTTGGCAGCAAATTCCACTGTCGAACAGCTCTTACTGTCAGGAAGTTCTTCCTAATGTTTAGGTGGAATCTTCTTTCTTGTAGTTTGAATCCATTGCTCCGTGTCCGCTTCTCTGGAGCAGCAGAAAACAACTTTTATCCTTCCTCTATATGACATCCTTTTATATATTTGAACATGGCTATCATATCACCCCTTAACCTTCTCTTCTCCAGGCTAAACATACCCAGCTCCCTAAGCCGTTCCTCATAAGGCATCGTTTCCAGGCCTTTGACCATTTTGGTTGCCCTCCTCTGGACACGTTCCAGCTTGTCAGTATCCTTCTTGAACTGTGGTGCCCAGAACTGGACACAGTATTCCAGGTAGGGTCTGACCAGAGCGGAATACAGTGGTACTATTACTTCCCTTGTCCGACCCCTTCAATGCAAGAGTCACAGCTAAAGAATCCCAGTCAGATAGCCATCCTACCTCTCTTTAAAAACTTCCAGTGAAGGTCCATCACCTTCCATGGGAGTCCATCTCATTGTCTAACATCTCCTACTGTGAGAAAGTTATTCCCAATGTTTAGTCAGAATCTCCTTTCTTGTAATTTGAATCTCTTGCTTTGGGTTCTACCCTCTGGAGCAGCAGAAAGCAATATTGCGCCATCTTCCATATGACAGTCCTTCAGATATTTGAAGATGGCTAGGGTGGCGCTGTGGGTTAAACCACAGAGCCTAGGGCTTGCCAATCAGAAGGTCGGCGGTACGAATCCCCGCGACGGGGTGAGCTCCCGTTGCTCGGTCCCTGCTCCTACCAACCTAGCAGTTCAAAAGCACGAAGTGCAAGTAGATAAATAGGTACTGCTCCGGCGGGAAGGTAAACGGTGTTTCCGTGCGCTGCTCTGGTTTGCCAGAAGCGGCTTTGTCATGCTGGCCACATGACCTGGAAGCTGTATGCCGGCTCCCTCGGCCAATAAAGCGAGATGAGCGCCGCAACCCCAGAGTCGGTCACGACTGGACTGGGGTCCTTTTACCTTTTTATCATGTCAGCTTTCGGTCTTCTCCTTCTGCAGGCTGAACGTCTGGTCCCCCAGATATTGATGGACTCCCAACTCCTATCATCTCTAACCACTGGTCATGCTGACTAGTGTTGATGGATGCTGAAGTCCAGCATCAACTAGGGGCTCCCACGTGTTCATCATCAGAGGTCCCTTTTAGCCAAGAGGTCGGGAATTGTACGTGGGATGTGTAAAGCATATCCTCTAATGGCCTCTCGCCAAAATATATGTATGCGTAAATTTGTAGGCTGCTGTGCCTTTGAGATGATGAAGAAGAAACTTCCTTTCATGATTGCTTTCATAAGGTTGAATGACTAAGAACTGACAGACCAAGCCTAGGGCTTGTGTGTGTGTGTCTCTCTGTGTGTGTTTCTGGGATTCTCTTGAATGTCTGCCAGTTGGTTTGACAAGAACCCTTCAAATAAGCAGATGCATCACTCCATATAAAATGCACTGTTTCTAAATGATTTCCACAGAGCAATTATCTTTTGCAATAGTGTGCAAGTCTCCTTTGTGAGCATGCTGCATGCGCTTACTCCCTTCGCATGATTCATACGCATCATGCATTGGGGCTTTTCAATGTTTTTGCACTGCAGGAAATGAAGAGCAGTTTGGCATAAGTGATCCGTGATCCGTTTAGCAATGACGAGGTGTGTTTTCATTGACATTTTAAGAACCTGAGGGATCCCTCGCTCACGTTAAATTTATTGCAACGATAGCCTGCAAAGACATTCCCTTTACCCCTGATGCAAATGAAATCTCCACGTGAGCAGAGATGTTGCAGAAATTTGGCAGGTTTGCTCCCAGACAGAGATAATCGTGTTTCCTCTGGCGCAGACAACGATCCTGTACCTACTTTCTGCCTAACTCTGTCCAATTTATTTGCTCCTGGGAAAGGCATTATTGGCAGCTGGGAGTATAAACACCTGTTAAAATTAGCCAGGGGTTGAATATATGCACGGAAGAGCATTCAGTTGTGTGATTTCCCACCCACCCATCTGCATTGTGCAGTGGTACAGCTCAGACACCTGCTGTCTGCGAGAACTTAAGAATGCAAGAAGCACTTTGCTGGATCGCACCAGAGGCCTGTCTCATCCAGCATCCTGTTTGGACAGTAGCCAACCACATGCCCCAATGAGAAGCCCGCAAGCATGACCTGAGTGCAATGCCACTCTCCCTACTTGTGATTTCCAGCAACTTTCATAGAATCATAGAATTGGGACCCTGAGGACCATTCTAGTCCAACTCCCTGTAAATGCAGGAATATGCAGCTGTCCCATAGGGGGATCAAACCTGCAACCTTGGCATTATCAGCACCACGTTCTAACCAACTGGCACTCAGATGGATGGTCTTTCTGCTCCTGGAGGTACTATGCAGCCATCTTGACAAGTAGTCATTGCTAGTAATAATAATAATAATAATAATAATAATAATAATAATAATAATTTATTATTTGTAGCCCGCCCATCTGGCTGGGTCTCCCCAGCCACTCTGGGTGGCTTCCAGCAAACATTAAAATACATTAACACATCACAGATTAAAAACTTCCCTAGTCTTATCCTTCATGAATTTGTGGAACTCCAAACCTAGCCGAAAGAGCTTAGTTTTATTACATGTTCCCACAGTCTCCCAAACTAATTTTTCTTTTAAAAAAAGAAGTGAACCTTCATGTTTCATTCCTCATTGCAGTTCCAAGCCTGGCTAAATAACTTGCAGCCTGCTTATTTTTGCTTTTGCCACTCCTTGACATCCAGCTAGCCCAGTGAGTGGATCCTGATCTGACACTCTCTAAAGCCTTTATCCTATCAAAAGTCCCGCTGCGAAGGCCACCCACCACTTTGGGTATTAGCATATGCCCGTCAGTTGCGTCTCTAAATCGGTGGGAGTTTTCTTATCAGCAAATAGCCCCTCCAGCTTTGGGCACAGGGGAAGGGCACCAAGTTAATGAAGTCAGCTTTAAGACAGCGTTGATATTCCGTTAGCTTACTGAGGGTTGTATTCATACTAGCATTTTAATTCTAACTTCTTCTCCTTTTTCTTTTTCTTCTTCTTTTCTTTTTGCATTTTGCTCTTTAAGCCCACAGGCATGCCAGCTTGGAATGTACAAAATATATCACTCTGTATCCACAGATAATGTCCATTCTGCAGCAGGATCACTGCAAATCTATGCAGTTATTCAAGCAATGTTCCGCAGCTCGGTGTAGATCCAAAGTAATGCCGCTTGTACTTGAGAAGAGACTGCAATCTTGAATGCCACCAATTGGGGGGGAGGCACTTTTACTAAGGGGATTAATGTATATGTATCTGTGCATTTTAAAATATATATTATCTGTTTCTGAATTGTTATGTGCTCTCTTCTGTTTTTATCTATGCTTCCCTTTCCGTTCCACTCTGTATAAAATGAAGCTCTGTACTACCCACTCACTATAATGGGAAAAATAAAAAACGTCTATGACTTTTCCCCTTTTGGCCAAAGCGTGTGAAATGTGCAGGCACAGAGCACCCCACCCCCACCCCCGAATAGATCTAGCCTGCCAATTTGCAGACAAATAGGTCCTGGGGCTTTTTGTGGGTGAACTAGAAGGGATGTACTTTCCTCCATAATCCCTTAGGAGGTGGGAGGGTGGTGGGTTTCTCTCTTTCTCTTTCTTACCTTTAAATAATTATAATATGGTTGAGTTTTGTATATTCTTGCTTATACTTTGAAAAAAAACAACCCTTTAACTTTGTGCCAGCATTCCTTTTCCAGTGATTGTTTGGGTCCTCATGTTGGGTCTTACAACATGACGCTGTCTAGAACTGGCACCCCCAAACTCAGCCCTCCAGATGTTTTGGGACTACAACTCCCATCATCCCTAGCTAACAGGACCAGTGGTCAGGGATGGTGAGAATTGTAGTCCCAAAACATCTGGAGGGCCAAGTTTGGGGATGCCTGGTCTAGAATGTTGCCTGCTGAGTTCTGAAGAACTCTGGAGTTCAGGTTTATTTTTAAATCAGATCAACATATGATTTTTAAAAATATAAATCTCAAATGAAGCTGTTTTCTCTCTCTCAGTCAGAGAGGGTATTTTGCATGTTCTTACTGCACAGGGCCTTGAAACAAAAGACACGAAGGCACCTCCCTTCAAAATGGAGATTTGCAACTCAATACCTTCATCACATGATCTAAGGTTACAACACTCACATGTTAGCTACCGGATAACAGCCATTTGTTAGTTGATTAGCAACTCAGCAAGAGCTCAGAGTACTCTCCTTGGCTTTAATATAGCCCCATGGAAAATCCCCATGTTTAACCTGCAGCAATATACCTTGAGGCGTTTTTCATTTCTGTGTCAATTAAACCAATTCTACTTAACAATATAGCTACTGTAAGAATTCTGCAAATGAATGCAAATAGATCATAGAATCATACAGCTGTAGAGTTGGAAGGGACCCCATAGTCATTTCGTCCAACTCCCTGCAATGCAGAATATTCCATTCTGCCACACCAGGCTTAACACAATGTTTATTTTGTCGCTTAACTTTCCAGCCTTCTCTCTTCCAGGCTGTAGTTCTCAGCAATTTTTATATCCAGCTGTAGAGGAGAGAGACAAATTTTAAACTCACTTTCAGAGAAGGCTATTATTGAAGAGGTATTAAGAAAGTTCAGCTGTGTCCATTTCAGTGTACTATATCCCCCCCCCCCCCGCCCAGCTGCATATTCCTGCATTGCAGGGGATTGGACTAGGTCATGGGTAGGCAAACTAAGGCCTGGGGGCCGGATCCGGCCCAATCGCCTTTTAAATCCAGCCCGTGGATGGTCCGGGAATCAGCGTGTTTTTACATGAGTAGAATGTGTGCTTTTATTTAAAATGCATCTCTGGGTTATTTGTGGGGCATAGGAATTCGTTCATTTTTTTTTCCAAAATATAGTCCGGCCCCCCACAAGGTCTGAAGGACAGTGGATCGGCCCCTTGCTGAAAAAGATTGCTGACCCCTGGATTAGGTGATCCTCAGAATCCCTTCCGCCTCTACAGTTCTATGATTCTATTATGTGGGAGCCCGCACAATGCCAATACTGATGGGGCCTCTCATTTCTTAGCAGGGAGGACATTCCACAACAGCGGTGCTTCCGCTTCCATGTTACCACAAGCTGATAATCATCAGTCCTTGGCAAAAGCAACCAGGTTCCATTAGTCGATCATAGTGGCCTTACTGGGCAGCAAAGAGGGAAACTGTTTTTCAGAATTTATTTCAGAGTCATTTGGGACTTTGTATCTTAAGCAGCAGAACCTGAAAACTGGCTCAGTGACTAAGAGGCAATCGGTGCAGATCCCTCAGCACTGGAATGAAATGTGCTCAATAAGGAGCACCATTCATCACTTGAGCTATGGTGTTCTGCACTAGCTCCAGCTTCTGGTCCAGCAGCAAGAGAAGCCCCACAGAGAGTGCATTACAATAATCCAGACGTGTGGTTGACAACACATGTGTCACAGTGGACAAATTATCATTGCCCGGCACACCAGCCCAAGATGGTGATAGATGCTCTTCACCATGATGGCTACCTGGACCTCTGTGGACACAGAGGGCTCAAAGATCACTCCTACATTGCATACTTGTCCTTTCAGAGGGAGTGCAACCCCACCTAGATCAGGCTAACTCCCCAATTCCTGGACCTAGAAACCACTTACCTGCAATGTCTCCGTCTTAGCAGGATTCAGTTTCAGTCTTCTGAGCATCTTCAAATATCCATCTTGAAATATCTCAAGGGCTGTCACATGGAAGAGGGAACATAGCCAAGCTTGTCTTCTGCTCTGGAGGGCAGGACCTGAACCAATGGCTTCAAGTTACAAGAAAGGAGATTCCGACTAAACATATGGAAGAACTTTCTGAGAGCAAGAGCTGTTTGACAGTGGAACGGACTCCTTTGGGAGGTGGCGGACTCTCCTTCCTTGGAGGTTTTTAATCAAAGGTTGGATGGCCATCTACTTTAAGTGAGATTCCTGCATTGCAGGTGGTGGAACTAGATGACCCTTGTCGTCCCTTCCAACTCAACAGTTCTAGGATTCTAGGATTCTATACCTCATCCATTCCACCTTGGCATCCAGGCATTGGTTCAGCTTACTTGTGGCCCCTCTTTACTCAGATTTGATGGAAACATAGAGCTGAGTATCACCAGTTTACTTATGGCACTGTGCTCCTAACCTCTGGCATGTAGTATGTGAGAAGCAAACTAGACCAGCAGACTTACTGTACTGAAGCACCTTCCCTCTCTTTGCTCCAGAAGAAAGAAGAAAATTTTCATTTGGAGAGCATTCAAAAACAGGCAGCCCCTCCAGAATGGCATTTTTTGATGGATGTGCTTTGCAGCGTGTCAATGAGGCAATAATTCTGCATTGGCGGTGCATTTATACCAGAGTGTCCATGCCCCGCTCTAGTTTTATTCTGTGATGCTTTCCCCCACGTTGCTGCCTTCTTGTCATATTTGAAACAAAATAAAAAAATTCCTTCCAGTAGCACCTTAGAGACCAACTAAGTTTGTTCTTGGTATGAGCTTTTGTGTGCATGCACACTTAGAATCATAGAATCATAGAGTTGGAAGAGACCACAAGGGCCATCCAGTCCAACCTCCTGCCAAGCAGGAAACACCATCAAAGCATTCCTGACAGGTGGCTGTCAAGCCTCTGCTTAAAGACCTCCAAAGAAGGAGACTCCACCACAGTCCTTGGCAGCAAATTCCACTGTCGAACAGCTCTTACTGTCAGGAAGTTCTTCCTAATGTTTAGGTGGAATCTTCTTTCTTGTAGTTTGAATCCATTGCTCCGTGTCCGCTTCTCTGGAGCAGCAGAAAAAACCTTTCTCCCTCCTCTATATGACATCCTTTTATATATTTGAACATGGCTATCATATCATGGCTATCATATCACTTCTTCAGATGCACTGAAACAGAAGTCACCAGACCTTTATATATAGTGAGAGGATGGGGAGGGGTATTACTCAGAAGGGTGGTGGGAATGGGTGATTGGCTGGTAGGTGTGGTAAACCTGTTGACAACTGTTAACGACTGCAATTGGTCTTTCAGGAAAAAGCAAGGGGTGAGATGGCTAAGAATAGCTACAGTGGCGAACCTAGCCAATTGGCTGCCAGGAGCGGCAAGCCAAGCGGCACACCCGGGGGCGGGGCATCGCTCCATAGCGCATGCGTCATGACATCACAATGCATGTGCTACGGAGTGCAGTCCGCCCAGGCTGCAGCGGACACCCAGCAGCTGTTGCACACTGCAGCCTTACGAGTTCCGAGCGAGCAGCCACCACACAGAATGGCTGCCGGGCGGCGGCTTGGGAGTCACACTCAAGAGGGGGTGGCGCAGAGTGTCACCCCCCAGCTGGAACCTGGGGCTTAGCGCCCCCATTACCCCACCCTTCCTATGCCACTGAATAGCTATCATGTATAATGAGATAAGAATCCAATGTCTTGTCGTATTGTAATTGTGTGCTATATCGCAATGAGAGCAGAACTTGCACTTGCATGTGCAACATTTGTGGTATAAAACGTTACAGGGCATGCACTCATAGGAAACGAAGCAGAACGCCCACCCTGAAACTTTTGCAGGTGCAAACATTGAAAGCAGGTTTGCATACAATTGTCCCGATATCATCGTGAGCACGAATCATCATAAATGTGCAATAAAAAGGACGTCTCGAGGGGCTCGGGCTCTCTACCCCCTTCCCCTTGCAGCCTGGAGACGAACCAGAATCTTCCTGTCTGATTCTATCACTCCATTCTGCATAATGCATACTATAGATCAGCTCTTGGTCTGCACCCACGGTGTGAAAAGGAAGACAAGCTTTCCAAAAGTCATTTTTTAAAAAATTATTTTTAAAAAAGGATTTGGGAAAAGAGCTTTGGGCAATCAACTTTGGCAAGGGACAGCTCATCCATCCTCTCTCGCTGTGTGTGGCTACACAGTCCGGAGGAGATTGATATATTTTGTATGGATGTGGCTTAGTGAACGGAAGTCGGTGCCTTAGGCCACAGAGGCTAGAACAAATTATCTCCATGTGCTTTGAGAGCTTAAGATGATGCCCGGCGGTTCAGAATGAGCGTTCATGCAGCCCAGCGTCCAGTTCCCAACACTTGCCAGCCTGTTTCAAGCCCACAATAATGGCACCAAATCAATAGCTAGGTGTGCTGCACAAAGCATTTCACTCTCTTTTTTTTTTAAAAAAAAAATATTAATTTTCCATTGAAACATATACAGTGGTACCTCGGGTTAAGTACATAATAGGTCCGTTCTTAACCTGAAGCACTTTAGCTAATGGGACCTCCTGCTGCCGCTGCGCCGCCAGAGCACGATTTCTGTTCTTAGCGGAGTTCTTAACCTGAAGCGTACTTAACCCGAGGTACCACTGTATAAGCACATCATTATTATCCGCTTCTTTGGCTCTTTACAGCTTGTCGACTTCCTTCTCTCCCACCTCTTGGCTTTCAAAACTAACCTTTATATCACAGCATTTTATATATTTTCCAATTCTAATATAACTCATTGCTAAGTACCTCTACATTTAAATAAATATAGAAAGGTAAAAAAATTCTCATTACAAATCATCAGATAACCATACTAGTGTTGTTAATGATCTTTCAAATATTGTATAATTTTACTCCAGTCTTTTTGGAATACTTGATTGTGCTGGTTTCGGTTTTTTCCCGTCAGCTTCGCCAGTTCCGCAAAGTCCATCATTTTCATCTGCCACTCTTCTTTCGTTGGTAGCATTTCACACTCTCAGGTATACTGCCTTCGGACAAGGTGGCTCCAATTAGCCATTCACTCTTGTTAAAAGCAAAATCAGATGGTAAGTGCAGGATGGATGGGACAAGAGGAAGCTGCCCAGAGTGGCTGGGGAGACCCGGTCAGATGGGCGGGGTACAAATAATACGTTGTTGTTGTTGTTGTTATAAAGGTGCCCCCCTAAATGTAAAAAGTGAATCCTAATTAGGGAGAGGTTCAGCCCACTGTAAACTGAACATACTCACTGGCTATCGAATGTATCAGTATCATTCAGCAGAATGATATCGAGTATCATTCAGCAGGTGAGAAAAGAGGGGAAATGGAATGGAGTAGCTTGGAGTAGGGTGAGGCTGTCTGACTGGCTGGGGGGAAGGAAGGAACAGACCTTCATCAGATTATAGCTTTTGCCCAAGCAGATGCAATTTACTCTTGACTGTTAAGCTGCTATGGCCGTCAACGGACTGCGGAATGTCCCTCCGCAAATTTGCCCTTTCCTGGAAGGCCATTCTGCACTTTCATTCTGCTTCGTTGGAACCACGCGGAGACGAAGAGCTGGGAGCTCTGGCAACATTCCCCCCCCCCAATTCCCCGAACGCCACTCTGCTCCTGCAAAGTGCCTCCAATATCTGGGAGGCCTGCTGTTGCACGCAGAGAACTGGCTGCGGTGTTATTAAATGGATTTCATTTTTAATTGTGTTTGGGGATTTTACCGTCTGGCAAGGAGAGGCCCAGGAAATGGGCTTTTCAGCCTGCCTAATTTGAATGCATTCATGAATGCACAAAAACACAGCCTGGATCTCTCGCCTTGCCCAGTAGCATGTGTTGGCTCAAACAACTCGGATTTGCAGTAATCCCTTTTCCTCTCCAGTAACCACCTTACTATCTTCAAGTTGCTGCCCTCCTCCTGCCCCACCTTTGCCTCGCTTTTAATTAGTTGGTTGCTCCTTGTGTCTTGTTCAAGGAACTTTTTGTGTGATTTGGGCACTTCAGGGAAACTCCGAGGCAGCAACAAGTTGCATTTTGAATAGCAACTTTCGAAACATAGCGTTCATGGTGCCAACAGAAGCAAAGGAACTGTGGCAGCATTTTGAGGGATGCGAGCTTAAGGACAGTAGATGAACCATCGGATCAAAACAGGCCAAACCCTATGCCAGAGGATAAATGGACATAAATCTGACATCAGGAATCACAAGACAGAGAAACCAGTAGGAGAACACTTCAATCTCCCAGGACCTTCTATACAAGATCTCAAAGTAGCTGTCTTATTACAAAGGAATTTCAGAAATGGAGTGGAAAGAGAAGTTCATAGAATCATAGAATCCTAGAATCCTAGAGTTGCAAGAGACCACAAGGGCCATCCAGTCCAACCCCCTGCCAAGCAGGAAACACCATCAAAGCATTCCTGACAGGTGGCTGTCAAGCCTCTGCTTAAAGACCTCCAAAGAAGGAGACTCCACCACAGTCCTTGGCAGCAAATTCCACTGTCGAACAGCTCTTACTGTCAGGAAGTTCTTCCTAATGTTTAGGTGGAATCTTCTTTCTTGTAGTTTGAATCCATTGCTCCGTGTCCGCTTCTCTGGAGCAGCAGAAAACAACCTTTCTCCCTCCTCTATATGACATCCTCTATATGAAGTTGCTGAATTGCGACTCATTACCAAGCTTAAAACCATCGAGAGACCTGGTCTGAACAAAGACATTGGATTCTTATCTCATTATACATGAAAAAGCTTTTTTAACCTTCTCATCCCTTGCTTTTTCCTGCAAGACTAATTGCAGTCGTTAACAGTCGTCAACAGGTTTACCACAGCTATCAGCCTTTCACCCATTCCCACCACCCCTCTGAGTAATATCCCTCCCCACCCTCTCACTATATATAAGGGTCTGGTGACTTCTGTTTCAGTGTATCTGAAGAAGTGTGCATGCACACGAAAGCTCATACCAAGAACAAACTTAGTTGGTCTCTAAGGTGCTACTGGAAGGAATTTTTTTATTTTGTTTTGACTATGACAGACCAACACGGCTATCTACCTGTAACTAGAAATAGACTGGAAAGAGAAGTTGCTGAATTGCAACTCATTACCAAACGTAAAACCATGGAGAGACCTGGTCTGAACAAAGAGATTGGATTCTTATCTCATTATACATGACAAAGCTATTTTTAACCTTCTCACCCCTTGCTTTTTCCTGTTAGATCAATTGCAGTTGTTAACAGTCGTCAACAGGTTTACCACAGCTATCAGCCTATCACCCATTCCCACCACCCTTCTGAGTAATACCCCTCCCCACCCTCTCACTACATATAAGGGTCTGGTGACTTCTGTTTCAGTGTATCGGAAGAAGTGTGCATGCACACGAAAGCTCATACCCAGAACAAACTCAGTTGGTCTCTAAGGTGCTACTGGAAGGAATTTTTATAATTTTTATTTCGTTTTGACTATGGCAGACCAACACGGCTACCTACCTGTAACATCGAATCAAAAGACTGTAGAGTTGGAAGGGACCCAAATAGTAATCTAGTCCAGCCTCCTGCAATTCAGGAATCTCAGCTGTGGCATCCAAGACAGATGGCCATTCTGACTAAACACACGAAAAAAACTTTCTGAGCTGTTTGACAGTGGAACAGTCTCCCTCGAGACGTTGTGGACTCTCCTACCTTGGAGATTTTAAAGCAGAGGTTGGATGGTCATCTGTCATGGATGCTATAGCTGAGATTTCTGCATTGCAGGGGGTTGGACTAGATGACCCTTGGGTCCCTTCCGACTCTACGATTCTATGCATCTCAGCTTAAGAACCTGGAAGAATCAATCAGTCAGAGGATAATCTAGAGGAGCGCTGTTAGTTCTTCTCCTCTATCCTCAGCCAGAAATCAGAAATTTAGAACCGCTGGTCCCAGGCTCAGGATCATTCTTCCACCAGAGATGTGGCAGGTATCCTCACCTGTGACTTTCAGGCTCTCTTGATGACTTTTTTATGCAGACATCCATCCTGGGAGAGCAGCAGGGTACCTGATGGAGCTGTTTGGCAACAGGTTGGATCCCGCGGCCCGTCTGTGAGCCGCCTGCGTGCCGTTACGATCTCGCAATGGGCAGCGGCACACATGCAAAACCACAAAGGATTAAATCTCAGGATTTGCAAAAGCGAATCTCTCCTTGCCATCTTTCCTCCAGCCTCCCCCGTCATTCCGTGACACTAATGCTGGCGAAACAGAGATTAGAAAAGCTTCTACTGAGCTAAGTGGAGACTGCAGCTGGGAGATAAGTGAGCCAGCCTATCTCTCTGGAGCTCATTTGTTCAACTTCGCTCACTCAGAACCGTTCTGACTTGGAAATATTGGCCTGAATACAAAATCGCTGGCTGGCATATATCTTTCGCCTGATCCTCACCTCCGCGAGTGAGAGGCACAGATCATTAATGATCTAATGGCAAAACTTTTTCCGGTGGGAGGAACAATCTTCCGGAATGTCAAAATCCATTGTTTGGAAATGTAATGTCTCATTTCTGTATGCGAAGCTCCATGGGACATTGGGGGACGTTCAGCAGGATGCAAGTCAGATAGCTGATTTCAGTTTCCCCTAAGCAGCCCCTGGTGTGCAGGTTTTTCCAGCAGTTGCTCATTGTATCATATAATTGGAAGGGAACCCCAAGGATCATCTAATCCATCCCACTGCAATGCAAGAATCACAGCTAAAGAATCAAAGACAGACAGACATCCAACCTCTCTTCAAAAATGACAAATGAAGGAGAGTCCAGAACAGGCATCCTCAAACTCGGCCCTCCAGATGTTTTGGGACTACAATTCCCATCATCCCTGACCTCTTGTCCTGTTAGCTAGGGATGATGGGAGTTGTAGTCCCAAAACATCTGGAGGGCTGAGTTTGGGGGTGCCAGGTCCAGAACCCCCAGAGGGAGCCCATGGTACTGCCCAACGGCTTTTACTCTCAGAAAGTTCTTCCTAATGTTTAGCTGGAATCTCCTTTCTTGTAATTTGTTTTTTTTTAATTAAAAAAAAAACATTTTTCAGTTTTTCAAAGATTTAAAAAGGTAAAAGGTAAAGGTACCCCTGACCGTTAGGTCCAGTCGCAGATGACTCTGGGGTTGCGGCGCTCATCTCGCTCTATAGGCCGAGGGAGCCAGCTTTTGTCCGGGTCAGTTTTTCTGGGTCATGTGGCCAGCAGGACTAAGCCGCTTCTGGCGAACCAGAGCAGCGCACGGAAACATCGTTTACCTTCCCGCCGGAGCGGTACCTATTTATCAACTTGCATTTTGACGTGCTTTTGAACTGCTAGGTGGGCAGGATTTACAGACATACAAATCACAAAACCACAAATCACATACATTTCTACTAAACATATATTTGACTTTCCTCCCCCCCCCCCTTAGTGGTTTCTTTTTAGTTTTAATTTTCATGCCGCATTTTCCACATTGCTCCATCTTTAAGTTATTATTTAGTCTCTCTTAATAATGTGTTTAACAGCTTGTTTTATGTCAAACCCTTCTCCTTTTTGCAATTTGAAGCCAGTGATTCAGTGCCCTCTGGTGCAGAAGAAAACAAGCTTGCTCCATCTTCCAGGCAACAGCCCTTCAGATATTTGAAAATCGTTATCATATCTCCTCTCAATCTCCTCTTCTCCAGGCTAAACATATCCAGCTCCTTTAAGCACTCCTTGTAAGCCTTGGTTTCCAGACCCTTGATCATCTTGGTTGCCCTTCTCGGGACATGTTCCATTTTGTCCATATCTTTCTTAAATTGTGAGTGCCCAGAACTGGATACAGTATTCCAGGTATGGTCTGACCAATGCAGGATAGAGCAGTACTATGACTTCCCTTGATCTGCGCACCTTATTTCTGTTAACGGAGCACAGAAGTGCATTAAAGTGCACAGAAGAGCCAGTGTGGTGTAGTGGTTAAGAGTGGTAGACTCATAATCTGGGGGACCGGGTTCGCATCCCCGCTCCTCCACATGCAACTGCTGAGTAACCTTGGGCTAGTCACACTTCTCTGAAGCCTCTCAGCCCCACTCACCTCACAGAGTGTTTGTTGTGGGGGAGGAAGGGAAAGGAGAATGTGAGCCGCTTTGAGACTCCTTTGGGTAGTGATAAAGCGGGATATCAAATCCAAACTCTTCTCTTCTTCTTCTTCATTACCTGTTTTGCTGCTGCAACACACAGGTGAGCAAGATGCCTCCCACTGCGACAGGGAACGTGCCGATTAGTGATGGCCCTGTGTATTGCAAGGACCAATTCAGAGCATGTGCAAGATACAGGGAGCAGCAAAGCAGAAACTTTGCATGGAAGGGGCAACAGGATCACTTCAGTGGAATCTCCAGGTAGGACTACCGGTAGGAAAGAGGTTCTGCCGCGTCTCTTCCAGTTTGTATAGACAATAACGGTGCTGTCTGTTTGAACATTTGGGATAGAGAAATGAAACCACATCTTCACTCAGCACATAATTAAACGATGGAACTCACTCCCACAGGAGGCAGTGGTTTGCCTTTAAAAGAGGATTCAACAAATTCATGAAGGATAAGGCTGTTGATGTTTACTTACCATGATGGCTATGCTCTGCCTCGAGAGTTGCAGGCAGCAATGCTTCTGAAAAACAGTTTCTGAAAACCACAAAAGAGGAGACTTGCTCTTGTGCTCGAATCCAGCTTGATGGTTTCCCACAGGCATCTGTGGTTGGCCGCTTTGAGAAAAGGATGCTGGACTAGATGGGCCATTGACCTGATCCAGCAGGCTCTTCTTATGGAGCCAGATGGATCGGTGGTCTAACTTAGTATCAGATAGCGTCTGGTCATAGAATCATAGAATCCTAGAGTTGGAAGAGACCACAAGGGCCATCCAGTCCAACCCCCTGCCAAGCAGGAAAAACCATCAAAGCATTCCTGACAGGTGGCTGTCAAGCCTCTGCTTAAAGACCTCCAAAGAAGGAGACTCCACCACACTCCTTGGCAGCAAATTCCACTGTTGAACAGCTCTTACTGTCAGGAAGTTTTTCCTAATGTTTAGGTGATGTTGTTTGTAGTAGATGTTTGCATAGAAAGGCATTCTTCCCCCACTTGACGTCACCCTGCTTTTTGTGCCTTCCTTTTGACTTTTGTTGTTGTTGTTTAGTCGTTTAGTCGTGACCCCATGGACCAGAGCACGCCAGGCGCTCCTGTCTTCCACTGCCTCCCGCAGTTTGGTCAAACTCATGTTGGTAGCTTCGAGAACACTGTCCAACCATCTCGTCCTCTGTCGTCCCCTTCTCCTTGTGCCCTCCATCTTTCCCAACATCAGGGTCTTTTCCAGGGAGTCTTCTCTTCTCATGAGGTGGCCAAAGTCTTGGAGCCTCAGCTTCAGGATCGGTCCTTCCAGTGAGCACTCAGGGCTGATTTCCTTCATAATGGATAGGTTTGATCTTCTTGCAGTCCATGACACTCAAGAGTCTCCTCCAGCACCAGAATTCAAAAGCATCAATTCTTTGGCGATCAGCCTTCTTTATGGTCCAGCTCTCACTTCCATACATCACTACTGGGAAAACCATAGCTTTAACTATACGGACCTTTGTTGGCAAGGTGATATCTCTGCTTTTTAAGATGCTGTCTAGGTTTGTCATCGCTTTTCTCCCAAGAAGCAGGCATCTTTTAATTTCGTGACTGCTGTCACCATCTGCAGTGATCATGGAGCCAAATTCCCCACAACAACCCTGCGAGGAAGGTTAGGCTAAGAGACAGTGACCAGCCCAAGGTTACCCTTTGAGTTTCATGGCCCCTTGGGGATTTGAACCCTGGTCTCCCAGATTTTAGTCTGACACTCTAACCACTAAACCACACGGGTTCATTGGGGGGTGGGACTCTCCATACATGCTGTGCACATGGGGGTAGATTATAACACGCATATTCCACAGCTCCTTTGAACCAGCGTGGTACAGTTTGCAATGAACATGTGCACCCTGAGGCTGATAATTCCCTTTGGCTCTTTCTTTCCTTTTATTGAATTCCCCTTTTCGTCCATCAAGGAACCTGACCTTAACTTTCTGATGTAGCAGAAAAGTGTCTCTGCGGGGAATCATTTGCAGCAGAAATGATTTTTTTTCTTTTCTTACTTACTCAGGTTTAATGCCCCGTGATATTTTTTAAAGGTTTTTTTATATATATAAGGATTATGGACTTAAAAGGGCGTATGTCTTGAACAAGCTCTCTTCCCCCTTCTAAAATGAACGATAATTTTCAGGCTTTTGCTTAGTTAGCACTGATGGAGGGAGGCTGCTGGATGGGGAGAAATCTATCATCCTATTACGGTTCTGGAGCTAAGATGGGCCACATAAGGGCAGCCCAATTATAGGGATGAAATAGATGGTGTGGCAGGAAAGTAGAGGTGACAGATGTTGAGAACATCTTACATAAATAAAGGCCAGTTCTGGACTAATTAATGGGTTAGCAAAATGCCTATTATTGTGATAGATGTGGGAGAGATTTGCTCTACACAACAGTCCCACAACAGAGGTAGAGCTCCCAGGGCAAGGAAAGTAACAGTACCACTCTATTCTGCCTTAGTCAGACCCCACCAGGAGTATAAACAGTACTGAGCTGTCTGTCTGAAGATTCAGGACAGGGAAAAGAAAGTACTTCTTAAATTAGCACATACCGGTAGTACGTTTCTGAGCACAATTCAAAGTGTTGGTGCTGACCTTTAAAGCCCTAAATGGCTTCGGTCCTGTATACCTGAAGGAGCGTCTCCACCCCCACCGTTCAGCCCTGACACTGAGGTCCAGTGCCGAGGGCCTTCTGGCGGTTCCCTCACTACGAGAAGCCAAGTTACAGGGAACCAGGCAGAGGGCCTTCTCAGTAGTGGCACCCGTCCTGTGGAACGCCCTTCCTTCAGATGTCAAAGAGAACAACAACTACCAGACCTTTAGAAGACATCTGAAGGCAGCCCTGTTTAGGGAGGCTTTTAATGTTTAATAGATTATTGTATTTTAATGTTCTGTTGAAAGCTGCCCAGAGTGGCTGGGGAAACCCAGCCAGATGGGCGGGGTATAAATAATAATAATAATAATAATAATAATAATAATAATAATAATAATAATTCGAACTATGGGACTCCCTGCAACATGAGGCAGTGATGGACAGCAAGCTACGTGGCTTCAAAAGAAGATGAGACAAATTCATGGAAGAGGCCATCAATGGCTATTAGCTATGATGTCTATGCTCTGCCCCCAACAGCTGGAGGCAGCAATGCTTCTGAAAACCAGTTGCTGGAAACTGCAGGAGGGAAGAAGGCTTTTGTGCTTGGATCCTGCTTGTTTGTTTGTTTGTTTGCTTGGATCCTGCTTGTTTGTTTGTTTGTCTTCCATTGATGCATCTTCTCAGCTATCAAGACAGGATGCTAGATAACAGGATGTGAGACTAAATGGGCCATTGGCCTGATCCTGCAGGCTCCTCTTATGTTCTTCTGATAAGTTTCACCCTCTGGATCTGAGATGACCAGTCCTAAACTATTTTCTTCCACCAGTCCTAAACCAGTGGAAACTAGCCGTCTCGTTGAAATGAAAAATGCACCATCCCTCACTCCTCCTCGAAACGAACGCACTATAGTGTGGGCTGAAATGCTGGGAGATTAAGGAAAATGTGCGCCGTCAGCAAAGCAAAGGGAAGAGAAATTGGAGGGAGGATGGAAATGCCATTTGTGAAGGCTTAGAGTTTGACAAAACCAATGCACTCCCCTGCTTTTGAGATAACTGATGATCTGATGTCGTAGCCTAGATGGGCGATAAACTGAATCACAATGGAAATAAATCCAGAGGGATTAGAAAAATGAAAGTCTGTGCAATTCCATTTCTAGCATCCATTAGGAAAGAACCCCACCCCCCTCTGTTGGGTTACAGGGTGCAGGAGGGAACATATGCAAGTAAACTCGGGCAGAGTAGCCATAGATCAGCAGAAGCACATCAGTGGCACGTGGCCCATTTTGTAACCGATTTCCCTGTTCCCAATTCCACTATTTGCTTAGTGCACAGCTCTGGCCAAATTGCTGGCAGATTCTCCGCGGTGATAAGGATTAACTAGGCAAATTAGGCCAATTTGAATAAATTGGCTTAATCTGATATGTTTGCCTCCCTAAGAAGATGAAAACTAAGCCGTGGCTTCCCTGCTGAGCAGGACATTCTGCTGCCCTGAGCAAACTTGAGTGCTTTAACTTGATATACATGCAAGAACAATAGTGGGAGCGGGCTAACTCTCTCTTTTCTGGGAAGTCGGCTGATGAATTCAGCCTGCTGCGGGGTTCATCAATGGCTACTAGCCATGATGGCTGTGCTCTGCCTTATTTGCAATCCATTGCTCTCACAATGGTATCAATAATGCGGTGCTAGATGGACAAAAGACCTGCCTCAAGACAAGTCAGATTCCTGTGTGCCCTGACAAGTCAGATTCCTGTGTGCCCAGTGCCCTGAGGTCAGAGACCAGCTGGACGAAGAGGAGTGGTGGGAGGTGCCAGCCGGGGAACCCCCAAAGGAGACCCCCAAGGGAAACCCCAGAAGAGAAAGGCTTAGAGTCAGGGGATTGGTGGTGGGACACTGAGGAGAGGTCAGAGGGAGAAGATTGGGAGGAGGGGCTGGATGCTGAAGGGGCAACAGGGTTTAGTGAGCAGGAAGAACTTGGGACAGAGAGCAGTTCAGACTCTGAGGCGGAAGCAGAGGAGGAGAGTCAAGAGGCTTTTGAAGAATCCAGGGAGCCTCTCCCTCCTCCCATCTCCCCTGGTCTCCAAGAACATGCAGAATAATGATAAGAGCAGAACAGAGACGAGAAGTGTGCAGAAGCAGTTTGAGACTGCGTGGGAAATATCCAGGAGAGGAGGAGCCCGAGAAAGGGTGGAAGGCAGGGATGGTCAGTCCTCGCAACCAGGAGCGTCACAAGGGGGTGGGGTGGGCGGTACACCCCAGGTCACTGGCGTAGGAAGGGTGGGACGTAGGGGGCGTGGCACCCTGGGCAGCGCGATCCCGGTAGGGTTCCATCTTGGCTGCCCCCCCCCGCGCTGTGCGCACCGTCCCCAGAACACGCACCACGCCCCCAGAATGCGTGTCAGCCCCGCCCCCGCCTGCTTCCTGCCCCCGGTGCCGGAGCATGAAGCTCCACCAGTGCCCCGGGTGTCATGTCTAAGGGTGTGTGTGACAAAAGCCCCCAGGGCGGATCGGTGTTGCGCTGTTCGCACCCCCAGCGGGCGTATTTTCATGATCGTTGCGATCGTCTCCGCAGAAATCCACCCGCCGGTCCCGCAAATAAGATAAGATAATCTTTATTGTCATTGTCCCCTTGCGGGAACAATGAAATTACGCCTGGCAGGGGGCGCTTTCATCCTCCGGCGGGCAGCGGGTGCTCCCCTAGAGCTGCATGAGGATCGCAGCAGCGGCCCCATGGGTGGGTCGCCCACCCCTGCTGCACCGAGTACCGGAGGAGCTAGCTACACTCCTGCTCGCAACTGCTCCACAGGGGCAAGACCTGCTGGGAAGGGTTGCTGAGCTGTATGCCCTTTTCCTTGAATAAAAAGTTGACTTCCCTCACAACTGGCTCTGCTTTATTGTGCTGGCCTGCATCTGACTCCAGACCTGACACCTGATTGAGTTGGGATGAGCACTCGGCTAAAAGGTTCGCAGGGCAGACATGGAGCACCTGTGCTAAGAGGAGGAGAGGGTTATAATAATAATAATAATAATAATAATTTATTATTTGTACCCCGCCCATCTGGCCGGGTCCCCCAGCCACTCTGGGTGGCCTCCAACAGATATTAAAATACATTAAAATATCACAAGTTAAAAACTTCCCTAAATAGGGCTGCCTTGAGGTATTTTCTGAATGTCAGATAGTTGTATATCTCTTTGACCTCTGCTGGGAGGGTGTTCCACAGGGCGGGCGCCACTATTGAAAAGGCCCTCTGCCTGGTTCCCTGTAGCGTTGCTTCTCACAGTGAGGGAACCACCAGAAGGCCCTCGGCGCTGGATCTCAGTGTCCGGGCTGAACGATGGGGGTGGAGATGCTCCTTCAGGTATACAGGACCTCGGCTGTTTAGGGCTTTAAAGGTCAGCACAAACACTTTGAATTGTGCTCGGAAACGTACTGGGAGCCAATGTAGTTCTCTCAGGACCGGTGTTATGTGGTCCCGGCGGCCACTCCCAGTCACCAGTCTAGCTGCCGCATTCTGGATTAATTGCAGTTTCCGGATCACCTTCAAAGGTAGCTCCACGTAGAGCGCATTGCAGTAGTCCAAGTTATCGATGGCTCCTAGGCATAATGGCTATGCTCTGCCTCTGCAGTTGGAGGCAGTGATGCTTCTGAATAGCAGATGCTGGAAAATACAGGAGGGGAGAGTGCCCTTGTTTTCTGGTCCTACTTGAAAGTTTCCCATAAGCATCTGGCTGGCCAGTGTGAGAACAGGATGCTAGACCAATTGGACCATTAGCTTGCTCCAGCTAACGTTCTTACAGTGGGTTTGTGCAAACCTTCACTCCCTCGAGCCCCCGAAGAAATTATTTTGGCATCCCTAGCATTGGTGGGCTGGGGAGGGGGTTGGAATAACCAGCTTTTGTACATATTTTCTTAGACCCATTCACTGTGTAAAGTCACAAGTGGAGTGAAAAAAACACCTGTAAGATCCTCTTCCTAGTGATGTGTGTTTTGTTGCTGGCTGCTGTTGAAACAACCCCCTTAAATAAGTTGGTAGTTCTCCAAGACAGGTCATTCGGCTGTGGTGAGGACTGCAAGGCCTGCTCCCTTCAAGGCCTTTTTCCACCAGCTGGCCTAGGGGGCGGGGCCCAAGGCTCACACTCCAGCTATAAAAGGGACTCCTGCTGCAGAGAGACCTCAGACCATCGGCTGTGGTGAGGACTGCAAGGCCTGCTCCCTGCAAGGCCTTTTTCCACCAGCTGGCCTAGGGGGCGGGGCCCAAGCATCACACTCTCAGCTAAAAAAAAAAAAATGACTAGTGCTTGGAGAGTGGGGCTGGAAAATGTCCTAAGCTGTCGATGGCATTTCAATTTTTTTCTTTTTTTTCTTTTTTTCCTTTTGCGTTGTTGTGGGGGTAGTTGGGTGGGGTGGATATTTTGTTGGGGATTAATTTTAGTATAATTGTTATGTCTTTGTTTATTATTTTTATTAGTTGCTGTATAGTTTGTGGTCTGTTTTAAGGGGTGGGATCAGGGCTGCCTGGGAGTGGGCCCCAGTCAACAGAATGGCTGGGGCAGGTTCCACAGGGGGGGATGCACTGGGACACCCGATCTCAGTGATCATGGGCAGGAGGAGGAGTTATGCTAGGACCAGACCATGTCATTACCGAGGAGGCAGGCTTAGTCGTTGTTTGAGGACTATCCCTGCCTCCGGGTCTGGCCCTGACCGGATGGGTACTGGAATCAACAAGGGATACCCACATGACCTGAAAGTGCTGCTGTGTAATGCCAGGTCAATGATGAACAAAACAACTGCCATCCACGACCTGATTGTGGATGGAGGATTTGACCTGGCATGTGTGACAGAGACCTGGTTGGACGAGGCAGATGGGCCAGTCCTTGTCGCTGCTTGTCCACCAGGTTTCTCTTACGCACAGCAACCCAGGCCATCTGGGCGGGGAGGGGGGGGGTTGCAGTAATTTTTAGGAAGTCATTAGTTTGCTCCAGGCGTCCTATGGGGAAGACCCAGTTTTCTGAGTGCATGTTCTGGAAGTTGGGCAATAGGGGCAGGACAGGATTCCTTTTGGTGTACCGACCTCCCCGCTGCACCAAGGATTCCCTGCCCGAGCTGCTTCAGGTCGTGGCGGACATGCTCCTGGAGACACCTAGCTTGGTTGTCTTAGGAGATTTTAACATCCATGCCGACGCGACCTTACAAGGGGCCACTCGGGACTTCATGGAAAGCATGGCCTCCATGGGGCTGTCCCTGAATAAGTTTGGCCCAACTCATAGCCGCGGACAGGCCTTAGATCTGGTGTTTACCTCTATGGATGTTGGTGATCTGACACTAAGTAAAAGTGAAACAAAAGAAGTGCCATGGTCAGATCACTTCCTGGTGCAACTAGACTTCTCCGCGACCCTTCCCCTCTGCCGGGAGGTGGGACCGATTCGGATGGTTCGCCCCCGCCACTTAATGGATCCAACTGGCTTCCAGAGAGTGGTAGGGGATGTTTTATCCCATGTTGATGGACTCTCAGCCGATTCCCTGGTGGCCCGCTGGAATGCGGAGTTAACCAGGGCTATTGACTGTCTGGCTCCGAAGCGCCCTCTCCGATTGCATGGAGCCCGGACAGCCCCGTGGTTTTCCCCGGAGCTGAGGGCGATGAAACAGTCGCTGAGACGGCTAGAGCGCCGGTGGCGGAAAACTCATTCTGAATCAGACCGGACACAGGCTAGAGCTCAACTTCGAGCCTACCAAGTGGCGGTAGCGGCGGCGAAGAAGACTTTCTTCACCGCCTCTATTGCATCTGCAGAAAACAGCAGCAGGAGACTTTTTCAGGTGGTTCGCAATTTAGCGGAACCACCTGTTCCAACAGGGCCCAGTACGGGCCACATGCTCTCCTGCAATGATTTTGCAAAGTTTTTTGCAGATAAAGTCGCTCAGATTCGGGAAGAGGTAGACTCCACCGTGGGAGCAGGGCCGGGGCGGGAGAGTGCTAGAGTCCTGTCTAGTCCAGTTGTGTGGGATCAATTCCAATCTGTTACCTCCAAGGATGTGGACAGGCTGCTTGGACGAGTGAAACCAACCACCTGTCTCCTTGATCCTTGTCCATCCTGGCTTATAAAAGCTAGCCGGGAAGGGCTGGGCGATGGGCTTTGCGGGGTGGTGAATGCTTCTCTTTGCGAGGGAGCCTTCCCAGACCCGCTAAAAGAGGCGGTTATTAAACCGCTTCTTAAAAAACCATCTTTGGATGCGGCCAATATGGCCAACTATCGCCCAGTCTCAAATCTTCCATTCTTGGGCAAGGTGATTGAGCGAGTGGTTGCTGAACAACTCCAAGCACGCCTGGAGGATGCGGACCATTTGGATCCCTTCCAATCGGGATTCAGGCCTCATCATGGGACTGAAACTGCCTTGGTCGCGCTGGTCGATGATCTCCGGCGGGCTAGGGACAAAGGTGAGAGCTGTTTCCTAGTTCTGCTGGATCTCTCAGCGGCTTTTGACACCATCGACCATAACATCCTTCTGGACCGTCTAGAGGGTTTGGGAGCTGGGGGCACTGTTTTACAGTGGTTCCGCTCCTTCCTCCTGGGCCGTGTTCAGAAAGTGGTGGTGGGGGATGAGTGTTCAGACCCCTGGGCTCTCACTTGTGGGGTACCTCAGGGTTCTGTCCTCTCCCCCATGCTTTTTAACATCTATATGCAGCCGCTGGGAGAGATCATCAGGGGGTTTGGGCTGGGTGTTCATCAGTATGCGGATGATACCCAGCTCTACCTCTCTTTCAAATCAGAACCAGTGAAGGCGGTGAAGGTCCTGTGTGAGTGTTTGGAGGCGGTTGGAGGATGGATGGTGGCTAACAGATTGAGGTTGAATCCTGACAAGACAAGTGCTGTTTTTGGGGGACAGGAGGCGGGCAGGTATGGAGGACTCCCTGGTCCTGAATGGGGTAACTGTGCCCCTGAAGGACCAGGTGCTCAGTCTGGGAGTCATTTTGGACTCACAGCTGTCCATGGAGGCGCAGGTTAATTCTGTATCCAGGGCAGCTGTCTACCAGCTCCATCTGGTACGCAGGCTGAGACCCTACCTGCCTGCAGACTGTCTCACCAGAGTGGTGCATGCTCTAGTTATCTCCCGCTTGGACTACTGCAATGCGCTCTACGTGGGGCTACCTTTGAAGGTGACCCGGAAACTACAACTAATCCAGAATGCGGCAGCTAGACTGGTTACTGGGAGCGGCCGCCGAGACCACATAACACTTGTCTTGAAAGACCTACACTGGCTCCCAGTACATTTCTGAGCACAATTCAAAGTGTTGGTGCTGACCTTTAAAGCCCTAAATGGCTTCGGTCCAGTATACCTGAAGGAGCGTCTCCACCCCCATCGGTTAGCCCGGACACTGAGGTCCAGTGCCGAGGGCCTTCTGGCGGTTCCCTCGCTGCGTGAAGCCAAGTTACAGGGAACCAGGCAGAGGGCCTTCTCAGTAGTGGCACCCGTCCTGTGGAACGCCCTCCCTTCAGATGTCAAAGAGAACAACAATTACCAGACCTTTAAAAGACATCTGAAGGCAGCCCTGTTTAGGGAGGCTTTTAATGTTTTATAGATTATTGTATTTTAATGCTTTGTTGAAAGCCGCCCAGAGTGGCTGGGGGAACCCAGCCAGATGGGCGGGGTATAAATAATAAATTATTATTATTATTATTCTCACAAGATTGTCACCGTGTGTCTCCGGTAATAAATCTTAGTTACTTCTTGTTGCCATGGTCCAAATGGATTTCTTCGTATAAGAGTTGCAGTTAATATTCATTCCAAATCTCTTAGCTAAGAGGTTCTTTGAAACCAACAATGTAAATTCTTCTGTTGCTCCAGACAGGATTTGAATGTGGAAGCTATTTCCTAACAGCGGTTGTCACTAGTTTGTTTGCAGGAGCGTCCTACTCTTGTGTAGGACCCTGGCAGAGACACATGCCCGACTGGCATGTTCTCTCCCTCCTGGTCAGTCGTTCCAGAGCTTCAAAAGCTTTCTTCTGCCCGAACATCACAGCGACTGATACCAAGAAGCATCAGCACACTTAGGGATCCGCAGAGTCTTCGCAGCATGCGTAAACAGACCTCAGCAACTCAGTGTTTTGGCTAGTCTACTAATCTAAACACACACGGAGCACTGCAACATGGCTCCCTCTCTCTCTATCATCAGACAGCAAAGAGAAAGAACAAAGGACAATAGTCCCACTTCACGGAACACAGTAACACAAACATCCTGTATCCGTCACTTCTCACTCTGTGGAATGTAAACACACACCGTCATGTGATAGACAACAGTCCCATGACTGCAGACACGGGGAATGAATCTCCAACAAAGTCAAGGAGGCAAGTTGGTCAGGATTTCGACTCTGAAGAAAGCAAAGGGTTTGAAGGACAAAAGCCATCTTGAGGAGTCCTGGGTTTGTGCCTCACCCACATGATCAGCAGAAATGTGTAGTGTAAGCATTTTTGTCTGAATACAGTACAATTCCACCACCTCCCAAATGTCAAGAGGATTCTAACGGCATTCCTGATTTTAAGAAAAAAAATGCAGAAAAGTTTCACGGTTCAGAAGTGGGTTCTACATGTGCTGTCCCTACATGAATATACCTTAATACCTCTTGAGAAAAAGGATTGGGTCAAGAGGAATCATTGTCAAACCTTGGTATGGTTTTCCTGGAGAAAAGAAGTTTTTTGGGGGGAAGAACCAGTGTGGAATAATGGTTAAGTGTCAGCCTGGAATCTGGGAGGCCAGAATTCAAATCCTGACTTAGCCACAGGGATGAGGGGGAAATCTGATTCAGCTGGCATTTAAACCTACATAATTCACACTTCCCAAAGCAAAGTGAGAGCCAAAACACATCCATCTTTTGAAATTTGCAGTTCTTTTATTTATGCATTTCAGTTCTCCATGCACACAAGCAATGTGTACAAAAATGCATATACTACGGTGAAGTGTGCAAAAAAGAAAATGCATATATTAATGCATTTGAGCAATGTGGCTTATCAGGAATGGTAGGCCTGAATGCGAAGGCTACCATTATACCCTCCAACTTTTCTCCGATGAAAATAGGGACATCCCATTCCATAATAATGATTTTACTATTTATACCCTGTCCATCTGACTGGGTTGCCCCAACCATCCTGGGCAGCTTCCAATATATATAAAAACGTAATAAAACATTAAACATTAAAAACAACTTTACAGGGCTGCTTTCAGACAGGGGTCAGAAAACTCCACACCCTCCAAAATTTCTCCAACAAAAGTACGGACATCCTACCATTCTAAATCAGGGACACTTGCACATTCTGCCAGCTACCAGAGAGAAGGCCCCATAACATGACTTGGTTATTTAAGACTTTTGCACTCCTCCAGGATGGAGGCTATTTTTAGCCTTTGTTTTTTTCATGTTGACTCATTCGAAAGGTGAGGAAAGCAAAGAGGGCCGTCAGGTCCCATTACCATAGTTTTCGCAAGTCGAGGCAGCTCATGACAAGGGCACCTGGTCAACGGAGCACTACAGAAGATTGCACTTTGTCTGCCAATTAGGAGAGCCAAGAAGGAAGATGGCACACTCTGTGCTTTCCATTTAACTTCCAAAAATACAAAGGTTCCATTAAGCCAACTTGTGTGGGCAGTTCCTGGGCAACCGGTTCAGCACTCTCCATCCCTCGCTTTGACTGTGAAGGAGGGAACAAACACATTTATGAAATCTTCTTGCAAGCCTCGCTTAGGGCAAAAAAAAATATGGGAGAAATACCCAAGAAGTTCTCTTTCAGAAAACAAGTATGAAAAGTGGGGGGAGTACAGCAGGGCCAAGGGGCGCCATTTTGGAAGTTTGGGCAGAGGGCAGGATGTGGCCCTTGAAACTGAACACAACAGAAATTCTTGCATGTAGGAAAACTAGCTGTGAAGGAAAAGACAAGGCTGGGAATGCCTTTCTTCTTGACAACTGGCTTTATAAGTGCAGGAAATTGATTTATTTAAAAATAAATAAAAGAATTGGTTAATTTGCAGGGAAGGAATAGGAAAGTGTGTTCCTATTTGCAGTCCAAAGTGGTACAGACCAGACACAGGTTGAGAACCAGGTCATCCCGCTACCTATGTTAAACACTGGATTGGGTAAAGGAAAGGGACCCCTGACCATTAGGCACGGTCGCGGACGACTCTGGGGTTGCGGCGCTCATCTTGCTTTATTGGCCGAGGGAGCCGGCGTACAGCTTCCAGGTCATGTGGCCAGCATGACTAAGCCGCTTTTGGTGAAACCAGAGCAGCGCACGGAAACGTCGTTTACCTTCCCACTGGAGCGGTACCTATTTATTGTACCGTTTAATCTACTTGCAATTTGACGTGCTTTTGAACTGCTAGGTGAGCAGGAGCAGGGACCAAGCAATGGGAGCTCAGCCCGTCACAGGGATTTGAACCGCCAACCTTCTGATCGGCAAGCCCTAGGATCTGTGGTTTAACACACAGTGCCACCTGGGTCCCACAGCGATCAGCAAGAATGGGGACACTGGTGATGGAGAGAACTCTTCTCTCCTGTCCACTCCTCTCTCATCATCATGATCCCCACCCCAATTTTTCAGTCTGCAAATAGAATGCCAAACTGCACATGCTATTTTAGCTCTGCTTAATCCAGGACGCGGGTGGCGCTGTGGTTTAAACCACAGAACCCAGGGCTTGCTGCTCAGAAGGTCGGCGGTTCGAATCCCCGCGACAGGGTGAGCTCCCATTGCTCGGTCCCTGCTCCTGCCAACCTAGCAGTTTGAAAGCACATCAAAGTGCAAGTAGATAAATAGGTACCGCTCCGGCGGGAAGGTAAACGGCATTTCTGTGCGCTGCTCCGTTCGCCAGAGAGTAAGAGACAAAAGAAGATGAAGTTAATGGACTATGCAGAATTGGATAAGATGACAGGAAGAATTCGAAACCAATGGGACCAGGAATTTCTAAAAGATTGGACTAAATTTGAGATATATTTGAAAGATAACTGGAAACAGCAAATCACACTAATAAGCTTGCAGGAAGTTTTGTGAGGTTTATTTTAAGAAATATTACAGTAATAATTTTGGAAAACAATATTTGATGTTGGTTATTAAAAGTAATAGTGAAATATGAAATACAAGAAGAAGTTAAGAAAAGTGAAAATCTCGAGAAGTGGTTGATGGAAGTCAGAAAATTTGTATAACATATGAATGTTAAATGCGGTTTAAAAGAATGTATGCAAAAATCTTTAATAAAAATTATTTATATATATAAAAAATCTAGGATGCTCATGCTCTGTCCTTTTCCTATATTATGGGCCACGTTTCAGATTGTGTCAGGAAGGAGAGCTGATGTCTGCACCAAGGTACCTTTGGAGAGGGGTGCTGCAGGAGGCCACTTCCAGCATGCTGTGCTTGTGTCCCTGCAGATGTTCCTCTCTCAATGCCATCTCTTCAGATGCCTCTTAATCGGATGTGGTGGGTGCAGAGCACAGCAAAAGGCTTTCAGATGCAAAGCAGGCATAGAGGAGCAGCATATGGCTGGATGTGTCTGCGACGGAAAATGTAGGTTTTTGTTTGTTCAGAGGCTCAGGAAGCAGTCAAGACTGTGAGGCTGGGAAGATGGAGATGACGAGAAGGAGAGGCTTTCTTGCTTTTGACAGGGCTCGGAAACCTGCTTCTTGTTATTTCACATGGGGAGATTTATACATTTTGTTGAGGGGGGGGGAACTGAGGGTAACAGACACCCCCCCCCAAAAAAAATAATTGTGTGGATTTCATTTTTTTCATGTTGGAGTTTGCCTTTTTGACATGGAGAATTTTTTTATTCAAGAGGACTAAAAATCACATAAACATTTCTCTCTCTCTCTCTCTCTCTCTCTCTCTCTCTCTCTCTCTCTCTCTCTCCCAAGTCCTAAACACAAAGCTATATTCATGATCTCCTCCATGTCTATTAAAACAAACCAACAAACCCCAAACACAACATCATCATCATGATCTAAGCAGTCAAGCTCAGGGAAGCATCATGTTCCCTTAGGTCAGGGGTGCCCAAACTTTTTTCAAAGAGGGCCAGATTTGATCAAGTGAACATGCGTGAGGGCCGACAGAGTTTTGTTGAGCTTCTTTTAGTATTTGACCCTAAGAAATAAACATGCCCGCCTTAAGTCAACTATGCATGGCCAAAAAAAAAAATCTCCTGATTCCTATTTCTCATTTGTAGAGCAATGCTAGCTATGGAAAGTCAGCATGCTTACACTCGTGTAAGATATTTCTCTTCCAAACTCTGTTCAGGAGGAAATGATTTACATCACCCTTTGGGCAGCTAAATCAAAAGCACTGGGTAGTTGGCACATTTCTTGCATTTTTACAATTTGTAAGCCCGGTGGGTTTACCTTTGTCAAAAAGTGGGATACAAGCCTCCTAAATAACAATGAGTGAACACATAAATGATCTAAGGTTGAAAGCTAGCCTACACCCCTTTCACCTTGAGATGCTAGCTTTCCACAAACTTTTGGTCAGCATCCTGAAGTGGTATTGACCCAGAAGGGCAGAACAAATGCTGGGGTTTGTTTCGAGTGCTTTAAATGGTTCTCAGTAGCATAGTAGGGGAAGTTTGTCAGTAAGCCACAAAAGCACTTTGAAAGAAAAAAAGAAAAAAATGAGCAATTATGAAGCCAATTTGTAATTTGCTCCCCAGGGAAATCCCATAAGAGCTGTTAAAATAATAACAGCCCAAAGTTAATTGTGAATCAAATTGTTCTGACGATACGTTGTGTTTGACCTCTCGTTCAGTAGTCAGCCTCTTGAGCAATTGGGGAACGCATTATCAGAAAAGTACGACCAAGGGGAACTTGGTATGAAGAAAAAAATTGGCAGATTCAAGGATCTAGCGCTAAGGCTGTTAATGAGACACAGTGATTGTTATCATAATTCTTTGTTTTTATGTAATCAATTTACAGACTGTTGGCTATTTTTGAATTTTGAGTTTTACAGTAATAAGAGTTAAAATTCTAAAACATACAACAAAATTAATTCTCGGTAGTGGCACCCGTCCTGTGGAATGCCCTCCCATCCGATGTCAAGGAGGCAAAGAACTATATAACTTTTAGACAACATCTGATACAGCAGTCCTATATCGGAAAGTTTTTAATGTTTAATGTATTCCAATACAGCAGTCCTGTATCGGAAAGTTTTTAATGTTTAACGTATTTTTATGTTTTTATATATGTTGGAAGCCACCCAGAGTGGCTGGAGAAACCCAGTCAGATGGGTGGGGTACATATTATTATTATTATTATTATTATTATTATTATTATTATTATCATCATCATTATATCAAAACACAATATATAACTAGAAATACCATAGACCGAGAATGTCCAATACAGTGGTACCTCGGGTTACAGATGCTTCAGGTTACAGATGCTTCAGGTTACAGACTCCACTAACCCAGAAATAGTACCTCGGGTTAAGAACTTTGCTTCAGGATGAGAACAGAAATCGTGTGGCATTAGCTAAAGAGGTACCTTGGGTTAAGAACAGTTTCAGGTTAAGAACGGACCTCCAGAATGGATAACGTTCTTAACCCGAGGTACCACTGTATATTGCAACACTGAGGAGCATGATCCAGCAATTTAGAAATAGAAATAAATAGAAATACTTTATTGTCACTGTACCACATGTTTACAGTGAGATTAAATTTGCCATCAGGTAGTGCCTGAACAAAAACAAACAAACATGTTATTGCTTTTAGCAAACATCTAAAGCATGTTGCAGTTGGTTCCTCCTGGATATTAAAGGGGAGAGTGTTCCCAAGGGTAGGGGCCACCACTGGCAAGGCCCTTTTCTGCTAGATGACAATCTGCCAAACATTAATGCTGTAGAGCTAGATACATGGTGCACCTGCAGAAGTACAACCGGATGCCTTCATCTGCCCCAGCTGCAACAAAACACGTCTCTCCCATATCAGTCTCTACAGCCACAGCAGGCACTGTAACTTCCAACATTTGACTTCACTCCCAAAGCCGCACTCTTTCATTGTCTCCTGAGACAGACACAAGCTGCCAACTATGGCACAACCAACAAGGCAAGACCGTTGTTAGAAAATTCCAGACACAAAAAAAGAAAGTAATTCTTGACTCAGCGCATAGTTAAACTATGGAACTCATTCCCACAAAAGGCAGTGATGGTCGTTTGGGACTTTTGAGTTCGAGAAAAGGCAAGTAAGAGACAACAGGGTGGGAGTTTATGAAATGATGCACAACATGGAGAAAGTGCATAGGGAAAATATTTTCTCCCTCGTAACAATAGAAGTCAAGGGCATCCAATAAAGTTGAATGTTGGAAGATTTAGGACAGATAAAAGAAAGTACGTCTTTATGCAGTGCATAGTTAACATCAACGGTGTCTTTGAAATTTTTTACACATCGCTTGGGAAGACAGGCGAACTAATACCAGTGTACTGGATGAAGCAAAGATCACCAGTGTTAAAGCAATGATTCTTCAACATCAACTTCTTTGGACTGGTCATGTTGTGTGGATGCCTGATTATCGTCTTTCAAAGTAACTACTCTATTCCGAACTTAAAAATGGAAAGCATAATGCTGGTAGTCAACAAAAGAGGTTTAAAATCTGTCTCAAAGCAATTTTTTAAAAATGTAGTATAAACACCAACAATTGGGAAACACTGGCCTGCGAGCGCTCCAATTGGACAACAGCCTTTACCAAAGGTGTCATGGGTTTTGAAGACACTCAAACTCAGGATGCAAGGGAGAAACATGCTAAGAGGAAGGCACGCTTGGCAAATCCACACCGTGATTAACTTCTGCCCAGAAACCTATATCCCCACTGTGGAGGGATGTGTGGATCCAGAATTGGCCTCCACAGTCACTTACGGACTCATTGTTAAAACCGTGTTTATGGAAGACGATCTTACTTGGCTACGAGGGATCGCCAAAGAAGAAGAAGAAGAAGAAGAAGAAGAAGAAGAAGAAGAAGAAGAAGAAGAAGAGTTAACTATGGAACTCGTTCCCACAGGAGAAAGTGTTGTTGACCACATTGGATGGCTTTAAAAAGGGAGTAGGCACATTCATGGAACAGAGGGCTATCAATGGCTACTAGCCAATATGGCTGGGCTCTGCCTCCATGACTGGAAGGCAGAAATACTTCTGAATACCAGTTGCTGAAAACCACAAGAGGGAGAAGTGATCTTGTGCTCGAATCCTGCTTGCATGTTTCCCATAGGCTACTCTGAGAACAGGTTGATGGACTAGATGGGCCATTGCACACCTGGCAGGCTCTTCTTACTTTCTTTAAAGTACATTAGTGGAGGATTTATTCTGCTTTATTAACCTGCAGCGCTACCACATTATTGCTGCCCAGAAGAGAAAGTTCTAGGAGTGACCCTGCCGTCTGCTCTGCTATAGAACTAGTGAACCATTCTACTATAGAGCTATGGCTCTGCCCCTTATATTTTGATATTAAGAAGGTTTGTTCTGATTTGCTGGAGGGGTGTGTGTGTTTGTGTTGTTGTGTACTAAATCAGAAGAAAGGAAGGAAGGGAGGGAGGGAGGGAGGAAGGAAGGAAGGAAGGAAGGAAGGAAGGAAGGAAGGAAGGAAGGAAGGAACCATGCACTCCTCTCTGCTCTGTGCTTTTTTACTCTTCCACCAAGCACCATAATTACTTGTGTTCTTTCCCTACCTCTGCCATCTTTTCCAGAGAAAGTGAGAGGATGGATATAACTTGAGATGGAGCAGGAAGAGGTGTTTTCACCAAAAATGGAGGTGAGGAGCACAGAAGAAAGGGGGGAAAGTGGAGAAGTGTATGAACACAATATTGGTCTCCCATACGAATCAGACCCTCATCTTGCTTGCACCGTAAAGTTAAATATTGTCACAATAAAAGGTGCACTGTGAAAAGGAGATGGGGGGGGGATTTGATTTATAGCTAACAACAACAACAACAACAACCTGCACAGAATCAGATTTAGCACAAAGGAATCAGATTCACAGATGCAGGAAGTCAAAGTACAATGGATGATCAGATGCCACACAGGTTTGAATGTTTTCAAATAATGGCATAATTGAGAAGATGATTAGAGCAACAGTTTCAGCTAAGAGACCTGACACACTTTGAGAAGATAATGAGAATGGAGAAAGAAAATAGAGAAACCTCTAATGTTAGACACACATAAGACAAGAGACGGGAGGGGAACTGGGGAGAGGGAAGAGGATCAAAGCAAAGTGGATGAAATTGTTTCCTTTTTTATAGTCCTTTTCCTTTCTGATCCAAGCAAGGAAATACACATGCAGAAGAAAGCTTTTGATGGACATGTGTCAGTTATGGGATCAGGCATGTGCCTTTAAGAACATAAGAGGAGCCTACTGGATCAGACCAATCACCCATCTATTCCAGAATCCTGTTCTCATAGCGTCCCACCTGTGGGAAACCTGCAAGCAGGATTTGAACCCGACACCTCTTCCCTCCTGAAGTTTCCAGCAGCTAGTATTCCAGGCAGGGAAAAGCACTCAAAGAGGTTGTGGGGGGTGGCTTGTAGATGGGGAGTGGCCTAATTGGGGTCCTGAGGGCCAGATATAAAACCCCAGAGGGCCAAATTCAGCCCCTGGACCTGAGGTTTCCCACCCCTGCAATTAAATATTGCCCATTTCTGGTCCATCTTATTACATTTACGCCTCCTTTCTTGGTCTTAAACATAGCTGGCCAACTTTGCCAGAAGTGCGTGATAATTTATTTTATTTTCCTACTCTACTATAGTTGCTGCTTCTAGTAATCTTCAGCATATAGCGCAATGTACACAAGCAGCTGTTGCAATAAGGGCCTGTAATTCTCTAGAGCTCCTATTAACATTTTTCACATGTCAATAAAAAAGCAACACACAGACCTGTTATTGCAATAACTGCATTTTTTTATATTACTCCCGTATTTTCTACCTGCTATGGGAGGTCTAGCGTGCATGATAGAAGTTCCCTATTTCTTTCCTCCCCTCCCCCCCCAAAAATCCCACCTTTCTGTAAACAGCGTAATAAGTAACAGTTTTTAATGATATTTTGGAGGGGTGATAATGTGCGATTAGGACATTTCTTTATATCAGCTCTCTCATAAGCTAGTAGAGATTCATACACTTCTCTGCTATTTCCATACCTTTTACCAATTTTCAAAGTGTATCATTTCCCCAAAGCATTGTGCCAAACTTATATATAGTTTTTAAATTCTCCCGTTTCACAGTAATATCCTGGTGATAGCATTAGCCCAGGTTGTAAGGTGGGTGTTCCAGAGAGGACGGATGCCAAGGCATGCAGAGAAATCCTGCTTTTTAAAGAAAAACATTGCTTTCCCCAGCATAGCTGTCAACTTTCGGATTTGAAAATAAGGGATTTTCCCCAAACTTTCGGATTTGAAAATAAGGGATGCTGCGAGGGCGGTGCAATGGCTCCAAGTAGCCTCACCACCCTGTGCTCCAGAGGCTGCGCGCGAACGGGTGAGGGAAAGAGCGAGCGCATAGATGGCAGGCAGGCTGTCTGTCTGGTTGGGCGTGAGGGTCTGGCTGCACAAGGCATGCAAGCTCCGCCCCCAGTCGGTCTCAGGCTCCTTATTGGCAGCCGAGCAACGCAGCTGAGGAGCCTCCCTGGCCGGCAGGGAGGGAGAGGAGCTGCTTCCTTTGAAATCCGGGAAATTTAAGGGATATCAACAATCTGGGATAGCAGTGGGAAATGGCATTGGAATAAGGGAGTTTCCCACAAAAAAAGGGAGGGTTGACAGCTATGTTCCCCAGTCCCACCTTCCTGGAGAAAACAGCATCAACTGGCAGATGCCAAGGACTCCAGCTGTGCACTGTTCTCATGCAATATATGAGGAACGGCTGTAGGTCCCAGGGAGCAACTTTCTCCTCCCCTTCTCTGTCCTCGTATGCAGCAGCGAGCTGGTAGGAGGAATGTCAGATACCTAGCCTTGAGATTAATTTAGACGGAGACAACTGGAGAATTGGAATTAGAAACCAAGCATCAGCTTGGAATTGGGGGCGAGAAGCAAAATGCACTCTGGTGGTGCTGTGGTCTAAACCACTGAGCCTCTTGGGCTTGCTGATCGGAAGGTCGGCTGTTTGAATCCCCGCGACGGGGTGAGCTCCCGTTGCTCTGTCCCAGCTCCTGCCAACCTAGCAGTTCGAAAGCACGCCAGTGCAAGTAGATAGATAGGTACGGCTGCGACAGGAAGGCAAACGGTGTTTCCGTGCATTCTGGTTTCTGTCATGGTGTTCCGTTGTGCCAGAAGCGGTTTAGTCATGCTGGCCACATGCTGTCTGTGGACAAACGATGGCTCCCTCAGCCTGAAAGCGAGATGAGCGCCACAACCCCATTGTCACCTTTGCCTGGATTTAACCGTCCAGGGGTTCTTTACCTTTACCTTTTACCTGCAACCGAGAAACCGAGAGCAAATGAAAAAATCAGATTTACCCATTCCCACTCTCAGTCCAATTACTCCCTCCCAAGGCAGTTTCAGGCAGCAGTTTCCATCAGCCTCAGAAAGCGCTGCCAATAGTCGAGAATGATGTGTGTTGTAGTCCCGGGTTGGGTGAGGGTGCTCTGCATGGAAGTGAAACCAAAACGGAGGGCAATACATGTGAAAATGATCTAGGAGTCTTGGTAGACCACAAACTTGACATGAGTCAACAGTGTGATGCAGCAGCTCAAAAAGCCAATGCAATTCTGGGCTGCATCAATAGGAGTATAGCATCTAGATCAAGGGAAGGAATAGTACCACTGTATTCCGCTCTGGTCAGATCTCACCTGGACTACTGTGTCCAGTTCTGGGCACCACAGTTCAAGAAGGATATTGACAAGCTGGAACGTGTCCAGAGGAGGGCAACCAAAATGGTCAAAGGCCTGGAAACGATGCCTTATGAGGAACGGCTTAGGGAGCTGGGTATGTTTAGCCTGGAGAAGAGAAGGTTAAGGGGTGATATGATAGCCATGTTCAAATATATAAAAGGATGTCATATAGAGGAGGGAGAAAAGTTGTTTTCTGCTGCTCCACAGAAGCGGACACGGAGCAATGGATTCAAACTACAAGAAAGAAGATTCCACCTAAACATTAGGAAGAACTTCCTGACAGTAAGAGCTGTTAGGCAGTGGAATTTGCTGCCAAGGAGTGTGGTGGAGTCTCCTTCTTTGGAGGTCTTTAAGCAGAGGCTTGACAGCCACCTGTCAGGAATGCTTTGATGGTGTTTCCTGCTTGGCAGGGGGTTGGACTGGATGATTCTATGAGGGCTGGTCTCCATGCAATGGCTGTAACTCTGCAAACCATCCTTCTGCCTAGTTTTCCTTCTCGTGGGATGAGGAGGAACATCCAAGACCTTCTAGAGCTGGATTCATTCTGGCAGGCAACAGGAGGGAGCCATGTGTTCCTTGCTCTCATTTCTTATTTTCCTTCCAAAGATTACTCACTATTAAGATAACAACCTCACAGCCCCTCGGGCCAGTATGGCTCATCTGTTAAAAATAAATGGGAGAGGGAGGCAGTGTCTCACTGCTAAGCAGAAGTAATGCAGCTCAGAGATGATGGGAGACCCCCCATCAAGTTCAGCCAAGCAATTTCCTTGGCTGCCCAACACCATCTGCTAAATGTCACTTAAAGTTAGACCATGCTTTGCCTGCACTCTTGACCTCTGTCTTCCCCACCCCACCCCAAGCCCAAGGCTCCAAGATGGAGTCAAAGTACTATCGACACTTGTGCCCTCAGCCTTTTGGGGACTGAGTCACGACAGCCTTAGAAAACAGAACAGAAGCATTCAGTGAGATCACTAACTCGCAAGTAGTACCTACAGCACAACAGGACAGCCAGTGTGGTGTAGTGGTTAAGAGTGGTAGACTCGTAATCTGGGGAACCGGGTTCGTATCTCTGCTCATCCACATGCAGCTGCTGGGTGACCTTGGGTTAGTCACACTTCTCTGAAGTCTCTCAGCCCCACTCACCTCACAGAGTGTTTATTGTGCAGGAGGAAGGGAAAGGAGATTGTGAGCCGCTTTGAGACTCCTTCGGGTAGTGATAAAGCGGGATATCAAGTCCAAACTCCTCCTCCTCCTCCTCCTCCTCCTCCTCTTCTCCTTCTTCTTCTTCACAATGTTGGGATGTGGAGGTCCACCATTTCAGTGTTTTGGACACTAAACTATATGAGATAAAGCCACAAAATGACACTTGAAAACAGACCCTGCTTTGCAAGGGTCCCTATCCCTGCACAACATGGCTAAGATCAAAAACAGGGAGTGACAAATAATTTGGGGTGAGAGTTGTGTGTGCACCCTGGCAGACCCTCTAAGTGTCCCAATTTTCCAGGGACAGTCCCGGATTTATAGAATCCATCCCGGTTTCTGGTTTGATCCCAGAATGTCCTGCTTTACCTTAGGATGCCCCTATTTGCATCGGAGAAATGTTGGAGGGTATGGAGTTATGCAACCCCCAAGCCAAGGAGATAAATAACTATACAACCTTTAGAAGATATCTGAAAGCAGCCCTGTATAGGGAAGTTTTTTTATGTTTCATGTTTTTTTATGTTTTTATATATTTTGGAAGCTGCCTAGAGTGGCTGCAGCAGCCCAGTCAGATGGGTGGGGTATAAATAATAAAATTATTATCATCATCATTTATATTATTATTGTATAGGACACGGGTCAGCAAACTTTTTCAGCAGGGGGCCGCTCCACCGTCCCTCAGACCTTGTGGGGGGCCAGACTATATTTTTGGGGAAAATATGAACGAATTCCTATGCCCCACAAATAACCCAGAGATGCCGTTTAAATAAAAGCACACATTCTACTCATGTAAAAACACCCTGATTCCCGCACCGCCCACGGGCTGGATTAGAATACGATTGGGCCAGATCCGGCCCCTGGGCCTTAGTTTGCCTACCCATAGTATATGATATCCCCATTTTTATAATAATATAATACTAATAAAATTTTATTTATACCCCGCCCTCCCCAGCCAAGACCGGGCTCAGGGCGGCTAACAACAAGTATAAAAACAGTTGATTAAAATACAGCTTAAAAACAGAATTAAAAACAACATTAAAGTGCAGCCTCATTTCAGTAGAACTCAAATCAAAACTATTTGGTGAAGAAATCAACTCTTCACCAAGGCTGACTATCCAGACTGGCCCTACATGGGCCAGAAAAATGCCAGGGTCACACATTTGCAAGGTCAAGGATTAAGTCACAAGGCAGGATCAACAAGTAACCAAGAACACTGAAACATACCATTACATACCATTACCATTAACATACCATTACTTCTCGAAGCTACTAACATGAGTTTGGCCAAACTGCGAGAGGCAGTGAAGGATAGGCGTGCCTGGCGTGCTCTGGTCCACGGGGTCACGAACAGTCGGACACGACTGAACGACTGAACAACAACAACCATTGCTTAGGAAGACCTTGCTGCTCAAGCAGGGCTCTAATAGAATAGGAAGATTATTTTGTATTCCTACCCATCCTGGATGGGCAGAGTCAGTCCCTGGAGCCTGAAGGTACTTCACCGAGAAGCTGCCACCTGCAGTTCAGAGGTTCACCACATGAGGGAGCTGCACAGAGATCCAGCAATCCCTGGCAGCTATGGTGCAGGATGCTCCCAGTTAAAATATCCTTTTTGCCAAACCAGGTTAGCTTAGGCAAGGCAGCTTTCATCAGCCCACAGATGTGTATTATGGGCATAATAATTCTGATCTACCTTACCAGGTTGTTGGGAGGGGGAAAATGCCTGAGGATAATATGCATTTGAAAGGACCACATAATTATTGAGTGTTATTCATAGCTATTGTTGCAACAGAAGAATGAGAATTTTCGCCCATGTGCAAATTCTCAAGTCTGCCTTAAAATTTAGCTTTAGATGGCAAGTCTAGTTCAATAGTGGAAAGGGGTGGATATGTCAACATTGGTTTCTCGTTTATTTATTTTTATTTTTAATCTTATGTGGTTTTCTCATCCGTTCAAAATAAGTTTGCATCTTTTAGGATGAAGGCCTTTTGGGAAATGATATATAATGAAATGAAAAGAGTGTTGAAAAACACTTTTGTTAAAAAACCAGAGGCCTTCTTACTGGGTATGGTCAACCAGGAGATACCAAAGGAAGATCACACTTTTTTATGTATGCCACAACAGCAGCAAGAATATTGATTGCAAAATATTGGAAGACAAAGGACTTACCAACCATAGAAGAATGGCAGATGAAATTGATGGACTATATGGAACTTGCCGAGCTGACTGCGAGACTCCGCGACCAGAGGGAAGAAGCGGTGGAGAAAGAATGGAAGAAATTTAGAGAATATCTTAAAAAACTATTGTAAAATTTAGAGATAAGATAATGCCAAAAGATAAGCAATTTACAGATTAGAATTTAGAATGATTAAATGGAAGTATGATATATGTATAGATAAGTTTAGGACAGTACTTGAGGAATAGAAATTTAAGTGATATAAGTGATAAGCTTTAATAAGATAATAATGAGTTAAGATAAGGAAATAGAACTAATAGTAAAAATAGAACAGAATATTAGAACTTAGTATAAAGCGATGAGAGGAAATTGCTAAAGAGAATAAATATATACATTGAAACGCAGAGGGAAAGACAGGAGGAAGTCAAACCAAAATGTAAAGGAAAAAAGAATGGAATTATTTTTTTTGTATGTGTGTGTATTTGTAGTATTGTATTATTAGTTGTGTTATGTAATGTTTGTCTTTTATATCATTTATGTGTAAAACCCAATAAATATGAATTTATTTATTTATTTTAAAAAAATCAGTTGGCATCTTTTAAAAAGTTCCCAGTGAAAATTAATCAGCATCCGATTGCAAAGTTCTCCTGTTATACACATTTTATTGTTGCAATTTTGCCTACTGTAATGCGTGCATATACATACATTGCCCTGGTATACTTGTTTGAATGCAACTCTTGGCTGGCAAACTGAATTGCATATTTCAGAGAAAGGCGAATCTCAACGAATGGCTGCGTTTTGGTTCACATGTTTTTTCGGGATGGACGAATTAGTGAAGTTTGCCTTTAATCTGAATCGAATACTCCCCTCATCCCCATTCAGATGGGTAAAATGGGAACCAAACATGGCATTTAGCTTGTGTAAAGCAACTATTTCCATCTCTCAATCACATATGGAAACTTGATGGATGGCCAAATCAGCCAAGAGCCAAAGCTCCTTCCAATATGTTCATTGATGAGTTCCTCCAGGACTAGGAGAAGGGGGTGGGTTGAGACGGAGTTGTCAAGGAGATAATGTCATGGCTCATTATGAAGCCAGATTGGCTTTGGAGGGGCTAAATAGCCAAAAGAAAATTGTAATCACCCTCCAATAAACACATCACTCGACTCGGGAGGAGTATTTAAGGACAGGCTGGGCTGGTCATAATGAGAAGATTATTTTGGCAATGAAAACAAGCCCCTCGGTTCCAAAGTGTCGCTTGCTATTTAATCAGAAGAAAGAACACAGTGTATATTGTCAGAGATCGGCTACACTTCCACAGTTCCGTCCAAGATCCCGGTTACTGAGAAATGGCAAGGGTAGTACGAGATTGGCCGAAGAAGCTCATTGCCATCCTTGACTTCTTTAATAATAATAATAATAATAATAATGAATAATAATGAATAATAATTTATTATTTATACCCCACCCATCTGGCTGGGTTTCCCGCTTCTGGCAAACCAGAGCAGCGCACGGAAATGCCGTTTACCTTCCCGCTGCAGTGGTACCTATTTATCTACTTGCAGTTTGATGTGCTTTCAAACTGCTAGGTTGGCAGGAGCAGGGACCGAACAACGGGAGCTCACTCCATTGCGGGGATTTGAACCGCTGACCTTCTGATCGGCAAGCCCTAGGCTCTGTGGTTTAACCCACAGCGCCACCCATGTCTTTGGAGGAGAAGCAGGCTAGCAATTCAGCCAACCGACCAATCCTGGCAATTTTCAAACTTTGTTCCAGGCAGTGACCACCACAGCTTCTTATAAGTGAAAAGGCCAGTAATGGTAGGTCTCATTAAAGGCTTGGAGGACACACCAGGCAAGAATCTAGACAAGAACTTATCGTCTCTCGCAAATGAGAGTAGACCAGCAGCAGGAAACTCCCGATTCCTCCCAGATATAAGTCCAGCACCACCTAGTGACTAAACTGACAACGTTCCCTGAAAGACAGATTGTTCAGTGCTGCAGATTCTTCCATGCAATGTGCTGCTGCAGGAGAGTGTGGGGTGTTTTCTACAATATATTCTCAGTTCATAAAGGCTCAGCAGGCCTGAGGACACCCTAGAACACTTCCCAGAATCATAGAATTGATGAGTTGGAAGTGACACTGAGGGTCATCTAGTCCAACCCCCTGCAATGCAGGGATTTTTTTTTGCCCAACATGGGGCTCAAACCATACCCTCCAACATTTCTCCAATGAAGACAGGGACGTCCCATTCCATAATGATAATTTTACGATTTATGCCCCACACGTTTTCCTAGGTTGCCCCAGCCACAGGGGGCAGCTTCCAACATACATAAAAACATAATAAAACATTGAACATTAAAAAACACTTCCCTATACAGGATTGCCTTCAAACAGTTTGGGGCTCAGATAACTCCATACCCCCCAACATTTCTTCAATGAAAATAGGGACATCCTAAGGAAAAGTGGGACATTCTGGGATCAAATTAGAAACCAGGATGGCTTCTCTAAATCAGGGGCGTCCCTGGAAAATAGGGGCACTTTGTGGGTCTGCTCAAATCCATGACCCTGAGATTAAGGACTCAGCTAGACTGGTAAAGAAACAGTGATTTATATGTGTTGTATATGCGATATATGGGACGCGGGTGGCGCTGTGGGTTAAACCACAGAGCCTAGGGCTTGCCGATCAGAAGGTCGGCGGTTTGAATCCCCGCGACGGGGTGAGCTCCCCAGAGTCGGTCACGACTGGACCTAATGGTCAGGGGTCCCTTTACCTTTTTTATATGCGATATAATATTGTGCCACCAGATGGCGACGTGGATTCCCATTTTTCTCTACCTGTTTTCCCTGTTTAAATTTACAACGCTTTAAACTGAAACGCTTCTTTGATGTGTCTAGGTCCAGCCTAAGAGTCTCATGCTATACCGACTGAGCTCAATCCTCAGTAACATATGAAGTTCCCAGCAGGGGTGAGAAACGTTTGGCCTGTGAGTTCCCACACCTGGCGCCATATGAAGAATCGGGAGTTTTAGGGAAGTTCCCAATTATTCCTTTGCTAGAAGAGCTGATTGATAGTTCTGGCATTAAACCCCAGCGGAATTGGCTGCACTAGAGGATTCCCCAGTAGGAACTTTCTCGTGTAGCTGAGGAAGCGCAGCACTTTGCAAGCGCCGACAATCAACTGATCATCGGTGCCTGGAAAGTCCTGTGATTTGCAAAGGGCTGCCAGTCAGCAGGAAGATAGAGGAGATGGAGAGCTGGCCAGCTGGCCATTTTACAGGGATACCCAGGTACTCTTTTAGAGACCTGTCATTGTGGAGTTTTCCCTGGAGGATGGAAGTTTCAAATGCACCGAGTCAATCAAGGAATCGCTAGAAAATGGGAACTAGTTGCTGTACGGAGAGCACTCGTTTCATTCACGCACAATAACTCCAGGTGCCTGTTCACCATTTTCTCCCTCAAACTGCCTTCAAGATGTGCAGTTATAACAAGGGAAAATGGAGCTCCCCCAGCTATTTATCATTGCAACATTACATCCCACTCTTAAGAACACTGATTGAAAAAGACTTCAGGGTAGGAAGGAACGGGGAAGCACAATTGGCTTTCCGGCACAACATCAGCAGAGAAGAATGGATTTTAAAAGGAGATGGATAGATATCTGTTGTTAGAAAAGCAAGCTGCTTCAAAAACACCAGGGATTACCTATGAACAAAAGGCCTACGAAGAAAAGCCGGCATTGGATTAATCTGATGTCGGACAATTCCCTTCAAAGAGCCCAAACGTGTTGTTGTTTTCATGTTTCCCATGCCATGTTGATTTTTCTTCTTCTCTATGCTTGATGTAGTAGTAAAGGTACCCAAGTAGTAGTAAAGGTAAAGGTGTAGCAGTGGCCCAAAGGGACCCAATTAATGTGATAATGTGAATCCCTATAAATCAGTGAATATGCCTCTAAATAGAAGATGATAACCTGTTGCTTTAAAGAAACTGATGATTTAGCAAAAGAGGCCTTCCCTACTGGAAAGTACAGCAAATACGTCAATCACACAAAGATGCCCTTCATTAGCTAGAACATAAGTTGATACATGCACAAAGAGCTAACACAGGTTCCCAACACGCATACTAACAAAATGTAACAGATCTCTGACACTTAGCAATGCTTATTGCGCCTGCGTATTAAATTAGGTAATGGACATGCGTACTAAACTAATATGAGGTAATGATGAACTTTATTGGTTAATTTGAAATCCTTTGTTTGAAATGTAATAAATACACCTGCCCAGACCTTTGGGCGGGGTTGCAGATTTGGGAATGATTCCGCTGTAACCTATTGCTTTGCAATAAACAATAATGGACTCCTAGCTCCTAAAGTCTCTGAGTTTTATTGGCGTAAGCTCAGAAGATAGGCCTTTCCGGCCATTGCAACAAAGGGACCCCTGACCATTAGGTCCAGTCGTGACCGACTCTGGGGTTGCAGCGCTCATCTTGCACTATTGGCCGAGGGAGCCGGCATTTGTCTGCAGACAGCTTCCGGGTCATGTGGCCAGCATGACTAAGCCGCTTCTGGCGAACCAGAGCAGCACACAGAAACGCCGTTTACCTTCCCGCCAGAGCGGTTCCTATTTATCTACTTGCACTTTGACGTGCTTTTGAACTGCTAGGTGGGCAGGAGCTGGGACCGAGCAACGGGAGCTCACCCCGTCGCAGGGATTCGAACCGCTGACCTTCTGATCAGCAAGCTCTATGCTCTGTGGTGTAACCCACAGCACCACCTGGGTCCCTCAAGTAGTAGTAGATGCATACAAAATGTGCATTTTATGGATGATTTAAGAGTCTTGTTATCGCTAGCTATTTCCTCTACCCTAATTGGGGGATGATCTGGATTAAATGAAACCCAACTATGAAAAATCATAGCATTTTCATCAATCGGACACCTAGGATGCATTGGAAAGCATTCAGAAGCATTTTGTATGAAAAGTGCCCAGAACATGTGTCCAAAATACAACTGGACGGAAAGAAACAGAATAGCATGCAGCTGGTCAGGAAAGGATGGAACAGAACTGCAGAATTTGCTCACAATAATTTGCTCACAATAATTTTATTGATTTATTACTCACCCTTTATCCTAAAGCTGTACTACCAAGGACAGGATGGGGTTGTGCAGAGTTGTTAAGGCAGCAGAGAGCATTGTTGGCTGCTCGCTCTCCACCTTAGAGCAGATTGATGCCATGAGGTGCCACAGAAAGGCACTGGACATAGTGAAAGATCCATCGCATCTTGGTCACCGTCTCTTTGAACTTTTGCCATCGGGACGGAGATACAGGACGATGACAACAAGAACAAGCTGTCTTAGAAACAGCTTCTTCTCCAGAGCGATCGCGGCCTTGAATGGAAAGCCTGGACTTTGAAGTCATCTAATCTTACCTGTTATGTTTTATCATTGTATGGTTTTAATCAGTGTTTTTGTAGTTGTTTTGTCTTTGCGTGGAGTGCCCTATCTGGGTGGATGGAGCAGCCAAGTAATTTCGTTGTCCCCGAAGGGGACAATGACAATAAAATATATTCTATTCTATTCTATTCTTCTATTCTAAAGTCAGGGCAGATTGCAACATTAAAACATGAGTTGAAAACAAGGGTCAGAACATAAGAAGAGCTTTCTGAATTAAGCCAATGGCCCATCTAGTTCAGCATCTTGTCCTCACAATGGCCAATCAGATGTAGTGATGGCCGCCATCTTGGATGGTTTTGAATGAGGTTCATACAAATTCATTGAGGATGGATGCATTGGTGGTTGCTAGCCTTGAAGGCTGTGTTCTCCCTTCAACATCAGGGGCAAGATGTCTCTGAACACCAGTTGTTGTGTATTACATGTGGGAAGAGTGATGCCTCACTCATTTGCAACCTTCCAATAGGCATCTGGTTGGTCGCTATGGAAACAGGATGCTGGATTAGATAGGCCTTTGGTCTGATGCTGCAGAGATCTTTTTATGCTCTTATGACTGTGCCATTAAGTTAGCTACTCAACCCTTCTTAGGAAATCTCATCTTCCTCCTACCATCCTTCTAATGTTTTAGAATTGCCAACCTATTTCTCTAAAAGTCTTACTCTTTCTAAACTTCCAGTATTTCCTCATTTTCCTCCTGGTCTCTGTGTCGCCCTACCCACAATCTTCTGAACCCTTCAGATTCTGCCAATATCCCTTTCAAGGGAATGAGCTTCCTTAAAACAACCTGATCGCCTCTTCCTGAAAAGGCAGCTGTTCTTAAGGTTCACTGGGTAGGAAAATTGCAATTAGGAGAATAAAGGGAATCACTGACTGAAAAATACGGATAGAAAACAATAAATGGCCTATTGTCAGCAGGAATTCGGAGCTAACCCTAAAAGAGGATCAGGTACCTTGTAAAGTCTTAGTGGTGATTTGAAAGAGGAATAAAAATATTTATGTATAAGCATCACTCTGTCGATTGCGACTGAATGCCTGGAGGCTAAAGAATGTATGGCTCAGAGACAGATAAACTGAGCTGGAGCTGGCTGTGTTACTGTAGAGAATGCACTCATACAAAGCTGGAACTAAAACTTTAGGGAGATGTGTGACTTCTGCTAAAAACCAGACCCCCACATCTCCTCGTTCAGTACCGTGAGGCTGCATCAGCTGAAGTCTAGTGCACAGATCAAGGGAAGTAAGAGTACTACTCTTGGTCAGACCCAGTGCCGGATTTACGTATAAGCTAAACAAGCTATAGCTTAGGGCCCCACTCTCTTGGGGGGCCCCAAAAAATGTAAAGGAAAAAACAACTGGATGTACATTTCCAAAATATAAGATAAACAACAAGTAAAATAAAACTTACACACAGCAACAGTGTTTTGTGTTGTGTAGGCTCCTATGATGCAAGTCATGGGCCCCGGCTGCTAGCCTGCTCCCTAAAATATCGCTGGTTTGCTCATTTCTATATATAGGGTGCCTACATTCTGCATGGACTGGTTGCATGGCAACATGCACAAATGGCTTGAGATGCCTATTAGGTCCATAAATCACCATATAGCATATATTCAACACAGAAAACAGTTACAGGTAGGTAGCCGTGTTGGTCTGCCATAGTCAAAACAAAATAAAAAATAAAAAAATTCCTTCCAGTAGCACCTTAAGGTGCTACTGGAAGGAATTTTTTTTTATTTTTTATTTTGTTTTGACAAAAAACAGTGACACTTTGTTGTTGACAAAGGACAGCTGGACATAGAAAGGGCCCCATTATCTTCAGTAGCTACGGCCTCATCAAACCTAAATCAGACCCCATGAGTCCTGTGTCCAGTTCTAGGCACCTTAGCCTTGCCATATGTCCTGGAAATTCCAGACATGCCAGAAAATGGACGCCTAACATGGTGTCTGGGGGGGATTTTTAAACTTAGAGATATGTCAGGAATTTCTAGGATGTATGATAATCCAGGTTCCCCCCCCCCCAGTTTTCTGGTTGTTGTTTTTCCCTTCATTTTTTTGGTTGTTTTTTTTTTTAAATTATGGGGGAGGCTGCTCCCCGGCGACAGTGGAGTAATGGAGCTAACCAGGGGTGGGGAGGGCAGTTCACACCAGGTGTCACTTTTTTTGGGGGGGGTGCAGCGTATTATTTACTTATTTAGCAATATATGCTCCCATCATGCCTCCATCCCCATATCCACCCGGCTTCGGGGGGCGGGGCTCAGACTCACCCTGAACAGCTAAAATGTTACTGAGAGGCCATTGGGAGATTGCTGGAGCAACTCTTGGGTTGGGGCAACTGGTTGAAATGTTTTAAAATGTTTTCGGCGCTTCTTAAGATGGCAGTGGGCAGAGCTTCCTAAAATAAGAATAAAAAACCCTCCCTCAACAACTTTGGTTAAAAAAACAAAGCACAACAGTTTTGTTGGTTTCCTAAAAAAAAAAATCTCAACAACTTTGGGGGTGTTGGGAATTTCCCTTTTTGAAATATACCAAGATGATCAAGGTTCTGTAAAACCAAGCTTTATGAGGAATGGTTGAGGGAGTTGGGTATATTTATCCTGGAGAAGAGGAGATATGATAGTCACCTTCGCCTGTTTTCAAGGTAAGGCCCCAAATAAGAAGGGCATATTTGCATTTCGGGAGATTCTTTCTTCCTCTCTTTCTTCCTCTCTGACAAATGTTCACAAATACTGATCAACTTTTCTCTTCCTTCACAGGGCATCTGATCACATCACCCAATGCACGAGAAACCAAAGTATTCAGGCCATGCATCAATGTCAACTTCAGTGAATATATTGCATTAAAAAGTGTTGTAGCCAATAAACACTGCAATTATATAAGAAGGAGAAGATTTAGTGGTTTCTGCTGATTGGTGATTGTGACTGTGCTTCCTTCACTTGAGGGCCTGACGTCTGACCTCTGAATATGGATTTCCCCTGCTCTTAATAGCTTTTTAAATCCCATTCTATCATAAAGTAGCTTCTGCACAGAACTCTTGACACTCTGATTCATTTTGGTGGGTGGGGAAGAGGTGTACTTTACTGTAATGCCACAGCACAGATCCTGAATTCTGATCTGAACCCAGAGACCAAGGGCACAGTGCACTCTCAAAATCATCCTCTTTGGGGAGGTGCAAGAGGAACATAAACCCTGCACTGATCAGGTGCAGTCTACTCTAGATGTTGGTGTCCTCCAGATGTTTTGAATAGAAGAATTGGATTTGATATCCCGCTTTAGCACTACCCGAAGGAGTCTCAAAGCGGCTAACATTCTCCTTTCCCTTCCTCCCCCACAACAAACCCTCTGTGAGGTGAGTGGGGCAGAGAGACTTCAGAGAAGTGTGACTAGCCCAAGGTCACCCAGCAGCTGCATGTGGAGGAGCGGAGACGCGAACCCGGTTCTCCAGATTACGAGTCTACCGCTCTTAACCACTACACCACACCTTCTATCATCCCTGACCATGGGTCTGCAGACCCGCTAAGTGCAACTATTTTCCAAGAACAGTCCTAGATTTGCAGAATCTGTCCCTGTTTCTGATTTGATCCCAAAATGTCCTGGACTTGAGGTGAGGCAAACTCACAATTAAACGGGTCCCAAGTTGTTAAGGACTTTATATACTAATAGCACATCAAGGCCCCAAACCTTCCCCCATTCTTGAGAATAAAACACATGGACACCAGAATTTGGTTTAATGGGATAATTAAGGCCACATCTTTATTGGTTACAGATGTGAGCGGTATTGGCTTAGGCATTGGAATTGAACTGACTATGTCTGACTCCTACCCGCCATGCAGGGAGTCCAGTAAGGGTCAACCACCAGTAGGGGGAGCCCTGTTGATGTACATCAACTAGAGCTCCCCCAGGGTCCCCGATGGGGTCGTGGCATGGCCCTTGCCCATACCCAGTCTTTGGACGAGATCCGCACCCCCGGACCCCTTTAACGGAATACCCTTAAAGAGGCTTGACAGCCACCTGTCAGGAATGCTTTGATGGTGTTTCCTGCTTGGCAGGGGGTTGGACTGGATGGCCCTTGTGGTCTCTTCCAACTCTATGATTCTATGATTCTAGGATTCTAGGAGGGGCAGGTGAAGGCCACAACCTCCCCTCCCATAACCAGGTTTTACCAATGCCTAACTGCCAAACCTTACAAAGTTTTGACGATTGCCACGAGGCAGGCGAAAACCACATGGCTGGTGCCAATTTACCAAGTGGGAAAATTCAACAGGCGACCAACCGCGGTCCATAGCAAGGCCAAGAAAATAGGAGTGTGGGAGATCTGACGATGTAGGAGGAGGAAGAGAGAGCTCCCCCAGCTGTGCAGCTGTTTAAATAGCCCTAGCCATGCCCCCCAGATGACCGGATTGGTTGGCTGGGAGCTGTGACACAGCCGAGACTCCCTGTGATGTGGGAGGCATTGCCCCCCACTGTACACGGGGAGAGCAAATGGCCTGACTGCAACCCCCCCCTGGGATGGGGAGTGGATTAGTAACCAGGGGCGTAGCGAGCCGCTTGGCTGCCGGGGGTGGCAAGCCAAGCGGCACCCCGGGGGGCGTCACAACGCATGCGCACGGAGCGACGCCCCGCATGGACATGCGCTGGCCTGGGCGGAGCCACGGAGGCGAGGGGCGGGCCAGCGAGGAGGGGTGTCATGACGCCCCTCCTCGCTGACCCGCCCCTCACCTCCATGCTGCGGCTCCGCAGGCCAGCCAGCGGCGAAAAAGCCGCTGAAAGGGGGGGAGGAAAACAAAGCAGGGGCTTTCCCTGGGCAGAACCGCGGCATGGAGGCGAGGGGTGGGTCAGCGAGTGTCACCCCCCCAGGGCGGTACCCGGGGTGGCCTGCCCCCTACGCCCCCTCGCTCCACCCCTGTTTGTAACATCTTGAATCTGGCTCAATAGCTGGTGGGGCTATTTAACTCTTTCTTTTCCTGCCTTTTGTTCAGTTGTTCCACTTCAGCCACTTACTCCCCGTGGGTAAGAAGAAACTGGGTCCTTGCGTGATTCACCTCCTGTTGGGGAAGTGAGACACTGCTGGAGGGGAAAGGGGTATTCACCACCTCCCCACCTGACCTTCTTCCACTTAAGACTTTTGCCTTTCCCAGGTTCCCTTTTGTTGGGAGAAAATTAATGAAACGATCATGAAACTGCTTGCAATGTGAAGTTTTGCCAGTGGTGCTGTATGTTTTAGAGGCAGTCATCATTGACTGGTTCACTGATTGATTAAGTGATCAATCGGAAAACTCTGCATTTCCTTAGATTATAACCAGGGGTCCGCAATGGCTTTCCTCTGTTTTCTTGGAGACTGGTGTGCGTATTTAGGTCACCTTCTTTTTTAATTACAAAAGACAACGATTTCGGCGACTGCAGATGGGAATACTCTGCCCCACAATCTGCCGTCCCAAATTAACATGTACCACCAAATGAAGCCTTGCCCCTCCGAATGTAACCTGTTCCTCTTCTCCATGGAAACCAATAGAATCTTTCACGCTATTCATTTGTATGGAACAGGCATGCCAAAATAACGCTTAATGGCCCAACAGCTTGCGCAGTTAAGCCCTGCATACAAATAATGGGGGGGAAATGCCTGCAAGGCAGCTAGCTGTTTCTTCAGGATCCGTAACTGCAGCAGACCAAGTGAAATGAACAGACCCCACCTAGAGTCCTGCATCTAGTTGTGGGTACCAGAGTTTAAGAAGGATATTGACAGCCTGCTGAGGAAGGCAACCAAGATGGTCAAGGGTCTGGAAGCCAAGCCATAGCTTTTTTGGCGGGAAATTCCCTTATTCCAGCGCCGTTTCCCGCTGCTATCCCGGATTGTTAGATATCCTGTAAATTTCCCAGATTTCAAAGGAAGCAGCTCCTCTCCCTCCCTGCCGGCCAGGGAGGCTCCTCAGCTGCGTTGCTCGGCTGCGTTGCTCACCAATAGTTACAGAGAATAGGATGTCATTAGACAACAGCACTGTTTGTGCTTTGCTTGCATGTAAAATCAACCACTCTGGCCCAGCCCACAAATCCACTCCTTCCAAAAGAGTGTTAAAGGATGCAAAGCCTGCAACACGTTTGTATAAGTCATTAATGGATGCCAGAGAGCCAAAAGAGTGAACCTGATCAATCCCCCCATGAAGAATTGACGCTTTTGAATTGTGGTGCTGGAGTCCCGTGGACTGCAAGAAGATCAAACTGATCCATTCTGAAGGACATCGGCCCTGGCTGCTCATCGGAAGGACAGATCCTGAAGCATCGCATGAGAAGAGAAGACTCCCTGGAAAAGAGACCCTGAGGTGGGGAAAGATGATGGTGTGTAGCCTGGTGTAAATTAATTTGTAGCCTGGGGGGATTACCATGGCGTGGACTGTCCCCGAGAACCGTAGACTGTCCCCGGGACAGGTGAGGCTGCTGATCCCTTATTTTCAAATCCGAAAGTTGACAGGTATGAGCCAAGCCTTATGAGACACGGTTGAAGGAGTTGGGTATTTGTAGCATGGAGAAGAGAAGACTGGGAGGTGATACAATAGACATCTTGAAATCTTTGAAGGGCTGTCATGTGGAAGATGGAACAAGCTTTTTTCCTGCTGCTTCAGAAGGCAGGATCCCAACCAATGGATCCAAATTACAAGAGAGGAGATTCCAACTCAACATTTGGAAGAACTTTCTGAGGGTAAGAGCTGTGCAACAGTGGAACAGAGGACCTCAGAAGGTGGCAGGCATGCCTTCGTTGGAGGTTTTTTAACAAAGTTTGGATAGTAATAATAATAATAATAATAATAATAATTTTTTATTTGTACCCCGCCCATCTGGCCGGGTCTCCCCAGCCACTCTGCGTGGCTTCCAACAAATATAGCCGCCTGCCAGGGATTATTTAGCTGTGCCTTCCACATTGCAGGTGGGTGTTTGAACCTAAGAAACTTATTTATACTATGATGGACCATTAATCTATCTAACCTGAAATTGATGACTCTTTCAAGACTGAAAGCAAGAGATGTTTGCAGCCTTCACAGTCATGTTGACTGGAGATGCCCAAGAGTGGACTGGAGACATTCTTCATGCAAAACATGTGTTCCACCATTGAGACCCTCTTGCATTTTTAAAGAGAAAAGCAATTAATAATAATCTTTAAAAACACAAAAACAAAGATGTTAAGAAATGTGCTGTTGAAGTTAATTTTAGTTTGGCTTGTCTCTGGAAGGCTACAAAGCTGTCTTCTACTGAGTCAGACCATTGGGCCATCTATATCAGGGGTCAGCAAACTTTTTCAGCAGGGGGCCGGTCCACTGTCCCTCAGACCTTGTGGGGGGCCAGACTATATTTTTTTAAAAAAATCAATGAATTCCTGTGCCCCACAAATAACCCAGAGATGCATTTTAAATAAAAGCACACATTCTACTCATGTAAAAACACCCGGCAGGCCCCACAAATAACCCAGAGATGCATTTTAAATAAAAGCACACATTCTACTCATGTAAAAACACCCGGCAGGCCCCACAAATAACCCAGAGATGCATTTTAAATAAAAGCACACATTCTACTCATGTAAAAACACCCGGCAGGCCCCACAAATAACCCAGAGATGCATTTTAAATAAAAGCACACATTCTACTCATGTAAAAACACCAGGCAGGCCCCGCAAATAACCCAGAGATGCATTTTAAATAAAATACACATTCTATGCATGTAAAAACACGCAGATTCCTGGACCATCCGCGGGCTGGATTTAGAAGGCAATTGGGCCGGATCCGGCCCCCAGGCCTTAGTTTGCCTACCGATGATCTATATTGTCCATATTTTCTCTTTTTGTTCTTTCAATTTCCCCACAGGCCCCCCAAAATACATTACGAAAACCTGCATTCCATTACACAAACCACAACTTATAACAATATACATCTGTAAAACACGTTCTTATTAAGTGATACACAATTTAGTATAAACCTTTGGAACTGGTCCTTGTTTTTTCTGGATAATTTGTAAACAAAACGCAACTCCCCCGTTCTCCCACAAAAGTATATTTGTGCTTTGCTCCTCTTGCCAGTCTTGCTTAGTGACTCCATTTTTCTGCACGGTGCAGAAGTTTTGGTACCCATCATAGAATCGTAGAATTGGAAGGGATACCAAGGATCATCTAGTTCAACACCGTGCAATGCAAGAATCTTTTTGACCAACATGGGACTCAAACCCATAACCCTGAGATTAAGAGTCTCATGCTCTACCAACTGAGCTGTCCCCCTCCAGTTCACTTTCAATTTATTGACTGTGAGATTTGGCATTTACAGTCTGGCAGAGGAATCTGTCCATGACCAGTGATGTCAGATGGTGGTAAAAATGACTGACATCACTTCCTGTCTAGGCAGTTAAACGCAGATCTGGACTTCCTGTCTATGCACCTGGATTGGGGCTTTCATGACAGGAAATGATATGAGCCAGTATTTAGCGAGCTTGTTGAACAGTACTTTATTAACTCTATTATTGCTTAAGTATTGATTTGCACATGACAAGGGTGCATTCATCTGCTAATTTGTCTGACAAATTAACTCAGCAGTGCCATTGAACTGCTGTTTACCCTGATGATGCTCGAACTTGTTTGTGGAAAATACGAGTTGGCATGGCTTCTCCTTCCTTAAAATATCTCTGCTCTGCAGTCTGTTGTGCCCAGTTTCTCCCAAGAGCTGGCAAGGGTTGGTGGGCATGTTGCCCAGCTCAGAGCTCTGTAGGGAGCCTCTGAATAGTGTGAATAATGAGAAATACACAAAAGAAGGGATTTTAAAATGCTCCGGTTTGGGGGAGCTACTAAGAACATTCCTTGAGCTTGCATAACACAAGAAAAAGAGAGAGAATGAAATCTTGGCAAAATTGGGTAGAGGCGCCATCAATGTATAATGATTGGACAATCTTATCAAAGCCTGGTTGACTTCTGTCAAGTTTAGGGTTTAAATCAGTGGAAACTCTTTAAGGGCACATGGTGTGTGGGTGTAGGCAAGGTGTCGGGTCCTATTTCACCGCTTGAGGCAAAAAAGGAATGTGCCACTGACCCACTGCTGCCACCCAGCACCTCTCTTGTCTGTGTTGTGTAGTGACAATCGCAAAACACAGGCCGCAGTTTCTGGTGATGTCAGGTGTGGAGGATCATCTCCTCCCCCGGTAGCATCAAAGGCAAGAAGCACAAGCAAGTTTGTATTTATGGTTCTTATTCAGTCATCTGGGTGTAAGACAAAAAATCAATGTCTCCACACAAAGGTGACATTGCCTACTCTGAGTCCCTCCTCTTCTGTCCCCAACAACATCCTGAATACCTACAGGAAGTCTTAGGAGTCACACTTCTCTGCATCCTCTGTTCTTGAATGCAGAGTGATCGACGAGCCCTTGGAGAAGGCAGATCTCCCAGATTCTCCAGGGAGGTCTCTGCTGGCTGCTCTCTCACTCCCTCAGTGTGGTGTAGTGGTTAAGAGCGGTGGACTCATAATCTGGTGAACTGGGTTCGCTTCCCCGCTCCTCCACATGCAGCTGCTGGGTGACCTTGGGCTAGTCACACTTCTCTGAAGTCTCTCAGCCCCACTCACCTCACAGAGTGTTTCTTGTGGGGGAGGAAGGGAAAGGAGAATGTGAGCCGCTTTGAGACTCCTTCGGGTAGTGATAAAGCGGGATATCAAATCCAAACTCTTCTATTCAAAACATCTGGAGGACACCAACATCTAGAGTAGACTGCATCTGATCAGTGCAGGGTCTATGTTCCTCTTGCACCTCCCCAAACAGGATGCTTTTGAGAGTGCAATGTCCCCTTGGTCTCTGGGTTCAGATCAGAATTCAGGATCTGTGCTGTGGTGACCTGCTGGGTGACCTTGGGCTAGTCACGCTTCTTTGAAGTCTCTCAGCCCCACTCACCTCACAGAGTGTTTGTTGTGGGGGAGGAAGGGAAAGGAGAATGTGAGCCGCTTTGAGACTCCTTTGGGTAGGGATAAAGCGGGATATCAAATCCAAACTCTTCTTCCTCTTCTTCTTCTTCCTCTTCTTCTTCCTCTTCTTCTTCTTCTTCTGTTTAGCTGGGATTAAGCCCCCACTGAGTTAGACAAGATTTATTTCGGAGGAGACATGGTTTAGGATTGTTAAGAACGATCCGCACCTTTGAGAACACACTAAGCTAACTGCCCGTTAACATGTCATTCCACCGGCCAGAAAATGTGTGTCCAGTGGAACTGACTGCAATTCATCCATATCGTATAAGTGCATTAACTCACGAAATTAGGACTGGCCTTTTCTCCGAGTAGCAGCCATGAGCATATTAATGCTCTCCCTCCGTACTGAACTGAGCTGCTCCTGTCCATTCATTACATCCTTCAATACCGCCGAGTTGACTTGAACCTAATTAGACCCCCAAAGAAAAATGGTTATAATTAGACTGGGGCAGCATTGTAAAATGTAATGAGTGTGTTTAATTGGTTGCTTCCTTCTCTTAACGATCCCAGAATTTATGAGATTTAATGTTCAGGGGATACTCGCTGCCTCCTGCTGCTCTCCCCCCCTTCCCTACATACCGGTAGCAGTGGAAAAAGTTGATCACGTCCCAAAAGATGGGCACGTCTTTTCAATGTTGGTGTCTTCCCCTGGTGCTTGTCTATGGACAGATTTAAAGGTAAAGGAACGCCTGACCGTTACATCCAGTTGCGGACGACTCTGGGGGTTGCAGCACTCATCTCACTTTATTGGCCGAGGAAGCCGGTGTACAGCTTCCAGGTCATGTGGCCAGCATGACTAAGCCGCTTCTGGCGAACCAGAGCAGCACACGGAAACGCCATTTACCTTCCCGCCAGAGAGGTACCTATTTATCTACTTGCACTTGACGTGCTTTCGAACTGCTAGGTTGGCAGGAGCAGGGACCGAGCAACAGGAGCTCACCCCGTCGCGGGGATTCGAACCGCCGACCTTCTGATCGGCAAGCCCTAGGCTCTGTGGTTTAACCCACAGCACCACCAGAGTCCCATGGACAGATTTACTCTGTGCCTATTATTGAGGAAGTCACAGCTGAATCTTGTGGCTAGGCTTTTCCTGTGGAATGTATCCTGTTCCTTCTCATGCCTTCAAAGGGACAGTTGCAAGTTGGCCATGGGTGTTCCCCTCCATTGTGCATTGTGGCCTAAAACGCAGTATAACTTTGGGGGCAGCACATTCCCACAAAGCATCCAACACCTGACTATTCCAAGTGAAGAACTGGAAATATTGAATTAGCATAGCATTTTGATAGCGCATTCATGGTGTTTTGCAGATTATGGGTTGAATCCAGATTTAGTCACACTTAGAACAGCCCCAGTCAAATCAATGGGTCTACTCTAAGCATGGTCAAGTATGAACTCAACCCATTGTCTTCCTGTTATTCTTACAGCAATCCCATAAGGTAGGCCCGCCTTGTTTTCCCCATTATATAAACAACGGACTGAAAATAGAAAGAATGGCTTGCCAGAGGCTGACTAGTTAGTTCATGGCAGCTCATGGATTTGATGCAGAGACTTTGGGATTCCCATCACTTTGTCTCTTAGCCAGGCATAGGCAAACTCGGCCCTCCAGATGTTTTGGGACTACAATTCCCATCATCCCTGACCACTGGTCCTATTAGCTAGGGATGATGGGAGTTGTAGTCCCAAAACATCTGGAGGGCCGAGTTTGCCTATGCCTGCTCTTAGCCATCGTGCTACACTGCTTCACATGATAATTGGACACGGATGCTAATTCAGACCTGGATTTCTTGCACTCCTCGGGTTTGGGAAGTAGAGCTACACAATGGAATTTCTGTCACTGTGTTTGGAGATGGTGGTATCCCTCCTCTTCCCATTTCTTCAATCCTGATTTTCAATAACGTCTTTACCTGAAATTTCATTGCAGCAAAGGAACAATGGATGCCTGAAGCAACAAACAACCAGGGCCCTAAATGCATAGCTGTCAACTCTCCCTTTTTTGGTGGGAAACTCCCTTATTCCAATGCCATTTCCCGCTGCTATCCCAGATTGTTGATATCCCTTAAATTTCCCGGATTTCAAAGGAAGCAGCTCCTGTCCCTCCCTCCCGGCCAGGGAGGCTCCTCAGCTGTGTTGCTCGGCTGCCAATAAGGAGTCTGAGACCGACTGGGGGCGGAGTTTGCATGCCTTGTGCAGCCAGACCCTCATGCCCAACCAGACAGACAGCCTGCCTGCTGTCTATGCGCTCGGCCTTTCACTCACCCGTTCGCGTGCAGCCTCTGGAGCGCAGGGTGGCGAGGCTACTTGGTGCCATTGCACCGCCCTCTCGGCATCCCTTATTTTCAAATCCAAAAGTTGACAGCTATGCCTAAATGTATGGTTGATGTTATAGCATCATATTCTCTCCTGTTGGTAAAAACCTCCTTCTAGTTGGCTGTATCATTGCCCCTGAGACCCCATCCTGAATTTGTGTTGATCTCCCACACCCCAGCTTAAAAGAAAGAGCCGTACATTTCAAAGTTGAGCACTGCCTCCTCTGTTTGGCCCTCCCTTGGTGTTCTACAGTTCTTCTGCCCTGACTTCACAAAGCGTTAAATCCAATTTTCTCTCTGAACACCTCTAGCAAGACTGGCTTGGCCACCTCCCAGAGGAAATTACTCCCTGGCCCCTCTGACCTGACTGTTAGCTGCATTTTCCTGGTATCAAGGTGGAATTTTCTACTTTCTCTTGATGCTGTGTGTTTCTTTCTGCCTTTGCTCCCTACCCACTGAACCCCCAGTTCTGGCTCCCCTCCCCCCGCTGGGAAAACTAACAACTTAAAAAGGGAAAGAATGCAATCAACTAGGCATATTCCAAACAGATAAAACAAAGGCTTTCTTCACACCCCACATAGTTAGACTACGGAGTTCGCTCCCAAAGGAGGCGGTGATGGCTATCAACTTGGATGGCTTCAAAGGAAAAGGCAAATTCATAATAATAATAATTTTTGGGTGGGGGTTAATTGCTTGATATTCTCCTGGGGATTTCTGTGTCATTGTAGGCCTAGCACTGGGTGCATCTTAGAGGTCCAAGGTTAGACCCATGTTATCTCCAGGTAGGGCTGGGGGCAGAGGGACCCCTGTCTGATAACTTTGAGGGTCACTATTGGCCAGTCTAGAGATGCGGGTGGTGCTGTGGTCTAAACCACTGAGCCTAGAGCTTGCCAATCAGAAGGTTGGTGGTTCGAATCCCCGCAACACGGTGAGCTCCCGTTGTTCGGTCCCAGCTCCTGCCCACCTAGCAGTTCGAAAGCACGTCAAAGTGCAAGTAGATAAATAGGTAGTGCTCCGGCGGGAAGGTAAACACCATTTCCGTGCGCTGCTCTGGTTCGCCAGAAGTGGCTTGGTCATGCTGGCCACATGACCCGGAAGCTGTACGCCGGCTCCCTCGGCCTATAGAGTGAGATGAGCACCGCAACCCCAGAGTCGTCCGCGACTGGACCTAACAGTCAGAGGTACCTTTACCTTTACCTTTTTACTAGCCAGTCTTGGCAACAATGAGCTTGATGAACCAGTGGTCTGGTGGTAGGAAGCATATTCTTCCATTTTTAGACAAGGAATATAGGCTAAGAACAAAACCACCACTTTATGCCAGCAGACCACTGGTACATCAAACTCATCCTTGCCTAACTGGAGATGTCATGGGTCTAACCAGTGACAAAATGTTAATACACTATTGGGTTTTCTTTTGTTACTTTGTTTGCTAGATCAGCATATGATAAGTCTAAAAACCTCAATTTGTGGTCGAAGCAGTGGGGATTTTTTTAAATGTCTGAGCTATGGCCAGTTCCCATTATTTAATTGCTTTTTTGGGGGGGGGGTGAGGAAAGTATCCTGATAACACTATCCCATTCCATGGGCTAGTTCTGTGCACTGAGCTGATAGAGACTTGGTAAGGCTTTTTGAAGGCTCTCTGAGCTTCATGGGAGCCTCTGGAGTACAACCAGCTCTGACACAGCTGGGGGAACATCTAAAAAACTCTAGATTGCAAAGAGGCCCCAGGTGTGCAACCAAGTGGGAAAATGTTCTCATTAGAGCAACTTCCGTCACGTTGGCTACATAAAAGGTAGCCTTTTCTAGCCCGAAGATGAAACAACACCTGTGGCCTGAAGAGAATAGCGGATGGGAAGAAGCGCCTCTCTCTCCCACCTTCTGCGGAATCAAGAACAGTGACAATGAAGCCATTGTTTAAACAAATAAAATAATATTAATAAAAAGTAGAAGCGGATTCATTATCCTCAGCTAACCACCTATTCCGATGGGTAAACTGAGGACATTTCTTCCCTGGGACTGTCAAGCCGTTGTCCTTAGGAAAGAAAACAGCATGGCTGCGCTTTGCAAGTTTGTCACTGTTTCCATATTGCAATGGGTACTGGGTAGTTCGTCACTCAGCAAAGGTCACTTTTTCAAGCATCCCATATGTTTCCTGGCGAGGTATTTCACTCCCAAGCAGATAAAAGCCCCAGCTGTCTCCAGTGGTTAGCATCCCCATGTTTTATTTATTACCCTTTTGTTTCTTTATTCACAGCAGAGGGCACCTTGATGTCCTTTCACTCACCTCCAAGTGACTGCAGTTTGGGGCAGCAGGTGGGTTTGGTGCAAATAACAGCATCCTTGAGCGGAACAGTGGAAATGGAGCAGACTTGATGAACCAACCTTTGGTTTTAGGTAGGGATAAACTCACCTGCTTCGTAAAGTTTCTCTTATTTTCTCATTTTTTTCAGTTTTAATGTTCCTTCACATTTTTGCATCAGTTTGTACTTTTTTAAGCCTCATGAAAATTCATCCTGACAAACACATTTACATATGCATTTTTGCATAATGCACACATATTGGCAAACAATGTCCCCAATAATAATCTTTGCTGGCTATTTGCTCTAATATGTGCATTTATTATTATTTTTTTGCACACCTTCCCCTCATATACAGGGTTTTTTACACAACTGCATTGCAAAATTTGGACCGGTGCAAATTTCAAAGGGTAGTTACGTTTTGGTTTATGTATCGTTTCAGGAATTGCGAATCAGTTAGATTTGCATTAAGAAGCAAAGCAAACATAATTTCTCCCCCATTCCTAGTTATAGGTTTCTGCTGGAGAAAACAAGAAGAAAGATGGTTTCATAAGAAATGAGCAGCAGCAATTTTGTCTCAACGTGAACCGGGATTAGGAGTTGCTGAGTGCTGCAGAGACCTGACAGGCCAGAGAACAGGAAGCTGACAGAATGTTTCACAAAGCTTCTCTGAGTTTGAAGAGAAGTATAAAATATGTGGCGGAGAGGAACAAGCAGCCTCCACTCGGTGCATCTTATAGTTAAGCCACTAATTCAATTTGTGCATCAGTCTGAAAACACAATAGATGCCGTTGTTGTGCAAGGCACCTGAAAACAAAGAAATAATAATAATAATAATAATAATAATAATAATAATAATAATAATAATTTATTTATACCCCGCCCTTCCCAGCCAAGACCGGGCTCAGAGCGGCTAACACCCATAAAATCACAACAAGACATACAAAACAATCAATTAAAATGCAGGTTAATATACGATTTATAGTTTAAAATGCAGCCTCATTTTTAAGTAGCCCACCAATCAAACCATAAAGGAATGAAACATCAGGGTTAAACTGAAACCAACCCAAAGGCCAGGTGGAACAGCTCTGTCTTGCAGGCCCTGCGGAAAGATGCCAAATCCCGCAGGGCCCTGGTCTCTTGTGACAGACCGTTCCACCAAGTTGGGGCCAGTACTGAGAAGGCCCTGGCCCTGGTTGAGGCCAGCCTAGCATCCTTGTGGCTCGGGACCTCCAAAATGTTATTATTTGAGGATCTTAAGGTCCTACACGGGGCATACCAGGAGAGGCGGTCCCTTAGGTATGAGAGTCCTAGGCCGCATAGGGCTTGAAAGGTCAAAACCAGCACCTTAAACCTGACCCTGTACTCCACCGGGAGCCAGTAAAGCTGGTAGAGCACTGGATGAATGTGATCCCTCGGCAAAGACACCGTAAGGAGCCTCGCTGGGGCATTCTGCACCCGCTGGAGTTTCTGGGTCAGCTTCAAGGGCAGCCCCGTGTAGAGTGAGTTACAATAATCAAGTCTGGAGGTGACCATCACATGGATCACTGTGGCCAGATCAGGGCGAGAGAGGTAGGGGACCAACTGCCTAATACGTCGGAGATGGAAAAATGACAGTTCTCACAGTTGGTGTAATTGAATGTGAAAACGGGTGAAACTTTTCACTTCTCCTCTTTTTGCCCAAGAAGGCACCTCTAATTTTCCGGGGGGGGGGGGGGATTTACAGACTCATATAATTTCACTAGTCTTTTTTCATATTTTCTTCCAGGTGGGCAGTGTATTCAAATACCAAACTTTCAGAATGCATGGGTTTCTCAACATGCATTTTTAAACTTTTCTGTTTGTTTGGAGGTACCTGAAAGATAATTAGAAAACTGCTGGAAATATGTCTTCTTTAGTCACCAGGTGTGTGGAAGCCAGTTGGCTAGAGGCCAGCCAGCATGTGCGTAGGGAAGCAAAACACACAACTTGCGCACAACAGCAAAAGACCACCCACTGGAATTGTTTGGAACAGAGAAGGACTTTGCAAATCAAATAATAAAAAAAACACACACCTACTGCAATCAAACTAAATTCAGACAAAATTATGCATGCAAATTAGGTTGCTTTGTGAAATGCTGAAGTAAGGTTATCTTTTTTGCACAACCAGCACATTCTCCCTCCCCCCCCTCTGTCATACAAACACACACACAAATCCAAAGAGGTGTTAAGAGATGGAAGCAAGTTGAAAATGAAGGTTTGTCCAATGCTGTGAAGCAGAGTTCCATGTGTTGTAGCGTGGGGTTAATGATTTCAGCAAGTGCTTTCAGCTCTCTGACATAGCAGGCAGGAGACAGCTTCTTCATGTAGCAATTCTTTATTCAGGCAAAAGAAGACTGAGGGAACTGAGGGTAGGGAAGCTACATTTATAGGGACAGAGGACTGGCTAGGAAAAGATACATTTTGGAGGGAACAATCTCAAGCAATCACACAGCTGCTTTTTGGTGGGAACCAATAAAACTGAGGATCCAAATGCAACAACTTGAATGCACCAATAGTAACTGTTCCTTCTGGGACAGGAAGGCAGTTACTTTACCCTAATGTGATTACAGAGAAAACTTGTGACTTGTGTGGTGGCTTCTTCTGGGCAGAGAAGCAGATGTTTTCCTCCTCCTCCTCCTCCTCCTCCTTCTCCTCCTCCATCATTTTGTGTTCCTGTGTGTTAGATGAAGAGACAGTTTACATAGTTATATACTTGTGTAACCTAAGCCTGCCTTCAGGGATCTATCTGTGAGCCTGAATGAATCTGTGAGTAAACTACTTTTATATTAAGTTTAATCAGATTCTCGTGTCTATTCTTTTCAAGAGGGATTAGAAGGGATCTTACAAGGAATCTTAAGTAGTGAGGCTCAGACGAGCCAGCAACAAGCTAACCGCTGTGTAATTTAAAAAGGGGGATGTTTGGGACTCTGCTAGGATATGGAACTTGATGGTGCAAGTTAGGAAGGATATCAGTAAATAATATATCCTCTCCTGCCTCCCTAAACATCTCCACAAATGCATGGTGTGGAAGCATCAACGTTGGCCAATCATTGGAGAAGACAGTTGCGTACGTGCTGTGCCACAGCGCCACGGCCGCTGTGAGTGGAAAGAGTGGGGTACTGCACCTATTATTATTATTATTATTATTATTATTATTATTATTATTTCAGGGCTCAAGCGAGATGGGAGCCAATGCAGTTTTCCACGTGCTCCTCTGAATTATTCTATTTTATATTTTCTTTCTTTCTTTCTTTCTTTCTTTCTTTCTTTCTTTCTTTCTTTCTTTCTTTCTTTCTTTCTTCCTTCCTTCCTTCCTTCCTTCCTTCCTTCTTTTCTTCCTTCCTTCCTTCCTTCCTTCCTTCCTTCCTTCCTTCCTTCCTTTTCTTCTTCTTCTTCTTCTTCTCCTTCTTCTTCTATATTGGCTTTTATTGCCTTTTTATAAACCTTTTTGGTTTTCAGTGCTCAATAGGTTAAAAACCTGCAATAAAATTGTCTATGTATGGGATTATGCTGATCCTGGCAGCTTTCGGTCTGATCCACTCATTGTTCAGGCACAGGATGAGCCGCTTTCAGATTGCATGGCCCTTCCGGACTGTCTGCTTCCATGTAACCCATCATCCTTGACAATCAGAAAGGTGAGACCATTAGTGTGCTGGCAGACCAGGGCTGCACACGCAAATATCCTTGGGTCTGGCCTATATTCTCTTTCCTCTCTCTCCATCTCTATTTTGTGGGCGACGTCCAGCTCGCTCTCACATGGCGGAGCTACCACATTAAACTCTGTTCCAGTGCCAGGGAGCATTAACCCGCTGTCAATTTCACTTCAGAGGAAGAACTTGATACTTTAATCAATAGTCGGGCCTGTTCAAATATTAATGCTTATAAATGGCTTTCAGGCGGCTGAGGAATAAGAGACAGGGATGTTCTGTCAGGAAAGTCAGCTCGGGGCCAAGGACACCGTAAGATGAGATTGCATGTTAATTCTGGCTTCGACTCTCTCTCCTGTGTCTTTTTCTTGATGCTCCAGGAAGAAGAGTTGTACCTTGAGCCCAAAGAAAGATGCTGATGTTGGGATCACAAGGGGATGCAGAGATACCCTTATGAGGAAAGGTTCCAACTTATTAGTTGAGAGAAAAGGCAAGGAAGAGGCAACATGGTAGGAGCTTTTAAAATTACATATGGCATGGAGAAAGTGGATAGAACTCAAGGGCATCCAATAAAGTTGAATGTTGGGAGATTTAGGAATGTTGGGAGAAAGTACTTCTTTGCACCTCACATAGTTACGGAACTCACTCCCACAGAAGACAGTGATGTCCACCAACCTGGGTAGCTTTGAAAGAAGATTAGACTAATTCATGGAGGAGAAGATTCCATGGTGGAGAAGATTCCACCTAAACATTAGAAAGAACTTCCTGACAGTAAGAGCTGTTTGACAGTGGCATTTGCTGCCAAGGAGTGTGGTGGAGTCTCCTTCTTTGGAGGTCTTCAAGCAGAGGCTTGACAGCCACCTGTCAGGAATGCTTTGATGGTGTTTCCTGCTTGGCAGGGGGTTGGACTGGATGGCCCTTGTGGCCTCTTCCAACTCTATGATTCTATGATTCTATGATCAATGGCTACTAGCCAAGATGGGCTATGGTCTACCTCCATGGTTGGACGCAGCAATGCTTCTAAATACCAGTTGCTGGAAACCACAAGAGGATAAAGTGATCCTGTGTTCGTTTGTGGTGGTGGTTGTGGTTGTTCTTGTTTGTCTTTAATTTTTGTTATTTTTGTTGAAAAACTAATAAAAAAGATTATAAAAAAGGAAGACACACTCAAAAAAGAAAAGAAAAGAAAGAAAGAGAGCCAGTGTGGTGTTAAGAGCGGTAGACTCGTAATCTGGTGAACCGGGTTCGCGTCTCCGCTCCTCCACATGCAGCTGCTGGGTGACCTTGGGCTAGTCCCACTTCTCTGAAGTCTCTCAGCCCCACTCACCTCACAGAGTGTTTGTTGTGGGGGAGGAAGGGAAAGGAGAATGTGAGCCGCTTTGAGACTCCTTCGGGTAGAGATAAAGCGGGATATCAAATCCAAACTCTTCATCTTGTGTTCGAATCCTGCTTGCACGTTTCCCATAGGCGAACAGGGAATAAGATGACTTATTTTGCTGTTCCCTCTGAGAACAGGATGCTGAACTGCATGAGACATTGACCATCTAGTAGGCTCTTCTTAGGTTCTTAATAGTGCGTTAGTGGTGGATTTATTCTGCTTTATTATTTATTATTTATTCTTGCTGTCCAGAACTGAAAGTTCCAGGATTCAACCTGCAAACTGCTCTGCTATAGAACAAATAAGCTGTTCTACTATGGAGCTATGCTCAAATCTGCTTGTGTGTTTCTCACAGGCCACTGTGAGAACAGGATACTGGACTAGATTGGCCATTGGCCTGATCCAGAAGTCTCTTCTTGGGTTATTAAACAGAACCATAACCCTATTAGCCAAGGTCAAAGTAAGCTAAAGTTAAAAGCATACCTCCTCTGGGCTTCAAAGCAACACATCTGAGGCACAAGATATCCCAGAAGGCCTGTCATATAGAGAGCTTTGATCAGAGGTGTTATTGGGCCCAATACAGAATAAAAATGCAAGGAAAGTCCTAAAGTATCCAGTGAATCTTGGCATGTTAGGGAAGGACCATATTTCAGTGGTGAAGCAGTTGATTTGCATGCAGAACACCCCAGGTTTGATCCCTGACATCTCTAGGGCTTGGAGACGCTCCCTGGCTGAAAACCTGGAGAGCTACTGTAGGTCATAGTAGACAACACTAAGCTACAGAGACTGCCCACCCATGACAAGGGCTGAAGTGCCCGCCTCAGGTGGTGGAAGTGCGAGACTGCAATATTGCCACGTGTCTTCCTCACCCCTAGATGGAGAAGCCAAACAAGTGGCAACACTTTGAGGAGCATCCTGGCTCCCACCGGGTTCAGTGAGAGCCTGCACACTGATTGCCACTCAGCTGCCCCCTGAAGGGTGGGGTAGAGAATCTGATCAGCAACCCACTGAAGAGCGCCTTGCCCCCCCCATTTTGTCGGAGCTGACGCATTCCTGTAGGCCAGTTGCCGCTCGGTTTCTGCCTGGGGCAGGGGATGCCAACCAGCAACATTTTGCGGAGTGCCCCACCTCTTGCTGAGTCCAGTGAGAGCCGGGATACATTGCCAGCAACACGGCCTGGTGGGCCAGGAGATGGCAATGCACATATTGCCTCAGGTGGTGAGACGCAATGGGCTGCCCCTGCTTGAGCAAGTCAGACCAAGGGTCTGACTCTGTATAAGGCAGCTTCCTATGTTCCTCTGTCCAAATTGTAGCTCCTAAGAAGATGATTCTCTTCTCCCTCCGAGAACTTTCCAGGCTGAATTGGTGGGTATCTAATATGATGCTGGAAAGCAGACTTTCCTCCCACTGAGAGAGCAGAATTAATTCATCATAGAGAACATATGGCTTCCCATATGACTTAGCAGCTGCGTCTCCACGGGGGAATACACCACTGGAGCTTACACATGTGTTAGAGTGATGACTTATTTTGCTGTACCCTTGCTTAACTCAGTCCTCTTTTTAAAAATATCCAATTTCCAGGCCAGGGGGTTGATGGGCAATTTGTTTGTGGAGGGATAGCTTAGTAAACAACCATAATTCCCATGGTGAAATGGGTTTTTTAAGCTAGTGGTAAGCCTGGACTGAGGGGACGCAGGCGGCGCTGTGGGTTAAACCACAGAGCCTAGGGCTTGCAGATCAGAAGGTTGGCGGTTCGAATCCCCGCGACGGGGTGAGCTCCCATTGCTCGGTCCCAGCTCCTGCCAACCTAGCAGTTTGAAAGCATGTCAAAGTGCAAGTAGATAAATAAGTACCGCTCCGGCAGGAAGGTAAACGGCGTTTCCGTGCGCTGCTCTGGTTCGCCAGAAGTGGCTTAGTCATGCTGGCCACATGACCTGGAAGCTGTAGGCCGGCTCCCTCGGCCAGTAAAGTGAGATGAGCGCTGCAACCCCAGAGTCGTCTGCGACTGAACCTAATGGTCAGGGGTCCCTTTACCTTTACCTTAAGCCTGGACTGTAAAGGTGTTTGGGTGGGACACTACCAGTGCTGCTTTCAAAAAGGGGAATATCATCATTCAGACTTCCTGAACATTTGGAGTTAAAGCTGTCCACCCTGTACTCTGATATCTGGGGCTGGCTACAGTTTGTTTGTTTGTTTGTTACATTTATATCCTTTCTTTCCTCCAAAGAGGTGACATACATGGTTTTCACACAGAGAGCTCCATCTGGTACGCAGGCTGAGACCCTACCTGCCCGCAGACTGTCTCACCAGAGTGGTGCATGCTCTAGCTATCTCCCGCTTGGACTACTGTAATGCGCTCTATGTGGGGCTACCTTTGAAGGTGACCCGGAAACTGCAATTAATCCAGAATGTGGCAGCTAGACTGGTGACTGGGATTGGCCCCTGAGACCATATAACACTGGTCCTGAATGACCTACATTGGCTCCGAGTACGTTTCTGAGCACAATTCAAAGTGTTGGTGCTGATCTTTCAAGCCCTAAACAGCTTCAGCCCAGTATACCTGAAAGAGTGTCTCCACCCCCATCGTCCAGCCCGGACACTGAGGTCCAGCGCAGAGGGCCTTCTGGCAGTTCCCTCTCTGTGAGAAGTGAGGTTACAGGGAACCAGGCAGAGGGCCTTCTCGGTAGCGGCACCTGCCCTGTGGAACGCCCTCCCATCAGATGTCAAGGAAATAAACAACTATGTTGCTTTTAGAAGACATCTGAAGGCAGCCCTGTTTAGGGAACTTTTTAATTTTTGATATTTTATCGTGTTTTTAATATTCTGTTGGGAGTCGCCCAGAGTGGCTTGGGAAACACAGCCAGATGGGCAGGGTATAAATCATAAATTATTATTATAAGAGAGATCTTAACCTCACAACACCCTGGTGAGGTAGATCACATTGAGTGACTTTGACTATGGAGCAGGTGGATGGATAAATTCTAAATCAAGGATAAGGAACTTGGGTTTCCCTGGATATTGTTTGACTCCAACTCCCATCGGTCTCACCCAGCATGGTCAGTAGTCAGGAGATGAGCTCCAAAAATGAATTTCTCAGTCCCATGATACTAGTTACAGGTAGGTAGCCGTGTTGGTCTGCCGTAGTCAAAACAAAATAAAAAAATTCCTTCCAGTAGCACTTTAGAGACCAACTAAGTTTGTTCTTGGTATGAGCTTTCGTGTGCATGCACACTTCTTCAGATACACTGAAACAGAAGGCACCAGACCCTTAACGACTGCAATTGGTTTTGCAGGAAAAAGCAAGGGGTGAGATGGCTAAAAATAGCTTTGTCATGTATAATGAGATGCTTTTTCCTGCAAGACCAATTGCAGTCATTAACAGTCATCAGCAGGTTTACCTTACCTATCAGCCAATCACCCATCCCCACCACCCTTCTGAGTAATACCCCTCCCCACCCTCTCACTATATACAAGGGTCTGGTGACTTCTGTTTCAGTGTATCTGAAGAAGTGTGCATGCATACGAAAGCTCATATCAATAACAAACTTAGAGAAGAGAAGAAGAAGAGTTTGGATTTGATATCCCGCTTTATCACTACCCGAAGGAGTCTCAAAGCGGCTAACAATCTCCTTTCCATTCCTCCCCCACAACAAACACTCTGCGAGGTGAGTGGGGCTGAGAGACTTCAAAGAAATGTGACTAGCCCAAGGTCACCCAGCAGCTGCATGTGGAGGAGCGGGGAATCGAACCCGGTTCACCAGATTACGAGTCCACCGCTCTTAACCTTAGTTGGTTTCTAAGGTGCTACTGGAAGTCCCATGATAGTTGAGGCATTTATTCTTTAAAAACCCCACTGTTTTACAACAACAACAACAACAACAACAACAACAACAACAACAACAACAACGAATTGTTTTAGCACTTTAAAAGAGGAAGGGCCCCATCTATTAGCATGCTTCCTGCTGAAATGAAAGGGAGAATAACACTTCTATGCACTTTCCTGGCTCCTATCCGTGGGGCTTGAGCAGGAAAAGATCCGCTGGCACATGGATGGCAGCATGTGTCCTCATGAGCTGGAGCCCGCTTCCTCTGATGTGTTGTGTGGCAGCATTGTCCCTGTGGCTGGGGTGCAGCAGTTAATGTGGAAAGCCATGCTGACATGCTATCTCAAAAGGCAGCTTTTCTTTCAGAGAACTGGCAGCATTTTTTTTCTCATGCGTTGGGCGGGGGGAAGCAAATTATGCTTGTGACAATTGGTTGCGAGAGCTGCATCTATCACACCAAGACTGCTGTGTTTCCAGGATTCTTCAAAATCTACTTCATGCACATATTTTTTCCCAATAGCTCTCTTTTCATGCTCTGGGAAGGGGGGGGTGGTCCTTGGTTTCTTTTAATTTCCCTTCAACTCCTGTTACGAGTTACCACTACATTTTGTTTAAAGTGAAAGACGGGGCAAACTTGGAAGTTCCTTCTTGGGTGTCTGATGGATTTCCAGGGCTTTCTTCTTCTTCTTCTTTTGGCTCTGAACAGAGAATAAAGAGCATTTAAGAAAGAGTCACCATTTCCCCCACTCTCATTTCTGCTCAACTGTCTTGGGTGACTTGGAATCACTGCAAAAAAATTGCAGCTTTGCTGAATATTCCCATGTGCTTTAAGGGGAGGAATTATCCATATTTCCCCTATCAGGGCACTTCTGGGTTGTTGTTTTTAATATGATTTTTATTATTTTTCCGTTAAATCAACACTAGAATATCCATCTTACCATCTTATACACAATGATACTGATACTCCGCCGACTTCCCTCCCTCCCTTCAAATGTTTTTTTAATTTCAATTAATTTTTTAACGCCTTTACCATTACTCTCTGACTCTTTTCATATTTCTGTCTTTTTTCCAGTTCTGGTCAGAGATTACAAATGTCTCATGTTGTAGGAACTATATCAATCCCGTTAGTGTCTTAAGATTTTTACAGTTTTCTCTTAAATAGTCAGTGAATTTTCTCCACTCATTCTGGAACTTTTGGTCGTCTTGGTTCCCGACCTTGCCCGTCATCTTCACCAATTTGGCGTACTCCATCATTTTATGCTGCCAGTCCTCTAATGTTGGAACATCTTGAAGTTTCCATCTTTGCGCAACCAAAATCCTTCTGGATTTGGGCCACTGAATGTGGGTGAACTACAGTTCCCTTCAGCCCTAGCAAGCATGGCCAATGATAATGCAGAGCCTCATGACCCATCCCCCATCATGGGGGTGGCAGGGTGTGTTTCGCCTCAGGTGCCGAAATGTCTCAGGCTGCCCCTCGCTTTGTACCCACCAAAATTGTAAAGTGAATCAGACAGAAAGAAAAGGTCTTTGCAGAGGAAGGAAACCCTTGAGAAGTTCGAAGTCAGATTTGGCACAGCCCTGAATTCCTTGCTGCATCTACAAAGTTTTGTTGGCATCCATCTGTCTCTGGAAACAATGTGCCTTCAGGGGTGAAGTCAAACTGTTGGAGAGTTACAGCGCCTGCTGTGGCTGTAGAGACTGATATGGGAGAGACATGCTTTGTTGCAGCCAGGGCAGATGAAGGCATCCGCTTGTGCTGCTGTAGATGCACAAGGGATTTCTTCTCTCTGAGCTCCTCCCAGTGCTCATTCCTCCTCTGGTCACTGCTATGGATACATGACCTGTCCGTTTGTCTGCAGGCACTGTGATCAGAACCCTATCTTCGTCTTCGATTTCTGCATCATGGATCTAACCAGGAGCCAGTTGTGAATCGTGCAATATGTTATTTACCTAGGCAGGAACCCCTTGGGAGTTGGTTTTGCCCTTGGGAGACACATAAGAAGCTGTTGCAGGAGAGAGACAGTGAGCAAAATCATGGGAAGAGTGTTTCTAGGACTAAGATGAAGCTCCCTTGATATTTTTGCCATTGGATGCTGCATGTCGTTTAAGTAATCTTGTTATATTTATAGTACTGAAACGTGTTTTTTGTATATTTTTGTTTTGCTGTGCTATTATGAAATTCTTGCTATGTTATTGTTTTGCCATGTTATTATGAAATCATTTTTGCAGTCTTTGTTTGGGATGTCTTCCTGTTTCTTTGTGGTAAGCTGCTTTGTGCATTATTTTATTTTATTTTTTTCCGTTGAAAAGTAAAATGAATGAATAACTCAAGTGTTGTGTTGCTCCTCATAGATTCAAAGACGAGATTGTGATGGATCTGTGAGCAGCTTGCAGGAATTGTCTGGGGGGGCGGGCGGGGAATGTTGCAGAACAAGGTGGGGAAAGGCAAAGAAATTATTAATTAAAGGGAATCAAGTTGTAACAACAACAAAAACCATTCCTTATTTCACCATCTCCTTAAGAATTTCTGTTGCCCGAACTCCCTTCGCCCATAATAACATGCTACTATAGGTTTGGTACACTCTCTTTTTATACTGCCGGTAAATCATATACAGTAATGATTCCTGAGAGGCATGGAAGAGCATATTTATCTCTCTAGGGGAGTTTGTGGTGATGACAGCTCATTGCCAGAGTGAAGTCTGGCCTGTTATATTTCTGCTCGCTAGCTTTTCTCTCTTTTTATTCTCTATACAAAAAACACACAATTGAGACTTCCTTCATCAGAATTCTTTTTTCTTTTTCTTTAAAGTAATGAATCATTTGCAGAAATCATTAGAATAAAATTTCAAGGTAAATGTGGCGTTGCTTGCTTGGGAGAAACAGCCTAGGAATTCAAGGGAAGCGAAAATACGTTTTGATAACAAATTAGCAAAATGTTGCAGGAAAGGTCTTGCACATCTCTACTTTACATATAATGGCCCTTTTGATTCTATTTTGGGAATTGTAATTCTTTTTTTCCTTTTCCCTTTTTTATTAAAGGTCTTTATTACAAAACAATTTACATCAAACATCGACAAAGACAGTAAACAACATAAACAAACCATAGATACTAACTAACAACATATCCTTTGACATTACGCATACTTTAACTTCCGACTCACCTTATTGTGCTTTTTACACCCTATTATTCTATACGCACTTCGTTATTATTATTCTTTCCCTTTACTTGTCAAAAGAAATTTTTGTTTTTATAATTTCCTTACACTTCAAGATTAAATCTAAATCTGTCAGGAGCATTGCATTGTCATAGTACTTTAAAAAAATATTCTTTGAATATTATCCAATCTTTGCTAACTTTCTGTTTTGATTTTCCTCCTATTCTCCCAGTCATTTCCGCAAGTTCTAAATATTCTATCATCTTCGCTTGCCAATCATTTTTTGTGGGGATTGTATCGCCTTTCCAGTTTTTAGCTATTAAAATCCTAGCCGCTGTGGTTGCGTACATGGAAAGGGTTCTAAAGGGTTTTTTTTGTATTTTATTGAACATAATACCTAACGAAAAGGCTTCAGGTTTTGTTTTTTTTTGAAAGAGAATTTAAAAATCTTTTGAGTTCATTATATATTATATCACAAAATTCTCTTATCTTCACACAGTACCACCACATGTGTATGAAGGTGCCTGCCCCATTTTTACATCTCCAACGTACGTCTAAGCTGCTCTTATACATCTTGGCCAATTTGGCCGGGGTCAAATACCATCAGTACAACATTTCCATTACGTTTTCTCTCAAATTATAACATGCTGTGAACTTTATGTCTTCTCTCCACAGCCTTTCCCATTCATTCATATATATATTACGTCCAATGTCCTGAGCCCAACGAGGTAAAATCGGTTATGGTTTGTTGGGCTTAGGAATTGTAATTCTGGCCAAATTGGTGATCCTTTTAGGTTGTTGTTTTTCTTTAAAAAAAAGATTTATTTATTTAAAAAAGAATTTTTATTTATTTATTTTTTAAGTTAAAGAAGAATAGACCCTGTCTCCCCAAATGCCAGGCTTGTAATCCCCCTTCCCTTCCTCCAACATAATTTTGGTCCATATCCCCACTTTTGCTTCCTCCTTCCCATGTTGCTTTCAAGTTTTACATTCCCATCAACAGTCCTGATGTGACTAGTACATCCCAGAATTACAGAAGCTATGCCGGTTTCTGATTAGACGTTACGTTTCAGTGCCGAGCTCTCACACAAGTCGGCTAGCTCCCGTGAGAGCTCGGCACCAAAGGACCCATGTCTTTCATATGAAAGAACATGCCTGAGTTGGAGCCCATGGAAGATGGAATGCAAAAGATGGAACAAGCTTGTTGCTCCACAGAGTAGGCCTCAAACCAATGGATTCAAATTATGAGATGGAGATTCTGACTAAACTTCAAGAAGAACTATGTGACAGTAAGAACTGTTTGACAGTGGAACGGACAACCTCAGAAGGTGATGGACACTCCTTCATTGGAGGTTCTTAAACAGAGGTTGGGTGGCCACCTACCAGTGATTATTTAGCTGTGATTCCTGAATTGCAGAGGGTTACATGAGACGCATGAGACGCAGGTGGTGCTGTGGGTTAAACCACAGAGCCTAGGACTTGCTGATCAGAAGGTCAGTGATTTGAATCCCCATGACGGGGTGAGCTCCCGTTGCTCGGTCCCTGCTCCTGCCAACCTAGCAGTTTGAAAGCACATAAAAGTGCAAGTAGATAAATAGGTACCGCTCCGGTGGGAAGGTAAACGGCATTTCCGTGTGCTGCTCTGGTTCGCCAGAAGCGGCTTAGTCATGCTGGCCACATGACCCAGAAGCTGTACACCGGCTCCCTGTACATCCGGCGAGATGAGCACTGCAACCCCAGAGTCGGTCACGACTGGACCTAATGGTCAGGGGTCCCATTACCTTTACCTTTTACACGAGATGACCCCTGGTGTCTCTCTCTGTCTTCTCTTTTGCAGGCTAAACATACCCAACTTCCTTAATTGTTCCTCATCAGGTTTGGTTTTCAGATCCTTGATCATCTTGGTCGCCTTCTCTGCCCACGTTCCCACTTGTCAATATCCTTCTTAAACTGTCATGGCATGGACAGAACTACTGTACACAGGACTCTCCCTCCCTCCCTCCCTCCCTCCCTCCCTCCCTCCCTCCCTCCCTCTGTCTCTCTCTCTCTCTCTCTCTCTCTCTCTCTCTCTCTCTCTCTCTCATTTTACATCCTTAAGATATCAGTGGCTTCCCTTCCTCGCTTTCCATGGTTCATTTTACATATCTTAAATCCCTGCATATTTTACAAAAACTACACCAATCGGTTTTCCATTATTGCATCTATCAAAACTTATTTACACTGTTGAATTTATCTTAATGCTGCCAGTGTTTTTAGCTGCACGCAATTATTTTCCATATATTCAATAAATGTTTTCCAATCTCCTTTAAACGTATGTTCTTGTTTTCTTCTATAAGTTAAGTCTGCAAGTTGAGCACAGGACTCTAGGTCTGGTCTGACCAAGGCAGAAGAGAGCAGTACTATGACTTCTGCTTTTAATGGAGCTGCCAGAGAACATCATTGCTCCTCTGTCTCCCTCAGGAGGTGCTCACTGAGATGAGAAGAATTTCCTGCACCTTCTGCCATTGATTGCATGTAGTGGAGTGGGTGGGGAGTGGGTGGGTTACTGGTAGCGATGGAGAACAGAATCCCACTTGTGTGTGTTTTACAGTAATGACAGCCTAGTTTGACGGGTAATGATAACTTCTGATGCCTTGCTGTATTCCGCAGCCTGTCAATTTACTGGAGTGTTCATAAATATTGATTCCTTTAGATAGCACCACTTCATCTATGGCTGCAGAAACATGACAACATTGTATTTCAGGCTTTCAGTTTGAGGATGGAGTGACAGCCAGGGCTTTCTGCACATGCACACACACACACACACACACACACACACACACACACACCAGAATAGTCATAGGGTTGTAAAGAACAAAATCTCTCCCTCTTAATGTGTTACATTATATGCTTATAGTAGTGGTGGCAACCATCTTAGATGGCTTTAGACTGGACAAATTTGTGGGGGATACAGCTGTTGATGGCTGTTAGACAGGACGGCAACGTTGTACCTTCAAAGTCGAAGCCAGCAATGTTTCTGAATACCTGTTGCTGGAAACCACAAAAAGGGAGAGAGCTCTTGTGCTCGGATCCTGCTGGCAGGCTTCCCATAGCCAAGCGCTTTAGTGGTGTCCTTGAGACTCCTGCTTGGCTTGGTGTCACCTCTGCTTCTGTGGTCATGGAGCAGATAGGAAGGTCTGAGAACCGGGCAGGAACCCAGGCAGCTGGTGTGGGGACTTCTATTCCAGGGGCAAGAATGTCTATGTACAACAGCTCTTCAAGGTCACTGGCACCATGAAGAATAGCTTGTAGGAGAGATTTCCTGCTCCTCCAGCTCCTACTCTGTGTGGGCCTTGAATTCCAGGGGCCAGTTTATAAGCCGAGCTATTATAAGCCGAGACCCAACACTGACCACACCCAGCTCCTCCACAGGGCAAAACCAACTTGACTACTCTTGCGGGGAATTCGTTTGTGGCGAATTTGATCCCACCCTTGAGTGACAGAGGGAATATCTGCACATGGGATGGTAAATTGCCAGGAACCTCTAGCATTTTGGAGTTGCTCCGTTGACTCTGTTAGCCAGTGGGGAAGACAGGATCAGTCCACTGGAGATGCTTTGCCCAAACAGCTGCCTTATTTCGACTCAAAAAATTGAAGCTTATCAAAACTTTGGCTCGCCCCCTAGCATTATATTCACGTCCTGTTATTATTCTGTCTTCAGTAATAATGCAGACTGAAATTACTGGCACGGCATTATCTCCATTAGTATGAAAAGGCAAATATGTGTCTTTCAATCTGTCTCTGGTATGGTGACACAAGACTAGGAAGAACACAATATTCAGTTATGCACAGCGCCTAATGTAGGTGTCTTTCCATGATTCGTATTGATTCCCAGGCATGACAGATTGGTTATAAATTGGCTGATATATTGGCTTGTAAATGAAATAGATTGGATAGCTGAAGAGGATTAGCTGCAGTATTGAATTCTTGGGGGCTTTACAGCATTGTGTTTGTGTACATATAAACAGTGGTGCTGGATGTTGGGCGTGCCTTCTCAGGTGCTTTAAACCAGAGGTCCCCAAATTTTGCAGTGCCGCCACCTCCTTGGTTCCATAAACACATCCCCAGTGCCTCCCGTCCTGCTGTATAAAAAGCATTATTTATAATAGTGGTTTGCATGGCCCACTAAGGAAGAAAATAACACAGTAAAATTCAAAACAGTAACAACTCAATGCACATTTGTTCATAGTTCACATAAAACTTTAGTTTGATTAATCCTGATTGCGTGTCGAGGTCCCGAAGCCACCCCTCAAATGAATCACACAACAGACAGAAATGTAAGTTTAAGGTTTTTGGCATAATTTTGGCCACAACTTTATTAAATACAAGATATGTGAGTGGTTGCTTAGGCATTGGTTCCGACTATCTGTCCCGCTGGGGACAGAACTGACATTTGTCAGTAAGGGAAAACCATTTGGGGAGAGAATGGGAGCCGGGGGTCTGACCCTCGCCTCTCCCCAAATGCTCCCAGGGGCTCTTGAGTGGCCCTGGCCCCCCAACTGGGGGTTACGGACAAAAGCATGGCGAGCCCCTGGATTCCTTTAACGGAATTCCCTGTGCAGCAGCAGCATTGGAGGGGCAGCCACAGTCAATCCTGACCCCTCCACCAACCAATTAGTAACCAATGCCTAACCACCAACCTTACAAGTTGTGACGAATTGCTACGCAGTAGGCAAAAACCAAATGGCACCAGCCAATCAGCCAAATGGAAAAATTCCTACCAGGCCCCTGCCCCAAAGGCAGACGACCCCATGACAGGCATAGCAAGGTCAAGACAGAGGCCTAAAATCAGGGAGGGAGGGACGGGAGATCTGATGCTCACAGCAAAGGGTAACATCACACAGCAAACCAAGCAATATATAGTCCCTGGCCTGTCCTTCAACAATTGCAACAAGCAAATCTCCCCAACGACACCCCAGGGCCCAATCACAGCAGTGGCCATCCAAACACTCCCGCCCAGCAACAGAGGGGTGATTTTCCTGGCCCCCACCGCAACACGTGTTCTCCATGAAGGAGAACACGCTTTAACTTCATCCAGTGATACCAGCTTTCCAAAGTCTGACAATCATTTACCCTGCTGTCTCCTTGCCTCTTAGTGCCCCTTTAGATAATCCCACTCTCCAGGGGTGCTACCACTCAGTTTGGGAAACCACCAGGCTAGATAGAGAGGCATGGAGGGTCAAATTTGTCCCCCTTCTTTGGCATGATGGTCCCCATTCTATTCTTAACAAGACATCAAACTAGGAAAGTACAGGCATCCAGCGTCAATTACATGCCTTTAGATCAGGGCTGGATTTAGGTTTGATGAGGCCCTAAACTACTGAAGGTAATGGGGCCTTTTATACGTCCAGCTGTCCTTTGTCAACAACAAATTGTCACTGTTTTTTGTGTTGAATATATGCTATAATCAGGGGTCGGCAAAGTTTACCTTGCCTGGGCCGGTTCACTCCAGCGGAGTGGGCCGGATTGTGCGTGTGCCCGCGATTTCTGGCATCTGCGTCTGTGCAGACGTGATTTCCGCCGCCGCAGAAACGAGTCCCCATGCCGCGCTGCGCTGCGCTGGTTTAGTGCAGTGCGCGGGGACTCGCCGAGAGGGCGGCTCTGTTCAGGGGCAGCTTGTGGGCTGGTTAAACGACCCCCGTGGGCCTCTTGTGGCCCATGGGCCTTAGGTTGCCTACCCCTGTGCTATATGGTAATTTATGGACCTAATGGGTATCTAAAGTGATTTGCACATAACAAAACATGTATTTTAGCAAAGTAATTGTTGAACTGAAATACAATTATCTTATATTTTGGAAATGTACATCCAGTTTTTTCCCCTTTAATTTTTTTGGGGGGCCCCAAGAGAGTGGAGCCCTAAGCTATAGCTTGTTTAGCTTATACATAAATCTGGCACTGCTTTAGATATATTCTGCACTTAATTCAACAAACAGGGAACTGGAATTGGAAGTTTGTTACTAGAAATACTTACAGCTCGATATCTTACCCTGCGCATTAGGAATATTTTGCATCATATATTTTCAATAGTACAGTGGTACCTCGCGTTGAGTACATAATTCGTTCCGGAGGTCCGTTCTTAACCTGAAGCGTACTTAACCTGAAGCACCACTTTAGCTAATGGGACCTCCTGCTGCCCCTGCGCCGCCAGAGCACAATTTCTGTTCTTAGCGGAGTTCTTAACCTGAAGCGTACTTAACCTGAAGCGTACTTAACCTGAGGTACCACTGTATGTTTAAAAGTATCAGAATCACTCATGGCCATTGACAATAGTATAACTGGGCATGATAAAGATTATCGAAATGCACTTGTGCCTGTAAACAAATAGTAGACTGAGCAGGGGAAGATACCATTCACTGACACTATCTTGGAGACAAAAGGTTTGTCTTTACCCAGAAGAGAGAACTTGTCTGAAATCTCTCCTCTTTATGTCATCCTACAGAAACTCCTGAGTGCCAGTGAATCAGAGCCATAGACAAGATGATCTCTAGAGTTTTTGGAGCAGCAGGAGAATTTGTCAGACTGCTTCTTGGAAATCTGCCTTCGCAGTAAATGCATACTTCGGTTGCCCGTTATCCTGGAGATCAGAGTGCTTCCAATGGAGAGTTATTATTATTATTAAAAAAGAAAATTGGTACTATCTAGGGATATTTGAAATCTCTCATTTCAAATACCTTTCATAGACATGTGTTCCATTTATAGCAGTAAATATCTACAGACGTTTGCCAAATGCACCATTGTGCATATTCAAATCATTAATGATGAAACTTCTTTTATAAGCTCTACAAAAGGATGTATTATTCATCAGCTTCTAAAAGTCCCAGCTGAATATGCTGTGACATACCTAATTCTGTTGACAGCAGGACATGGAAGCGAGGAGAGAGGGGCCAAGGTTATTCCCTACCTGCCAGAAACCTTCCCAATGAACACTGGTAATTTAAAGAACATAGTTGTGATTTTAAAAGTAACTGGAGTAAGTTTGGCTTCAGTGACAAAAGAGATCAAAAGCTACCAGGACTTATTGTCATAGACTCATAGAATCATAGAGTCATAGAATCATAGAGTTGGAAGAGACCCCAAGGGCCGTCCAGTCCAACCCCCTGCCAAGCAGGAAACACCATCAAAGCATTCTTGACAGGTGGTTGTCAAGCCTCTGCTTGAAGACCTCCAAAGAAGGAGACTCCACCACACTCCTTGGCAGCAAATTCCACTGTCGAACAGCTCTTACTGTCAGGAAGTTCTTCCTAATGTTTAGGTGGAATCTTCTTTCTTGTAGTTTGAATCCATTGCTCCATGTCCGCTTCTCTGGAGCAGCAGAAAACAACCTTTCTCCCTCCTCTATATGACATCCTTTAATATATTTGAACATGGCTGGTAGAACATAATAAAACAAACTATCTTAACTTTCTTTCTGCTCTCAGTGCTTCTTTCTTCTTCTTTGGCGATGCCTCGTAGCCGAGTAAGATTGTCTTCCATAAACACGGTTTATGGAAGACAATCCATAAGTGACTGTGGAGGCCAATTCTGGATCCACACGTCCTTCCATAGTGGGGACTTAGGTTTCCAGACAGGAGTTGATCTCGGTGAGGGTTTGCCAACCGTGCCTTCCTCTTAGCATGTTTCTCCCTTGCGTCCTGAGTTTGTGTGTCTTCAAAGCCCATGGCACCATTGGTAAAGGCTGTTCTCCAACTGGAGCGCTCGCAGGCAAGTGTTTCCCAATTGTTGGTGTTTATACTACATTTTTAAAAAAATCCCTTCAGACATTCTTTAAACCTCTTTTGTTAACCACCAGCATTACGCTTTCCATTTTTAAGTTGGAAATAGAGTAGTTGCTTTGGAAGACGATCATCAGGCATCCCCACAACATGACCAGTCCAACAAAGTTGATGTTGAAGGAATCATTGCTTCAACACTGGTGATCTTTGCTTCTTCCAGTACACTGGTATTAATTCGCCTGTCTTCCCAAGAGATGTGTAGAATTTTTCAGAGAAACTGTTGATGGAATCTTTTGAGGAGTTGGAGATGGCATTTATAAGTGGTCCATGTTTCACAAGCATACAGTAAGGTTGGTACTGTAACCTTCTTTCTGCACACAGTGCATTGGGGAAGGGGCTGTAGTTCAGTGGCATGCCATCTGCTTGGTTTGAAGATTATACCAGGTTCAGTTCTTGGGAACTTATTTGATGAATCTCAGGAAAGATTGGGAAAGGCTTTGGTCCTAAGACCTTAGAGTTGCTGTCACTTTGAATGCTGAAGCCCCCCGGATTCTGGGATCTTCGTTTCAATGGATCTCAGGTAGCACGGATGGGGAAAGCCTTGTTGTTCTTCAAAGCAGAGAATATAAGGCTGGATGAACCATGGGTTGGCCTTACTATAAAACAGCTCCATAGATACACACACAGAGAGAAAACCATGTACCATATTGACCTGCTCCTTAGAATTACTTTGGATGCTAATTGTACACAGCCTGGATCATGACATCTTGACACCGCTATTGTTAAGTAGCAAATCATTGCCAGGCAAGGGTCTTCCGAAAGGTTACGGCAACCATGCTAATTGTTCTGCTCAGCAGCATGCCATGGTGCCTCCCCCTGTTTCTCCAGGACAGATAAAAATATTCCACTGCGTTGGAAGATAATTGACAATCCCCATCACCCTTCCATCATCGGCTAATAACAGTGTCAGGGTAAATACAACATGATATAATTGAATCAGCAAACAATAAAAAGTCAGGATGCCTCGCCAACTAAAGATCCAGGATGATTTAATCTATAACGGGAAGGTCTAATTATATTGTAAAATATAATAATGGGGATATTATCAAGCTTCTCTCCCAACCTATTTAATTTGTTTTCTCTCCTTTCATAATTCCTTGCAATGTTTACCCATGGCAGTTGTAATCTGGTATCCAACAGTCAATGACAGTTGCTTATTTTGAGTTAGAGATGGGCAAAAAAAGAAAAAGAAAAGAAATCATATATCTCAATTCAGAATGGGCCTGGACATTAGAGGGCTGATAGGAAATTTGTGGCGGTTCAGAGAGACGGGATCTTATCCAGGAGCTTCCTATCAGCTCACCTGCGTCCGTGTCTTCTTCTGATGAGTTGCCCTCTACCTCCACTCCACAAACATACTACAAATAGGGGAAGGAGAGAAAATGGAGGTGGGAAGGCTGGGATTTGAAAAATGCAATGCCCCTGAAAACCAGTTGCTGGGGATGATGATGATGATGACGACGACAACGATGATTTATTAAATTTCTATATCGCTCTTCATCCAAAGAACACTGGGCAGTTTACAATATAAAAACACAAAAATACATACCATAATAACAAACTACACCAGCGTTTTTCAACCGGTGTGCCGCGGCACAGGAGTGTGCCGCAAGACACCGGCTCCTGTGCCGCGGGAAGACACCGGCTGCTGTGCCGCCCTGGGCCGCTTCCGCTTCCGGGTCGGTCCGGGCTGGCGTCGCCTCGGCTCTGCTTCCCGCTCGCCGACCGCCGCCTTCGCCGGGGCTGCCGGGCGCTTCGCCCGCTGCCTCTGCCGCCCCGGTCGCGGTCGGGGATGGGCGGGAGGTGCCGGTGCCACCGGGCTCGCTCGGGGCCAGGTGGAGGTGCTGCCGGGGGGCTGGGCACGGGAGGGGGGCGGGCGCCTGGCCCGCCGATCTCCCGCTCCGTTTTCGCCCGCCTGGGTCCTTCCCCTCCCTCCCGCCAGGGCGCGCGGACACCCCGCCCCCCGGGTCGGGGGGGTCGGGGTGCATGTGGTGGTGGTGTGCCGCGAGATTTTTTTCGTGGGACAGGTGTGCCGTTGCCCCGAGGAGGTTGAGAAACACTGAACTACACATTATATAAAGCCATGTAGCCTGAAGTCTGCTTGCCCATGCAGTAGGGAATGGGGACAGTAAAGTCGTGACAAGCCTTTGCATTGCAAAGATCTCTAGGGAGCCTTGGGTGCTTGGGGGCTGGGTACCCAGAAAGTCAATGAACAAAGCCAGAGAGAGGGAGCCAGCGAGCCTTTGCGGTGCTGCCTCTGAGAGAGAAGCAGTTCAGCTCTGCCCTCCACAGCCAGCTAGCGAGTCACCCTTTTCTTTGGGGGGGGTCCCTCAGATGCGGAGGCAGACTCTCCAAGTCTGAGCCCCTCTCCGCAGAAAAGGGTGCCTTGCTGGCTGAAGAGAGAAGGAAGAAGAGGCGCCGCCACTGCCGCAATGCTCCAACGTGGCACCTCCAATGTTTTTGGAGGAGGGGGGAATCCTGTCAAAACGCAATGCAACATTGCATTGTGCAGGCATGTGTGTTTGATGCCACCCACCTGCATTACGGCAGCAGGCATCTAGAATCCTAATGGCAAGATGGCGCCCCTGTCCAGGGCTACAATGAGTCTCAGTTTTCCCTGTACCAGTGTCAGGAGTCCAGTCCCCGGCTTGATCACACAGTAAGCGTAGTTAATTAAAAGGGATGATTTATTGTCAAAACAACAGGCTCTAACACAGCCTCCCGGCATCATCAATCACGATGACCCTTCTGAAGACCCCTTCTGGTTACAGAAGATATTGAACTTTCTCACTTTGCGCCTCTTAGGAGGGATTGGCTCAGCTCCAATCTCTTCCCATTCTGACAAACTGCTTCCTTCTTCGGTTTGCACCAGTTTACACTTCTCGAGAGCATTGGCTGGGTTCTGGCCTGCTCTCAGCCATTCCCTTATCAACCAGCATTCCAAGGGGAGGGGAGTTGGCACCAGCTGAGGCTCATCCTGCCTTGCAGTTAACCCTCTCTGTTCCTGGCTGCTTTCTTCAGCTGGTTGCAAACCTTCACTGGGAGCTGGCTCATTCATGACAACCAAGGTCGTTTGCTCCTCCCTCGAATAAACAGGGGTGAGGGGCAGGTTTTGGTCACACTAAAACAGTGGCTATTAATAATGTCCATTGACTTCAACATGGCTACCCTAAGTAGGACTATTCTTGGATGCAACCCGATAGCTGGTTTCATATAGCTGGAGAATGTATAATGCAAAATAAACTCTCTCACTAAGCTGAATCCTCTCTGAGCCCAAAACAAATGCAGCAGAGGAGAAATGACCGGGAAGGGATGGCAGAACACTCCCCACCTCGATTTGGCTCCAGACAAATGGCTCGGAAAGGGATGTAATAGCTCCCAACTTGGCAAAAAAATAAACATTCAATATTCATTTGAATCACAGCCTCTCCTAACACTCCATGACAAATTTCCTCCTCCTCCCCCCCCCCACAATGTCCTGGGGTCACCTCTGCAGGTCTGATACAGCATGGGCGTAATGAAAACAGTATTTCATAGCGGGGAGAGGGGGGGAACTCAGCCACCAACCACCTCTAGGTAATTACTGGCAATTCCAGCCAGAGAGAAATATGTTATCTGTTAAAATTTCATGCACTTAACCCAAAGAGCGGGTGGCGACACCAGACCAGATCTACATAATGGATGGAGTCTGGGTGGTTGAGCGGCACTTTGAGTTCAAAAGGATGAGCATAAGCCATGTGTTAGGTATGGGGCTGATGCCAACTGTTCCTGCAAAAACTGCCACCCACCAAACTCTCTGCATCCATGCACCATATCAATCAGCCAGCCAGGTATTTGAAAAACCTGCCATGTTTGCTCCCTTCTACAAGCAGCACTTTGGCAAAGCAGAGGCGAGGAGCTGTGAAATCAAGTGAATTCGCATCCGTTCGTAAAAGTATTCCTGGTTCTTCCTCTAGAGGTCTCCCTTGAGTGGGAGCAGGAAGTGCTGTGCTCACTCTGATTGGCTGCCTGACACCATGGCACTGCCATGGGGCCAATCAGAGTAAGGTCAATGCTTCCTTCCCTTAATATAGGGTGGGCATCGCCAACATGGTGCCCTCCAGAAGTTGTGGGACTCCAAATCCCACTAGCCTGGGATAGCTCAGTAGGTACAGCATGAGACTCTTAAAGTCGCGGTTGTGGGTTCTAGCCCCACGTAGGTCAAAAGATCCCTGAATTGCAGGGTGTTGGACTAGATGACCCTTGAAGCCCCTTCCAACTCTGCAATTCTATGAGTCTAGCCTCAAACCAGCATAGTTAATGGTCAGGCAATGATGGGAGTTGGAGTCCAACGTCATCTGGAGGGAACCTCATCAGCTAGCCCTTATCTAGGGACTTATGGAGGGGTGGAATGCTGCTTGCCAGCTGCCCGAAATGCCGCTGGCACTTCCAAGATCATGAAGGCAGTTTCATAAAATACCCCCCCCCATCTCTGTGCTCCACCACATTGTCGTCCCCCCCAAGATGGAGCAAGCGTGTTTTCTGCTGCTCCAAAGGGTAGGACCTGAACCAATGAAAGGTTTGGGTCCTTTCATTGAAAGAAGATTCTAGCTTAACTTTAGGAAGAGCGTTCTGACATTAAGAGTCATTCAATGGTGGAATGGACAACTTTGGAAGGTGGTGGACTCTCCTTGTTTGGAGGTTGGATGGCCATCTGTCAGGGGTTCTTTAGCTGTGATTCCTACCTTGTAAGGGGTTGGACTGGAAGACCCTCAGGGCCCCTTTCAACTCTACAGTTCTATGATTCTATGTCCTTCTGGTCTGTGGAAAACATTGCCCAGCCACAAACTCTTAAAGCACTGATCTGTATCTCCTGCAAATTGCAAATCCTCCAGCACCCCCTGCTGTTCCTTTGCCTCTTAGTAAAAGGTAAAGGGACCCCTGACCGTTAAGTCCAGTCGCAGACGACTCTGGGGTTGCAGCGCTCATCTCGCTTTACTGGCCGAGGGAGCCGGCTTTTGTCCACAGACAGCTTCCGCATCTTGTGGCCAGCATGACTAAGCTGCTTCTGGCGAACCAGAGCAGCGCACAGAAACGCCATTTACCTTTCCGCCAGAGCGGTACCTATTTATCTACTTGCACTTTGACGTGCTTTCGAACTGCTAGGTTGGCAGAAGCTGGCACCAAGCAATGGGAGCTCACCCCGTTGCGGGGAATCGAACCGCCGACCTTCCGATCAGCAAGCCCTAGGCTCTGTGGTTTAGACCACAGCGCCACCCGCGTCCCTTCTTGCCTCTTAGTACCAGTAATCCCACTTCCCCCCAGGGGGCAGTACAACCCACTTTGGGAACTGCTAGAGTGGACAATACGACCCGGTTTTGTGTAAGGCAGTTTCCTGTGTCCTTACTTCATGGGTCACAAGTTCTGTTGGTCTGTTTTAACACCCATCAGCCAAGATGTACAACCTGCCCTTAAGAAACAATCACCTCTTCTGTGCCTCTTCTGATTAGGAACTCTGGGAAGGATAATTACGGGGAAATTAGCAAGCAGAGTTGCGGAGCGGGGGGGGGAGAGAAAAGACGGTCTTTTTAAAATTCAAGAGCTTCATCTCTAATCAAGTGTTTTCATATGCTTAGACCTCATAAATCATTCTGAATTTCATTTCGACCAAAAAAAAAAAAAAAATCATCACATACCAGCAAGTCCTGTCTGAAATTCCTTTTCGTTTATGAATTGGCATCATAAGAAGAGAACCGAGGCTGTTTGCTAGAGAGATGGACCTTGAAATGACAATGCTGTCCATTGATGTTGCTTCTTGGACAATTTTAATTACACCCATTTATTATAGACCTGTCCTGCAAGACATGCAGAGGGGTTCTCTTCAGTCGGCGACATTTGCATCCATCACAATGCGGGACTCCTCGCCACCGAGCTCGTATTTTCCGAAGAATGGGATATGGATCATGAGGAGCACATGCAAATGTGATAGAAGCAAGAGAGAGCAGGAGCAATTTGAAACACACAAACACACAGTTTGGCTTGGGGGTGGGGAGAGCAGTGGCGTCGCAGGGAGGCGGGGGGCGGACCGCCCCGGATTCCAGGGGAGGGGGGTGACACTTGGGCCGGCCCCGCCCCGCCCGAGGGCCCCGAGCAAGCCGCAGAGCCCCGAACTCACCCCGTCACGGGGATTCGAACCGCCAACCATCTGATCAGCAAGCACTAGGCTCTGTGGTTTAACCCACAGTGCCACCCGCACTCTACATTGTTAAGTTACGCTGGCATAATTAAGCCCAGTGCAAATGATACAGCCTTCCTGTAATTTGGATTGTCCTGCCAAAGATCTGCTCCACCTCCTGCTATCATGTTCGGGATCTGATTCTTTCCTGTGCTTTGCATACAAATCTTATTTCCCCCTCCCCTTTCCCTGAGTGCTTCAGCCTCATTCCCTTTGGATAAATATTTATGAATCCTTTGGTCATTCTTGTTCTGGCCTCCCCTTTGTCTTGAACTCTTCATACATCTTTAAAAACCTGTATTTGTAATAGTACAACAATAAAATTCTAACATGAACTTAGGGGAGAAAAATACATACATCGGCATTTATAGAGCCTGGGATGAGAGCCAAGGATTTTTTAGCTTCGATGCCAATGAAACTGCCTCTCGTTTATTATTCATACTTCAGAATTTCCTTTCTTTCTTTCTTTCTTTCTTTCTTTCTTTCTTTCTTTCTTTCTTTCTTTCTTTCTTTCTTTCCTCTCACAAGCAAAATAGCACCCTTTAACATAGTGTTAGATCTCTTAAATTGTGATTTTAGTGATGTGAGCCGCCCTGAGCCCGGCGTTGCCGGGGAGGGCGGGGTATAAATAAAAATTATTATTATTATTATTATTATTATTAGATCTCTTAACTACCCAGAATTGTGAATCTATTAAAGACAATTAAGCTTAGGGCCTGACTCTCACTCTGAAGTACCAAAAAAAGTACTATTCCACCCTTCCAAAAGTCCCTAGATAAGAGAAGGGGTCTTCTTTAATATGACAACTGTGGACCTCACCAAAGAAAGGATGCTTTTGAATTCTGGTGCTGGAGGAGACTCTTGAGAGTCCCATGGACTGCAAGAAGATCAAACCTATCCATTCTGAAGGAAATCAGCCCTGAGTGCTCACTGGAAGGACAGATCCTGAAGCTGAGGCTCCAAGACTTTGGCCACCTCATGAGAAGAGAAGACTACCTGTAAAAGACCCTGATGTTGGGAAAGATGGAGGGCACAAGGAGAAGGGGATGACAGAAGACGAGATGGTTGGACAGTGTTCTCAAAGCTACCAACATGAGTCTGACCAAACTGCGGGAGGCAGTGGAAGACAAGAGTGCCTGGTGTGCTCTGGTCCATGGGGTCACGATGAGTTGGACACGACTAAACAACTAAACAACAAAGACCTTCCCATCTGCGTGCTGCTCTGGGGTTTCTCCTGCACCCTTCACCCCTCTTTCATCCATATCAGCCCTTAAGGCTTCTCATCCACCCACCCACCCACCCACCCTTCATTTACTTATTTATTTATTGCATTTACAGGTGAAACTCGAAAAATTAGAATATCGTGGAAAGGGTATTTTCTTTCAGTAATTCAACTTAAAAGGTGAATCTAATATTTGAGATAGACTCATGCCATGCCATGCGAGATATGTCAAGCCTTTATTTGTTATAATTGTGATTATTATGGCGTACAGCTGATGAGAACCCCAAATTAACAATTTCAACTTGGGGGTTTTCATCAGCTGTACGCCATAATCATCACAATTATAACAAATAAAGGCTTGACATATCTTGCATGGCATGGCATGAGTCTATCTCATATATTAAACTCCAGTAGCTAATGAAAACAATTGCTGACATAAATGGACTTTTCCACAATATTCTAATTTTTCGAGTTTCACCTGTATATCTTCACCCTTCCTCCAAGGAACTCAAGGTGGCATACATACTTCTCCTCCTCCCTGATTTTATCCTCACAACCCCATAATATAGGTTAAGGCTGGCCCATAATATATAGTGAGTGACTGGCCCAAGATCACCCAGTGAGGTTCATGGCCGAATGGGGGATTTGAACCCTGTTCTGCTAGGTCCTAGTCTGGCACGCTAATCGCTACATCACACTGGTTTGTTTGTCTCCACTTCTTTCAGTCACTTCGCCTCTGTGCTCCCAGCAACCCTCTTTGTTTCCGTATCTGCTGGGACCACTTTCCTCAACCTGCCCTACCAAAATACTCATTTGCCTTGAGCCAAATGAAAGCTATTAGGTTAAGCGCTTGTTTACATCTCTCGCAGTGAAATCACGGGGTCTTTAAAGTGCTCCAATTTGATCAGATCATGCCCTTTGTCTGTATAGAAACAGCCAATGGTACACCTTGTGTATATCAACCTTTTCCATTAATTCGTTTTTGTCGGAAACGGCAATACAGGTGTCAGGGAAGAATGTAAATGATGGGCAAATAGGGGTTAGAAAAGGTCGCATTCCAGACCCGCTTTCTGAGGTCTTTATAATTAAGGGTCAGGAGAGAAGCCGGTTTAGTGGTTCTCTTTAATGGATATCTTCATAACTCTTCAATCACTGCAATGTACAGCCTCATTAGATATTCGCCGAGGATGCGGAGACCAGGAATTCACCTTGTTAATAAAAAGAAATTGTCATGTCTCCGTGTAACCCAAGTCAATTATCTCCCATGTCAGCCGCTGTGAAAGATAAGGATGCTATAAACACAGCAAAGGCGAAAAGATAAAGGTGCCTAAGGCGCTTTTCATATTCAAAATGTGTCAAAAAACCATGCCATAGATTCATAGAATCATGGAATTGTAGAGTTGGAAGGGACCACAAGGATCATCGACAATGTAGGAATCTTTTGCCCACTTTGGGGCTCGAACCCATGACCACGAGATTAGGAGTCTCATGCTCTACCAACTGCTGAGCATTTGTGAACCAAGAGGAGGAGAGCAATCCACCAACCAACCAATGCAGCCCCTGGCCATGATGATGCCTTGGGAATGGGCCATGTTTCACTGACGGAGTATCTGCTTTGCAGAGCCGGTGCACCCATAAGGTAAGGTGAGGAAACTGCCTCAGGCTGCATTATCCACAGGGTCAGCAGATTCCCCTCAGGGCCAGCCCACCCAGGAGCAAGATGAGGTGACTGCTTCAGGCGGCAGGAGCCAACTTTGAAGATGAATAGGAAACTATAACGAATCCAGAATGCAGCTGCCAGACTGGTGACTGGGAGCGGCTGCTGGGACCATATAACACCAGTCCTAAAGGATCTACACTGGCTCCCAGTATGTTTCTGAGCCCAATTCAAAGTGTTGGTGCTGACCTTTAAAGCCCTAAACATCCTAGGTCCAGTATACCTGAAGGAGCATCCCTACTCCCATTGTTCAGCCCAAACCAGGGCTGCCAACTTAAATAAAATATTGGGAGGAGGGATAGGTAAGCCCTGCCCTGCATAACTGATCACATGATGTGGTGCACGCACAACATTTGAATGGCAATGCCCCTCAAATATTTTATTGGGGGAGGCTGAAGGGACCTCGGCTCCTAGTAGTTTGCTCCTATGGCCTGGACACTGAGGTCCAGTTCTGAGGGCCTTCCAGTTCTGGTGGTTCCCTCACCATGGGAAGTGAAGTTACAGGGAACCAGGCAGAGGGCCTTCTTGGTAGTGGCATCCGCCCTGTGGAACGCCCTCCCATCAGAAGTCAAGGAAATAGACAACTATCTGACTTTTAGAAGACATCTGAAGGCAGCCCTATTTAGGGAAGTTTTAAATGTTTGCCGTCTTACTGTGTTTTGTTGGAAGTCACCCAGAATGGCTCGGGTAACACAGTCAGATGGATAGCATATAAATTTGTTGTTGTTGTTGTTGTTGTTGTTGTTGTTGTTGTTGTTGTTCTTCTTCTTCTTCTTCTTCTTCTTCTTCTTCTTCTTCTTCTTCATTTAGCAGATCCCAATGCACATCTTTATTCTGTCCCCCTTTTTCCTGATTTACCCCTTCTTACCTGGCAAGGAGTGGCAACATTTTGTGGTGTACCTCATGTGCCAAAATGTTTGTTTTGGGTTTTTTTCATGTAGAAGTTTCCAGGTTCAGTCTCCAGCATTTCCCAAAAGGGACTCCTCTACCTGAAATCCCCAGAAAGCTGTTGCCAGTCATTAGTGTTGAGCTGGTCAGACTAATGTTCTGACTCAATAAAAGGCAGCTTCCAATATTTCCCTTGCCCTACAGGAAGGATGATGTGGAAAAATTCATTTGAGTTTGTAGTTCCCACAAAAGGCACCCTGAAAAATGGTTTCAGTTTTGCAGTCTATAAAAAAGGACTATAAAAAGGACTCAAGATTGGAGAACTGCGCCCAAACTAACAAGATGAATTCCAACAGGAACAAATGTAAGGTTCTTTACTTAGACAGGAAGAGCCAGCTGCACAAATATAAGATGGGGACACCTGACTTGACCCCTGGGGTCTTGGTGGACTACAAACTTAACATGAGTCAAGAGTGTGACACAGAAGCAAAACAACTAGTGTTATTCTAGACTGTATCTACAGAAATCTAGTGTTCCAATCAAGAAAAGTAATAGTACCGCTCTATTCTGCCTTGGTCAGACCACACCTGAAATGCTGTGTCCAGTTCTGGGGAGCACAATTTAAGAAGGGTATTGACAAGCTGGAAGGTGTGGCAAGGAAGGCGACAAAGATGATCAAGGGTCTGGAAACCAAGCCTTATGAGGAACGTTTGAAGGCGCTGGGTATGTTTAGCCTGGAAAAGAGGAGGTTGAGAGGAGATATGATGATAGCCATCTAAATATCTCAAGGGCTGTCATACGGAAGAGGCAGCAAGCTTGTTTTCTCCTGCTCTGGAAGGTAGGACTCAATCAAACCAATGGATTCACATTGCAAGAAAGGAGATGCTGACTAAACATCAGGTAGAACTTTCTGACAGTGATAGTTGTTCCAAACTTGGATGGACTTCCTCAGAAGGTGGTAGGCTCTTCTTCATTGGCAGTTTTTAAGCAGAGGTTGGTGGCCATCTGTCATGGATGCTTTAGCTGAGGGAGCCAGTGTGGTGTAGTGGTTAAGAGCAGTAGACTCATAATCTGGTGAACCAGGTTCGTGTCTCTGCTCCTCCACATGCAGCTGCTGGGTGACCTTGGGCTAGTCACACTTCTCTGAAGTCTCTCAACCTCACTCACCTCACATAATGTTTGTTGTGGGTGAGGAAGGGTAATGAGATTGTTAGCCGCTTTGAGACTCCTTAGGGTAGTGATAAAGCGGGATATCAAATCCAAATTCTTCTTCTTCTTCTTTCTCCTCCTCCTATACTGCAGGGGGTTGGACTAGATGACCATTGGTGCCCCTTCCAACTCTGCACTTATATGGTACTATGCACAGTTAGGGATAAAGTTTCATTTCAGTCCTGGTGTTATTGTACTGAAACTATATCATGGTAGCTGGCTAAAAGCTGGAACACTGTGATGTGTCTGTGACCATCTTACTCATGCAAGGCCAGGATTTTGAGATATGAAAGAGGAACATCCTTAGGTGTCGTTCTGCCATTCAGCCATCGTGCTATGTGTGCTCTCGAGCTCCGTAGCTTATTTGAAGCTTTGTCTTTGCCCAGCATGCAGAATCTTGTTCAAAAGTAGCACTCTCTTTTCTCAAGACTGTGTTTCTCTCTCTCATCCCAAGCAATGAGCTGCGACATCGCACACTTCAATTGCTTTTCGCATCTCTCTTCCTGCCCTCTACAAGACCTGAGATTACTTCCTTTTCCCGAGAACCTGAATGTTTCCCTTAAATAGAATATACAGAACATGTTGTGTTCCTCCTGTGCATTCCAGGAAGAGGGAGAAGTGTTAACAACATCCTGTTGAGATGATGAGTAGCAATCTCTTAGGCTTTCCTGCTGACATATGGAGGACCCCTGACAACAGCCAGTCTTCTGGTAGGGAAGCAATCAGTCTCCCAGGAATAATGCTCTATCCTCCTCCATCAGCACCCCTACCCAGCTTCAAAAGTTCAGATCTGAGACCCAATCAATTGCAGCCTGCTGGGAAGTGGATCTAGAACTCGATTTACCAAGGAAGCTGGTAGCCCTAATCCCACTTACCTGGGAATAAGCCTCATTTAATTCAATAGGACTTGCTACTTCGTCTTTTACTGCACAGATTTACAGCCCACTTTTAAAGAGACGTTTATCACAAAGTGGCTTACTACATACACATCAAAATGTAACCAATAAACTATATCTTAAAACCATTTGAAACATCTACTTGGCAATGCTACTATGAGCCAACACCAAAACACACATAGCTCTGTCTTAGAATGGGTCCATTTCAGCTTAATAATAATAATAATAATAATAATAATAATTTATTATTTATACCTCACCCATCTGGCTCGGTTTCCCCAGTTGCTCTGGGCAGCTCACAACAGAATTAATGTTGATGATGATGGTGATAATGATAAAACATCAGACATTAAAAACTTCCCTAAACAGGGCTGCCTTCAGATGTCTTCTAGTTGTCTATTTCCTTGACATCTGATGGGAGGGCATTCCACAGGGCGGGCGCCACCACCGAGAAGGCTCTCTGCCTGGTTCTTTCAGTTTCTCATCTGTTTGTCCAAGCCGAGCGGCCAACAGCTGCAGTGGTTTGACTTTTGCCTGTCTCACGAAGCCGTGAGAAAGCTGCCTTATCTGTTTTCCTACATGGAATGTTTACGTATCACTGTACTATTGTAATCCTAGCCTTTGTGCTCTTTCTTCTGGCTAGACCTAGATGCCGGACAGACGGCTTTATGGCAGCTCTGTCTTACTAAGATGGCAGCAGAGATTCTCTCTGCACTATTCCTACAATAAATAGTTTAGCCTTAATTATGGCTTGTGTGTGTTGTTCTTCACGCTGGGGAACAATCACATATTACAGCGCCACCGGATTCTCTGTAGCCGGGGATGTGCACACATGGCTTTGCTCTGGCTTTGGGGCAGTCTCACAAACTGCCCCAGGTGGGGTATATGCTGACAATTTCCAGTTTGTGATTTACTTATCTGTTTATTTTTTTTAAAGAAAGTCTTCAAGAAAATTCTTGCAACCATAAAAAGGGTGTGCTGGTTAAGGCCATGTTGTTCAACATCCTGTTCTCTAGTGGCACACTCTCTTAAGACTGCAACTTGAATATTGGAAAGCTGAATATTGGAAAATCGAGGACAGATAAAAGAAAGTAGCACATCGTTAAATTATGGCTCTCACTCCTACCCGAAGCACTGATAAGACACCGACATGGGTGGCTTTTAAAGGCGATTGGATGAATTCATGGAGGATATGGCTATCGATGGCTACTAGACATGGCTAAGCTTTGCCACCATGATTAGAGGCAGTAAATGCTTCTGACTACCAGTTGCTGTGGGTTCAACCAAAGGCTTGCTGATCAGAAGGTCGGCGGTTTGAATCCCTGTGACGGGGTGAGCTCCCGTTGCTCGGTCCCTGCTCCTGCCCACCTAGCAGTTCGAAAGCACATCAAAGTGCAAGTAGATAAATAGGTACCGCTCCGGCGGGAAGGTAAACAGTGTTTCCATGCGCTGCTCTGGTTCGCCAGAAGCAGCTTTGTCCTGCTGGCCACATGACCCGGAAGCTGTACGCTGGCTCTCGGCCAATAAAGCGAGATGAGTGCCACAACCTCAGAGTCGGACACGACTGGACCTAATGGTCAGGGGTCCCTTTACCTTTACCAGTTGCTGGAAGCCACTATTGCCTCCTGTGAGAGTGAGTTCCAGGAGAATAATAATAATAATAATAATAATAATAATAATAATAATAATACCCCACCCTTCTGGTTGGGTTTCCCCAGTCACTCTGGGCGGCTCCCAATAGAATATTAAAAACACAATAAAACGTCAAACATTAAAAAGTTTCCTAAACAGGGCTGCCTTCAGATGTCTTCTAAAAGTCAGACAGTTTATTTCCTTGACATCTGATGGGAGGGCGTTCCACAGGGCGGGTGCCACTACCAAGAAGGCCCTCTGCCTGGTTTCCTGTAACCTCGCTTCTCACAGGGAGGGAACTGCCAGAAGGCCCTCGGAGCTGGACCTCAGTGTCCAGGCTGGACGATGGGGGTGGAGGCGCTCCAGGTATACTGGTCCAAGGCCCAGGAGTAGAGAGGTCTCTTTTGCTTGGGTCCTGTTTGCTGGGTTCCTACAGGCATCTGGTTGGCCACTGTGAGAACAGGATGATGGTCTACATGGACCATTGGCCTGATCCATCAGGCTCTTCATATTTTCTGATGGTTGTATACCACCTCCAGGTCAGAGGCAGCACATTTCTCATTACCGGTTACTGGAGAGAAGTCTATTGCAAGGAGTTCTGGAAAACCACCAAAGAGGCAAACATTGCTTATTCAAATCAAAAAGCGCCTGGGGAAGCTAGGTCTAGTTGCAGCTGAGCTCTAGGTTTCCTACAGCGCTGCAATGGCAGCAAAGCAGATGTACTGGGTATCTTGCACTAAGCAAGCATTCATAGTTACTGCTTGCTCAACTGAAATCCAAACCCCCATCAGCCCCAACTGATATGGGAGAGTGATAATGTTACAGCTGGAATTTCCTTCCCGGCAATTCAATGATCCTGTGGAAATTACATCTGTCAGTTTCCACTGGTGTGGGCACAGCATCTATAATTAGCAGCTAAAAATAATTACAATCTCGCAGATGATAGGCAGCCGTGTAAAACACGCAAGCATTCAGCCTTGTCCGATGCAGCGCCATTAATAAGATGTGTAATCTCCTTCCTGGGGAAGGGAAGTCGGGAGCGCACCTGATTCGCGGGATGGATATTGGGTTTATTAAACCGGGAGTCTTCGGTGGCAAATATGCATGGGAATATGGATTGAGCCGAACAGGGGGATATTGGTATGTTAATAAAACTTTAATTTTTAATTGGATTCTTTCTCTGCCAATTCAATTTCCTTCTTTTGCCTCCTCCTCCTCTCTCTCTCTCCCTCTCTCCCCCTGCTTCTGCCAGTCCATCCTGTTTGTAGGGATGGAAATTAATGAAAGCAAAGGATTGAGCAATGACATGAAGGTCTGTGGTTTCAGCTAAATTTGGAAAAAAAAATAGGATGATCAAAATTTCATTATTTCTTAAATTTATATGCTGCCTTTCATCTGGAGATCGCAGATTGGCTTACAACGTAAAAATACAAAATGAAAACACAAAATCCACAAAGGGGTGGTGATGGGGTCCCCTAGCAATTGGTTCCCAAGAAAACTTGGGATAAACCACTACCTAACATAAGAACGTTAGTTAGTTAGTGGGACGCGGTTGGCGCTGTGGGTTAAACCACAGAGCCTAGGGCTTGCCAATCAGAAGGTCGGTGGTTTGAATCCCCGCGATGGGGTGAGCTCCCGTTGCTCAGTCCCTGCTCCTGCCAACCTATGTCATATGGAAAAGTGGGGATATTTGAAGATGCCACTCATATCTCTTCTCCCCCTTCTCTTTTCCAGGCTAAGCATACCCAGCTCCTTCAACCATTCCTCATAAGGCTTGGAGTCCAACAACATCCGGAAGACCAATGGTTAGCTGCCGCTGGCAATACAACACTGAGCATGGATGATTCATTTGCACCTACCACTCTGATATGTATGTACTCAAGGGAGCCAAGTCAGGTATTATATGTACTTTAGCTGAGAGTGTCAAGTTGGGAAACAAACTTTGGCTGATCAACTCCCAAGGGAGTCTTTTCATCGAGGGAGTAATAGCTGAAGCTAAAAAAAAGTAACATTTTTGTCCATTGCACAGCATGCTTTATAACCAACTATCAACAATCATTATTGGTGGTGGTGGAAATAAAAGCTGACACTCCTCCCTAGGGCATACAGTATTAAAAGAACAATTTTGCAATTAACTTCGTTTAAAGTTTAAGCTACTGGCAGCAGCTCCGGCAAAGGAGCAGAATAGAGTGGGGAGGGTTGGAAGTTTGTTCTCTCACGTCTGAAAACTTGGAGAAAGAGAAGTAATAATAATAATAATAATAATAATAATAATAATAATAATAATTTATTATTTGTATAAAATAAAAAAATTCCTTCCAGTAGCACCTTAGAGACCAACTAAGTTTGTTCTTGGTATGAGCTTTCGTGTGCATGCACACTTCTTCAGATACACTGAAACAGAAGTCACCAGACCCTTATATATAGTGAGAGGGTGGGGAGGGGTATTACTCAGAGGGGTGGTGGGAATGGGTGAAAGACTGATAGCTGTGGTAAACCTGTTGACGACTGTTAACGACCGCAACACGCCCATCTGGCCGGGTCTCCCCAGCCACTCTGGGCGGCGTCCAGCAAATATTAAAAAACAATACATTAACATATTACAGATTAAAAACTTCCCTAAACAGGGCTGCCATCAGGTATTTCCTAAATGTTATGTAGTTGTTGATTGCTTTGACCTCTGATGGGAGGGCGTTCCACAGGGCGGGCGCCACTACCAAGAAGGCCCTCTGCCTGGTTCCCTGTAGCTTTGCTTCTCGCAGTGAGGGAACCGCCAGAAGGCCCTCGGCGCTGGACCTCAGTGTCCGGGCTGAACGGTGGGGGTGGAGACGCTCCTTCAGGTATACTGGACCAAGGCCGTTTAGGGCTTTAAAGGTCAGCACCAACACTTTGAATTGTGCTCGGAAATGTACTGGGAGCCAATGTAGTTCTCTCAGGACCGGTGTTATGTGGTCCCGGCGGACAAGTTATTTATTGAAAGGATGCAGATTGCTCCATCTTGCAGGCAACACATAGGTGGGGGGAAATCAGGAAATTGAAAGAGGGGGGAAGTCATTTAAAAGCTTTAAAAACCTAGCAATATGTGTGCATAACGGTTTCCTTGAGTGACCCAGCTGTTATCTCTGATGTCTGAATATGTCAGCATACAAACTAGGCTTGTCCCCACCCCTTTTCTGGATAGCAGCTGGGTGAATTGGATAAGTCAAGCAGTGATGCTATGTAAACTTCAATTGACACATGGGTAGGGCAGCAAGCTAAGCCCTTCTCCTACTCGTGTTTATTAAATGCTTGAATATGGAGTGATTGGTTCAAAAATGGGGAGCCTGATCAAACGCAGCATTTGCAGGAAGAGCCACAACTCAGTGAATGAGCACCTGTTTTGCCTACAAACTATCCCAGGTTCAATCACCAACATCTCAAGGGAGGTAGTCCTCCATTGGAGGCCTCATGGAGCTTTATTCCCATCTGCATAGACAATACTCATAGAATCATTGAATTGTAGAGTCGAAATGGACCCCAAGAGTCATCTAGTCCAACCCCCTGCAATGCAAGAATCTCAGCTAAAGCATCACTGACAGATGACCATCCAACCTCTGCTTAAAAATATCCAAGGAAGGAGAGTCCACAACTTTCTGAGGGAGACTGTTCCACTGTCGAACAGCTCTTATTGTCAGAAAGTTCTTTCTGATTTTTAGTTGGAATCTCCTTTCTTGTAACTCGTAACCATTGGTTAGAGTCCTACTCTCCAGAGCGAGAGAAAACAAGCTTGTTCCCTCTTCCATGTGACAGCCCTTGAGATATTTGAAGATGGTCATCATATCTCTTCTCACTCTCTTCTTTTCCAGGCTAAACTTATCCAGCTCCTCAACTTTTCCTCACACTTGGTTTCCAGACTCCAGATCATCTTAGTTGCCTTTCTTTGCACACATTCCAGCTTGCCAACACTCTTCTTAAATTGTGGTCCCCAGAATTGGACAAAGTATTCCAGGTGTGGTCTGACCTAGACAGAATAGAGCGGTACTATTACTTCCCTTGATCTGGGCACCATACTGCTTGCATGTTTCCCAGAAGAGGCATCTGGTTGGCCACTGTGAGAAGAGGATGTTGGATCAGATGGACCATTGGCCTGATATACCAGGCTCTTCTTATGTTCTTAAAAGCCTCTTGTCCTTTATGTTTTCTCTACAGAGGCATAAGATCTGAACCCTCTTTCTCTCTTGTGACAAAACTGAACATTGTTTTGGAATTCAATATTTGGACGTTTTGCCCAGTTCCCGATTTGTTGTGAACATCTGATTTGGCTAATAGTGAAGGCTCATCTTTCCTAGCATCTAATTAGCATCCCAAACACAGTGTGCCGAGCTCATGAGCATTCCAAAAAGCAGAGTACTCAATGAGGATTGGCATTTTGAATTAATAGTCCAACCGGCTCGAGGAGTAACGCTTTACTCTTAACTGTCCTATTATTGCAGCTTCTCTTGAAATCCACAGTGAAAACATTAATCAAGAAGAGCAGGGGGGGGGGTTCTTCAGTTTTAAGGGGACAAAGTGAGGTTGGAAAGCTGAAGGATTCGATTAGCTCCTTGTTCTGCTTTGGACTGAATACAGGGCTGGCGTTTGTAGCTGTCATCAATATTTATCTGTTTTTGTTTGTTTGGAATATTTTATACAAGTTATCAGCTATAAACAACAAATTGCAGGTTTGCAAAAGGAAATAACGATATTAATACACACAAACACAACCCCTCCAAATGCAGCACATCTGATAGAAACAGCAGAACGCAACGAAACAAATTAATCACCAAAGGCAGAATGAAAAATTCTTTGACTTGAAAGATAGTTTGGGAGCCCATACAGACCTGCCAAAGAAGGACACACACACACACACACACACACACACACACATAATGGAGAAGAGATAGAAGGCCTTGCTTTTCGTAGAGGATTATCTAACTTCCAAGTGTGTCTGAAACTTTAGCAGAACCTAATTTGTAGTCCTCCATCATAAGGGTAGGGGTCAAAAGCTGGCATTCTCTGAGATAATCAGGACTTTAGTTTTTGAAATATCTGAAAGCTGCACCTAACAGCGCCTTGAATTGGAGATGGAAACAAATTGGTAGCCAGTGCAGTTTTTATAAAAATAGATATGAGATATTTCGTTTGAGCACATCAGTGTTCATACCACTGTATTTCCAAACAGCTGAAGTTTCTGGACTGTCTTCAAGGACAGTGACATGTAAAATGTCCTTACAGTAATCCAATGTGGAAGTCGGAATGTTAAAAACAATGCCATTTTTGTACATCTGTACACACATTTTAATTCACCCCAGTATATGTATTTTTTGTGCCCATTACTTGGTGAGAAAACTATGTTGCAAAATTCAGAAAAGTGCAGATTTCAAAGACTGGCTGTGTTTCTGTTTGCTGATTGTTTCAGAAAGTGTAGATTAGGTAGGTCCGCCATGAAATCCCAACTGAACTGAATTTCTCTCCCACCGCTAGTTCCTTCTCAGGCAGAGTGGCTGAAGAATTCTGAGAAAAGCTTCAAAGATTTTAGCAAGACTAGCACAATTGGTCCATGGGCTTTCGGGCATCCCTTGTTCTACTGACCCTCTTCCATGAAGACGGAGCCACTGCGTTCATCCTTCCCCATCTCTGGAGCTTCCAAATGGCCACCCCAAATCATCTGATGTAGAGCATCATTGGAGAATCAAGGCCTCCTAATATCTCTGGTCATTTCTTATATTACATCATTTCTACTCCAAGAGCACCTCCCTAGTAGCTCATAAACTTCACCAGTGACAGCTCAATATATAATGCCGTTCCCACACTTGCCAAGGGTAATACTTTACAGCATATCTGTTACAAATCATGCCTTTTTAAAGCATTGGCTCTGTCGGCAGGATGATGATTTATGCTTCCTTTGTTGTTTCATCCGAATCGTTTCTTTAAAAAGAAGAGGACAATATGCAAATAGAGAAGAGTAGAAGGGGGATGCAAGGAGACTTCTGTTGTTGTTCCTGTTTTGAAACAATACATAAATCATCACATTGGGAGGGACGTCTGTTTACAGACTAAATGCTACAGTTTGCCCATCAATTTCTCCTTGTCTTAATGGCCAGCTCCATCATATTTATATCTCCGGGTTCTTCCAGGGAATGAGAAATGATGGGGAAAGGCACTGAAGAATGCACTTTCCATATTGGAAGAGGAAGCCAGTTGACTTTCGGCATTCATGGCAGCCTACCTAGATTTGATTTTTTTTTTTAAGTACAATTTAAGTTCCCTGGAATTCATGGTTCGAATCCCCATGAAGGGGTGAGCTCCCGTTGCTTGGTCCCAGCTCCTGCCAGCCTAGCAGATCGAAAGCATGCCCAAAAGTGCAAGTAGATAAATAGGTACCGCTCTGGTGGGAAGGTAAAGGGCGTTTCCGTGCGTTGCTCTGGTTCGCCAGAAGCGGCTTAGTCATGCTGGCCACATGACCCGGAGAAACTGTCTGCAGACAAACGTTGGCTCCCTCAGCCTGTAAAGCGAGATGAGCACCGCAACCCCAGAAGTCGTTCGCGGCTGGACTTAACTGTTAGGGACCCTTTACCTTTAAGTTCCCTGGATCCTTTACTTTTAAGTTCACTGGAACAGGCCCATTGAAAACAAAACCCTGCCAATGTCTGCCATATTGTCTTTAAAGGCGCAGATCATCTCTCAGGAAGGGGAGTTGGGCTGAAGGCTCCCTCACGGCCAGAACCAAGATTCTCCTGCCAGTGTGGTGAGTGGTTAAGAGCGGTAGACTTGTAATCTGGGGGACTGGGTTCGCGTCTCCACTCCTCCATTATTATTATTATGTTATTACTTATTTAGTTTATATACTGTGCTTCATCTGTAGATCTCAGGGCAGTTCAGAACGTCAAATTACACTATAAAAACCACAAAATACCCACTTGAAACCAGTGGGACTTACATCCGAGTAGACATCATCTATAGGATAGCTTAATTCTAAAATCATATTTGGAATTTTGATGGATTGAATTATGGTCTTCACTGAAATAAGTTGCACGCAGCTTTGTGGCAGAGCATCCTTAGCTCAGCTGACTGATTATATACAAGAGACCTTCTGGGGTCTTCTTGATTTATCCAGCTCCTACTTTGCCAGTTTCCCCATTTATGTCTCCCTTTCATTGCACGAAAGTTGGAGGCGAGGATATTAACTCCGCTTTTAATGGGTAAAAAAAATCCAGCGCAATAGGCAGAAGAAATATGAGGAAGCGGAAGGAGCTGAAACAACTTATATCCATCTTCTCCTACCTACCCTCAGACAAACATAAGCCATCCCTTCCTTTGCTACCAATAAAATGGGAGGATGCCATTATTTCTAATTACACAGCGGGGCTGGAACACAGTTGTTGTTGTTTCTTCCCTATTACTCCGAGGTGAAGGCCTCGCTTCTAGGTGCAGAGCATTAATTTCCCTGTAAGTGATGTTTGAGAAGACAGAAGATTGGTTCGGCTTGATTTACAGCGTCAGCATTTTTGTACACACACCCCCATCCTCTCTTTCTCCCCCTCTGTCTCCTCCCTTCCTTCACATGTAATTTTGTGAACAACCACCATTTAATCATGGAGCATCCATATGATGAATACAAAAGCAGATCCTTTATTATTCATAGATAGCATCCTTCCCAATAGCAAAGTTCTCTGGTTATGAATAATTGTGCTCAAAATCTTGGTTTCTGTTTAATCTCCCAGGGCCTTCTTCTTTATATCTAATTTATTTTTAATACCTCAGCGGGTGCTTGGGGAAGATGAGCTGGACTCCCCTTCCTCACAGCGAAGCAGAGATAGAGAGGGAGAATTGCTTTCTTCTGATAACAAAGTCTCCGGAAGAGAGTTTGGGGTGGGCGGGCTGGAAGCGGAATCCTCTTAATTTGGTGCAAGCGGGAGGATCTGAATCCTTCATGCTGAAAAAAGAGGGAGGGGAATGTTTCTAGTCCTCATGGGCAGAGATAGCAGCTTGAAAACATCGTATAAGATATGAGTAGGAATAACTCCAGCAGACTATTCAAAACGGAAGATAACAAATTGAAAAAAGAGAGAAGAGGGGCACTTCTTCAAAAGGCACAAAATAAGTAAAAACTAAGATGCAATAAAGTGGAAAATGAAAACCAAATCTTGCTTGTTAGATGAGACCAAATCTCGTAGGAAACAATGAGATGCAAGGGAGTCGTAATGGAAGATGCTATGGTTGTAGAATTTATAGCCCAATCCTCGGCGTAATGTTTTCTTGCTGATTTCATAGGGATTTACAATCCCAGTAAGCATGTTTAGAATTCCACTCTTGGTGAACAGCTACCTTGATCCAGATCTGAATCAGAATGCATTAAACGTACAACATCAAGATTTTTTTTCAAGAAACTTATACGCCGCTTGATTGTAAAAAGACAAGCAAACCTCAAAACGGTTGGCAAAGAGAATAAAGCTATGAAATTCTCTGTGAAACCAACTCTTTTAAACATTCCAAAGATGAAATAATTGGAAACAATCCAAAAATGGATTAAAACATGCAGCAACTGTCTGGGCAGGCTTGCTTAAAAAAATATGATTTTATCAAGCAGCCAAATATATATATAAATAAATACAGTGAATGCACCTGAGTGATGTCAATAGGCAGGGAATTCCAGAGTGTAGGTTCAATCACTCTAAAAGATCAATTGCTTACAGATGCGGAACAGGTATTGCATGGTACCTGTAGCTGTGCCCGTTCCATATGGTATAAACACCTGCATGGCCATGGCCACGGTCTTGGCTGTTAGTGCATGAGCGCCAACTCTTGGGGTTCCTTTTCTCTGTATTACTCAGTTACTCAGAAAGTATTCCTGTATCTTCAGTCTAGCCCTCTCTTGGGTGGAATCTAGACACATATAAAAAAAGTTGTGAAAATGCTTTAAAAAAAAAGTTTTGGAAAAAATACATTGGATTTGCCATAGCTCACCATCGCCATCTAGTGTCCTATTTGTATAATGCACTTTACAACACAATTAAAACGTTTTATTTGCAGCTGCATAGCTGAGTCCTTGGTGAATTCCTGTGACAGGAATTAACAACCTCACCCATCCAGTTCTTCTCTAAAGTTTTTTTTTTTTAATCATTTACATTACAAGTTGAGTAACACTACTGGCCTACATATGAAATAAGAAATAAGAACTTGCACTCTTGCAAAAGTATGTGCTTCGAGGCTGTACTTCAAGGCTCATTTCAAGCTTATTTGGGCAACTGACCAACATTGACATTGTTGAACACCTGATAAGGGCGGCACTCCAGCAAGCGACTCGCCCTCAAGGACTCCCATGATCTGCTTTTTCTCCTCCCCATTGATACCTGCATGCTCATGTGACCTCTCCCTCTTTCCCAGGTAATGGCAATGATGCGCCAAAGACCATGTGGCTCATGGCTTCCTCTTGCTGCCTGCTCAGAAGGTGAAGGGTGCCATTGCACAAGTCCACTGTGGCATGCAAGAGGTGGGGATTAGGGGATGCTGGTGGCGCTGTGGTCTAAACCACTGAGCCTCTTGGGCTTGCCGATCAGAAGGTTGGCAGTTCAAATCCGCACAACGGGGTGAGCTCCTGTTGCTCTATCCCAGCTCCTGCCAACCTAACAGTTCGAAAGCACCACAGTCATAGCTGTCAACCCTCCCTTTTTTTGCAGGAAACTCCCTTATTCCAATGCCATTTCCCGGATTGTTGATATCCCTTAAATTTCCCAGATTTCAAAGGAAGCAGCTCCTCTCCCTCCCTGCCGGCCAGGGAGGCTCCTCATCTGCGTTGCTCGGCTGCCAATAAGGAGTCTGAGACTGACTGGGGCGGAGCTTGCATGCCTTGCAGCCAGACCCTCACGCCCAACCAGACAGGCCAGCCTGCCTGCCATCTATGCGCTCGCTCTTTCGCTCACCCGTTCGCGCGCAGCCACTGGAGCGCAGGGTGGCGAGGCTACTTGGTGCCATTGCACCGCCCTCGCGGCATCCCTTATTTTCAAATCCGAAAGTTGACAGCTATGACCACAGTGCAAGTAGATAAATAGGTACTGCAGTGGCGGGAAGGTAAGCTGCCTTTCCATGCGCTTTGGTTTCCATCACTGTGTCCTGTTGCACCAGAAGTGGTTTAGTCGTGCTGGCCACATGACCTGTCTGTGGACAAACACTGGTTCCCTTGCCTGAAAGCGAGATGAGCACTGCAACCCCATAGTCACCATTGACCAGACTTAACCATCCAGGGGTCCTTTACCTTTACCTACCTACAAGTGGTGGGGGTGGAGAGGACTTAAGAAAACAGTGGGGAGTGGAAGAAATTTAAAGTGTATTTGGAAAAATATTGCAATTTTTGATAGACCCTAGGGAAGTTAATTTAGGCTATCGGCGTAGATTTAGAATTTATAGGTTAATTTTTATATAAGAGTAATTTTATGGTAATTCCCCCCCTTTTTTTTATAAAACTGTCTTTAATGATTAGTAATGAAATTCAGATGGGTGGGACCGGGGGAAGTCATTTAACAATGTTAAGGAAGGATATGATTGTTTAAGAATTATTTTTGTTTGTCTGTTTTTATGTTTGCATGTCTTTTCTTCTTGTTATAAAATGAATAAAAATTATTTAAAAAGAAAACAGTGGGGAGACTAGGTGCGGCTTACGAGCTGTCACCTGGGGCTACTAAAGTTAACCTTGGGCCACATCCATACCAAAAATGATACAGCTTTAAACACACATGACTTCCTGCAGAGAATCCTAGGATGAGTAGGTCAGATTCTCAAAAACTTTATTGGCATATGCACAAAATTCCAGTAAGGTTCAAAACAACAACAACAACAAAAACCCCACCCTGCCTCTAACATTTAAGTTGGTGTTGTATAGTGTTCATGAATCCTCATTGTGTGTTGCAGAAACGTGGCTCTTGTCTCCATCTTACCCTCATCCTGAGTCATAAGGAAGGTTACCGTACATTCGTCTGAATGCCACACCTTATTAACAACCGATTATTAAGTTTAGATTGAATTGTCTGGTACCAGGCGCAGTGCAGATGAACGTGAACAACTGATACTATTTGTCTCTGTCCACAGGGGCGTAGTCTCTCTAAGAGTGGTGTTTTCTGGAATTGGGGTGACTAGTTTATTAAGGGTGTTGTGACTTGTTAGGATACGCTCTCATTCCCCTCCCAGAGCTCCAATTCTTAGAGTTCCCTGTGAAAAGGGATTGGTCGTAGTTGGGGGGGGGGGTAGGATTGTCATACGTCTGGAATTTCTTGGACATACCCAGAACACTGCAGTTATAGATAGATAATTTCTTTATTGTCATTGCACAAGTACAAGCACAGCGCTATACAAGTGCAACAAAATTGCATGCCATCCCGTAAAACCAGAAAGAAAAAGAAAAGACAGTAAAACACACACACACACACACACACAAAACCACACATGCATGCACACACACACACACACACACACACACACACACACACACACACACCCATCACAGCTTTCCAAGGTCATATTAACTGGTTACAGCATTTAAGATGGTTATAGCTCTTGGAAGCAGTGTCTGGGCGGAAATGTCTGGGAAAATCCAGACATATGGCAACCCATGTTGGCAGTCTTGTTTGGGCCGATTTTCCTTAAAATTAGCTATTTTTTAAAAAAATAATCATATTTTTTGTGCTTTTGCTAAAAAAGCTCAACAAAAAAAGAAAAAAGCTCAAGAACTTTGCCAAAAGAAGCTCAACAACTCTTGCATCTGGATTTTCACTTTTTGAAATATGGCAACCCTAGGCAAGGGAAAAGGGGTCTCCAAACAACTACCCGTCCCCGTAACAAACTACATGTCCCAGAATTCTTTGGAGGGAGCTTTGACTGTTTAAAGCTGGATCATAACACTTTAAACATATGGTGCAAATGTGACCTTATTTCGTTCAAAGCAGTCAAAAGATCCCTATTTTCCATTGGGATGCATATTTTTAAATACTGCAGGAAGGAGATGGGAGAATCTAACCATGTCCTTAAACACCTGCATGACTCTTTAAGCTCTTCAAGACTCCAGCAGTTCCGTATGTGATTAGGGCAAGCCTGTGGGAATTGGGGCCACCAAGCAGAGGCAGGTGTACTAATTGCCAAGGAAGCCTTGCTATCTGTAACTCGTCCCATAAATCCACCGGGGTATTGAGATATTGACATTGCCATCAGGAAATGAGAACCTGCGGAGATGAAAGCACAAACGCAGTATCTCGGCGACAAAATCCACGAGGCTGTATATTAAACTCTGGGGCAGCAAGCTGTGCAAAATGCAAAGTGCAAGGAAGGGTTTTTCAAATATATTTTATTTTAAGAAGGAGTATGAGGATCAAAAACTTGAGTAGTCAATGACAGCAGTGAAGGAGATTTGCTGGGGAGCAGGGGAAGAAGGCAATTCAAAGCCATGTTTCCTAAGTTATGATTTGTGCCACATTCTGGAGAAACATACAACTGGTTTTGCCTCTTCAAAACAGGTGTATCTTCTTCTTCTTCTTCTTCTTCTTCTTCTTCTTCTTCTTCTTCTTCTTCTTCTTCTTCTTCTTCTCAATTAAATTTATATGCTTCACCCTGGAGGTGCACCCCATTGTCTCCCAAGACAGACAGATGCCAACAGCAACAATATACTGCCCTTCATCCAAGGAATACAGGGTGGTTTACAGTATAAAAACTCAAGCATATACAACATCTTCTCTAACCATGTACTCCTCAGAGAAAACACACACACACCCCTGTGGGAACACCAACATGCTTAAGTCTAAGTAATCCTTGAAAGGGTTAATATCATAGAGTAAGCTGTCCTGCCAGGCTTAGCTATGTCCACTTTTCCTCACTTTGGGAGGAACTAGTTAATCGAGCTATTGTTCCCCCAGTCTATCTGAGAAGTTCTATGTGTGGAGAGGTTTGAGATGGTTGTTCTAGCTCAGACCTCATGGTTCTGATAAGCCACTCTTGGGTTCCTATACCAATAATTTAGGAACGTTCACTCCTATTGCTTCAAACTGCACAATATTAATATCTGCAATACTTTCAGCTCAACACTAAAGTATGCTGCGGTTTTTTTTTACAAAATGACGTCAAGCAACACTCAGAGGGCTGCTCTTTTAAATCTGGTCCACTCACTTGTAAATTACAAAGCTGCTGCTATTATTATTATTATTATTATTATTATTATTATTATTTACCCTTCACCCTAAGATCCCAGGGGGAGTTACAACAATTGAAACAATGTGTTAAAAGCAGTCTAAAGCATATTGCACTTACAGAAATAAGTTGAGTCCTGCAAATGTATTCATTTCAAAGGAAGATTTATTTGCAAACAAAACATAGCTTTATTGTTACATGGCGCAAGACAAGCAGCAAATGAGCTTTTCCCAACATCAGACACAGAGCGGCATAAATCCTCTGTCTCCAGGAAGTTTTTGGGGGCATCCGTTGTGAACCCACTTTGTTAATTGCATTATTGCATGAGCTTCTTCTCTTTAAATTAACTGTGTACACCAGAAAACACTTCAAATACAACAGTTTCCTGGATGGATTTTTTTTTCTTTATGAATTCTTGTTCAATTTGGGTTGAACCTTTGTTGCTGAGATGAATGGTGAAAGCGCGAATAAGCTTTTCCGATGGAAGAAGGCTCTGTGGCTTCAGACCTCAGAGATATTCTTAGTATTGATATTATTATTTGCAGTGGCAGAGTTTGTGTGTTTGATTGATTTTCCCCTCTTAGCTGCTTTGGTTTGTGTTCAGGAAAAGTAGGCTATCGCCTTTTAAGAGACATGCATAAAGCAAGTCAGGGTAAGATAAGCTGCTGTAATGTTGTGCCAGCTCCAAACAACAAGCCTTTAACATTGTGTTCTATGTGGGGTTGCTGTAATGCAGCAGTGTCTATTGGAGGTTGCGGAAAGGAGCAGGAGGAGGGAGAGGAGGTTCAGAGAGAGCTGAGGTACCAGAAAAAGACTGTTAGAGTTACATTAGCAGAATTCCCTGATCCGGACATTGTGCAGAGTATGAAGCAATCAGCTGTTCACCACAAGAAAGGAGTTCTTTACTGCAAGCTGTCTTTAAACTTGTTACAAAACCCTCGTTGCAAATACAAATAAACATATTGCTCTTAAGCTACTAGCAATGCAATCCAGTTTTCTTTAGGTTCTTATTCGTTAATAAAGGCCAAAAAGTATTCTTTCTGATCCCAAAGAGAAAGGTGTTCATCAGTATGCAGATGATACCCAGCTCTACCTCTCTTTCAAATCAGAACCAGTGAAGGCGATGAAGGTCCTGTGTGAGTGCCTGGAGGCGGTTGGAGGATGGATGGTGGCTAACAGATTGAGGTTGAATCCTGACAAGACAGAACTACTGTTTTGTGGGGACAGGTGGCTGGCAGGTGTGGAGGACTCCCTGGTCCTGAATGGGGTAACTGTGCCCCAGATGGGCGGGGTACAAATAATAAATTATTATTATTATTATTATTATTATTATTATTATTACTGAAAGGACCAGGTGTGCAGCCTGGGAGTCATTTTGGACTAGCAGCTGTCCATAGAGGCGCAGGTCAATTCTGTGTCCAGGGCAGTTGTTTACCAGATCCATCTGGTACACAGGCTGAGACCCTATCTGCCTGCGGACTGTCTTGCCAGAGTGGTGCATGCTCTAGTTATCTCTCGCTTGGACTACTGCAATGCGTTCTACATGGGGCTACCTTTGAAGGTGACCTGGAAACTACAGCTAATTCAGAATGCGGCAGCTAGACTGGTGACTGGGAGTGGCCGCCGAGACCACATAACACCGGTCTTGAAAGACCTACACTGGCTCCCAGTACGTTTCCGAGCACAATTCAAAGTGTGCTAAATGGCCTCGGTCCAGTATACATAAAAGAGCATCTCCACCCCCATCGTTCTGCCTGGACACTGAGGTCCAGTGCCGAGGGCCTTCTGGCGGTTCCCTCTCTGCGAGAAGCCAAGTTACAGGGAACCAGGCAGAGGGCCTTCTTGGTAGTGGCACCCGCCCTGTGGAACGCCCTCCCACCAGATGTCAAAGAGAAAAAACAACTACCAGACTTTTAGAAGACATCTGAAGGCAGCCCTGTTTAGGGAAGCTTTTAATGTTTGACGTACTATTGTATTTTAATATTTTGTTGGAAGCCGGCCAGAGTGGCTGGGGCAACCCAGCCAGATGAGCGGGGTATAAATAATAAATTATTATTATTATTGATTCAAATAAGCAAGTTATTTTCGTAGAAGTAGCTGGCAGCTTTTGAGAGAGACCCAGACTCCCAGAAACGGATCATCAATTAACACAATATTGGAAATTCTCTTTTTCACAGTTTTAATTGTAGAAGCACTTTTTTGTGCACTTGCTACAGTCCTCTGGAAATGCAAACCTCCATTAAGTTCCATACACAATGCACACAAACATAGCATTTTATCCATATTAAACTTATATCTTCTACAAATATTTCATCTAGTTCCTGATGAAGATCGATGGTGCCTGAGGCTCAAAATGGACCTAACAAGGGAATTCATGTACAATCCAAAGTGAGCTCAAATTAGCTAGTTTATGAGAGCCTGCTCTGAGATGAGCCCAGAGATGCTCTACTATCCATATGTTCATCCATTATAGCGAAGAACTGAACAACATTCTGTATTTTTGTCACACATATAAACAAGCATGGCTGATACTGCAATCGTAGATGTGCAGGGATAGGGAAACAGTGACTCTCCAAATATTGTTCAGCTATGATTCCTATCAGCCCAGCCAGCATGACCAATGGTTAGGACTGAAGGGAGCTTGTTAAGTATAATAGATTTAATCCACACAGAAATGAAAAATGTGGTTTGCTAATATTGGGGTTTTCCCACAGTTGTATTTTAAAGGACTTTGAATTCCTTGCTGAGTTAATGCTTAACTAACTCATTGTTGTTCTCTGGTAGCCAACATGTGAGCATTGTAACCTTAGATCATGTGAGAGGTATTGAGTTGCAAAATGTCCATTTTGAAGGGAGTTGCCTTTATCCTTTGTCTCCCAAACTCAGTGGAGTGAAGATGTAAAATGAAGCTCTCCTGAAGGGAGAATAGAAAGCCATTATTTCATATTTTGCAAGATGCTGAGCCTGTGCTGGACCGCAGAAGACACTGTATGGATATTTTTGGATGTATCTTTGATTCTTATGTTCTGTTTTTAAAGGGTTCTGCTGTGGGACATACCATTTGATGTATTCTGTTTTATTTTAAAGAGTCCCGCCAGTAAAAGTTTGAATAATGTTTTTTTATGGGCCCGGACAATGCTTTATTTCCAAAAGGAGCCAGTTCTGATGCTTCCAGTCACTTCAAACTGTGTAATATTAATATCTGCAACAGAGTTCAGCAACATCTAGAATGACACAGTTCCGCAGCTCTGCTGTAATGTAGGGGCTAAGAGCAGGAGGCAGAGGAGTAGGCAGAGGAACCACAGTAGGGGAGAAGTCTGGAGAGATTATTTTGTATGTAGCTGGTAACAATTCAGAAGATTAGGCAGATTCATGGACAATAAAGCTATCAGTAGCTACAGTCCATTATCACTACCTTCGGCTGCCACTGCATACCAGTTGCTGTGAATCACAAGTGGTGATCTTGATGTCAGGAAATGGCCTACTCACACGTAGAACCTCGGCAGAGACACATGCCTGACTGGCATGTTCCCTCCTTCCTGGGCAACCATTCGGGAGCTTCTTAGGCATTCCTCTCCCCGAACCTCACAGTGACAGGTGCCAGAAGACACCTGCACACTTAGGGATCCGCAGAGTGTGCACAGTTGCATAACAGAACTCAGCAACTCAGCATGTAGGCTAAACTACTTTATTACACATCATACACACGAGGAGCACTCCATCATGGCTCCCTCTCTCGCTAGCATCACACAGCAAAGAGAAAGAACAAAGGAACAATAGTTCCACTTCTGGGAACACAGTAAGACAAAAACATCCTGTCTTTCATCACTTCCCACTTCTGTGGAATGAAAACATATACCCAGTCATGTGATAAACAACAATCCCATAACTGCACATGGGGAATGAATCTCCCAACAACCTCCCTCGATTCATGCACTGTGCTGCAGTCAACAGTCATCAGTGTAACTGCAACAACCATACAGACATCATACACACAGTATACCTCTGTACCACCCGTTCCACCCTTTGGAACTACCTGCAACTGGATTGGCCTTGGGCCTTACCATCTTGCACTTCTGACTAGTCTTGGTGTCATAACCCTTCTGACTATCAGGAAACTTCACACTTGGTTTTGTTGGGACTCGAATCCTAGCCTCATTCCTCTCTAAGGAATCAGTGTTGGCACTCATGGTCTCTGGGTGTGGTCCAGCTTCCTTCTCTAAGGAAACAGTGTCTACCCTTACAGCCTTTGGGTGTGGTTTCCCGTCCCTTGTGGACAAACCCTGTACTCTTTTCTAGACTCCGCGTTTGCACACGGGGAATGAATCTCCCAACACTTGAGTGCAAGTCCTGATCGTGGGCTCCCCATAGACATCTGGCTTGCCTCGGTGAGAACCATCTGCTGGACTAGATGGGCCTTTGGCCTGATCTAGCGGGGATCCTCTTACGTTCTTAAGCAGTGAGGAGAGATTGCAGAGCTGTGAAGATTCACATATATTGATTTCGGATAACCCGGGCAATATCTCTGCTGCAATTCTCTGTTATTATCCACTGTTTCCAAGGAAGAGCAATTGCAAGAGTCCGTTGAAGCTGAAATAGAACGCTTTGAGCAAACGTTCAAAACTCCATCTCCAGAAAACTGGAGGGGAGAGTCAGGCTGATCTTTGTTCCGCAAGTTCATTGTGTTTTCTATGGCCAAGGCTGTTGGGATCGTGAGAAGTTTGGCTGGCAATGGAAGAATTATCGAAAGTAGAGCTCAGCTCTCGGAGTAGGAACAGTAATCTACTGGGTGCATGTTTCTTCCGTCGCTGACATCACTCTGTCTTTCTTGTGTGCTCTTGCTTTTTGGCGTGTAATCTTCAGCGTACTTTCATCTTTAATCAAAACTGTTTAGGCTGCCGAGAGTCCTCTTGTACCAGAGAGTGTCTTTGAAACTCAAAGGCACCTCTGGTTGGGCTTTGAGCATAGTGGAGGAGGGATCAGAGCCCAACATGTATCACTTTCCCCCACAGAAAAGGCAGACAGAAACAAAACACTTGCAAAGTTCAATGCTCAGCCCTTGAGACGAAGCTTTCAGCAACGCCTCTGATGGAACTGGCAAGAGATCTGAGTCGTACGCATGCAGTCAGCTTTCAGATGGCTTTCTTTGGAGCGTGTCCAAATTCCATTTTTTTGGGGGGGTGTTGATTAGATTTTTTTTTTTTTTTTTTTTTTTTTGCTGCTGTTCACTCTGATGAATCCCTGATCTGATTCGACTTATTATAGCATGGCTGAGGCTCAAAACACTTTCAGCAAGATTTGCCACCTGGAAAGATGGTTAGTGTGGGGCAGAAGATGGGGGAGGAGGAAATTCTAGAAGGTTCCAAGGGAAGTGATGTACTGAAATCTATCCTCCGATATTTCAGAAGTTTTCTTCTTGTGATATCTGGATTTGAAGATTGAGAAAAGGTTAGTTTCTGGAAAGTAGAAGAGTTGGATGTTATTATGGAGGAAGAGTTTTGCCTATGTTTTAAGGCTGATAGACAGAGAATCAGAAGTCTTTCCATTTTCTTTTCTTCTTTCTTTTCTTCCTTTTGGTTTTGATGTTAAAAACATTTGTTCACATCTGTACATTGTTTTTTCTTTGTTTTGCAAGCTTTAATAAAAATAGCTTTAAAAATATTATAAAGTGCCTTAAGAAAAAGGCAAACAAATGGAAGCCATTTTCACTGTGGAAGGAAATTTGAGGGCAGATTTCTTTATAGCAATATAATATTAAGCTCTAAATTAACAGGAAAGTGCTTTAAGCTGTGGCAGTTTATGAGATCCCAGAAACTCTGTGTGTGCTTATGTGTAGGGAGAGGCAAATAATATCTTTTTGAAGGGGTGTGTGTGAATCAAAAGGCCGTATCACCCAACCAGAGTAAGCATGAATGGAAGAGAAACTGATCATGAATGCCTTCAAAAGTAGCTGTCATTGTGGGAGGGGGAGATGTATTGAGGGATTATTCCATTTGGTAATGTCTTCTGTTACTCTGCTACAAATGTGTATCAGAGATGGGTGGGCTTCATGCTTGAGGATCTGCTTTTGAATAGAATCTTAAAGTCCACCAATCAGTGGAAAGCCAGTGTGGTGTAGTGGTTAAGAGCGGTGGACTCATAATCTGGTGAACCGGGTTCGTGTCTCCGCTCCTCCACATGCAGCTGCTGGGTGACCTTGGGCTAGTCACATTTCTTTGAAGTCTCTCAGCCCCACTCACCTCACAGAGTGTTTGTTGTGGGGGCGGAAGAGAAAGGGGAATGTTAGCCGCTTTGAGACTCCTTCGGGTAGTGATAAAGCGGGATATCAAATCCAAACTCTTCTTCTTCCCCAGAGCTGAATTTTTGGGTCCATGAATTTGCGTGCTAGAACTGAACAGAGCTTTGCACAAAAATCCACTTCAAGCTTTGTTCATTGCTGCAGTATAATTTGGGGGATGAGGGAAAGGATTCTTTTTGTTGCTGCTATTAAACAATTGTGGGCCAGAAATCCTTCCTGATCTCCTGCAAGTCACCCAGAGATCTACCAGAAGATCCAGATCTACCTCGGTATGCCTTGGTTTGGATAAGGAAGGGAACCCATGCCTTCAGGCACTGATGTTTGTGAGGAACCTTGTGATCTTCATGCCCAAGTTCTCAGAAACAGCAGCTGAGGAGGTAAATCTGTTTCTTGACTGTGTCCCTTCAGATTACAGGTGATGCCTTACAGTACATGGATGGCTCCTCCATGAAAAAGGCATTTCCTGCACCCAGAAAACTAGGGGTAAGGTGCTATCTTGCATGCTAATTTTCTAAGTGCATGGATACACATACACACACAGAGAGAGATCAGCATACATTCACAAGAGCTTCAATGTGCAGCATGAAGTGGTTATTAGTCCTGGATGCTTTAGCTGAGATTCCTGGATTGCAAAGGGTTGGACTAGATGGCCCTTGGGTCCCTTCCAACTCTAAGATTCTATGATTCTAGGTCAAAACCAGGTGTGCTTGGGAAGAACTAAGCCTCAGTCTCACCTGTAGTGAGGACCAATTTTTCATGTGGATCTCAACAAAGAGTAACTCGGACAGCCTTGTAATGAGCTCAAAACTGCTGCCCAGGCTTGTTGAGACGATTTCTATGAGCCCACATCCAGTACACACACACACACATGCTGTATACACGTGTTCCGCTGTGCTGGCATGCCACGGTGGCTCCGCGCTGGATGGGGGGACGCGTTGGCAAGCCACGTTCTCCTGAGGCGACGGGGAGACTGTCACTTCTCCGGGAGAACAATGGGCCATGGCAAATGGTGGCAAACATCAGGAGTAAACATGGGGTGAGCACGAGGAGGGTACGTGAAGAGGAGCATGGAGTTTGAGCATGTACCTAATGGTGGGGTCCTGGGTGAGGCATGGGGGTATCACCCTATGCCATATATGGAGTGGAAAAGTTTTGGAAGTTGTCCCCTGTTGGGACCCAAGTTATGGGAATGAGGTTAATGTTTATGCATGAGTTAAAACACAATAAAAGAAGGTCTCCCCGAGAGATCGAGGTCGCCTTCACATGAAACCAGTCTGTCTCGAGTCTCGTTGTCTTCACCATCCCCGCACAGGCTAGGCTTAGGACCTGGGATTTCAGTGTGATGAGAGAACCATTTACAGGCATTTTAATATCCCCTTTTAAATTTAGATCAGCTTTAAGTTTTCAGTGCATCTCAAATTCTGCTGTGGAAAACAAAGCAGCCTTTCGGAGTGGCATTTTTATTCCTATCACAAAGCTGTTCCCATTTTTTTTCATCCTTCAGGAATTGACTTGATAAGAGACTCAGCACGCGGACTTTAATGGGGCCTTGGCTCTCTTTATTCCAAATATCATCATGCATAAACATTTCAGAAGCTCCTACGCTATGCATGAGTGTGTCCTATAGAAGGGAAGAATCAACATAATTTGATGCTAAACGGCCAACTTAACACGGCACGAGAGGATTCCTAACGACCGCCAAGTCATTTGCATGCCTCTTACTGATTTTCTGCACAGTTTTGTGTAGCGAAAGCCGTCAGCTCACCATTCTACTGAATTTGTGCTCTTGAAATTTGCTCCAGGGGGCCTAGCCAAAGCTGAGTGGCTGTAAACACGAAGGATTCCGGTGGTTCTTGTAATGGTCTTAGTTGCCACCAACAAGTCTGTGGTCTAAATCACCGAGCCTCTTGGGCTTGCTGATTAGAAGGTCAGTGGTTCAAATCCCCACAACAGGGTGAGTTCCCGTTGCTCTGTCCCAGCTCCTGCCAACCTAGCAGTTTGAAAGCACGCCAATGCAAGTAGATAAATGGGTACCACTGTGGCAGGAAGGTAAACGGCATTTCCATGCGCTCTGATTTCTGTCACAGTGTTCCATTGCGCCAGAAGCGGTTTAGACATGCTGGCCACATGACCCGGAAAAGCTGTCTGCGGACAAACACCGGCTCCCTCGGCCTGAAATCGAGACGAGCGCCACAACCCCATAATCGCCTTTGACTGGACGTAACCGTCCAGGGGTCCTTTACCCCCCCCCAACCTGGAACAAATGTTGGTTCAAGCGAAGCTGCCTGAAGCAAAAAAGTATCGAGAGATTCAATAGGTCTCGGGAAATGTTTTTGAGCATCCACTTGCCCTGCCCCTAAATTATCAATAGATGGTTGCATAATAATAATAATAATAATAATAATAATAATAATAATAATAATAATAATGTATTATTTGTACCCCGCCCATCTGGCTGGGTCTCCCCAGCCACTCTGGGTGGCTTCCAACAAAAGTAAAAAAATACATTAAAATATCACATATTAAAAGCTTCCTTAAACAGGGCTGCCTTCAGATGTCTTCTGAATGTCAGGTGGTTGTTTATCTCTTTGACATCTGAAGGGAGGGCGTTCTACAGGGCGGGATTTGGTTCTTGTGTCTCAAAATAAACACACAAGAACTTCCAAGGGAACCCAGCAGAACATCAGTACATTTGGGAGAAGCGCCCGTCGCTTAGGTTCTGCACCCCTGCTATAAACCTTAAAATTCCTTTCGTAAGCGCTGATCTGGGTGTCTATCCTGAATTAAGTAGGCCTGCCAGCGGGGTGGGGTGAGGCCGGACCAAGTGTCACCCCCCTCCCCTGGAACCCGGGTCGGACCGCCCCCCGCCCACTCGCGACGCCACTGCCTCCTCCTCCTCCTCCTCCTCCTCCTCCTCCTCTCTCTCTCTCTCTCTCTCTCTCTCTCTCTCTCTCTCTCTCTCTTCCCTTTGCTCTGTCCAAGTTTTGCCGCAGGGGAGGGGAGGGGAGGGGAGGGGAGGGGAGGGGAGGAAACAACATCTCTTAATTGCTACCTTTTCACAAACGGTTCCCCTTAGGAAGAGAGAGTGGCAGCACAAGGTAAGTTAAGATGTGAAAGCTGCAGGTATAATGATGCATTTGTGCCCGGGGGCCTTTATCAAAAGCAAGGGGTGTGTGTGTGTGCGCGTGTGTGTCAGAGCCCCGCTTCACCAAGAGCATTCATCAATTACATTTGAAATCAAATGGGGAATTTATGGTAAGCTGCTGCAGCGCGCAGCTAACAATTTAAAAGCCTCTTCCTATCAATCAAAATGTTCTGAGCCAAGGGGGCAGCAAAGGTGAAAGCTCAATGTTGTATGGCACTCAGACCCTGTCTATAAGTCTTTATTATAACCAAAATAAGACCAGAGTCAGGGTGAGGTCCTCAATTAATTTTGAACACAGCTTATTTATTTACTTCTCTGCTTTTCTTCGCTTGTCTAATTCCTCCTGCGGCAGAGTAGAGTCAGTGCCATCCAGTCCCTGCGGTTAGAAAATTAGAGTTGATGAGCAGAAGAACATACATGGAACAGGCTCCCTTGGGAGGTTGTGGACTCTCCTTCCTTGGAGGTTTAGAGGTATCTGCATGGTGCTCTGAGAAAGCGTGTTCTCCTTCATGGAGAGCACGTGTTGCGGTGGGGGCCAACAAGTCACCCCTCTGGTGCTGGGCGGGAACGTTTAGATGGCCACTGCTGTGATTGAACCCAGGGTGTTGTTGGGGAGATTGTATGTTGCAAATTGATGATGGACAGCCCAGCGTATATATAATGGTTTGTGTGCAATGTGATCCCCCTCTTGGCTGCGTGCTTCTGATCACCTGCCCTCCCTCCCTATATTTTAGGCCTCTGTGTTGACCTTGCTATGCCTGTCATGGGGTCGTCTGCTGTTGGGGCAGGGGCCTGGTAGGAATTTTTCCATGTGGCTGATTGGCTGGTGCCACCTGGTTTTCACCTACTGCGTAGCAAATAGTCACAACTTGTAAGGTTGGTGGTTAGGCATTGGTTATTATGTTGGTTGGAGGAGGGGTATGGTTGACTATGTATGCCCCTCCTATTGATACTGGTGTATGGGGAATTCCATTAAAGGAATCAAGGGGCTCGATATGCTTTTGTCCGAACCCCCGGTCGGGGGCCAGGGCCGTGCAAGAGCCCTGGGATCCTGTGGAGAGAGAGGAGGGTCATGTCATCCGGCTCCCTTTATATCTCCAGAGTGTTTTCCCCTTACTGACGGTCGCCAGTTCTGTCCTCTGTGGGACAGATAGTCTTAACCAATGCCTAAGCAACCACTCACATTATTTGTATTTTAATAAAGTTGTGGCCAAAATCATGCCAAAAACCAAAACAAAATTCTGTCTGATGTGTGAGTTATTTGAGGGGTGGTTTTGGGGGACCTCGACACGCAACAATGTGCACCTAAACATTGGCAAGACAAAGGATATGGTGCTGGACTTTCGGAGGAAGAGAGGGGAGCTAGCCCCGTTGTACACCGGGGGGGGGGGCTGTGTGGAGAGAGTCTCTTCCTTTAAATACCTGGGTGTCCATCTTAGTGAAGACCTAACTTGGAAGGTCAACACAGTCCAGGTGGTTAGGAAGGCCCAACAGAGACTTCATTTCCTAAGGGTCTTGCAAAAGAACAAAGTTGAACAGCAACTGATGAGTTCCTTCTATCGGTCCACGACAGAAAGTGTTCTCTCATACTGCATTGCGGTGTGGTATGGTGGCTTGATAGCCATGGACAGAGAGTCCCTACGGAGGGTGGTGAAGACAGCACAGGATATTGTGGGCTGTCCCCTGAGTCCGCTAGATGTTATCGCGAGAGACTATTGCCTCAGAAGAGTGAGGAACATTCTCAGAGATGACTCACATCCTGGCCAGCACCTTTTTAATCTCCTGCCCTTGGAAGTTCACAGGTTTTTTGCACTTCTGCGCATGCGCGAAGTGCGCAGAACGCTTCTGCGCACCCATGCACACCCGTGCGTCGTGCACGCTCTGTGGAGGACTTCCGGGTCATGGAGATGCGTAACTCAAACGTATGCAACATGGAGCGTACGCAACAAGAGGTATGACTGTATATACCATATTTTTTTGTGTATAAGACCATTTTTTTGCTGACTTTTTTCAGTCAAAAATTGGGGGTCATCTTATACACAGAATGTGAATGTGGGGCGCGCGCGGGGGGGGGGGAGAGCCGAAAGCTTGGCTGCTGTCAGGCGACATGGAGGAAAAAGAAAGGCCCTTTGCTCATACCCAAAGGCACTATTTCCCCCTCAGCCTGATGCATGGAGCCCAAGCTTCACGAGGTATCCTGTAGAAGCCCCTCCAGTGCAACACTGAAGAGGGCGCCTTGTCACCCTGCGCAGAAGGCTCCAGCATGTCCCTCCCGCCTTCCAAAATTTTCACCCAACCTTCCCTGCCAAGGTTCCAAAGTTTGGTGACGTCAGGGACGCGGCTGCTGTTATTTTGGGGACAGGAGCAGGTGACTTTTCTGGTTCCGGCACCCGCCTGCTTCACTTTGCCCAGTCCACGGAGAGGTGACTGGCATGCAAGTGCCCCTGGGTCACTCCCAGCTCCAGCAGCTCCAGGCAGAGCAGGGTTGGGCAGGTTGTGGCTTATACTGCGAAGAACACGATGGCAACAAACTGGCCCCCTCTCTTCTACCCGCCCGCTCATCTAGATCCTCCACACTTTCTGCCTGGACTTGAAGGTGATCTGCTCCCAAAAGCTCCCCTCAGCACTCTAACTGAAAAAAGTTATTTTGTTTGATGTCTAAAATATTGATTTCTTAATGTGGGGTTCAAAAAAATAGGGGCCGTCTTATACATGGGGGCGTCTTATACACGGGGAAATACGGTGATTCTTATCACTGCTGCAGGAAATGGCAAACTGTATGCAGGAGTTTAGGGGCGCTGACTTGCCCCCTCCCAATTGAGGGAGACTGGTGTCACGTGATCCACCCCACCGCTGCCTGGTGCGCCAGTGCTCACCCATCAGCAGCAGGGAGTGCGGAGGGTGAAAACCACCCTCCACGTCTCCAGCATCCACCCGGCCGGCTAACGCTTGGCTAGGGGCAGCAGGAGATGGCAGTCCCCTCGATATTGGGGGAATCGGCCTCCTGCCAAGAAATATTGAGGGACTAAAGCTCTTTCTAAAGTTAAAAGCTATGGTTTAAAGCTATGGTTTTCCCAGTAGTGATGTATGGAAGTGAGAGCTGGACCATAAAGAAGGCTGATCGCCGAAGAATTGATGCTTTTGAATTCTGGTGCTGGAGGAGACTCTTGAGAGTCCCATGGACTGCAAGAAGATCAAACCTATCCATTCTGAAGGAAATCAACCCTGAGTGCGCACTGGAAGGACAGATCCTGAAGCTGAGGCTCCAAGACTTTGGCCACCTCATGAGAAGAGAAGACTCCCTGGAAAAGACCCTGATGTTGGGAAAGATGGAGGGCACAAGGAGAAGGGGACGACAGAGGACAAGATGGTTGGACAGTGTTCTCGAAGCTACCAACATGAGTCTGACCAAACTGCGGGAGGCAGTGAAAGACAGGAGTGCCTGGCGTGCTCTGGTCCATGGGGTCACGAAGAGTCGGACACGACTAAACGACTAAACAACTACCGGTAAACAACAAAAGCTCTTTCTGCCCCCTATAGTTGACGCCCCTGCAGGAGTTGATATGGATTCCTACTTTAATTGCCTGGCACATGATGGTGCCTGGGTTTTGTTGAGCTATGGGACCACCTCAAGTTTCAACCTTTACTTTCTTTTATCATCGTCTTGGCCCACCCCACGAAAAGGAATGATAAAGGTGTCCATCAATCCAGGACAGATTCCAGCAAATGAAATGAATGGAATGGAATGAATGTTTGGCCCAGCTCTTGAGAGATGGTGGCTTTTTTCCCTACACTCTACTTACCCAGAGGTTTAATCCAGTCCTGGGAGAAGGAAGAATCAGGAAGAGTCTTTGATGCAAGAACTCTCGCATGACACAGCTCAACTTTGTTATGCTTCCATAGCAGTCAGAGTAAACAGTAGGACCAGTGGATTATTTGCCTAACATTGAATGACTTATGTGGTGTGTCAATGTTAACACCCAAGAGAATAAAAGTGCACCAGAAACGACTCTCTAATTACTCTTTTCAGATGAAGTAATGATCTTTAATGTGCAGTGGATCTCATTAATTAACTCTCAGACTTTAATTAACTCCTTGCCTAATTCACCTGCCATCATGCATTACCGCAAACGTCAACTTAACAGAGTTTTTCTTTTCTCTTTGCAGTTGTGGGGGGTGGGGAGGAAATAGGAGGGGGAAACATATGTTCTGGGAAGGAGTTCTTAGTCTAAGATTTGTGGCAAACAGGAATATGCAGTTCAACCCTGAGCAGTTTCACTTCTTTTATGAACTTCCTTTCCGGCTTCCAATTTGGGAGCAGAGGAAGTGCCTTATACTGAGTCAGACCATTGATCCATCTAATTCAATATTGTCTGCACTGACTGGCAGCTGCTCTCAGACTGGGAAAATTTCCAGTCCTAACTGCAGCTGCTGGGGATTGAACCTAAGACCTTCTGCATGCCAAGCAGACGCTCTCCCACTGAGCCAGCACTCTTCCACTCTCCTGCTCAGATATTTGACCAGCAATATCAAAAGCAACACGATGACCAGAAACAAATAAAATATGAAAAACTTTATGAAATGATTCCAAACATCAAAACTAACAAACTGAAGTCTCTGAAAGTCTCTGAAAGTCCTTAAATGAATCCCGGTGCCAGACTTTACCCGGCGGAGAAGAAGCTGTGAAGCTTTGTATAATCAGCAAATGTCCAATACTGATGTCCAACTCTGAACAGTGTTTCCGGATAATAACTACTGTTTCATTGAATTCTTCATCAGTGAATTAGTTCAACACTCGTTAGTAGAAAGATATGTAATTTCTTCATTAACTGAAAATAAAAAATTTAAAACAATGACCTGCACATGCATAACAACAACTTCAAATAGCGTAGAAATTATAAACTGTAATATAAAGAAGTTACATACCCAATCTTTTTTCGAATAAATATAATATACATGAAAATGAAAAATACTCTGGAACAGTGCTCATTCAATTATGTAGTCCCTGCTACTAACAACATTTTTTTCTGTTCTTATCCTGAAGCAAAGTTCTTAACCCGAGGTACTATTTCTGGGTTAGCGGAGTCTGTAACCTGAAACGTCTCTAACCTGAAGCGTCTGTAACCCGAGGTACCACTGTAATTGTTGAGTGTGAAATTCTGTTTAATTATTACTGCTGATATTTAATTTTGCAGTGCGTTGTTATATTCTAATGGATTATTGAATATTACCTTATTTGATATACGTTGTTTGTTATCAAGTTACGTTTTCATTACGACTTTTTTTTTTTTAATTGGATCAGATTGTTATAAGGTGTGTGTCATCTTTTTTGTTTCTCCGGCTTGTAAACAGCCTTGCGTCTAGTGATATAGAAAGATAGTATATAGACCTTGGGATGCTGGTGGTGCTGTGGTCTAAACCACCGAGCCTCTTGGACTTGCCGATCAGAAGGTCGGTGGTTTGAATCCCTGCAATGGGGTGAGCTCCCGTTTCTCCATCCCAGCTCCTGCCAACCTAGCAGTTCAAAAGCACGTCAAAGTGCAAGTAGATAAATAGGTACTCTTGTAAACGGCATTTCCGTGCGCTCTGGTTTCCGTCACGGTGTCCCGTTGCGCCAGAAGTGGTTTAGTCATGCTGGCCACAGGACCCGGAAAGCTGTCTGTGGACAAACGCTGGCTCCCTTGGCCTGAAAGCGAGATGAGCGCTGCAACTCCATAGTCGCCTTTGACTGGAGTTAACCGTCCAGGGGTCCTTTACCTTTACCTTTACTACATGGTTCCCCTCCCCAGCATTTGATCCCCATAACAAAGGATCTAGGAGTCTTGGTGGACCACAAACTTGACATGAGTCAACAGTGTGATGCAGCAGCTAAAAAAGCCAATGCAATTCTGGGCTGCATCAATAGGAGTATAGCATCTAGATCAAGGGAAGTAATAGTACCACTGTATTCCGCTCTGGTCAGACCTCACCAGGAATACTGTGTCCAGTTCTGGGCACCACAGTTCAAGAAGGATACTGACAAGCTGGAACGTGTCCAGAGGGGGACAACCAAAATGGTCAAAGGCCTGGAAACGATGCCTTATGAGGGGAACGGCTTAGGGAGCTGGGTATGTTTAGCCTGGAGAGGAGAAGGTTAAGGGGTGATATGATAGCCATGTTCAAATATATAAAAGGATGTCATATAGAGGAAGGAGAAAGGTTGTTTTCTGCTGCTCCAGAGAAGCGGACATGGAGCAATGGATTCAAACTACAAGAAAGAAGATTCCACCTAAACATTAGGAAGAACTTCCTGACAGTAAGAGCTGTTCGACAGTGGAATTGGCTGCCAAGGAGTGTGGTGGAGTCTCCTTCTTTGGAGGTCTTTAAGCAGAGGCTTGACAGCCACCTGTCAGGAATGCTTTGATGGTGTTTCCTGCTTGGCAGGGGGTTGGACTGGATGGCCCTTGTGGTCTCTTCCAACTCTATGATTCTATGATTCTAAGTAGGTCCCTGAATCTCTCTTATTAAGCAGCTGGATTTGGCTGCTGTTTCCCTAAAGTTGCCCTTACTCCTTCTAGGTTTCTTCTCCTTTGGCTTCCATCCAGGAAGCACTGTCTACAACTGGAGGCACCATAACCTGTGTAATGAATGTGCAGGCAGCCTCCTGCCTTCTGAATTATTCTTCGTTTTCCTTCATATTATTTGTATTCACCCCATCAAAGTGAATCACTTATATTTGAAAAGACCCAAGGTTTTGTAGAGAAGACACATATCTGATGGCAAAAGGTTGCGGGGAAATCTAAGAATATTAAATCTCCGGGAGGCGGGGAACTCTGTTTTTATCCTCAGATAATTAATACTTTTCGGTTGTCTGCAGCAGTGGTTAAGGCAATCAGTTCAACTTAGCAGAAGTATCTAATTTTATACATCAATAAACACTGCACTGGGGTGGGAGAACTATCAAGCGCAGTCATTGTTTACAGCCTCTTCATCTTCATAAGCACTTGGGTATAAACAGAATATCTCTTCACGGAAGTTTCTTGAAAATATTTAAAATAGAGAGGGGTGTGCTTGGTACGTCTCAATTTTTATTTTCACTTTGTGTTGTGGGGACTCTCAAAAGGGAAAGGAGAGGTTGTGGAAATGTAGGGACTTAGGAAATTGGTTTATAGCAGGTTAAACAATTGGTTCATCAACCTCAGCCTTGCCTACTTGCCCTGGTAGTGTCTCTCCAGCATCTCAGGTAAAGTTTTTCCACATCAACAGACACCTAAACCTTTTATCTGGAGGAAGTGGTGATTGCCTTTAGGACATTCTGCATGGAAAGATTAAGGATGCAATGAGAGGCTGCAGGATCATTTCATTTTCGTTTCACTTTTAATTTGAATAGGTAAAATAGGCCATGTGGCCAGCATGAGTAAACCGCTTCTAGCACAATGGGACACTGTGACAGAAACCAGAGCGCATGGAAACACCGTTTACCTTCTTGTCACAGCAGTACCTATTTATCTACTTGCACCGGTGTGCTTTTGAACTGCTGGGTTGGCAGGAGCTGGGACAGAGCAATGGGAGCTCACTCCGCCGAGGGGATTCGAACCGCCGACCTTCCGATCGGCAAGCCCAAGAGACTCAGTGACTTAGACCACAGCGCTACCCACGTCCATGTGCACCACCCTGAGAAAAAGGTGGCATATAAATGCAATAAATAAATAATATGCATATGTATTTTCCAAGGTTTCCTCTCTGCTCCCCGCTTAAAAAAAAAAATGAAAGCATAATCTGGACCTGTGTCATTCAAAATCAATTCTTACGCCGACTACTGAGAGTCCCAAACTGTGTGAGTAATGCGGCTATTCGTGTTGAACTGAGGATGCCTTCCCTAGAAACTTTACTGTAGAAACGTGTTTTTAGCTATTGGCTAACACTTTGGCTAAGATTATCTAATTATTATCTAGCCCAATGCCTTTGGCGGGATGAGTTTACCAGCCCATGGGCCAGTACGATTCATGCTAAGCTTTTAATCTATTGGAATTTCGCCCATGGAAGTCCTGAACTACGATTTTATCACAGCCAAAAAATTTATTAACCAAAGATTGGATGATATAGAGTGGCAACGTAATCTTATGCTTGTGGGGGTACGTGCTCCCCGAGGCAGTTGGGCATTGCTCCGCCAGCCCATGCGCCAACCTACCTATCATCTCTCTCTCTATCGCCAGTCACCGCTTTGCTTTTATTAAAGCGTGTTTTAATGTATTCCCGTTGAATTCCCTTTTCCATAGATTTTCTGGGGGTCAAATTTCGGTTTTATGTTCTTGTGATAACAGATCGATCAAATCTCTTCACCATATGGTGTTTAACTGCCCTCTATAGCAGCGTTTCCCAACCGGTGTGCCGCGACACACTAGTGTGCCGCGAGACACCGGCTGATGTGCCGCGGAAAAAGGGACCTGCAGCCCAGGGCTGCACAGGACCGTGGCGGCGGCGCTGCTGGAGCCCGGCGGCGAAGCGGAAGCCAGGGCGGCGCTGCTCCCTTGGCTGCTGCAGCAGCAGCAACAACAGCCTCGCGCGAGAATCCCGACCTGGTGCCCCAGCTGATGGGCGGGAGAAAGGACGCCGCGCTACAGCTGATCCCAGAGGTAATTCTGGGTCAGGAGACCCGGCGCAGCCGGGTGGGGGAGGAGCGGTGTGCCGCGAGATTTTTTTAATGAAACAAGTGTGCCGTTGCCTAGATTAGGTTGGGAAACACTGCTCTATAGGATGCTGCCCGGAAGAATTTAGTGCAACCACTAATCCAAAAATTGTCTGGGTACCCAGTTAACTTCCTCCTTGCTTTTTTATTGCAAGACACTGACCAGTTTGTAACCCTACAAATTGCAAAATTTTTAACTTCCGTTCTGACATACAAGAGACGAAATGGACTGTTGGTTGGAAATTGAAATTGTTTGGAATTAATATTTACACTATCTTGTATACTTATTAAGTCTTGATTACCACTAATTTTATCGCCAATAATTTTAAATTCAATTGTGTGAGTGTAGTAGTAGTAGTAGTAGTAGTAATAATAATAATAATAATTTATTATTTATACCCCGCCCATCTGGCTGGGTTTCCCCAGCCACTCTGGGCGGCTTTCAACAGAACATTAAAATACAATAATCTATTAAACATTAAAAGCCTCCCTAAACAGGGCTGCCTTCAGATGTTTTCTAAAAGTCATGTAGTTGTTGTTCTCTTTGACATCTGAAGGGAGGGCGTTCCACAGGGCGGGTGCCACTACTGAGAAGGCCCTCTGCCTGGTTCCCTGTAACTTGGCTTCTCATAGTGAGGGAACCACCAGAAGGCCCTCGGCACTGGACCTCAGTGTCCGGGCTGAGCGATGGGGGTGGAGACGCTCCTTCAGGTATACTAGACCGAAGCCATTTAGGGCTTTAAAGGTCAGCACCAACACTTTGAATTGTGCTCGGAAACGTACTGGGAGCCAGTGTAGGTCTTTGAAGACCGGTGTTATGTGGTCTCGGCGGCTGCTCCCAGTCACCAGTCTAGCTGCCGCATTCTGGATTAGTTGTAGTTTCCGGGTCACCTTCAAAGGTAGCCCCACGTAGAGCGCATTGCAGTAATCCAAGCGAGAGATAACTAGAGCATGCACCACTCTGGCGAGACAGTCCGCTTACAGACAGTGTAACTGCTGTTCTTGTGTTGTCTTGTGTTATGAGCTTAAAGCTGAAATAAAGTTGATTGAATCTGGACCTATGGATTTCTGTGGATAGGGGGTCCTGTTTCACCAGTCAGCTTCCAGCATTTTCATATTCCCCGGTGCTGCTTTTAATCCTCTAAAGAACAAGATGGCAATATTTGTACATGTGAAAAGCAGTCTGGGGAGGCCCCTTTCCAAACACGCATGGGAGAAGATTTCTGTATTAGTTTCCTTCTTTCCCAAACAGCCACTTTTGCTACAGAGCTCACTGGACCTTTTCGCTTGTCTTTTCCTCTTGCAACGGAGGGATTTATGTTTGGGCCACGTCCATGTAAAATATTTATCCAGCCATGAATTATTTAATATTTAGGAAAAACTTTCACCATTTTTATGCATGTGGCCAGCTGTGCCTGGGACCCATAAACAGTTTTATGATCCAGACCAGCTCAGCAGGCTGTCTCGGAGCAATCCATTGCTTCTGCAGGGCCAAGAGCTGATACTCTTTGCCGCATCCATTATTTATTTTTTTGCAAAGATGACAATTTGCCATGCTAGGCGAGTGAGGCCGTCTGACCCAGAGCACCAGCCACAGAGCCTTCCAGGTTCGGGGATGTGCAGGGATGCAACTCCTAATATACTGCACAACTGAGTTTGTTTCTGGTATCTGTCTGTCTTGAGAGACAATGGAGTGTGCCTCCAGGGGTGAAGTCAAACTGCTGTGATAGCAGCATTGAAGTGACCTCCTCAGGGTAGTGTGGGCAGTTTGCTTGGAGCCCCTGGGCTGCTCAGATGACAAGACCCCGCTCTCAGACTTGCTGATGTGGTCCAAAGGAAAGCAGAGCAACACATTTGACACCAGCTTGGCTGCAGGAGTTGCTGGAAGGAGGCATTCAAGGCACCATCCAACCTCCTTAGGGTCTCCACTCTGGATTTGTATAGGGTTTGCTCTTTAGACTTTTCTTCTCCTGAAGATATCCCACAAGGTTTAGGATCGGAGTCTTCCTTCTCCTAGATAGGCTCCCTTCCTAGGTGGTTGAGCCCAATCTGTCAAGGAATGTGTGCAGAAACCACCTTCTTGACCGTTGGACCCAGTGCTATTTTTTCTAGAAAAAGAGGTGCCAGAACTCACCATGTACACTTCCCTTGTTCTCTTACAATGGCAATGGTGCCCACCAGAGAGGTGCCAGAACTGAGTTCCAGTGAGTTCTGGCTGAAAAAAAAATAGCCCTGGAATTCAACTCCAGGCCTAGGGACCGGAAAAGGCTGAACAGAGCCTCACTTCAGCGAGCAGATGGCTGCCATTCATTTCGTTAACTGAAATATAAATTATAGAAGGCAGGAGCTCAGACAGAACAATGAAATGGTGGGCACTGGGTCAGAAGCAGGCCGTGGCAAACTTAACTCTCTCTTAAGGTGCCACCTGCAGCCTCAGAACAGAAGGTGACCTTACAGAATGAGGCAAAGGCTCCAGCATAGCCCAGCAAATACAACCGTCTCCTATTCCAAACCCACAGCTGCTCTCCTCAATTTGATTTCAAGAGGCACACTCAAGATCCTGATCTATTCCACTCAAAAGCAAAACAGGAATTCTCTCCCTCCCCTACTCTGAGATTCTCATCTCCCTTCCTTTGCTTTGTTTCTTACATCTCCTGTGGCCCAAAAGTTCCCAGGCTGCTCCTAGCTAAAATCCTTTTAGTGGCCTCGCATAGCCTCCACTTTCAGGGCTGCCCAACAATTTCGCTTGCTGAGCTAGGTTTTTATCATCCTGGCTGCATACTAGAATGGAAAGAGGGTAACGGCCTGGCTGCCGTTGCCTGTGCTTTAGTTTACAGCCGGGCATGATCACTGTAATGTGTTATACATGAAATTGCCCTTGAAAAGCCTTTGGGAACTTCAACTGGTTCAAAATACAGCAGCTACTCTATCGGATAGAGCTAGCCATTGGGAAGGTACTGCAAAAGCTCTTGAATAAATTCATTGGTTCCCGGCCAGTTTGAAGATGCATTTCAAGCTCTTAGGTTAGACCTTTGAAGTCCTGAAGTCCTTGGGCCCCGAAGGGCAGCTTGCTGTCCTTTGAATCTGATGGGCAGTTGAGATCTTCATCAGAGGGCCTCCTCTGGGTGCCTCCAGCTGTGAAGATTGGCAGGTGACAGGATGTTCAAAAGGGAGAGACTCTGAATTTGAAACTGCCCCATGAAGATCTGCCTGGCACCTTCTCTGTTAGTGTCTTGAAGACCTACACTGATCTCACCCACCCATGTTAGTCATTGGATCTTCCTGGAATACCAGAGACAATATGCCCTCGAATACCACTTTTTTGGGGTCACATATGGGGAAAGTGCTGTTGTGCTTGGGTCCTGCTTGTGGGCTTTCAATGGACACCTAGTTGGCCACTGTGAGACCAGAATGCTGGACTAGATAGGGCTTTGGGTTGACTCAGCTGTTATGTTTCTATAACAGCAGTGGTAAGGACCTTTCTTCTTCTTTTTTTTTGGATTCCAGGTGCTGCACTGCAACTTCCTAGGACCTCCCACTGCACAACCCTTCCCCATAGCCTTAACCATGTCAGTCTGTTGCGGCAAAAACAATTACGAGTCTCTTGACACCTTTAAAAGTACCAACAAGATGGCTTCATCTTCATGGGCTACAGTCTACTTCCTCACATGCATGGCGCGTTATCCTGAGGTCCAGATATATAATTTTCAGGAGTCAGAGGATCCAACCCCCACTCCCCCGCGGTAGGTTGCCAGGAACTGATAAGACAAGGAAAGTTCTTACCAATTCTTTTTATTCAATATTCACAGAGAGAGGCTTAGAAATGTAGCCTCTTGGAGTAATGGCGTTGCTCCGAGTGAAACCCCACCCTCTCCGTTTCTCCCACTTCCTCATGAGTCATCGCTATGGGTGCTGGAAAGTGTCTTTTGCCTTTGAGCTCTCTGCTCCCTTACTTTCAAGGCCTGCCATGTTCTGGGAGAGGAGAGTCTGGAATGTTTTCTAAATACATGTGGGAATGTTTGGAATGTGGATGAGGACATATTGCTTAAGATATATTGCTAACTTGTGTTTACAAGTTCCAACTAAGTCAGCAGAGTTACATTCCCCTTTTTAAATCACACAGCAGAAGGTTGCTCAGGTTTGTTTAAACCTCTGTAAAATAGTTTCCTGGTATTACCCCTTTATCCCTCTTCAAAATAAGACACTACAGTACACAAGTCTTCTATAAAAGTATGTAAAAACGTTTACTCACAGACATCAAATGGTCACAATAGGATCCCAGATAAAGGCAGACTTAGGCTTAGAAAATATATGTACACGTGGAGACTCTCCATGTGGGAGAAGGCTCCATTTGGGCCCTCTTGGCTGGAAGCCAAGAGCCCATCTCTGCTCTAAGATGGTGCTTGCTTGAAGTCCCGATCCAAGAGAGGGAAAATGGCCACTGACCTGTGGTTTTGTCCTAACCTGCCCAGGTGAAGCCACTCCCACTTTCAATTACTTAGTGGAAGTTGTCTCAGTCCAGGTAAACAGGAAGTTACGGCTGGAGGACTGAGACACCTTCATGTCCACCCTAGCAGTGTTATATTTGACTGCTCTGTGTGTTTACATCCCACAATACACTGTGTCCGTCAGCTGTCTCTCCCCTTCTTCTTCTTCTTCTTCTTCTTCTTCTTCTTCTTCCTCCTCCTCCTCTCCCATTATTTCCCAGCTTTCCCCCTGCCTCTGAGCTGTGACCTCCCTCAAATCCCTTTTGTAATTCTGAACTGTCTCCTTCTTCTCTGGAAGGGTCAGGCTGTGGAGGTGGCTTCCACCATTCCTCCTCTGCCCAGCCCCTGACAATAATTGATGAAGGGAATTGATTTGAGGTCAGAAGGAATGAAGCAAAAAAAAAAAAAAGTACAGGCAACAATAATAATTGTGGCCATTCACACACATACACCAGCTGATGTTAATACTGCAGACACCCTGGCATTGCTAAGCCACGGCTGTACTAGAAGCTTGTCCCTATGACCTTTCACAAACTGAAGTAATTGGAGGCGGGCCATAGCTCAGGGGGAGAGCATCTGTATGACATTCAAAAGGTCCCAGGTTCAGTACCCGGCAACTCCAGGTAGGGCCCAGGGTCTGAATGCCCAGAGAGTTGCTGCCAATTGGTGTGGACAATATTGCGCAAGGTGGATCAATCATCTGATATGGTACAAGTCAGCTTCCTGTTTTGTTCCTATGCTGGACGCAAATGTGAACTGGCTTTAATTCATGGACTCCAAACAGCCTCACGGATATGACTAGCCCAGAGATGGAAGGAAGAGACAACATCGAACAGTGAAGAAGGGCAAACCAAGTTGATGGACTATGCCGAAATGGCAAAACTAACTGGGAAGCTCAGAAATCAAGAAGACAAGAACTTTAAAAAAGAATGGGAAAAGTTTATGATTTATATATGAGATCATTGTAAGCAGGTTAAAACATTGGCAGGATTTTAACCACATTTGTAATGGAATGGAATGTACGGATGATTTAGAAAGATGAAAAATTGGAAAAGTATTGATATACAGTTGACAATATCATCAGTAGGATCCATGGAAGGGATGGGAGGAAGTCAGGAGATTCAGAGTAATCTCAATATTTGGATTCTGCATTGTTTTTTGTTGTATGTTGATATTTTTGAAAATCAAATAAAAAATTATTTATAAAAAAATAAAAAATCGTGCAAAAAGGGAGGGATCCTTTAAATTTGAACTTGACTCTGCTTCTTCAGACGTCTTTCAAACAGCTCCATGTATTTCTTCAAGTGATCTTGAGACTTGGATTTTCTTTCTAAATCCAGCTCTCACTGCACTCACGGAGGATTATAACCAACTCAAAGACTTGGGAGCATAATGCTCTTAACACACTCATCTTGTGATTTGAGACAGCTCCCTGCCTCCTGCTCCACGCAAGAAACCCATCACTCACTCCATACCCAAATTAGAAAAGCTTGACATTATTAGAAATTAGAACTGCTTGATGAGGCTTCTGCGAGTGGCTCGGTGGAACAATTTGGGTTAGAGAAAACCTCAGCTGGATTGCCAAATCCATCCCGCTTGTGTTGTAAAAGCAACCATTCGGCAGAAAGTAGGAGCACATCATTTGGAATGACTCCACTGGTGGTGATTCCAATTGCCTCTCAAAACTACTGAGTAACCTGCTTAACAGCAACACATCTCCCTCCCCTTCCCCTGATGTCCTTAGACCTGACTATTTCTGTATTACTTCATGTTAGATTTCACAAGCAAGCTGAACACCAAAACTCTGTACCTCAGGATCCTCAGCATCCCAGAGTTTTCTGGCTTCAGAGGACACCTGATGTGGGAAATATTGATGGATTTCTCCTACTCTAGCCTAGGTTGCTACCCTTTCATTCCCTAGGTTCCACCACCAGTCATCCTTCCTGGACTCACTATTTTTGCTTTTTTTTATTGGTTTGGGTCCTACCCTCTGGAGCAGCAGAAAACAAACCACGGGACAGCCGTTCAGATATTTGAAGATGCTTACCATATCTCCTCTTGGCAACGGTGGAGGAAGCCGCTCGGGTGCCTGGGGCGGCGCGCCCAGGGATGGGGCGAGCTGCCCATGGGGGCGGGGCGCACTGCGGGGCCTCCAGAGTCTGCCTGTCTCCTCCTACTCAGCCACCCTACAGCTGGGGGGGAGGCAGTGGGTGAACCATTTGGGCAGCACGTAGCCTGCCTGCGCCCAAGCCACCGTGTCTCTCCCAGGAGAGATGCATGGCTCAGGCATGCTGCAGGCCCCGTGGTGAGTGCCACCTGGGATTTTGCCACCCACCTCAGTGGTGACACCCAGGACGGACCACACCCACCGCACCCCCTTTCTCCATTCATGCCTCTCGGTCTTCTCTTCTCCAGGCTAAACATATCCAGCTCCCTCAACCATTCTTCATAAGACTTGCTTTGCAGAACCTTGATTATCTTGGTCCTCCTCCTCTGCACACCTTCCAGTCTGTTGCCAATATCCTTAAACTATGGCAACCACAAATGGACAGAGTTCTCCAGATGGGGTCTGACCTATGACTGAGACTGGGTATTGGGGGCCTTTTATTATGGGGCCTGGTTAGCTATGAGAGGCAGGCAAACAAATACTGGGCTCATCCAAATTTCCTGTTGCGCCATGTTTCTAGGAATAGGTCCATGTTTTAAAACTCTGTTTCCAATAGTGTTTTTCGGTTTTCTCCTCCTCCTCCTCCTCCCCCTCCTCCCCCTTCTTCGAGAGCCAGTGTGGTGTAGTGGTTAAGAGCAGTAGACTCGTAATCTGGGGAACCGGGTTCGCGTCTCCGCTCCTCCACATGCAGCTGCTGGGTGACCTTGGGCTAGTCACACTTCTCTGAAGTCTCTCAGCCCCACTCACCTCACAGAGTGTTTGTTGTGGGGGAGGAAGGGAAAGGAGAATGTGACCGCCTTGAGACTCCTTCGGGTAGTGATAAAGCGGGATATCAAATCCAAACTCCTCCTCCTCCTCCTCCTCCTCTTCTTCTTCTTCTTCTTCTTCTTCTTCTTCTTCTTCTTCCTTTCCTCAGCCCTTCCTCCACAAAACCTGCACTTTCCCACTGAAAATGAATCTGTTCCAAACTTGCATTACCATTTTTTTCCTGATTCAGCGTTAAAGAGGAAAAGCAACGGGTGGGTAGGTGGAAGGGGGAAACCACCCAAACACGGACTGAGAAAGCACAGACTTGTGGCTAGAAAGTGTGGGGCAAAAGGATGAGCCCTCTGTTTTTGTGGCTAGCTGCACAAAGAGGTGGTACACCAACAGGGGACCCTGAAGAGTATGGGCACAAACAGGTTCCCTCATCAGCCAGCTGGCCCTTGAGCGACGTGCTGGTAATGCCTCTTTACAGCAGGTCCATCCCATCACCCAGACCCACCTCTCTTCTTCCTCTGATGCATTTCGATAATATACATGGGGTGTTAGTGGAGGAGCATGGATAACTGAGGATAGAGCACCATCAGACCACCTCTTACAGTGGCTGCTGGGTGATTAATAGGGACTGGCTGCATTTAAACTGGAATTTAAGACTGAAGAGAAAGGAATGTTATATTAATTGAATCTCATTTGGAAGCACAATCTAGATAGGGAAGAGAACAAGGACAGACAACTCATCTCAAGAGAGAATAACATATTCAGGAGCCTAATGAAGGCATGCTCTGTAACAGGAATATTACTGTGTGTGTGTGTGTGTGTGTGTGTGTGTGTGTGTGTGTGTGTTTTAAAAAAATCTGAATTAGTTATTCACTGTAACAATAAAAACGGGTGCTTGTTGCAATTACATTAATTATGAGGAAGAACCACTTTTTGACATATGAGATGTAATAGGCAGTTCCAAAGGAACCACATTGTCAGTTAGCATTAATTAATATCCCATTATTGTGGAAGCGTTATGATCCCTCATTCTTATGTCATTTATCATGATGAGCACATGTTTGTGATTCCTAGGGAGTGAAATGGAGAACTGCTTAGTAATTAGTTAGAAGGACCTGAAAATTACTCTTTCATTTCTAGGCAAAGAGAGGAAAAAACCAAGGAACCCTGCAAACCAGATTTGCTGCCCCCACACCCATGAAAAATACATGAGAAGCAACGAATTGCTAGGAAAGGTCATATTGATTCAATATAGCAAATTGAAGACCTGCAGCCTAATTAGCCAAATTGAGAAAGTACAGGGAAAGGGGTAGGGAACTTCTAGAAGGCATTAAACTACATTTCCCATCAGCTCTTGTCAGCATGGTCAGTGGACAGGGATTATGGGAATGGTAGTCTAGCAACATTGAAAGGTCTCCATCCCTGATCTAGAAGACAAAGGGAGCAAGCTTTTGAGTTGCACTGAACTGAAAAGCATTTCAGGGATGAAAGGAACTGTGTATCTATTCTTAAAGTGGAGTCTATTTTATTTTATTTTCAATTGAAATTGTAATTTTCAAATTGGAGAAAGATATGAGCGAAAATTTCTTTGGTGTGAATTTTTTTACACTGTAAGATAGGCATGTCCAAAGTACGTTTCGGGGGCCAAATCCGGCCTGCCGGTCAATTTAATCTGGCCCCTGTGACAGTATATGTCCTGGGGTAAAATCCTAAAAAAAGGCCCTCTTTGAAAAAAGTTTGGGAGCCCCTGCTCTAAGACAATCAGTCAAGGCCCCATTATCTGGGCTTCTCTCTGTGTTTTGCCTTTGATACCACTTTATAATTATGCTAAGCGATGCTTTGCGAAACATCCTAAGAGAAACTCCTCCAAGGTCACAGAAAGCAACGTTGCTGGTTTAAGTAGAATAAAATGCTGGCCAACAGTCTTTTTTTATTATTATTGCATTTTATTCACTGACAACACACCAACTACATACATAACCACAACCACCTCTACCAACACATAATACATACATTCAACAACACATATACTGCTTATTTACTTACATAAAAAAAGAAAAAGAAAAAAAATAACATAATCATAGTCTAATCAAATTACATTCATTACAGTACGTTCCAATATATTTACCTCAGCTTCTAATACACTTCCCTTGTCGCTCTCTCCATTAATCCATATAAATTTATATAAAAGAAAAGAAAATAGCTGACACTGACATCCATATTTTTAAGTTTTCTAAATCTTCATTTATCATTATTTTAATCTTTATTTATCCTTTTTTTCCTAACACATAACGTGGATTAATCCAGTACATACACCATGTTTGCGTTACACCGTTCTTTTAAGTGGAACAGAAAGTCACTCCACTCCTCAATGAATTTATGTCTCGGGTTATCTTTAACTTTTTCAGATAGGAAGGCCAATTCACTGTATTCTAAGGTTTTGTGAAGCCAATCTTTTTTGCTTGGGAGCACGGCACTTTTCCAGTGGGCTGCTATCAACGTTCTTGCCGCCGCAGAAGCGTACAAGAAGAAGTTCTTCACTCTGTTGGGTACATTGGGTGAGGTTATTCCTAATAGGTACGCCTCTGGGGTTTTTGCAAATTTAACTTTGAGGATAATCTCCATTTCTAAATGTAATTCTTCCCAAAAAGTTTGTACCTTACAGCACCCCCACCAGATATGATACATGTTTCCAATTTCTTCACATCTCCAACATGAACTGCTCATATTCTTGTACATACGTGAAAGTTTATACGGGGTGACGTACCACCTATAAAACATCTTTACAAGGTTTTCTCTGATTGCATTGCATGTAGTGAATTTCCAATTTCCCCCCCACAGATTTTCCCATCTTGTAAACGTTATATTATGGCCTATGTCCTGCGCCCACGAGATCGTTGAGGACTTGGTCTGCTCCTCTATAACCGTCCAATCTAAGAGCAATCGGTAAGCTTTGGATAATGTTTTTACCTTAGAGTTTATCACATCTGTTTCAAATCTAGAGGGTTCTTTCCCAAATCCTCTTTTGCTATCAGTTTTATACCTTTCAAACAGCTGATGATATGAGAACCAATCGTTAATTTTATCTTTCAGTTGTTCATATGTTTTAAGTTCTAACTTGTTGTTATTATCTTCTAACAGCATTCGGTACGTAAGCCAATGATCTCGCGACTTTCCACACCTCATCGCAAAAGCCTCCACTGGGGAGTTCCACCAAGGCACCTGTTGTTCCAGTAAATGTTTGTATTTCAGCCAGACCTTCAATAAAGATCTTCTAATAATATGATTTGAGAAGTCCTTGTGTACCTTGTATTTTTCATAATTTAAATAGGCATGCCAGCCAAACCTTAAATTAACACTTTCCAAATCAAGCAGCTCCGAATTATCTAAACGACACCATTCTGCAAGCCACATGAGGCACGCCGCTTCATAATATAAAGTTATATCAGGCATGGCCAGTCCCCCCCGTATCTGAAGGTCTATCATATTTAGATGTTTAATTCGTGGACGCTGCCCCTGCCATACATATTTTGAAAGGTGCCTTTGCCACTCTTTCAGCCTATCATCCCCTCCCAATATCGGGACTGTCTGAAATAAAAATAGCAATTTAGGAAGTACCACCATTTTAATTGTCGCCACTCTTCCCAAAAAAGAGAGTTTAAGGGCATTCCATTTTTCTAAATTTTGTTTTATACCATTCCATACTTGTACATAATTATCCTGGTAAAGATTTATGTTTTTCGGGCTTATCCATACTCCCAAGTATTTTGCTTTAAGGCAGGTTTTAAGGCCAGTATTTTTTTCCAAAACCTCTATTTCATTTTTAGTCATATTTTTAACAAGAAGTTTTGTTTTGGTTTTATTAATCTTGAATCCTGCCAGGTTTCCGTATTCTTCAATAATCTCGATAGCCCTTATCATGCTTGTTTGCGGGTTTTCAGATGTGATGACCAAGTCATCCGCAAATGCCTTTATTTTATACTGTCTTTGACACATCTTTACCCCAGTTATAGCCGAGTCTTCTCTTAATTGATTGTTAAGTATCTCCATAACCAAAATAAAGATCAAGGGGGAAAGTGGGCACCCCTGCCTTGTTCCTTTGCATATTGGGAGGCTGCCTGTTATGTTACCATTTATGATTACCCTATATACTCGAGTATAAGCCTAGTTTTTCAGCACATTTTTTGTGTTCTGAAAAAGCCGCCCTCGGCTTATACTCGAGTGAGGCAGGCAGTGGCTCCTATGAAGCTTTCCCAGGTTTTTTGTGGTAAAATTGGGTGCCTCGGCTTATATTCGGGTCGGCTTATACTCGAGTATATACGGTAAGTTTGCCCTTTGTTCCTTATAGATCGCACTGATTCCTCGGCAAAAAGTGTCACCAAATCCCGTTTGGGCCAACAGTTCTTCCATAAAAGCCCATGAGATTTTATCAAATGCTTTCTCGGCGTCGAGAAGCATAATAGCAGCCGGTTTATCTATTTTGATATCTAAGTATTCTATTATGTTTACAATATGCCTTACATTATTGTGAAGAAATCGCCTTGGCAGAAATCCGGTTTGATCTTTATCAATTATTTCCTGTAACACATTTTTAAACCTTTGTGCCAGTATATCTGCAAACAGATTGTAATCTGAGTTTAACAATGCGATCGGTCTATAATTTGATCTTTGTGTAAGGTCAGTATCATTTTTCGGAATCAGTGTAATGTAACTGTCTTTCCAAGTATCTGGGATTTCTCCGCTGGTCAGAATATCATTCATTGTATCTTTCAAAGGTGTAAATAACGTCTCTTCAAGTTTTTTGTAATAAATGGCAGTAAAGCCATCTGGGCCCAGTGATTTTCCCAGCTGAAGTTTTTGGATAGCTTGTTGCAACTCTAATGCGGAAACCGGTGCGTTAAGAGTTAATAATTTTTTCTTTTTGTGGCTGGCCAACAGTCTTTTAGACTAAAGATCTTTTATTGTGTTCTCTAGCTGAGCTCCCACAAATCTGCCTTCAGCATGCTGTTGAAAAGGAGAGGTGTCTGGCTGAGACGCCTGAAGCTTCCTGGTCCTTTCCCGCCAACTCCTCGCCCCTCTCTGGAACCTGAGCTTGTTTTCTCAATCCCTTTACTTGGGATCCTTTTTTTTTTTTCTGTTCTCTTCACACTGGTCAAAGCCAAACCCTTAGGCATGAGATGAGAGGAATTCTGCCGCACATATAATCTGTACAATAACAACTCCTCCAGCAAGTGCCTTGCACATTAATCCTACTGGATCCCAGTAGTGTCTTTGATTCCCATTGTGATTGTGATGTCTCTGAAGTACAATAGTTTTGGAGAAATGGCTTTCAAATTGGAATAGCTAGATTGATACGGCTTCTCTCTGTGTTTTGCCTTTGATACCACTTTATAATTATGCTAAGTGGTGCTTTTCTCTGGGGGTACTCAAGGGTCTGAAGTACTAGCACCTTTTCCCTCAAATGTTAAAACAATAACAATAACAATAACAATAACAATAACAATAACAATAACAATAACAATAACAATAACAATAACAATAACAATAACAATTTATTTATACCCCGCCCATCTGGCTGGGTTTCCCCAGTCACTCTGGGCAGCTCCCAACAGAATATTAAAAACACGATAAAACATCAAACATTAAAAACTTCCCTAAACAGGGCTGCCTTCAGATGTCTTCTAAAAGTCAGATAGTTGTTTATTTCCTTGACATCTGGTGGGAGGGCATTCCACAGGGCGGGCGCCACCACCGAGAAGGCGCTCTACCTGGTTCCCAGTAACCCCACTTCTCGCAGAGAGGGAACTGCCAGAAGGCTCTTGGCGATGGACCTCAGTATGGCAGTTACTATAAGAACTTCATGGTGAGTACCAGCAGCAGAGTACCAGCGCGGGTGGTGCTGTGGGTTAAACCACAGAGCCTAGGGCTTGCCGATCAGAAGGTCGGCGGTTCAAATCCCCGCGATGGGGTGAGCTCCCGTTGCTCGGTCCCTGCTCCTGCCCACCTAGCAGTTCAAAAGCACGACAAAGTGCAAGTAGATAAATAGGCACCGCTCCGGCGGGAAGGTAAACGGCATTTCCGTGCACTGCTCTGGTTTGCCAGAAGCGGCTTAGTCATGCTGGCCACATGACCTGGAAGCTGTACGCCAGCTCCCTCAGCCAATAATGCGAGATGAGCGCCGCAACCCCAGAGTCGGTCACGACTAGACCTAATGGTCAGGGGTCCCTTTACCCTTTACCTTTACCAGCAGCTCCCCCCCCCCCAAAAAAAGCACTGATGCTAACAGGGTCGGATCATGGATGGTTATGGGATGGCCTGTCTCACAATAAACCATGAGCAAATCTTTGGAAGAGAGTGGCTGCTCATTCATTAACAGTTTAGCAGAGCAGATACAAAGCACAAAGAGAGCCAGATGGAGGGCTGTTTAAAATATAGGTAGTGCTGCAGAAAGCTTTCGGAGTATAATTGGTTGTGAATAAAGAAAGGCCATGGGGGGCATCTGCCTGGCTCTGAATGAGGTTGAGGGAGATTGCCTCCCTCCTGTCCTCACAGTTGCAAACCTATTCAATGGGTCTGAGTTGAACTAGCACTGGATACAACCCTGTATGCATGGCATGTGTATAAAGTGCTATTTTTGACCTAAAAAGTATTATGTGGCTCAGGATCCCAAGGTTTCAAGGATGTGTGGATCCAGAATTGGCCTCCACAGTCACTTACGGACTCACTGTTAAAATCGTGTTTATGGAAGACAATCTTACTCAGCTACGAGGGAATTCACCGGAGAAGAAGAAGAAGAAGAAGAAGAAGAAGAAGAGGAGGAGGAGGAGGAGGACGAAGACCTCAAGGACGACCTTTCCCCATCTGAGCAGATCCGGACCCTGTGATGATCATCTAAGGCTCTTCTTCATGTGCCCTCTCCACGGGAGGTCTGGAGGGTGGCAACATGAGAATAGGCCTTTTCAATGGTGGCTCCCTGCTTGTGGAATGCTCTCCCAGTGGAGGCTTGACAGGCACCTCTGTTACTGTTATGATTTTCTCCCCAGTCGAGTGGCAACCGCTACCGGCTGGAATTATGTGGCTATTGCTTCTCACACAGACACGTGAGAAAGTTGCTTTGTTTATACTTTGTATGGAATGTACTGACATACTCTGAGCCTCACTTACTCTGAGCCTCATACTCTGAGCTCACTTTATTTTCACTTCTTCTACTGCTTGTACTGAAGCTAGACAGCAGCAGACATGGCAGCAGAGACTTCTCTGCACAATACTTGAATAAATTAGTTTTGCCTGAAAGGCTGAGTGTGTTGTTTCTCTCTGGGGAACAATCACTTATTAATCGGCACCCCGGACTCTTATGTAGCCGGGATGTGCTCATGTGATGGCTCTTGCTATTGGGGCAGTTTCACGAACTTGCCCCAGGCGGGGTTTATCATAACAGTTATATGCCTTTAGTCACCAGGCAAAGACACCTCTTTTTAATCGGGTCATTGACTATTAACTATCTATGACCTTTCTGCATGGGCGGGGTGTTTTAATGTATTCTGAAATGCTGGCTTTAATGTATGTATGTGTTTGGATTTTGGCTTAAGAAGAAGAAGAAGAAGAGTTTGGATTTGATATCCTGCTTTATCACTACCCGAAGGAGTCTCAAAGCGGCTCACATTCTCCTTTCCCTTCCTCCCCCACAACAAACACTCTGTGATGTGAGTGGGGCTGAGAGACTTCAGAGAAGACTAGCCCAAAGTCACCCAGCAGCTGCATGTGGAGGAGAGGAGATGCGAACCCAGTTCACCAGATTACGAGTCTACTGCTCAGAGCAACTAATAAATTGAATAAATATGAATAAGAGTCAAGCCCTACACTTTTGTCACATAATGAGTGAGTGAGTGAGTGAGAGAGTTACTAGCGTCAGGCAGTGGTAACTCCCAGCACAATATTACAGAACTCCCATGTGATCTCATGAGAGTTCCACAAGGCCTTGTTGAGAGTTCCATGAGATCTTGCAAGATCTTGATGAAAGCAGTCATCACTTCTCAGGCAGTGGTGTTGGGGCCTGGTAACTTTAGGAAACCTGGAGTGTAAATGCATAAAATATGAGTCTAATATTATACGTATCATAATGTGTCTAACAATGAATATCATATGTGAGACTTATTCATATTCTTAGTGGGATGGGAGAGGGATATCCTTACTTATTGCCAATATTACTTAGACCGGGCACCTGAGCAGCTTTCTGCATGTAATTTGGTCTGACAACTGCATTGCATTGCATTGCAAAATTCAGAAAAGTCTGCCTTTAAACTTGAACTGAACTTACTACCCCCAACCTCCCTCCACCACCTTTATTCACAACCTGTGTTGTTGCACCTTTATTTTCAAGAAAACTGTCACAAATTCTCAGCACAGAGAAATCTATAACCTACAAGTGACTAGGAGGAAGATTTCCACAGGAATAATATCTTACATTAAAAGTTCTGCAGTGAGCTCATGGAATACAAAACCGGGGGGGGGGGGATCAGAAAAAAAACTACTCAGTCAAGATATCCAAACTGTTGCACATAATCACAAAATTTATAAGCTGATCATAACATATTCAAGCTTCTACATTCAACAAACTGATTAAACGAAGATTGGAAATATGTTGCCACGAACACATGAAGTTCTGATTTGCGAGTCACAGCTTTCTCACTGCACAAGAATTCCATCTGCAGCACAGATGCATCAAGTTCTAATTTACTACTAATAAATACATGATTGCATATATGCTTCAATTTACATTTGCCCACTGGTTCTTTGAAACCAAAGATGGCGGCCCTGCTCACATCTTCTTCTTTTTTGGGCTACAGCTCTCATGATCCCTGACCACTGGCCATGCTCATTGGGACTGATAGGAATTGGAGTCCAACAACATCTGGAGAACACACATTTTAGGCATGTTGCTCATGTTGCTCCATCCCTCTCTTCCTTTGTCTGTTGCAATGTAGACGGCAAGCTCCTTCGGACAAAGACTTTGGTGGGATTTATTTTCTTTAGGTTTCATACTGCAAATATTGTAAGTGGTTTACAACATTCGGAAAATATTACAGATGAATACAGAAACATAGATTTGGAAAGGACCACAAGGCTCATCTAGTCCAGTACAGGAATCTTTCACCCAACATGCGACTTGAACCCACGACCCAGAGATTAAGAGTCTTATGCTCTACCAACTGAGCTATTCCTTCGGGCCAAACATTACTTTGTGTCAATGAACCCTGTACACTGATGGAGCTATAACAAAAAATCTGCTTCTAATAAGAACCTGCTGCTTAGCCAGCACCTTCTCGGCCTCAATTTTCTCCCCCATTAATAGATAATGCTATGTATTATAGATACATAATATATAATACCACGTATTATCTGCCAGGTGGGTTACAACACTATAAAAATACAATATTAAAATCAGAGGATTAGGGTGGGATTTAACATTATAATGGTTACATGTGCTTCACAATATCTATTACACATTTGCAAAAAATAAATAAATGATTTTTTAGTGTGGCAGCACCCACACTTGGGAACTGTGTTCGTTTTGGTGCCTGCTAAAACATTCCTTTTGTTTCGACAAGCAAATATTAGACATGTGTTTTATTTATTATTTTTATTATTTTTATTATTTTTATTATTATTATTATTATTATTTACTTTTTCCAAATATTTTAATAATTTCTGAATGCCTTAAGTAGATGTCTTTAACTGCTTATGCAGATAATGATATCATTTTTTTGTGAACCGCTCTGAAGTTTTGCAATCACACGGTGTATAGATTTTATAAAACACACGTGCACACAGTGGCATAGCAACGGGAGGCGGGGGTGGGCTGCTCCTGGTGCCACATCTCTGGGGGTGACAAGGCATGCGGTTTGCTGGTGGCGGCGCTCCAGTGCCGTGCGGACGGTGCCGGGGTCCTCTGCTTGTGGCTGTAGCTGCGACGGAGGGATCCCACCGCTGTCTGTGCGGAGCTGGGGCGGTGGCCGCAGACCGCTGTGTACAGCACATGCGCGGCATTGCTACGTACGACATATGCATTGTACGTGGCGACGCTGCGCATGCACGCTGCATAGTGGCCCCCCACCCTCGGGGTGCACATCATGTTTGCAGCTCCGGGTGTCCGAGCGGCTTCCTACGCCACTGCACGCACGCACAGTGTCAAAGTTCAGGACCTCAGAGGCTCTGGGTTGTAGGCTCCATTCTGTGGTCTGGATTCAGACAGGTCTGCTTCACAGACCCACCATTTTGATTCCCTTCCCCAGTAGAGATAACGTCTTTTTCCCCCTCCTTGCTTTCAGATAGTCTTGTTTTTGTAGGAGCAATCTTTTCTTCGCAGGGACTCAAGAGCTTCTGAAGCTCGCATTGTTCTCTTGACTGCATCCCCTGTCACCGCCAGTACAATGCAGCCTCACGGCACAGAAACCTTTTTTTCTCGTCACCTCACATAGCGATACCGTGCTCCAGGTCACTGCCAGCTTTGTTCCCAACTCATGTTCTGCCATTGTGCTTTGGCTTGTTTTTCTCCAGGGACAAATGCCTTGAAGTCTGTAACCCAAGTGACAAGCCAACTGCGTTTTCTCTCCGTCTCTGGAGATGTTGTGATCGCAGGACTTTTCTCTGCTCACGAAGGAAAACATAAATAAATGCCATTTTCATCCATATGAGTGGGTGCCCTGAACAAGCAGTGTATATGAATACAGTAAGGTAAAAAAGTAAAGGACCCCTGGATGGTTAAGTCCAGTCAAAAGCGATAATAACAGCTCAGGGGGAGACATAAGGTGATAACTCCTCCCATGGGGCCTTTCTCAAATCAGGAAGCACAGGAAGACTGCAGAGAGCTGGAGAAAAGTTTACTGGAAAGGATGAACCCAGCTGGGGGAAGCCCATGCAAGGACTTTGGCAATGGGGTCCCCCCAACTCTCATCTCCCTTCACATACCCCAAACCTTTTGGAGATTCATTCCCCATGTGCAGTCATGGGATTGTTGTCTATCACATGATGGTGTGTGTTTTGATTCCACAGGAATGGGATGTTATGAAGACAGGATGTTTGTCTTACTGTGTTTCCTGAAGTGGGTCTATTGTCCTTTGTTCTTTCTCTTTGCTGTCTGATGCTAGAGAGAGGGAGCCATGTTGAAGTGCTCTGTGTGTGTTTATATGTAAATAAAGTAGATTAGCCAACATGCTGAGTTGCTGAGTTCTGTTACGCAACTGCGCAAACCTCTGTGGATCAGTTAGTGTGCTGATGTCTTCTGGCATCAGTCGCTGTGATGTTCGGGCTGAGGAATGCTTTTGAAGCTCCCGAACGATCGCCCAGGAGGGAGGGAACATGCCAGTCGGGCATGTGTCTCTGCCAAGCTCCTACTCGTGTGTAAGACATCCTGACAAATCCTCCCCAGAGTGACTTCTCTTTTTTCCAACCTTGAATGCCTGTTTGATAAATGTGTGCATTGGGTGGTTATTTCAGACCCACCTAGTGCCCCTATTTTCCAGGGATGTCCCTGGTTTAAATAAGCCGCCCCGGTTTCTGATTTGACCCCGGAATGTCCCTCTTTTCATTGGAGAAATGTTGGAAGGTATGGAGTTATACAACCCCTGAGCTGTCTGAAGGCAATCCTGTAAAGTGAAGTTGTTTTTTATGTTTACTGTTTTATTATGTTTTTATATATGTTGGAAGCTTCCCAGAGTGGCTGGGCCAACCCAGTCAAATGTGTGGGGTATAAATATTGTAGTAAAGTTACCATTATGGAATGGGATGTCCCTATTTTCATCAGAGAAATGCTGGAGGTTCCCCCCCCCTCCTTTTCAAGTTTGATCTCTATCAGATGGAAACCATTTTTTGGGGGGGGGCAAGATTAGAAAACCTTATACAGACACAGAGCTCTTTAAATTAACTATTTTTAAATACATTAAATAAAGCAGGCATTTATTAGTTTGGGGCCTCCGAGTATGATCAATCACTAGTTAATGTTTCGGCAAAGGGGGGCCTTTTTTTGTTCTTCTTTTTTAATCACCAAAAGCATAAAAAGAGGCTGCAATCAATATTGTAATTGTTTCTCTTTTTTTCTTGTTTGCCTAAGGCAATAAGGAAGACGCAGTTGGAGAGGATTCTTTCTACTTTGGTCTTCTTTCATCTTATGTTCTGAGACAACGTTAATTTTGTTTCCCCATATGTGCCTCTCTATGTGGGTGTATTATGTGCCAGACAGAAGTCCAGGAGTCTTAATTAAATTTATTCAGAAGAAGAAAAAGAACTGTTTTCAACTGGGGTGGGGAAATAACTTGGGGTGGGCAAAACTTCAGACTTGCAGCACCTACTTTGGCCACATCCACACCAAGCCCTATTTACCACTTTAACAGTAATGGTTTCACCGAGAGAAACTGGGGAGCTTTCATTGGTTGGTGAAAGTTGCTAAGAGACGCCTCTACCCATCGCATAGCTACAAAGTCCAGAGTGATTCAACAATCAGTCCCTCTTTCCATGGAACTCTTGGCACCTTCAACAAGCTCCACTTCCCAAGATGCTTTGGGGGCAGTCATGGCTGTTAAAGTGGTTTGATGCGGCATCGCAGGGGGTTGGACTCGACCCAGTAAACCCGAAGGAGGTCTCTACCCCCATCGTTCTGCCCGGACACTGAGGTCCAGCTCCGAGGGCCTTCTGGCAGTTCCCTCCCTGCGAGAAGTGAAGTTACAGGGAAACAGGCAGAGGGCCTTCTCAGTAGTGGTGCCCGCCCTGTGGAATGCCCTCCCATCAGATGTCAAAGGAATAAACAACTATCTGACTTTTAGAAAATATCTGAAGGCAACTCTGTTTAGGGAAGTTTTTAATGTTTGATGTTATATCGTGTTTTTAATATTCTGTTGGGAGCCACCCAGAGTGGCTGGGGAGTCCTGCCAAATGGGTGGAGTATAAGTAATATATTGTTATTGTTATTGTTATTGTTATTGTTATTGTTGTTGTTGTTGTTGTTGTTGTTGTTGTTGTTGTTGTTGTTGTTATTCGGCTCCCTTCCAACTCTACAATTCTATGCTTCTATGATTACATGAAGTGTATGGTGCAGATGGAGCCTTTGTCTAGTGCAACAGAATGAAAAAAATAATGGCACCCAGGAATTCTTCTGTGTACAAGAGCTGAATGGCACTCATGTGCTTCCACACAAAAATTCCTGGTCATGCAATACTTCCTTAATTTTCCTGCTGGAAATGGGAATAATAAAATCCTTGCAAATCACCATGATATTCACCAGTAGGGCCTCCTTTACCACCCACCTACCCCTGCCTCGGGGAGCACCTCTTCCAACATTAAAATTAGGGGTCTGCGCCATATGCAAGATCATCTCTTTGAGAAGCAGCCCACCTCAGTCCAAGTTACCCAATTTGACTGCCCAAGTCTGCCAAAGTCAACTTTGTTCTTTTCCTGCCATTTTTAAAAAATGGCTATATGTTTTTTTCTCCTTTTTGAGAGAAGTGGAGCAGATTTGGAAACGGTGCAGGGGCTATGGGGCAGGGAGGGGGGAGAGGGAGAAGTCCCATTGCACAGGCAGGAATCCTGGTGGTGATGGGACAATTGCTTAGCACTGTATTGGATACAAGTCCTCATCCAGATGGACCGGATTTACCGGATTTACATATAAGCTAAACAAGCTATAGCTTAGGGCCCCACTCTCTTGGGGGCCCCAAAAAAATTAATGGAAAAAACCCTGGATGTACATTTCCAAAATATAAGATAAAAAAACAAATAAAATAAAACCTACATACAGCAACAATGTTTTGTGTTGTGTAGGCTCCTATTATGTAAGTCATGGGCCCCAGCTGCTAGCCTGCTCCCTAAAATACCACTGTTTTGCTCCTTTCTATATATAGGGTGCCTACATTCTGCATGTGCAAATGGCTTTAGATACCTATTAGGTCCATAAATTACCATATAGCATATATTCAACACAAAAAAAACAGCGGCCATTTGTTGTTGACAAAGGACAGCTGGACATAGAAAGGGCCCCATTACCTTCAGTAATTTAGTGTCTCAAGAAACCTAAATCCGGCCCTGCAGATGACCAATATTTTGTTGGGGCTATTTTTAAAAACCAGAGGGTGGGATTCACCTAATGAGCCCTATTAATGGAAGCCTCTGTCAAAGAATTCTACTTCCACAATTGGACTTTCCCCCTCTTTCAACCCCTGAACCCCTCAAAATTTGACTCTGGGTGGGTTTGGAAGAACCCCTAAAACAGCATACGGGGGGCGGGCAAGAAGGGGATTGTTTCATCTGGCAATCTGAAATGCCTGAGCAGATGGAACATCCCCAATAGTAAGATGTTGAGTGTCATACTGTGATGGCCTGGGATTCAGACTCAGATGCTGAACCTGAGGGATCCCAGCCTGCACAGGATTCCCCGCCTCCAGAACCAGCAGAGCCGGGGCTAGGGCCTGAGTCTGAAGGGTCCTCACATGTGCTAGATTCTCAGGTGCAGGCATCTGCTGAGACTGCTCTGGCTCCTGATGGGATGGAGGACCCATTGCCTGCAGGTGCTCCACTCCCAGCCCTGTCAGGGGAAGCTGAGGTTGCCTCTGGGTCCGGTAACCCTCCAGCCTCTCCTGAGCTGCAGAGGCTCAGGGCAGAGAGGTGAAGGGAACTAAGTTCCCGCAGGAGGAGTGCTCGCCTCCAGGCCAGGAGAGGCGAGTCACCAGAGGATCGGGGCCGCCCTATGCCTCGGGGCAGATAAAAGCCGGCCAGCCCCAGCCCAAGTTGCAGGAGCAACAGTGTTGCTGACCAGTTCCTGCTTGAAACCTGTCCTGCTTTCCTGCCTGAGCTCCTGACCCGCCCTGGTTCCCTGCTTGCCTACCTGTTCCCGACTTTGCCTGACTCCCTGCCCTGCACCCAGCTTCAGTTATTACGGACTGCTTTTACGTTTTACCTCTGACCACGGACCGGACTTGGACCTCGCCTTTCGGGTAACCCACGGGACAAGCACACATACAAAATTTGGTAACCCTAGAGTAGACAGGTTTCCTTTCTCTTGATGACAATGCTTAAGGGCAGAATCTTGATCCTGAAAGGTGTTGACCGAGATAGCAGACATGCCTCTTCTCGATTTTGTTTGAAAAGTTCCATCTGAAAGACGGGGCTGGAAAATTGAGTGTTGACAGGAACACACAAATATAAACCAGCATTTGTTGCTATGGACGAAAAAAAAGTAACTCTTTTTTTTGGGCACACATACAGAATCATGTCACAACTTTGGCTTGTTCAATAATAACACAGCCGGCCCCAAAATATTGACAAGGAAGAAGTGTTGAAGAATTGATTGCCTTCTTCAGACCACTGCGCCTCTCTGAAATGCTCTGCCATCGTTGATGTGGGCTGATCAAAGGAAACATGCCCAGACAACACTTAGTGGAGTCAGGGAAACTTTTTTTTCCATTTCATAAACCTGCTTTCGAAAAAGTGTAGCCAGGCCAGGAAATAACAAAGTAGAGATTTGCCATTTGGAACAGTTAATCCATAAAGGACATCGCTACATCTTTTTGTCTTTTCTTTCTTTGTTTTAAATGGGAAACAATATGTAAATATTTGTTTACACTCATCTGCACTCCGATAAGGGAAGTTCAAAGACAGATGTGGATCAGAACAATAGCTAATTAAGTTGTACATTTTCCAGCAATGGGAGAAGCTGCCAGTTTCATTTTTTTTCAGTTTCTCATTTTTCCAATCTCTACATTAGTTTGCTTTATATATATATATATAAAATCCTCATGAAAATCCACCAGCATTTCAGTGTGGGGATTTATCTTAATGTTCATATGCAATTTTGCCTAATGTACGCATTTCTAAAAAGCAGTTTCCCCTAATCTAATGCATTTTTGCATGTGATTTTCAGTAATATGTGTGTGTATATGCACAATTTACCTCAATATATGCAATGGTGCACATATTAATTGGTTGGAGAACTCATAGGGACACGGGTGGCGCTGTGGTCTAAACCACTGAGCCCCATGGGCTTGCTGATCAGAAGGTTGGCAGTTTAAATCTACGCGACAGGATGAGCTCCTGTTGCTCTGTCCCAGCTTCTGCCAACCTAGCAGTTCAAAAGCATGCCAGTGCGAGTAGATAAATAGGTACCACTGCAGTGGGACGGTAAATGGTGTTTCCATGAGCTCTGGCTTCCATCATGGTGTCCTGTTGCACCAGAAGCAGTTTAGTCATGCTGGCCACACTGGCCCGGAAAGCCGTCTGTTGACAAATGCCGTCTCCTTCAGCCTGAAAATGATGAGTGCCGCACCCCATAGTCACCTTTGACTGGACTCAACCATCCAGGGGTCATTTACCCTTTATCTTTTTTTTTCCTGGTTGGAGAACTGCATTGCAAATTCAGAAAAGCACACATTTTGACCGATAGCTATGTTTTGGTTCATGCATTGTTTCAGAGAGTGCAGTTTAGGTATATAGGTTCACCTTTCAATATGAACTGAATTGAAATTTCCCCACATTTCTTGCCTGGGCAAAGAAAGATTGAGTTTCTGATTTGAAGAGTCTTGATTTTCCCTCCAAACTCTATGAAAAGCTTCTTAATATACTCTGGAATTAAAGTGACCCTTCCTCATTGCACCTGAGTTGAAGTCTCTAAAGCATTACAGGGATGGGGTGGAGACTCCCCATCTCTCTCGCCACAGAAGCAGCATTGTGTATGCCAAATATCAGGAGCCCTAAAGGTAAAGGGACCCCTGACCATTAGGTCCAGTCACGGACAACTCTGGGGTTTCGGCGCTCATCTCGCTTTATTGGCCGAGGGAGCCGGCGTACAGCTTCTGGGTCATGTGGCCAGCATGACTAAGCCGTTTCTGGCGAACCAGAGCAGCGCACGGAAATGTCATTTACCTTCCCTCTGGAGTGGTACCTATTTATCTACTTGCACTTGACATGCTTTCGAACTGCTAGGTGGGCAGGAGCAGGGGCCAAACAACGGGAGCTCACCCTGTTGCGGGGATTCGAACCACCGACCTTCTGATCGGCAAGCCCTAGGCTCTGTTGTTTAACCCACATCGCCACCCACGTCCCTATCAGGAGCCCTAAGTGGCCACAATTTCCTTGCATCCTGATGCCTTGGAATATACTCGGTTGCAACCAGAGCAGCCTGGCACCTTTTGTCAATCAAGGAAGATAGGAGCAAAGAGTGAGGAATGATAAATATTCCCTGTCCTCTTCTGGCACCAGATTGCAGGATATCCCTTAAATTTCCCGGATTTCAAAGGAAGCAGCTCCTCTCCCCCCTGCCAGCCAGGGAGGCTCCTCAGCTGTGTTGCTCGGCTGCCAATAAGGAGTCTGAGACCGACTGGGGGCGGAGCTTGCATGCCTTGTGCAGCCAGACCCTCACGCCCAACCAGACAGACAGCCTGACTGCCGTCTACGCACTCACTCTTTCGCTCTCCCGTTCGCGCGCAGGGTGGCAAGGCTACTTGGTGCCATTGCACCGCCCTCGCGGCATCCCTGAGCCCTGTTTGAGAAGGGGCCCCGAGCTCACTCTGCTTCCCCTCCTTGCGTCACCGTGGACAGGCTTACTTTGGAGTAACACCCACCAGACTCGGGGCATAGCTGTCAACTTTTCCCTTTTTTGTGGGAAATTCCCTTATTCTGAATAGGATTCCTCGCGAGAAAAGGGAAAGGTTGACAGCTATGTGCTGATCCCTTATTTTCAAATCCGAAAGTTGACAGCTATGCCCTGGGGGGGGGGGGACACTTCTCACGCAAATCTCAATCTTGCCTGCTGCTTTGGAGAGGGAGGCTAAAAGATCACGCGCGTCATCTCTGTGGCTGGATAGAAAATCAGTGTTACCAATGCAGAAAAGCTTCTGGATCAATATGAGCGGAGAGAATTGTTGCTTTTGCAGTGCCGTTTATTTATTTCTGCTCAGTGGAGCCCCGCTTTAAAACATCAGGAGACAAAACACTCTAACAAGGCTCGAATAAACAGCACCGAGCCCAGCTGGGGAGCAAATTCAAGGAGCAAATCATACACACACACAAAATAGCTGGCAACGGAATATTTTCACATGTAAAGCAAACCCAAATAACTAAGATTCTGTTGTTGCTGCATATAATCTGTGACAGTTGGATAGAATACAAAAGAAAATGCCGTTCAAGGCACAGCAAAGTTGGCTCATTAATCCGCTTCATGCTGAGTAGTGCAGAGGAGATCAAGCCAGATTCCATTTTGGATTTGCTTACTGACTTGCTCCGGGCCTGTTCCAACTGCTTTTGTTGTTCAGTCGTTCAGTCATGTCCGACTCTTCGTGACCCCATGGACCAGAGCACGCCAGGCACGCCTATCCTTCACTGCCTCTCGCAGTTTGGCCAAACTCATGTTAGTAGCTTCGAGAACACTGTCCAACCATCTCATCCTCTGCTGTCCCCTTCTCCTTGTGCCCTCAATCTTTCCCAACATCAGGGTCTTTTCTAGGGACTCTTCTCTTCTCATGAGGTGGCCAAAGTACTGGAGCCTTAACCTCAGGATCTGTCCTTCTAGTGAGCACTCAGGGCTGATTTCTTTAAGAATGGATAGGTTTGATCTTCTTGCAGTCCATGGGACTCTCAAGAGTCTCCTCCAGCACCATAATTCAAAAGCATCAATTCTTCGGCGATCAGCCTTCTTTAGCTCACTCTAAAAGCACAACAAGGGTATGCATAGGCCAGATTTCTAAAGGCTCATTGCAGAGGCTCAGCACCTAAGGCAGTGATGGCTAACCTTGACACTCCAGATGTTTTGGGACTACAACTCCCATCATCCCTGACCACTGGTCCTGTTAGCTAGGAATGATGGGAGTTGTAGTTCCAAAACATCTGGCGTGTCAAGGTTAGCCATCACTGAAAGGTCTATTGGAGAATCTGTAATCCTGGCAACTAGGGCTTTGCTCACAAACACCTCATACAACCTGGGGCCTGATCCAGTCCTTCAGATCAGCCCCAGTCAGACCTGGGCCAGAGCTAACCTGACCCAGATCTGGGCCCCAAGTTGATTCAGGGGTCAGACACAATGTTTAATTAGGGTTTAAAATGGCACCTCTCCTGAGAGTACTGCAGAGAGCAGGACTGAATTTTCTGCTTACCAGCTGTGTAAACCTGCTGGGTGCTGCTTTTCAGGTGAGGAATGCCTTGCCTTACCAGATCCCTGCAGCCTGTAGGGGTGGAAACCCCTCTTACCAGCTGCTAAATGGAGGATTTGATCCTGCTCAGTTTGGCTGTGCAGACACATCCCCCCCACTGGGAACAGGCATGTGTAACCAAAGCATAGGGTGGTGCTATTTGAAAGCCATTTTGCAAAGCCGAATGTAGGTAGATTCAGGGCAGATAAAAGAAAGTACTGTGGAACTCCCTCCCACTGGAGGCACTGATGGCCATCAACTCAGATGGTATTAAAAATGGGCTGGACAAATTAATAGAGGAGAGGACTGTCAGTGGCTACTAGTCATGATAGCTCAGCTCTGTTTCCACAGATGGAGGGCTCAAATCCCACTGTGGATTTCCCACTGTCATCTAGTTGGCCACTGTGAGACCAGTATGCTGGACTTGATGGGTTATTGCCTGATTCTGTAAGCTCTTCTTATGCTGTTATGATGCCAGGATGATTAGTTCCCAAGAAGACTGTGATGGATATAATAATAATAAGAATAATAGTAATAATAATAGTAATAATAGTAGTAATAATAATAATAATAATAATAATAATAATAATAATAATAATAAATTTATACCCCGCCCATCTGGCTAGGTTTCCCCAGCCAAGTTATAGATGATATAGATTAGAGATATAGATATATTCTCCAAACTGGACAGCCAAATTGCAGGTTAAAGCCTATGCGTGCAAATGGAAAGCAATGAATAGTGGGATATGAAGGAATAAATCAGCATCCCTCCTAACTTCATGTACATGCAGATGTTGTCCAAGACAGCAGAAACTACCCTGGAGAGAATGCTGCAATGCACGTCTCACTGAAAATGTCAGCTGTATTCAATTTGGGACGGGAGGTATGATGTAAATGGACCGGTGGATTCCTTGCTGTTCAAATTTTACCAAATAATTAAGAATGGGTGAGTGGAAAGCAATACAAATTTCTGGATACATAAGAAATCCACACCATATTGTACTCATGTAGCCTCCCACCCCCCATTCATTTGTGTACACAGCCATTCACAACAGTAGCACATAATGTTCATGGGGATTTGCTGCTACTCCCGTCTCATATAAATTCATTCTCATGAATGAACACAACATTCACACACCATTTAACAGTTGACTAATTGATAGTGGCACCTACTCCTTCCTCTGCTGAACCTCTTCCTGCCAACAATACTCTGTCCCATCTCTCTCTAGACATTGTGCTGATTGTTGTTGTTTTTTAAAAGACTTCTAAGCAGTTGCAATATTCATAAATATTCCATAACACCCCAACATTGAGCCAACGAACGAGAAAGACTCCTTTCAATAAACTGAAGCCAGAACTCTGATGGTCAGAGTTATGGAGATTTCAGCCCAAGTTAATTTCAGTTTCTTTGTTGTTGTTGTTGTTCACTTTTATCAGGCTTATCCAATCTGCCGATAAACACTAATTTGATTTGACAGATCACTTGTTTACAGTGTGTGCCTTTCATTGCAAAGATAGTTTTCTTCCCAACTAGATAGCAAAGGGGGTGGATGTCTGGGTTTGAGTGGGGTGAGTCTTTGAAGATGCAAACTGCTTTGCCCCTTAAAAGATATGGCAAAGTGTAAAGGTAAAGGGACCCCTGACCATTAGGTCCAGTCGTGACCGACTCTGGGGTTGCGGCGCTCATCTCGCATTATTGGCCAAGGGAGACGGCGTACAGCTTCCAGGTCATGTGGCCAGCATGACAAAGGCACTTCTGGTGAACCAGAGCAGCGCATGGAAACACCGTTTACCTTCCCGCTGCAGCAGTACCTATTTATCTACTTGCACTTTGACGTGCTTTCGAACTGCTAGGTTGGCATGAGCTGGGACCAAGCAACGGGAGCTCACCCCATCGCGGGGATTCGAACATAGCTGTCAACTTTCAGATTTGAAAATAAGGGATTTTCCCAAACGTTTGGATTTGAAAATAAGGGATGCCGCGAGGGTGGTGCAATGGCACCAAGTAGCCTCGCCACCCTGCGCTCCAGAGGCTGCGTGCGAATGGGTGAGCGAAAGAGCGAGCGCGTAGATGGCAGGCAGGCTGTCTGGTTGGGCGTGAGGGTCTGGCTGCACAAGGCATGCAAGCTCCGCCCCCAGTCAGTCTCAGACTCCTTATTGGCAGCCGAGCAACGCAGCTGAGGAGCCTCCCTGGCCGGCAGGGAGGGAGAGGAGCTGCTTCCTTTGAAATCCGGGAAATTTAAGGGATATCAACAATCTGGGATAGCAGCGGGAAACGGCATTGGAATAAGGGAGTTTCCCGCAAGAAAAGGGAGGGTTGACAGCTATGGATTCGAACCATGACCTTCGGATCGGCAAGCCCTAGGTTCTGTGGTTTAACCCACAGCGCCACCCGTGTCCCAACTAGATAGCAAAGGGGATGGATGTCTGGGTTTGAGTGGGGTGAGTCTTTGAAGATGCAAACTGCTTTGCCCCTTAAAAGATATGGCAAAGTGTATATTTAATTAAATGAAAGGGATCATCTTATATTTTCCTTTCTCTTCTGAACCTGTCTTAGAGTCTCCCAGACAGAAAATTCAGCAAAGAGCATTTAAAGCACAGTTCTGGGAGGTCTCTTTCTCTTGCGATCTTTCATTTTATTTTTCAATGGCAGCTGGGTAGCATCTAAGCACTCTGGTCCACAATGCAAAGGACATCTCTCTGTCTGCTCCACAATAGGCTGCTGTTAAAGTGGAACTGCAATCACAGCTGCTTTCTGCTCCTGTTACCGGCTGAGACTAAGTGTAGGCCATTACAGCCCATGACCCCTCAGTTCAGGCTGCCCTTCTGATGCGTGGCGACAATTTGGGAGGTGAGCTGAGCAAAGACCAGCTTTTATTGCTCACTCTTCACCCAACCACCCCCCCCCCAGCAATGTTTACAGACATATTTAGGAACTGGTGTCCTTTTGAAGGAACACCATTTCCTCCTTGTCGCAAAAAGTGGCTCATGGAAGGTTATGACCCACAGCTGGACAGAGGGTAACGATTGTGCTGTTGTCACTCCTAGAGGGAAAGACTGGAGTTGGAGGGAAAGGGAACCACCCGTGAGACTTCAGCCTGTATCCTGAGTTTGTGTTTGCTCCTCCAACCCCTCAGGTATCTAGCTGAGAGCCACTGCTTAGAGGTATGAGCTGAACGGGTACAGCAAAATGGCACTTGATCATCATAGCTGTCAACTTTCGGATTTGAAAAGGGATCAGCAGCCTCACCTGTCCCGGGGACAGTCTACGGTTCTCGGGGACAGTCCACGCCACGCTAAGCCCCCAGGCTACAAATTAATTTACACTAGGCTACACACCATCATCTTTCCCCACCTCAGGGTCTCTTTTCCAGGGAGTCTTCTCTTCTCATGCGATGCTTCAGGATCTGTCCTTCCGGTGAGCAGCCAGGGCCGATGTCCTTCAGAATGGATCGGTTTGATCTTCTTGCAGTCCACGGGACTCCAGCACCACAATTCAAAAGCGTCAATTCTTCATGGGGGGATTGATCAGGTTCACTCTTTTGGCTCTCTGGCATCCATTAATGACTTATACAAACGTGTTGCAGGCTTTGCATCCTTTAACATTCTTTTGGAAGGAGTGTATTTGTGGGCTGGGCCAGAGTGGTTGATTTTACATGCAAGCAAAGCACAAACAGTGCTGTTGTCTAATGACATCCTATTCTCTGTAACTATTGGTGAGCAACGCAGCCAAGCAACGCAGCTGAGGAGCCTCCCTGGCCGGCAGGGAGGGAGAGGAGCTGCTTCCTTTGAAATCCTGGAAATTTACGGGATATCTAACAATCCGGGATAGCAGCGGCAAACGGCGCTGGAATAAGGGAATTTCCCGCCAAAAAAGGGAAGGTTGACAGCTATGTTGATCATGGCTCTTGACTGTGGCTCTCAGCCTGTCAGCGACGTTCCTTCACTGACAGTAAACGAAAACGCAGACACACAGAGATAGCAGAAGAAACAGGGAGCAGCTTTAACTTGATCTCTGAAATGAAACAAAAACTGGGCAACACGTGACCAATATAAACGAACAGAATGTATTCACAATTAATATCAATAACAAGACTTGAAACCAAGCATATCTAATGTAATATACACAAAGCAAAAATCTATCAGGTCTCTGAAAGTCACTGCTGAAATGAATAAGGACAAGCTGAAAAGTTTTGTATTGCAAAGTTCCAAAGTAGCTGAAGTAGCAAACAGTCACGATATAACAAGCAAACTGAACTGCTTTGTAATGTGAAGTGCCAACGTGGCTGAAGTAGTCTACGGACTTGTCGAGGGTGTGCAGTACAGTGTTTCCAGATATAATCCACTGTTTCGTAAGAACTTCTTCAGCGCAGCAATAGAACATAAACGTATTTCATAAACTGTGAAAAATTAAAGGGACAATGTCCTATATCTGCATGACAATGTAGAAAACAAAATATACAATAATAATAAAGTACAAATGTTAAATACTTACCACTTCTGTAATACAGATAAATATACACTTGCGGAACAGTGCTCATAGACTCATGTAGTCACTGTTACTGAATTCACAGCTTCAAACAATATAAATAGCCGACTCCAGGTGGTGCCGATTACAAAAGACTGATGTTTAAAGGTACAGAACTGAAAACAGTCTAAAGCTAAGGCATTACATGAAACAATTCAAATCAAATTCGGAATTGAGTCCCCCTGGTTGCATAGTTTGGAACATAAAAATAAATCAGGACTCTTGCTGGCATAAATATTTCTCATAATCCTTCCTAATCCCAATGGTCTTCTGAGAGAGCCAGAGTGAAAGCATGCAACTTGCAAGTTCTGATAGTGACGCAGACCGAGAGAAGGTAAAGGGGGTGGAATCGCCCCAAACTCGCCGGCTAACTAGGGTCGCCGAAAAACGCAGGAAGGAAAGGAAGAAACAGTGGGGGCTTCCATGTTGGGGAAGGAAGAGGAGGGGCCCAGTTTCGGCAACTGGATCATCCAGTGAGGACTGATGGAATGTAGCTCTGAATGGAGCTTTGTAAATAAGCAAAAAATCTGAAATAATTAACGGCCGGAGTCGAGTCATGTGGGGGTGGGGAGACAACAGCTTGACACAGTCATTGGGCCAACCAAAGTCATTGGGCCAACCATCAGCAGAGCACTCCCTTTTCACCCTAAACTGTGTAGAGCAAATTTATCCTGCACAAACAATAATAATAATAATAATAATAATAATAATAAATAATAATAAATTTTTATTTATGCCCCACCCTTCCCAGCCAAGACCGGGTTCAGAGCGGCTAACACCAATAAAATCACAACAAAACATACAAAACAATCAATTAAAATGCAGGTTAAAATACGATTTAAAGTTTAAAATGCAGCCTCATTTTTAAGTAGCCCACCAATCAAACCATAAAGGAAAGAAACATCAAGGTTAAACTGAAACCAACCCAAAGGCCAGGCGGAACAGCTCCATCTTGCAGGCCCTGCGGAAAGATGCCAAATCCCGCAGGGCCCTGGTCTCTTGTGACAGACCGTTCCACCAAGTCAGGGCCAGTACTGAGAAGGCCCTGGCCCTAGTTGAGGCCAACCTCATGGCTCGGGACCTCCTAAATGTTATTATTTGAGGACCTTAAGGTCCTACACGGGGCATACCAGGAGAGGCGGTCCCTTAGGCACGACAAGACAAAGATTCATTGACCTTCAGGCCCACAAGCTTCATCAGGACTGGGAACAGGAGAGAAACACCAACAACCTGTGGCTTATTGGCCAACTTTCAGCCCAGAGATTCCGGTTTCAGGAGTGGTGTTGCAGACCCTCTTCTCAAGACCCTGGAGGTCCCTGGACCCTGTCTGTGCTGGCTGTTAAGGAAAAGATATGGGGAGGCCAGGGATTAAGGAAAGGGAATTTCTCCTTCTGCACCCGCTGCCAAATTTCCCATCTCCCTGATCTCGCAGGTGCTACAGTGAGCGATGGAGGAAATATTGGCTCTATTTGCATTTTCCAATGAGCCTCTGCTTAATTTGCATTTCCTGGCCCAATAAGCAAACTGAAAACAACTTTCCTTTGGAAGTCGTGCATCTCTTAATTTTGTGATGCAATCCTCCAGCCAAGAAAGCATGCACAGCAAAATGCACACATTGGTGAAAGTAATGTACAAAACTATGACATGTCAGGGTGAACAGCTAACAGAAATGTATATATGTGAAATATATATGGGAAAATTTGGAACAGTAAATTAAATAAGAACAAACATTACTAGCTGTATATCGCAAGGTGATTGAATAATAATAAGAAAGGAATGAATATAATGAAAGAACGCAAATAACACAGCAGAATAAGATACTAGCACAATATGATCGCAGGTAGGTGAGGGAAGTTGGGTAGGTAGGCGGGAGGGGGGAGGGAAGAAAGAATATTAAGGGTTAAAATAAAATAAGAGGTAGTAGGGATTTGTCTGATGATTTTATGGTTTGATTATGTATGTATGTTTTGATTATGTATATATGTTTGATTTATTTCTCAATAAAGTCTTTTTTTAAAAAAAGAAAAGAAAAGAAAGTAATGTACAAAACTATAACATGTCAGGGTGAACAGCTAACAGAAATGTATATATTAGGTAAGTTGCAGACAGCAATACTTACCTTAGGAGAAATCTGTGCAAAAATGCATATTGACTTATGGGTTGCATCCTGTGCAACTCTTGTGCAGAGGCGAGTGTGCCTCTGACGACAGTCTCAGCATGGCAGCCATCATATTTCTCAAACAGAGGAAAGTTGATTTCCCCTCATTTGCTACCCTCTCACCCCCAAAAAAGTTATGGTGGGGAATTCGTGAGGATTGCATTTGATTAATGCACGGACTTTCCTTTCAGATCCATCAAGGATCGCAGGAAAGGTTGACATCAAAATGGAAAAATAATTGATGGCATCTAGATGACATTCATCTTCAGTTTGTCATGCATTGATCCTTAAGCAAATATTTCAGTGCTTGCTCCTTTCACATTTGCTTGTTCTTCCAGAGCAGCTTTCTTGTAATGGAGAAGGAGGCAATGGGGTGTGTGAAGGGGAGTCACCGAGATTGTGTGTCAAACATGAGCAAAGTTCTTGCCGTGCTCTGGAACGTATGATGTTGCTTTTATCCTACATCGAAAGCAGAATCCAGCACAGTGCCAACTACTCTGAGTGGAAGAGACTCTTCAAAGGCCAAGTTGACAGTCTTCCAATTAGTGAAATCCAGCTCAGCATCCAGCCCGCATTTTCATGCCATGCTCAGATTACATCTCCTCTGTGCACCACACATAGACAGAATGTTGATCCCAGGCCCACCTATTTAGGGAGGTTGCTTCAAAGGAAATCATGGCTCCAGGTATCAGCTCCTCACGGTATGGGGAATCTGCTTTCCAAATGGAAATCTCTTGGCATCTCCAGTTAAAAGGGTGGAGCGAACGTTTGCCTGAAATTCTGGATAATCACTCCCAGGGAGAGTGGACCTGAGCAGGAGAGTGCTGTGGCACTCAGATCCTTACTGTGGTCTTCCAAAAAGTATCTGGTTGGCCACTGTGAAAACAGGATGATGGACTAGATGGGCCACTGGCTTGATCCATCATACACTAGCAGGACCTGATGATGATGATATTAATATTAATATTAATAACAATAACAATAATTTATTATTTATACCCCGCCCATCTGGCTGGGTTTCCCCAGCCACTCTGGGCGGCCTCCAACAGAACATTAAAATACAATAATCTATTAAACATCAAAAGCTTCCCTAAACAGGGCTGCCTTCAGATGTCTTCTAAAGGTCTGGTAGTTGTTGTTCTCTTTGACATCTGGTGGGAGGACGTTCCACAGGGCGGGCGCCACTACCGAGAAGGCCCTCTGCCTGGTTCCCTGTAGCTTTGCTTCTCGCAGTGAGGGAACCGCCAGAAGGCCCTCGGAGCTAGATCTCAGTGTCCAGGATGAATGGTGGGGGTGGAGACGCTCCTTCAGGTATACAGGACCGCGGCCGTTTAGGGCTTTAAAGGTCAGCACCAACACTTTGAATTGTGCTTGGAAACGTACTGGGCCTAACGTGACCTAAGCACAAGAACCATCTCCTCATCTGTGGTTTCCAACATCTGGCATTGAGAAGCATTTCCTCCCCCAACCACAGAGGTAGAACACACCCATCCTGTGCATTACTGCCTCCTGTGGGAGTGAGTTCCATAGTTTATGCCTTGCATGAAGAAGGACTTCCTTTAATGTTTCCTGAACCCTCCAACATTCAGCTTTGTTGAATGTCCATTCAGAACGCTGAATGAGTTATAATGTTAGGAGAGGGAGAGAGAAACGTTTCTCTCTCCACTTTCTCCCTGCCATGCAAATTTTATAAACTTCATAGAATCCTAGAATTGTAGCGTTGGAAGGGACCCCGAGGGTCTTCTAGTCCAACCTGCTGCAATGTAGGAATCTCAACTAAAGCATCCATGGCAGATGGCCATCCAACCTCTGCTTAAAAACCTCCAAGGAAGGAGAGTATGCAACCACATGTCACCTCTTACTTGCCCTTTCTCTAAACCAAATAGACCCAAACACTGCCATCTTTCTTCCTAGGGGGACCTCTCCATCTCCTTGATCATTTTAATTGCTCTTTTCTGTGACTGGGAAAGATTGTGGGGGAAAGGTATGAAATTCACTGCATGTAATGTGCTGAAAGAGAATATGTTGAAAATGATGTATAGATGGTACTTAAAAGGTAAAGGGACCCCTGACCATTAGGTCCAGTCGTGTCCGACTCTGGGGTTGCGGTGCTCATCTTGCTTTATTGGCCGAGAGCCGGCGTACAGCTTCCAGGTCATGTGGCCAGCATGACAAGGCCGCTTCTGGCGAACCAGAGCAGCACACTGAAACGTCGTTTACCTTCTCGCCGCAGCGGTACCTATTTATCTACTTGCACTTTGACGTGCTTTCGAACTGCTAGGTTGGCAGAAGCTGGGACCGAGCAACGGGAGGTCACCCCGTCGCAGGGATTCGAACCGCCGACCTTCTGATCAGCAAGCCCTAGGCTCTGTGGTTTAACCCACAGCGCCACCTGGGTCCCTTGATAGATGGTACTTAACACCTGTGAAATTGGCAAAAATGCACCATGCAGTTCATAATAAGTGTTGGAAATGTAGAGAAAAAGAAGGTACCTTTTACCACATGTGGTGGACTTGTCCCAAGATAAAAGACTTCTGGGAAAAGATTTACAATGAACTGAAAAAGGTATTTAAGAATACCTTTATTAAAAAGCCAGAAGCCTTCTTGCTTGGAATTGTAGGAGATGAGATCCCAAAGAAAGACTATACATTATTTTTGTATGCCAAAACAGCAGCTAGATTACTAATAGCCATATTCTGGAAAATGCAAGAGATGTCCACAATAAATGACTGGGAGATGAAGATGTTGGACTACATGGAACTCGCCGAGATGACTGGAAGGATCCGTGACCAGAAAGAGGAGGTGGAAGAAGATTGGAATAAATTTAGAGAATATATGAAAAAGTATTGGAATATATAATTTACCTTTAAGGAAGTATAGATAGGTTTTCGGTAATATATATGAGTTAACTCTTGGATAGAATGGGCTGTTATTGACTTTCTTTTTATCGTAGTTCAAGACTTTAGAAGATGAACCTGCTAAAACGTGATAACAGGACAATGTAGCTCAGAGAGGGGGACTGAGGGAAGTCCCCATACAATGGAAAGTAACAATGTGATGGATTGTGAATTTTTTGTGTGTTTTGTTAGTGTGTTGTGCTTTGTTTGTTGTTATTTTATACAATTTAATAAAAAATATTTTTTAAAAAATTAATTGCTCTTTTCTGAACTTTTCCCATCTGCTACACCCCTAAGCTTTGTCTCATCCTGAAATGTCATGTTGTTGTTGTTGTTGTTTGAATTTATATACTGCCCTATATACTGCACCTCAAGGGCGATTCACAAGATAAAATTGGACTATAAAACCACAAAATGCATAACACCCCCCCACACACACCAATAACACACACACCCCCACAAACATTTTTGAAGGCCATAGGATATCAATCAAATCAACCAAAGGCCTGGTTAAAAAGGAACCTTTTTGCCTGGTGCCTAGAGGTGTATAATGAAGGGCATTCCACAGATGGGGAGCCACTGCAGAGAAGGCCCTGTTCTCGTGTTGCCACCCTCCAGACCTCTCAAGGAGGAGGCACACATTACCTGCCTGACATATGCAATACATCCTAGAAGCCTGGAATAGCAAATTGCCACCTTGGTGTGGCACTTTAGGATAACATTTCAGGGGGTTGGGCTAGATGACCATTTGTGGTCCCATCCAACTCTATGATTCTACGAACCCCCTGCAATGCAGGAATCACAGATAACACAAATGGCCAAACCATGAAATAAAGAGAGCTGCTTGTGCCCAAGAGAGCACACCTGTAAAAAACACACAACAACCAAAAAATCCCGAAGCCCCATTGATTCCATCTCCTCTGCTTACTGGCTCTTCTTGCTTCGGCATAGCAGTATAGAAGATGCAGTTCATAACTCCTAGTGACAGGCGCGATATTGATATCCACCAAAGTGCCTGAGGGGAGAGAGAAAATAAACACTTGATAAAAGTATGATTTAAGATTAATAGTTGTCTTGTGAAGATCCATGATAAAACATCCCATAAAGAGATTACTTGCCCGCAGTACCAAAAAACTCCTGCAGTCACGGCTGAGCGAAGCCAGAGAAGAAAGTCTAATTTCAGAGCAGGTTTTATCTCAGTCGGGGAACCATCCCTGCCTCGGGAATACTGTAAAAGTGCGGCATTACTTCATGTGAAAACACTGTAATTAAACAGAGGGCTCGGTCAAAAATGGCACAAAGGCTCAGATTTTGGATCCAAATCTAGGTTTTTGGAGGGGAGAGCTTTCCTTGACTTGGTGCCTTCCAGATTTTGATTTGCTGATGCTTTTAATATAATGCTTAAAGACCATAGCTTGGGTTCCAACTCCCATCCGCCCCAGCCAGGATGACCAATTGTCAGGGATGATGGGAGCTTAGTCCAAACAAAACTCATCCCCAAAGGAGGCAGTGATGGCCACCAACCTAAGGTAAAGGGACCCCTGACCATTAGGTCCAGTAGCAGACAACTCTGGGGTTGCAGCGCTCATCTCGCATTACTGGCCGAGGGAGCCAGCGTACAGCTTCTGGGTCATGTGGCCAGCATGACTAAGCTGTTTCTGGTGAACCAGAGCAGTGCACGGAAACACCATTTACCTTCCCGCCAGAGCAGCACCTATTCATCTACTTGCACTTTGACGTGCTTTCGAACTGCTAGGTTGGCAGGAGCTGGAACCGAGCAATGGGAGCTTACCCCGTCGCAGGGATTCGAACCGCCGACCTTCTGATCGGCAAGCCCTAGGCTCTGTGGTTTAACCCACAGCACCACCCACCACCCTAGATAGCTTTAAAAGAGGATGAGACAAATTCATGAAGGCTATTGATGGCTACTAGCCATGATGGCTAGGCTCTGACTCCACAGCTGGAGGAGAAACTGCTCTTGTGCTTGAGTCTTGCCTATGGACCTCCCATTGGGGCATCTGGCTGGCCACTGTGAGAACAGGGTGCTAGAGTAGATGGGCCATTGGCCTGATCCAGCAGGCTCTTCTGATGTTCTTACTGCACCTTTCACCTGCTTTCTTCCCCTTACCGTACTGTACACAGTTCCCATCTCGTCGGCAGGTTTACTGCATGCGGAGAGAGGCATTTGTGTGTGAAGGTGGCAAAAACAACAGCATGACGGCATATGTAGAGGAGAGGTAAAATCAAACCTTATCTTTTAGAAAATAGCCGTGCTGTTTTCAATTCATTAATCACTCATTATCTTCAAGGACTGGATGTGCAGTTCATAAAAGGCCCAATTTATCAGGAAGCTGTTCTCCACGAACGCTACGGCTTCAGCTGCCATTCACTTCAACTGGGTTTGTGCGATAGATTTTCTCGATGAAATGAGCCCAAAGAGTCCCAGACAGTCCTTGCATTCTACATCATTATGCCTCTTAGGGTAGGGGTAGGCCAATTGTTGTTGTGCACTAGATTCCCACAAGGGGGCTGGAGGTGCATGGGGCTGGAGTCAAAAGTGGATACAAGTAGAATTTAGTGGTTCTGCCTGTCATTGGCTCTCTCTGCCTCCCACTTTGCCAGTCTTTACAGACACCAAACACCATTGAGCAGGTCCTACTCTCTCTCCCTCCATTCTCTCTCTCCCCCACAACCCTTTCTGCCCATTTTTCCTCCTTCCAACCCCAAATTAGACTGAGGGTTTCACTCATCCCTATGACCACAGGTTGACTGTTTCTTCTTGTTCTTCTTCTTCTTCTTCTTCTTCTTCTTCTTCTTCTTCTTCTTCGCCGTCATCTTCTTCGTCATCTTCTTCTTCATCATCATCATTGTCTTTGTCTTCTTCTTCTTCGTCTTCTTCTTCATCATCATCTTCTTCTTCTTCTTTGTCTCCTCCTCCTCCTCCTTCTCCTCTTCTTCTTCTTCTTCTTCTTCCTCCTCCTCCTCCTCCTCCTCCTCCTTCTTCACCTGCCCTTCACCCTAAGGTCCCAGGACTGGTTACAAAATTAACACACAACATTAAAAGCAGTTAAAAACAACTTACAGTAAAAAAAATAATAATAAGATGGGTCTCCCTCTCTCTTCCTCTCTAGAATCAGAAGCCAAAGTTGCATCTTCAGTTGTATAACGTAGGTTCCAGATGTGGGGAAGAAGTTCTACAGCTCAGGGGCCACCACAGAGAAGGTCCTCTCTCAGGCTGCCACCTGCTGAGGCTCTGAGGGTGGAGGAGCTCCCAAGAGGGCTTCCTCTGCTGATCTCAGTACCCGAGAGGGTCTGTAGGGAAGGAGGAAGTCTTTTAGGTATTTGTAGCCTGAGCATCTTGAATTGGGGCCAGAAACAAACTGGCAACCAGTGCTGCTCTTTTAGAACAGGGGTTATATGAGGTCTAATTGCAAGCAGCAATCTAGCTGCTGCATTTTGGACCAACTGAAGTTTCCGAATCATCTTCAAGGGCAGCCCCACACAGAGCATGCTGTAGTAATCCAATATCCATTCAAACTCCTGTGAATGCAGTGCAAGAGTCATTATTACTGCGCTAAAATGTGGTCCTCAAGAGCTGCTAGTTATTTCCTCTTTCTGACAATAGCATAGTGAAGGAAAGGACCAAAGTCTTCGCTTTATTCAATAAATAGCACCGAAACAGTCTCTCATCCCATTGAAATGAGACAATATGCGTGCTCCTGCATGTGTGTGTGTGTGTGTGTGAAATTATTATCTTTATGAGCAATGGAAATGCTGCAGTTAAAGTTTCATCTGGGAAATGGCATCTTGTTGGGAAATACTCCCTGAAAACATCTTTCTAACTGACACAAAGGATATTGGCAAGCTTTGACAAATAGTTTTCACCAACTTTCCCTTTCCAAACTGCACGAGGAATATTACATCAAATGTTTTCGGCTGTTATCCAAGAACCACAAGCGAAGAAAAATGATTGCTTACATATTTCTTCTTGTGCTGATGAAAACTCCTGCCCAAAACATGTGCTGTACGAAACAAACCTGTGTGCTTCATTTTCCTTGTGATAGGTTCTTACATGAAGCATTTGTACAAAAGCAATAGACGATCTGCATTGGGTTTTTCTGTTTTCGGAAAGCAGCGGTCTCCGTCGGATGGTGTTCCAGCCTAAGGGGTGTGTTTTGGGTAAGGGGATAGGTTCCATCAAGAAAAGCCAAGCATGGAAACCAAGACAGTGTTCGATCTTGATGGAGATGCATATGAGCACGCGCAAATGTTGTATCAGCAACAGATGATCCGAGACTGAATTCTAGATATGGGCAACACAACATCAAACCTTTGGCTACGTACAAGATACTACGTAAACACAATAAACGTAACCGACTGCGTTATAACACAAATAAAGTCTGTTATTTACTGTATCTCTCCAATCAGCTCTTTCCAGATGGCAAAACAAGGATAAGATATTCCGGAAATCCTTGTCGGAATGGACTTTAGTATATGTTTGTTGTTGTTTTTTTTCAAAAATTTTTATTAGTTTTAACAAAATAATACCATTAAAGAAAACAGACAGTATTAAACAGACAAAAAGAAAGCAACAATAATACACATAAGAAGATATATAATTCCATTGCTAGTAATCCTTCTTATCATTGTGGGTTGACTTCCTCCTATCCTCTCTTCCTGCGTTCATTGTATATCATCTTTAGTAATTTCTTGACATTATTAAAAACATTTTTAATTAATCAACCTCAAATATCTCTTCTATCCTAGTTTCAATATCATTTACTCCAACAATTATAAACTTTAAATCTATCCTCTACGTCTACAGCCTCCTTACTCTTCCAGCTTACTTCTACTCTTTAATCTTACAATGCTTTTTTAGGTATACTTTGAATTTCTTCCAATCTTCCTCCACCACTTCCTCCCTCTGGTCACGAAGTTTTCCGGTCAGATCAGCAAATTCCATATAGTCCATCATTTTCATCTGCCATTCTTCTATCATTGGTAATTCCTCTGATTTCCAGTTTTTAGCTAACAAAATTCTAGCTGCTGTTGTGGCATAGTATATGTTTGAACTTCTGTCTTGTGGAATTACAACACCCATATATGGTTTGTTTTGGACTACATGTACTAACGCATGTGGAATAGACTTCAACATATGTTTGAACTTCTTTCAAGAGCTGATTGGAGAGGCAACTGATCCTCTGGGTCTTCTGGTCCTTCAGTTGAACTTTATGCTTCATCTTTGTTGATATGCTAATATGATACAGTAAATAACAGACTTTATTTGTGTTATAACGCAGCCGGTTATGTTTATTGTGTTTGCGTGAATTCTAGATAGGGCTTCAGGCTAATCTTCTGACCAGTCCAAGAAGCCCCCCAAAAGTAGATAATGGAGGAAGCTAAGCCCACTGATTGTCTCCTGTATTCTGTAGCACACTCTAGGGTTCCATTCAGTCATAATAGTCAGCCTGGATAGCTCAGTTGGTTAGAGCAAGGTGCTGATAATGCCAAGGTTGCAGGTTTGATCCCTGTTTGGGGAAGCTGCATATTCCTGCATTGCAGGGGGATGGACTAGAAGATTCTAGGGGTTTCTTCTGACTCTATAATTCTATGATAATAACTAACAGCCATTGATTCAGTGTGAGGCAGCTTCTGATGTTGCAAATATGAAGCCTAACATCTTCCCTCTCAAAGACATGCACTTTTTAAATCAAACAACTAATTAGATTACCGTATTATTATTATTCCTTTTCTATTGAGATCTGTCCTGGTGCACATATCCTACCCGGCAAAGCATTTATCAGGCTGTTAGTCCACAATGCGAAGCACTTAATATCTAGAGCAGTCTTGAATAATTCATTAGCGCTCAATGCGCCTAATACCGATAAATGGAAGCCCTGCTGGTTTCTCACACACTTCTTGGTTTAAGCGATGATAAATATACGCTTTGCCAGACAGCCATATGAGCTGTAGGGAAGGAATTCATTCTCATCAAAGAAATGGTAAGTAGGGAGCATTCCCACCTCATGGAAGGGAGAGCGAGGAGAACCTTAGATTCCTGACTGCTTCCTTCCAAGAATGATGGGAGTTGGTATTGGACCCCCAAACATCAATGGAGTCTGTCACATGGAAAATGAAGAGTTGCTGCTAAATAATTATTCATGCATTTCCACTTACAATTTGCTTCTGAGATGGACTTACTGTTAAGCCCATTATTAGTGAGGCCAGAGCAACATACGCAAGAATGTGACCTGACCACAAGATTGGCTGTCTGTCAAAGTGGGGGGGGGGAACTCCCTATAAGGTACAAGGAGGGTTCTGGCACGAACAGCCAACAATGGGTTGAGCAAGTTTAATAAAATATTAATATTAATATTAATAAAATATTAATATTAATGATGATGACGATAATAATAATAATAGTTGTTGTTGTTCTTGTTGTTCAGTCATTCAGTCGTGTCCGACTCTCCGTGACCCCATGGACCAGAGCACTCCAGGCACGCCTATCCTTCACTGCCTCTCTCAGTTTGGTCAAACTCATGTTAGTAGCTTCGAGAACACTGTCCCACCATCTCGTCCTCTGTCGTCCCCTTCTCCTTGTGCCCTCAACCTTTCCCAACATCAGGGTCTTTTCCAGGGAGTCTTCTCTTCTCATGAGGTGGCCAAAGTACTGGAGCCTCAACTTCAGGATCTGTCCTTCTAGTGAGCACGCAGGGCTGATTTCTTTAAGAGTGGATAGGTTTGATCTTCTTGCAGTCCATGGGACTCTCAAGAGTCTCCTCCAGCACCATAATTCAAAAGCATCAATTCTTCGGCTCTCACTTCCATACATTACTACTGGGAAAACCATAGCTTTAACTATACGGACCTTTGTCGGCAAGGTGATGTCTTTGCTTTTTAAGATGCTGTCTAGGTTTGTCATTGCTTTTCTCCCAAGAAGCAGGTGTCTTTTAATTTCGTGACTGCTGTCACCATCTGAAGTGATCATGGAACCCAAGAAAGTGAAATCTCTCACTGCCTCCATTTCTTCCCCTTCTATTTGCCAGGAGGTGATGGGACCAGTGCCCATGATCTTAGTTTTTTTGATGTTGAGCTTCAGACCATATTTTGTGCTCAATAATTATTTATTTATTTATTTATACCCCGCCCATCTGGCTGGGTTTCCCCAGCCACTCTGGGCGGCTTCCAACCAAATATTAAAAACACAATACAGCATGGAACATTAAAAACTTCCCTAAACAGTGCCGCCTTCAGATGTCTTTTAAAACTAAGATAGTTGCTTATTGCCTTGAAATCTGAAGGGAGGGCATTCCACAGGGAAGGCGCCACTACCGAGAAGGCCCTCTGCTTGGTTCCCTGTAACCCAGGCATGTCCCAACTTGGCCCTCCAGATGTTTTGGGACTACAACTCCCATCATCCCTAGCTAACAGGACCAGTGGTCCCAAAACATCTGGAGGACCAAGTTTGGCCATGCCTGCTGTAACCTCACTTCTCGCAGTGAGGGAACTGCCAGAAGGCCCTTGGTGCTGGACCTCAGAGACTGGGCTGTATGATGACGCTCCTTCAGGTATATAGGACCGAGGCTGTTTATAATAATTTATAATTATAATAATAATTTATTATTTTTACCCCGCCCATCTGGCCGAGTTTCCCCAGCCATAGTTTAGGGCTATATAAGTGTTTGTCCTAATGGAAATGCTATCGCAGATTCTTTCTACTCTGTCTTGTAATGCAATAAAGTCTGACTAATTTGGATTTTTTTGTGAGACTCCATCCTTGAACCCCCAAGGGGAACTTCCCCCACACTTCCCATAAAATACCTCCAATGAATAAGTAATTTCAAAAATAACATGTTTTCATTGTAAAAAGAAAAACAAGACAATTTTGTATGTAAAAGCAATCCCCCCCAAGAAAACCTTATTGGCTCTGGGCCATAATGTTCCTCTCCCCAACTCCTCTCCAGGGCAATACCACCCTGAATCTCCTTTGGAGGGGGGCTGTGGTTTGTCAAAGATGCTCCTGGCAGATGAAGGGAGTGACACCGTGTGCACGGAAGTCCTGAGCAGAGACAGTGGGTTGGATCTTGCTTTTGTTATTTCATATGGGAATGGGAGAATGTATGGAAAAGTATTTTTGCTTTCTAACAAGATTGGCATAGATCCCTTTCTCTGTATTAGAGAGAGATGTTTGGAAGAGAGATCTTTACTCTCTCATAGCAGAGTTAGCACAATGGCAATTTTCTCCAAGCATATTAAAACTTACTTAGATTTACATCTGCCCTCATCCACCTTTAATCAAACATTCCCCATTAAAATACTTAGGCTAGAATAAATCACAGCCACTTAGCTTTGCAAATAATTGAAAATTGTATTCACAGAGTATCAGCAGTGACAGCAAATAATTATCCATCCGTTTGCAGGAAAAATAAAGCAGAAAAAAGATTTCAAAAGACTTAAAATAAATTCCTTATAAAAGGATCAAACAGTCTTTGCATGCAGGCAGTAAAAATATCATTTTGGAGAGATTTTTCATTGCATGTTTTTTTTCTACATGAGCTGGGAGCAATGCTTGGCTGCAGCTTCTTGAAGGAAGCAGGAGAGAGAAGGAGGTGGAAGCAAAGGCTGCTGGGAGCCTGCTGCAGTCATGGTAACTTGAGCTCAGGGCTCAGGTTAACCCTTTCATGCATGGAAGTGTGAGTCAGTAACTCTATATCACAGCACTGCAATGCGTATTTAAAAATCAACTACCATAGTTTTGAATTGACACTCCAACTGTATCTGCACTTGAACTCAGAAAATAATTCAAAATCTACACTGAAATTCAGCTTTCAAATTTGTATGCCATGTGGTCAGACTTGCAGTCCAGAGCCATTTCTTCCAGACTCCCCAGCCAATATCAAAACATGCATTTCTGGGATGTGAAACTTTCAAGAGACACACTCACTCAGCACTGCTTCTCTGCTGTTAGTTAATTACTACCAGATGTTGAAATGTCTGCCGTTGAACGATAGGGCAGATTATGTGTTTTGATAACTGGAGATTTAGAGATCTTAGAGAACAGCAGGCGCGATGGGGGAATGAAATCTAGATCACAGAATTGCCCATGGGAACGGAAGACATTCATAGCCAAGTTAAGAAATGCGGGGGGGGGGATCATTTGTAAACTCAAAGGGAACTGCTGTGCTTTGAGCGTGCGTCTGAGTTTGCAAGGAGTTACAGCAGGAAATACCTGCATTAAGAAGTTTACCCTTGAAGAGATTTCCTCTAAACTACTTTGATAATAATGACAAGTTATATAACAGAACTGGAAGGAGTTCCCTTCACCAAAGAAATATATTTCATAGAATCATTGAATCATAGAATCGTAGAGTTGGAAGAGTCCACAAGGGCCATCCAGTCCAACCCCCTGCCAAGCAGGAAACACCATCAAAGCATTCCTGACAGGTGGCTGTCAAGCCTCTGCTTAAAGACCTCCAAAGAAGGAGACTCCACCACACTCCTTGGCAGCAAATTCCACTGTCGAACAGCTCTTACTGTCAGGAAGTTCTTTCTAATGTTTAGGTGGAATCTTCTTTCTTGTAGTTTGAATCCATTGCTCCGTGTCCTCTTCTCAGGAGCAGCAGAAAACAACTTTTCTCCTTCCTCTATATGACATGATTCTATATAGCATTTGACTCAGGACCCCTCTAGACACCTGTGTTCATGAATATTTGTGATCATGAACTCTTTCAGCTCATGCTTCATTCAGCACCCACATGGAAACTCTTGTGGTTGCCAAGTGAATCTCGTCTTCTTCTTTGGGGGTGTTGCCCACTTGAGGTCCAACCAGGAAACATTTCCTTTTCAGGCAACCAAGATAATCAAGGGCCTGGAAACCAAGCCTTATGAGGAACGGTTGAAGGAGCTGGGTATATTTAGCCTGGAAAAGAGGTGACTGAGAGGAGATCTGAGAGCCATCTTCAAATATTTTGAGGGCTGTCATAATAATCATCATCATCAGAATAATAATAATAATAATAATAATTTATTATTTATACCTCGCCCATCTGGCTGGGTTTCCCCAGGTCACATGAAGGAGGAATCAAGCTTGTATTCTCCTGCTCTGGAGGTTAGGACTCAAACAAATGGCTTCAAGTTAAAAGAAAAGAGATTCTGACTAAACATCAGGAAGAACCTTATGACACAAAGAGCTGTTCTACAGTGGAATGGTCTTCCTCAGGAGGTTGTGGACTCCCTAGAAGGTTTTTAAGCAGAGGTTGGATGGCTATCTGGCATGGATGCTTTAGTTGAGATTTCTGCATTGCAGGGGGTTGGACTAGATGACCCACAGGGTCCTTTCCAACTCTACAATTCTATGATTCTATATACACCTAAGTATATAAGAGGAGCCCTGCTGGACCAGGCAAGTAGTCCATCTAACTGGGGATCCTGTTCTCACAGTAGCCAACCAGATTCCTATGGGGAAAATGCAAGCAGGACATGACTGCATCCGTGTTCTTCCTAGCTGAGATTCCCAGAAGCTTACATTCAGAGCAATACTGCCTCCGAGAGTGGAGGTAGGTCATAGACATCAGGGTTAGGAGCCATTGACATTAAAGGAACCACAGGGAAGTGTCATTAAGGCTCTATATTTCTTCTTCATCCCCAAGCAGAAAGTAACATTTAGCTCATCCGCATGGAATAAATTACCATATTAATTATTCAGAGTGCTTAATGCCAATAAAGAGGAATGACTTTATCAGACGCCATCAAGAAGGAGACACAAAAATCAATGGAGTTCAAAGGCATCGGGGCTCAGCGAATAATTAACTTCGGGAGTGCAGAGTGTTTGCATGCAGCAGAACAAGAGGGCCATTCGACATACTCAAAAGCGTGTCGAGGCAGCTTAGGTCACAAATGGCAAAGCGAAGGATGCATTCTAATGAACTGTCAGTCTTACTTGTGCAAGGCAATCCTTGGCATGTTTACTCCAAAGTAGAAACCCACTTGGTTCAACATTCGCTACATTTTTTAAACCTGACTTTCCTGAAAGGACAGTAGTGTGGCATCCAAGCCCACCCCCCAAATCAATTCATGCCTCCCAACCAATTTGAGCCCCACAATGATGATTGGAGGGAAGGAGGGAGGGAGGGCTGAGAAATTGGGTCATAGGAATGCAGAGACCTGCCTTATACTGAGTGAAATCCTTGGTCTATCTAGCTCAGCCTAGGAGCCAACTCCTAGTAGCCAAGGTCTCTTGACCCTCCCCCATGAAATATTTGAGCCACCCCATTGCCATCCAGATGGGGTGTGCGCACTGCATCTTGTGATCGATTATGCGGGACGGTACTTACCTGACCCCCAAGTTGGCACCCCTGTAGCTCAGTGTTGTCTACGACTGGTAGGGACTCTCCAGGTTTTCAGACAATGGACATTCCCAGCCCTATCAGGCGATGTTGGGGATTGCGCCTGGGAGCTACGGCCCTTTCCAGCAGGCCTCGTTGGTTTCCATTGAAATGAATGGGATTTTAAGCAACTTGCCCCATTGCTTTGGGCTTTAATAATAAGCCCACCTACCTAGGAGTAAGACTCACTCCTGTGTAGGCATGGTTAGGCTTGTGCTCTTAGTCAGCCAGTCTCTAACCCATCACTTGATATGCCATGACTAGATAAAGAAACACCTATAGTCTCTTAACCTTACCTACCTCATAAGGATGTTGTGAGGAGAAAATGGAGAGGAGAACCTTGGAGGAGGAGGGGGACATAAATGAAATAAATAAATTATCCAGCCTAAATAATAATAATAATAATAATAATAATAATAATAATAATAATAATTTATTTGTACCCCGCCCATCTGGCTGGGTTTCCCCAGCCACTCTGGGCGGCTTCCAACAGAATATTAAAATATAATAATCTATTAAACATTAAAAGCTTCCCTAAACAGGGCTGCCTTCAGATGTCTTCTAAAAGTCTGGTAGTTGTTTTTCTCTTTGACATCTGGTGGGAGGGTGTTCCACAGGGTGGGTGCCACTACTGAGAAGGCCCTCTGCCTGGTTCCCTGTAACTTGGCTTCTCGCAGCGAGGGAACCGCCAGAAGGCCCTCGGCACTGGACCTCAGTGTCCGGGCAGAACGATGGGGGTGGAGACGCTCCTTCAGGTATACTGGACCAAGGCCGTTCAATAAAGAATTTAACCTTATTTCCCTCCCACTGCTGGTAGTATTGGACTTGTAGTTCAGCTCAGAGCCTGACTCCTGGGTCCAGGTAAAATGTGATACCTGCATTGCAGGGGGTTGGACTCTACAATTCTGTGTTCCCAGCCCCCTGCTTTGGCTGTGAAATCCACCCAAGTCTCTACACTTGGACGCTCATCTTTTTGTTTTGTTCTGTTTTGCTCGGCAAGTTCAGCAACAACTTTTGCTTAATGCACCTCATGAACTGGAAAGTGCTCCTGGATAAGATCGCTTACCATTCTTATGCAAGAACAATTCCCCCGGTGTTCTGGAAGCTACCTGACCCCTCGCTGCAGCAAATATGTTATTCAACGGCAAAACTGATCTCCACACTAAATAACAGCGGTGGAGAGATGTATGCAGCTTGAGCAGACACTGAGTCAATTCCGCATTGAGGCATATTAAAGATTAACATGAGATTAAGCCGCCATTGTGCTTTGCAAGGGCTGTGATGGGTGAATGGAGCTCGCTGAAACAGTTGGATCCGGTAAAGTTGCTGGAGTGCCTGGATCAGGTTTGGAGACGTGGCTGTAGCCTAAGATAGATTCAGCAATGGCGTGAATATTGGGCAATGGAGATAGCCTTCATCCAGGATATGTTTCTATAGCAGTTCATTCAATTTCCCCGGTGTTTCCCTAACTGTTAATTTTCACACACACACACACACAAATCCTTCCAGTAGCACCTTAGAGACCAACTAAGTTTGTTCTAATAGGGACCCAGGTGGCGCTGTGGGTTAAACCACAAAGCCTAGGGCTTGCTGATCAGAAGGACAGCGGTTCGAATCCCTGCGACGGGGTGAGCTCCCATTGCTCGGTCCCAGCTCCTGCCCACCTAGCAGTTCAAAAGCACATCAAAGTGCAAGTAGATAAATAGGTACCGCTGTAGCAGGAAGGTAAATGGCGTTTCTGCGTGCTGCTCTGGTTCGCCAGAAGCGGCTTAGTCATGCTGGCCACATGACCTGGAAGCTATACACCGGCTCTTGGCCAATAAAGCGAAATGAGCACCGCAACCCCAGATTCAGACACGACTGGACCTAATGGTCAGGGGTCCCTTTACCTTTACCTTTAAGTTTGTTCTTGGTATGAGCTTTCATGCATATGCACACTTCTTCAGATACACACTGAATTTCGTTTGCATGTACACGAAAGCTCATACCAAGAACAAACTCAATTGGTCTCTAAGGTACTACTGGAAATAATTTTTATTTTATTTTACAGACTTAATTTACAGAACAACATATAACTATGTGAACTACCGGTATCCCATAAGGGAAATAGTCTCAAGAGACTACGACTCAGCAGTCACTTTTCCTAACTCTTAGGAACACAAGATGAAGAACAAGAAGAGCAGAACATGGAGCAGAACATGCTCCTCTGTCCGAGAACAGGCCACACCCACATTAAGTCACATGCAAAGGAAGTCTGTCCCAGCTCAGGAGGAACTAGCAAGTTTTCTCCTGAGTAATGCAAAGCATTCCCCAGCATGTGCATTGTAGGAATGTTGTGCTTGACTGCTATAGGTTTCACATCCCACAATAAGATGCCTCTCATGTGACCAGAGTTAACCAATCACACAAGAGTTTACTAGGGAACATTCCAGAATTAAACACATAGTAATGCTTTTAAGCATTCACAGTTTCACTAAATTGAATTACTGTACTTAACAGCCCCTAGGTTGTGTAATTCCCTCTCCACAAAGAGGTGTCGGGCTTCTTCGCAATACAGCTTTTGGAAAATGCTGAAGATGCAGCTGTTCAACACCTAGCCTTCAACACTTCAGATGTTGAATCAGACATGAATCCTTCTCCCTTAGGGCTCAAAAGCCCCGCATTCCTGATAAACACCTCACCTTGGGAAAAGCCACTCAAAGCTTCTCACAAGGAAGGGTTTGTGTGGCAAACTCACTCCCACTTGAGAGTGAGACCCACGATGCAAACGTGGAGAGCAGCTACCAGTCAAAGCAGGCAAAATTCAGAATTGATCCAATTCAGAATAAGGCATGTCCAAACCTGCCTAAACCTATTTGTGATGTAGTGAAGATGCATCAGGAGAGTCTGGGAAGAGAAGATGCAAGAGTCTGGAGACTTTCCTAATGCAAGCATCTCAGAGTAACCCGAAATCTAGTTTTCTTGTGCTATTTTGCCACTTGGCTGTTTATAATCCCACCCTGAGTATCACTGTTGTTGTTGTTCAGTCGTTCAGTCGTGTCCGACTCTTCGTGACCCCATGGACCAGAGCACGCCAGGCACACCTATCCTTCACTGCCTCTCGCAGTTTGGCCAAACTCATGTTAGTAGCTTCGAGAACACTTTCCAACCATCTCATCCTCTGCCGTCCCCTTCTCCTTGTGCCCTCAATCTTTCCCAACATCAGGGTCTTTTCTAGGGAGTCTTCTCTTCTCATGAGGTGGCCAAAGTACTGGAGCCTTAACCTCAGGATCTGTCCTTCTAGTGAGCACTCAGGGCTGATTTCTTTAAGAATGGAGAGGTTTGATCTTCTTGCAGTCCATGGGACTCTCAAGAGTCTCCTCCAGCACCATAATTCAAAAGCATCAATTCTTCGGCGATCAGCCTTCTTTATGGTCCAGCTCTCACTTGCGTACATTACTACTGGGAAAACCATAGCTTTAACTATACGGACCTTTGTTGGCAAGGTGATGTCTTTGCTTTTTAAGATGCTGTCTAGGTTTGTCATTGCTTTTCTCCCAAGAAGCAGGCGTCTTCTAATTTCGTGACTGCTGTCACCATCTGCAGTGATCATGGAACCCAAGAAAGTGAAATCTCTCACTGCCTCCATTTCTTCCCCTTCTATTTGCCAGGAGGTGATGGGACCAGTGGCCATGATCTTAGTTTTTTTGATGTTGAGCTTCAGACCATATTTTGCGCTCTCCTCTTTCACCCTCATTAAAAGGTTCTTTAATTCCTCCTCACTTTCTGCCATCAAGGTTGTATCATCAGCATATCTGAGGTTGTTGATATTTCTTCCGGCAATCTTAATTCCGGTTTGGGATTCATCCAGTCCAGCCTTTCGCATGATGAATTCTGCATATAAGTTAAATAAGCAGGGAGACAATATACAGCCTTGTCGTACTCCTTTCCCAATTTTGAACCAATCAGTTATTCCATATCCAGTTCTAACTGTAGCTTCTTGTCCCACATAGAGATTTCTCAGGAGACGGATGAGGTAATCAGGCACTCCCATTTCTTTAAGAACTTGCCATAGTTTGCTGTGGTCGACACAGTCAAAAGCTTTTGCATAGTCAATGAAGCAGAAGTAAATGTTTTTCTGGAACTCTCTAGCTTTCTCCATAATCCAGCGCATGTTTGCAATTTGGTCTCTGGTTCCTCTGCCCCTTCGAAATCCAGCTTGCACTTCTGGGAGTTCTCGGTCCACATACTGCTTAAGCCTGCCTTGTAGAATTTTTAGCAAAACCTTGCTAGCGTGTGAAATGAGCGCAATTGTGCGGTAGTTGGAGCATTCTTTGGCACTGCCCTTCTTTGGGATTGGGATGTAGACTGATCTTCTCCAATCCTCTGGCCACTGCTGAGTTTTCCAAACTTGCTGGCATATTGAGTGTAGCACCTTAACAGCATCTGAGTACCACTAGGATGAATCAATAGGCGTCTGAGAGAAACAATGAAAATGTTTCAGTTACAGGTAGATAGCCGTGTTGGTCTGTCATAGTCAAAACAAAATAAAAAAATTCCTTCCAGTAGCACCTTAGAGACCAACTAAGTTTGTTCTTGGTATGAGCTTTCGTGTGCATGCACACTTCTGAAGAAGTGTGCATGCACACGAAAGCTCATACCAAGAACAAACTTAGTTGGTCTCTAAGGTGCTACTGGAAGGAATGAAAATGTTTGTCCCTCATACCATTTAAACCTGCTCTGGACAGGTCTGGGGGTGGGATTATACAGCAAGAAAACTAATTCTGCACTGACCCTGGGGAATGGGCAACACGACCTCTTGTAATAGCTCCTTCCTTTCTTGTGTTTGTGAGAGATTTTGCAGGAGCTGATCTCCCGTAAAGGCTTGCTCTGTAGTGGCGCGATCACAATTTGAGCTTGTTACAAGGCCCTATTTAATTGCTTTCTTTTCTCCTGCCCAGACCTGCGGGGCTCCCCGCTTGTTTTCCTTTGCCGTTGAACCTGACAACAAAACCATTTTGCTGAGAGCCAAGGGGGAAAGGAAAGACATGAAAGGAAGCAAAATGAAACAAAGGAGTCAGCAACAAAGAGGCTGGTAAGACAGACGAAGAGAACTGTTTGGGCAGCATGGAGAAATGTCGGTAGGCTATTCCAGAGGGATCCTGGCGGCCTGTAAGGCATGATTTGGAGATTTGCAGGGAATTGTGCAAAGTGGACAACGACAGGATGGGCAAGTGAGTAATTCTGACCCAATTGGCCTTGTCACAGATAGGGGGGAATGGGGGAGATATTCTATTCAGTTTACATTTAAAGGTGAAGCTACCTGGTTGGCACTTGAAAACCAAAAGTGTTGAAACTTCACACTTCTCCAGATTTTGCAGTGGAGTTATCTTAATATCATAGATTCATTGAGTTGGAAGGGACCCTGAGGAACATCTAGCCCAACCCCCTGTAATGCAGGAATATGCAGCTGTCTCATACGGGGATTGAACCTGCAACCTTGCCGTTATCAGCACCATCCTCTAACCAACTGAGCTATCCAGGCTCAATTTTGTTCTTATGTTCTTTTCTGAATCTGAGCCTCATAAGAACTGCTGGATCAGGTCATTGGCCCATCTAGCCCACCATCCTGTCCTCAGATGCCTGTAAGAAGCCTGAAAGCTGGACATGAGACCAACAGCACCAACCCTTTATGCGATTTTCTGAAATGGACTTGCAGAGGCAAACTGCCTCTGACAGTAGAGACTGAGCATAGCCATCATGGCCAATAGTCACTGACAGGCTTCTCATCCACAAATTTGTCTAATCTACTTCTAAAGCCCCCCCAGGTTGGTGGCCATCACTGCCTCCTGTAGGAGACAGTTCCATCATTTAATTAAGTGTTGTGTGAAGCATAGGTTTACTTGGAAAGTAATCTACTAGTTTTCATCAGTTAAGTGTGTCAAACACTATGGAAGTTTGATTGGAATAGTAGCCTGCTATTCAGAAGCATACTGCCTTCAATGATGGAGGTCCAACACAGCCATCATGGCTGATAGCCATTGATTGTCTTTTCCTCCATAAATTTGCCTCATTCACATTTAAAGGAGGGGGGTAATTCTGAAGAGGCAGGAACTGGAGAGAGAAGGGATCACAAGAGTGGGAGGGAGAGAATCTCAGGCAGACTACCTAAACCCTTAGCTTAGAATCATAGAATCATAGAGTTGGAAGAGACCACAAGGGCCATCCAGTCCAACCCCCTGCCAAGCAGGAACACCATCAAAGCATTCTTGACAGATGGCTGTCAAGCCTCTGCTTAAAGATCTCCAAAGAAGGAGACTCCACCACACTCATTGGCAGCAAATTCCACTGTCAAACAGCTCTTGATGGGTACTGCTACATCTTACCTAGGGGCGACTCTCTAGATCGAAAGACTCCCACTCTAACTACACTAGGGAACAAAAACATTTGCCAATATTTCTCACCAAGGAGGGCAAGTCATCAAATAGTCAGCACCAAAAGTCACCCAACAGTCAACACCAAAAACAACAACCCTCCCTCACTCTTGTTGCGCCATCAAAGTGGCAATTCCCATTGCTGCTGCTGGGTGTTGACTCAGTGTGGCACACTGGTAAGATATGTGTGGTTCTTGGGAGCTCACAAATCTTCTCACCAGGTTCTGGTGATAAGAATTAGGGCCAACTTTGTCTCAACATTTCTGTGGCAGCAAGGTGGGAAAGCCTCATGGGAAGGAGCCAACTGGTTGGTTGGTTTGCAAAGGGGTGGGGGTGATTCTGAACCCCCTGTCCCAATTTGTCACTTGGTGGCTGCAAACATCTTCCCAGAGTGTTCTATCACAAACAGGCCATTCGGTTTCAAAATATATGGCTTTCATTACACCCCCAAAGTGACTCTTCCCATCGGTGGAAACAAAATAAAAAAATTCCTTCCAATAGCACCTTAGAGACCACCTAAGTTTGTTATTGGTATGAGCTTTCGTGTGCATGCACACTTATTCAGATACACTGAAACAGAAGGCACCAGACCCTTATATATAGTGAGAGGGTGGGAGGGGTATTACTCAGAAGGGTGGTGGGAATGGGTGATTGGCTGATAGGTAAGGTAAATTTGTTGATGACTGTTAATGACTGCAATTGGTCTTGCTAAAAATAGCTTTGTCATGTATAATGAGATAAGAATCCAATGTCTCTATTCAGACCAGGTCTCTCCATGGTTTTAAGTTTGGTAAAAGGTAAAGGTAAAGGGACCCCTGACCATCAGGTCCAGTCGTGTCCGACTCTGGGGTTGCGTGCTCATCTCACTCTATAGGCCGAGGGAGCCGGCGTTTGTCCGAAGACAGCCTCCGGGTCATGTGGCCAGCATGACAAAGCTGCTTCTGGCGAACCAGAGCAGCGCACGGAAACGCTGTTTACCTTCCCGCTGGAGCGGTCCCTATTTATCTACTTGCACTTTAACATGCTTTTGAACTGCTAGGTGGGCAGGAGCTGGGACCGAACAACAGGAGCTCACCCCGTCGCAGGGATTCGAACCGCTGACCTTCTGATCAGCAAGCCTGTGGTTTAACCCACAGCGCCACCTGGTCCCTTTAAGTTTGGTAATCTGTTGCAATTCAGCAATTTATCTTTCCAGTCTATTTCTGAAATTCCTTTGTAATAAGACAGCTACTTTGAGATCTTGTATAGAATGCCCTGGGAGATTGAAGTGTTCCCATCGGTGTCTCTCCTTTGGTATTGGCCCCCTTTGCCACACTGGGTCAAAATATATGACACTTGGAATCTGGGAGTCCACAATTTGCTGCATGAGCTCCTGGTTGCCATCAATTTTCTCCACAGTTTTTAGCTACAGGTGAATACAAGCCTCCTCCTCCTCCTCCTTCTGGAAGTTTAAAAAGTAGGTTTTGAAATCACTTATTTTAAATTTAGGGGGGGGGGATAAAGTGACCACTCATGAAATACCTGAGGGATTTCATCTCATTTCAGGTCCCCATGCCTTTTCTCTCCCCCCCCAACCGCACAGTCTCACCCTCTGCAGACTTTTGCAATCATCTTTTGTCATGTCAATGAGGTCTATGGCATTTTATTTTTTACCCAGGGAGGCACATGGATGCTGTTTCCAGGAGCCACTCAGATTAGAATGTTTTTGATTTAAAACCCCCCCACACAGCTACTTCCAGTTTGTCTGCAAATAGTGGTCCAAAGAACCCCCACAGCATTATGGAAATGTCCTTATCAGTTCAGTGTAGCATCACACACATTCGGCAAAATACGAAGAACAAAATGAACTTTGAAGATGAAGGAGGGACAGTTTGGAAGGGAGGTGGAGAAGGGTTTATTAAGAGCAACGGGGTGGGTGGGGGAGAACACATGTGAGGATCAGAGCTTGAACGTCAGAGTTTAAAGCCACAAAACTGAAGTCAAAGCAAGCAGACAGAATGTAAATCCTTACCCAACCTTTGTAGTTTGGTTATGAAATTCAGCAAACTAGGAAGTAAGGTGTTATATGGTAATCAATGAATTAGCTCAATGCCCCATTCTCCCAATGAACCTTTATTTTATTTTCAATGGCATTTCTTAATTTATTTCCACAAAATTCAAGCGCAAAATATTGTTTCTGAACAACGTGCTACAATTTAAAGGCATTAATACTAACAAATTATTTGTCAGCTAAGCCTGTTCATCTTCAGCAGTAAATTCATTGAGACTGATAATAACAATAATAATAATAATATATTATTTGTACCCCGCCCATCTGGCCGGGTCTCCCCAGCCACCCTGGGCGGCTTCCAGCAAATATTAAAAAAAACAGAACATTAAAATATCACAGATTAAAAGCTTCCCTGAACAGGGCTGCCTTCAGATGTTTTCTAAAGGTCATGTGGTTGTTTATTGCTTTGACCTCTGATGGGAGGGCGTTCCACAGGGCGGGCGCCACCACCGAAAAGGCCCTCTGCCTGGTTCCCTGTAGCTTCGCTTCTCGGAGTGAGGGAACCGCCAGAAGGCCCTCGGCGCTGGACCTCAGTGTCCGGGCTGAACAGTGGGGGTGGAGACGCTCCTTCAGGTATACAGGACCGAGGCCGTTTAGGGCTTTAAAGGTCAGCACCAACACTTTGAATTGTGCTCGGAAACGTACTGGGAGCAAGTGTAGATCTCTCAGGACCGGTGTAATGTGGTCCCAGCGGCCACTCCCAGTCACCAGTCTAGCTGCCACATTCTGGATTAATTGCAGTTTCTGGGTCACCTTCAAAGGTAGCCCCACGTAGAGCGCATTGCAGTAGTCCAAGCGGGAGATAACTAGAGCATGCACCACTCTGATGAGACAGTCTGCGGGCAGGTAGGGTCTCAACCTGCGTACCAGATGGAGCTGGTAGACAGCCGCCCTGGACACAGAATTAACCTGCGCCTCCATGGACAGCTGTGAGTCCAAAATGACTCCCAGGCTGCGCACCTGGTTCTTCAGGGGCACAGTTACCCCATTCAGGACCAGGGAGTTCCCCACACCCGCTCGCACCCTGTCCCCCAAAAGCAGTACTTCTGTCTTGTCAGGATTCAACCTCAATCTGTTAGCCGCCATCCATCCTCCAACCGCCTCCAGGCACTCACATAGGACCTTCACTGCCTTCACTGGTTCTGATTTGAAAGAGGTAGAGCTGGGTATCATCCGCATACTGATGAACACCCAGCCCAAACCCCCTGATGATCTCTCCCAGCGGCTGCATATAGATGTTAAAAAGCATGGGGGAGAGGACGGAACCCTGAGGTACCCCACAAGTGAGAGCCCAGGGGTCTGAACACTCATCCCCCACCACCACTTTCTGAACACGGCCCAGGAGGAAGGAGCGGAACCACTGTATAACAGTGCCCCCAGCTCCCAACCCCTCTAGACGGTCCAGAAGGATGTTATGATCAATGGTGTCAAAAGCCGCTGAGAGATCCAGCAGAACTAGGAAACAGCACTCACCTTTGTCCCTAGCCCGCCGGAGATCATCGACCAGTGCGACCAAGGCAGTTTCAGTCCCATGATGAGGCCTAAATCCCGATTGGAAGGGATCCAAATGGTCCGCATCCTCCAGGCGTGCCTGGAGTTGTTCAGCAACCACCCGCTCAATCACCTTGCCCAAGAATGGAAGATTTGAGACTGGGCGATAGTTGGCCATATTGGCCGCATCCAAAGATGTTTTTTTAAGAAGCGGTTTAATAACCGCCTCTTTTAGCGGGTCTGGGAAGGCTCCCTCACAAAGAGAAGCATTCACCACCCCACAAAGCCCATCGCCCAGCCCTTCCCGGCTAGCTTTTATAAGCCAGGATGGGCAAGGATCAAGGAGACAGGTGGTTGGTTTCACTCGTCCAAGCAGCCTGTCCACATCCTCGGAGGCAACAGATTGGAATTGATCCCACACAACTGGACTAGACAGGACTCTAGCACTCTCCCGCCCCAGCCCTGCTCCCACGGTGGAGTCTACCTCTTCCTGAATCTGAGCGACTTTATCTGCAAAAAACTTTGCAAAAGCATTGCAGGAGATCTCGGGGTCCCTACCAGACCCCGGTGATGACGGTGGTTCTGATAAATTTCGAACCACCTGGAAGAGTCTCCTGCTGCTGTTTTCTGCAGATGCAATAGAAGCGGCGAAGAAGGTCCTCTTCACCGTCGCCATTGCCACTTGGTAGGCTCGAAGTTGAGCTCTAGCCCGTGTCCGGTCTGATTCAGAATGAGTTTTCCGCCACCGGCGCTCTAGCCGTCTCAACGACTGTTTCATCGCCCTCAGCTCCGGGGAGAACCACGGGGCTGTCCGGGCTCCATGCAATCGGAGAGGGCGCTTCGGAGCCAGTCAGTCAATAGCCCTGGTTAGCTCCACATTCCAGCGGGCCACCAGGGAATCGGCTGAAAGGCCATCAACATGGGATAAAATATCCCCTACCACTCTCTGGAAGCCAATTGGATCCATTAGGTGGCGGGGGCGGACCATCTGAATCGGTCCCACCTCCCGGCAGAGGGGAAGGGTCGCGGAGAAGTCCAGCTGCACCAGGAAGTGATCTGACCATGGCACTTCTTTTGTTTCGCTTTTACTTAGTGTCAGATCACCAACATCCGTAGAGGTAAACACCAGGTCTAAGGCATGTCCGCAGCTATGAGTTGGGCCAAACTTATTCAGGGACAGCCCCATGGAGGCCATGCTTTCCACGAAGTCCCGAGCGGCCCCTTGTAAGGTCGTGTCGGCATGGATGTTAAAATCTCCTAAGACAACCAAGCTAGGTGTCTCCAGGAGCACGTCCGCCACGACCTGAAGCAGCTCGGCCAGGGAATCCTTGGTGCAGCGGGGAGGTCGGTACACCAAAAGGAATCCTGTACTGCCCCTATTGCCCAACTTCCAGAACATGCACTCAGAAAACTGGGTCTTCCCAATAGGACGCCTGGTGCAAACTAATGACTTCCTAAAAATCGCTGCAACCCCCCCCCCCCCGCCCAGATGGCCTGGGTTGCTGTGTGTAAGAGAAACCTGGTGGACAAGCAGCGACAAGGACTGGCCCATCTGCCTCATCCAACCAAGTCTCTGTCACACATGCCAGGTCAAATCCTCCATCCACAATCAGGTTGTGGATGGCAGTGGTTTTGTTCATCATTGACCTGGCATTGCACAGCAACACTTTCAGGTCATGTGGGTATCCCTTGTTGATTCCAGTACCCATCCGGTCAGGGCCAGACCCGGAGGCAGGGATAGTCCTCAAACAACGACTAAGCCTGCCTCCTCGGTAATGACATGGTCTGGCCTTAGCGTAACTCCTCCTCCTGCCCGTGATCACTGAGATCGGGTGTCCCAGTGCATCCCCCCCTGTGGAACTTGCCCCAGCCATTCTATTGGCTAGGACCCACTCCCCGGCAGCCCTAACCCCTCCCCTTAAGAACAAATAAAACCTGTATAAAAAACAGCAAAAACAAACAAAGAAGGAAAACAACAACACACACACACAATAAAACAATACAACCCCAAAACAATAAAATTACAAGTATACCAAGATTACACAAATTCCCAAACCAAACTACAAACCCATCCCACCCACCCTACCAGAAAAAAAAGAAAGAAAGAATAAATAAATAAATAAAATTAAAATTAAAAGCATTTTTAAAAGAACTCAGTGCTGTTATGCAACAGCACCACCAGCAGCAGCAGCCGTAGTCCTTTTGAAGGCCAGCAGGCCCCGCCCTAGGCCAGATGGTAAGAGGCAGGGAGGCGGCCTGTAGGCACTTACAGCAGAAGAGTCCTGGGCACTGGACAGGTACACTGATTTCAATGGGTTGACTCTGAGTGTGACTGTACAAAGTTGAACATTATACTCATTGCTATACCTATTTTTGCCCCTGACTCTACCCATGACTAGCAGGTGGTCCTCAGAAGTATGCCCACAAAGGAATGCAGTCCTTGAGCTGATTTCTTTTCTCCACACCTGATTTAAATAGCCTTATCCTCCCTAACTTTGTCTAATCTTCTTTCAAAGCTGCCCAAGTTGGTGACTATCACTCCATCTTGCCTCTTCAGTGCAAGAAGAAGGTATTACCTTTCTCTGTCCTGCTACCAGGAGTATCACACTGAAAAGGTGAGGCTTTTTCTCCCAGCTTGCAAGAGCTGCTCTTGCAATTCATGGCTGCGTGGCAAGGTCCTGAACAACTCCCCAATTGTAGAATAAAGACACTTTACACCAGAATTTGGGTTAATGGGCTGAAAAAAGGCCACAACTTTATTGATTACAGAATGTGAGTGGTATTGGCTTAGACATTGGAACCAATGACTATATCTGACTCCTGCCCGTCTGTCGGGAGTCTAGTAAGGGTTAACCACCAATAGGGGGAGCCCTGTTGATGCACATCAAGCAGGAATTTCCCGAGGGTCACCGATAGGGGTCGCGCTATGGCCCTGGCCCCTATCTGGGCTTCGGACAGAGGACACGCCCCCTGGATTCCTTTAACGGAATACCCTTGAAATTGTTATTATTTTCACCCCTCCCATTCTGAGAATCAAATGATTAAGTGGAGAGAGAAAAGGGGGAGGAACTGTTCTTTTGTGTGTGTGTTCCTAACTCTGAGCTCTGAGAGTGTGTGTCCTTATGTCTAAACAAAATAAAAAAAATTCCTTCCAGTAGCACCTTAGAGACCAACTAAGTTATGTCTGCTAGAGATTAGATGGTGAGTGAGAAACTTTAACTCACTCAGTCTGTATATGCTGTAAATATATTTAGCTTGTAGAAATAAAAGAATTACTTCTAAAACCTCTGGAGCTGAACTGCATCTGTTTATTGGTTGCTGAAGTTGGTGCTCATAGCTAACAGTTGTGAGTCCGGGTTTCCTGGAGTATGCTGTGAAGGTGGTCCAGTTGTCCTGCCTGAGAAGAGTGGCGTGGGGACAGAAGACGTGGACAGATACCTGGCGTACCCCAATAGAAATAGGAGGGGTAGGTGATGGCCGCCACCTCCCCTCCCCTCCAACCAAATACTCCAATGCCTAACCGCCACCTGAGCCAAACAGCTCGCCGCCAATGCCCTCACACCTGCAATCAACTCCTAATGTCCTAGATGACACCGACCGGTCAAACATCATTTCCCCGACTGGAAAGATGCACACTATCATCATGGAATATGGCCCAGACATCATTTCCCCCGACTGGAAAGATGCATGCCATCATTGCGGAATAGGTTCCAAACATCATTTTCCTGACTGGAAAGATGCACGCAATCTTCACGGTCTAGGGCCTCATCTCTGAACGTAATGGTGGGGTGCTCAATCATCCGACCCCTAGTGGGAGCAAGATAAAACAGGGCATGAGTCTGGCCGCGGCTTGTTTAAATAGGCTAAGCCATGCCCCCTTCGGCCGATATGAAATGACGCGCCAAGAACTCCCTGTGACGCGGAGCTACCTAAGCTCATGATCTGCCCACAACTTCGAATCCCTGCGAGGGGAATCGACTTTACTACAGTTTGCTAACAAGTGCAGAAGGAACAATTGCATGCCATAGTCCATCCAGGACTGTTCTACTGGGTGCTAAATGTTGACACCCAGAGCTGACGCAGCAGCCACATCAGGTTTTCTCCTCAGGAAGGGACTTTATGTCTTTCAGAGGTGGACAAACCTAGCCAGGGAAAACGCTGGAGCTAGAAATGCCCCTTGAGAAATCCCTCTTGCCAGCTCAGAGCCTTGGATTTGCTTGGTAAACAAAGGCTTATAGTAAAGAGTTTGCAAGCTGTTCTATGGCTAACAAGAGGGAATGAATGCAGCTAAAGCGAGAGGCAGCTGCAAATGAATACCTTACTGAATATTTAAAGGCAGTCTTTTGAATTGGGCTAAAGAAGTGCAGCCGTGATGCTTCTGTGCCTATTATGAAGACAAAAGGGGTTGTGTCCTCATATTGCTTGCAGGCAGCATGTGGCTGCAAAAAGGGATGGTCTGTGCCACCCTTAATTCCAGCCTCTGCATCTCTAGTGCAGCAACACACCTACCCAAGCTGGGATTCGTCAGTGGCCATGCTGTGAGTCGAGATTGTTGGGGGGCAGCTTCCACACTTGGTTACAGGGCATGGGGGACTCCCTGGTCCTGAATGGGGTAATTGTGCCCCTGAACGACCAGGTGCGCAGCCTGGGAGTCATTTTGGACTCACATCTGTCCATGGAGGTGCAGGTTAATTCTGTGTGCAGGGCTGCTGTCTACCAGCTCCATCTGGTATGCAGGCTGAGACCCTACCTGCCCGCAGACTGTCTCGCCAGAGTGGTGCATGCTCTGGTTATCTCCCACTTGGACTACTGCAATGCACTCTACGTGGGGCTACCTTTGAAGGTGACCCGGAAACTGCAATTAATCCAGAATGCGTCAGCTAGACTGGTGACTGGTAGTGGCTGCTGGGACCACATAACACCTGTCCTGAGAGAACTACATTGGCTCCCAGTACGTTTCCGAGCACAATTCAAAGTGTTGGTGCTGACCTTTAAAGCCCTAAATGGCCTCGGCCCAGTATACCTGAAGGAGCGTCTCCACCCCCATCGTTCAGCCTGGACACTGAGATCCAGCGCCGAGGGCCTTCTGGCGGCTCCCTCACTGTGAGAAGCAAAGCTACAGGGAACCAGGCAGAGGGCCTTCTCGGTAGTGGCGCCCGCCCTGTGGAACGCCCTTCCAGCAGAGGTTAAAGAGATAAACAAATATCTGAAATTCAGAAAATACCTGAAGCCAGCCCTATTTAGGGAAGTTTTTAACCTGTGATATTTTAATGTATTTTAATATCTGTTGGAGGCCGCCCAGAGTGGCTGGCGAGACCCGGCCAGATGGGCGGGGTACAAATAAAAAAAATATTATTATTATATTACAATGACCACTCCCCCCATCTCTGCTCCATACTGTTCAGATGGTGGGAATTAAATTTTTTTGTGCCACAACCCATGAACCTTGCAGTGCGTGATGGAGAAATCTGACAAAGATGAGATTCAGGCTACTTACTTGGAGGACAACTACCAAGATACAATCCTGCAGCCATTATCTGACTCAAATGATGAGTTATGGCCACTATCAGCTGGCAGTGATGGCCAACTTGGGTGACTTTGAAAGAGGATTAGACAAATTCATGGAAGAGAGAGAGAGCTATCAATGGCTACTAGTCATGATCGGTATGCTCTACCGCCACAGCTTAGAGACAGCAGTGCTTCTGAAGACCAGTTGCTGGAGGGGAGAGTGGTCCTGTGCTCCTGATCTGCTTGTTGGTTTCCCACAGACATCTGGTTGGCCACAATGAAAACAGGATGCTGCACTAGATGGGCCATGGGCCTGACCCAGCAGGCTCCTCTTATGTTCTTAAGTTCTGAGTTCCCTGCAGTACCTCCATCTCCCCAGCCTCACAGAAGCCAATGGCTAAAGTGAGGACCATTTAACCAGGCAGCCAGCTTCTCCAGAGAGGTGGAACCTCCCAGACTCTAGGATTGGCCAGTCTACAAAACCCTTCAGTTGGTGTTAGCTCCTTGCTGAGATGATACGTCCTGTAGCTGCCTTAGAAGGGACTCCCGGAGCTGTCCATTGTCCTGTTCCAGTCTGCCCTTTTCTTGATTGGACTTTTCTGACTTCCTGCATGTTACGCACACTCCTGTGGAACAGGACAATTTGACTAACCGACAGGTGGTGCTGGCAGCTGAATTGACAAGTTAGGCTACACTGGTGAGCACTTGGAAACCTGGTGGTTGAAGGAGTGCTGTACCAAGATACCTCTAATTGTCACCTGGCTTGAGATTGAGTGTGCCTTAGTCCCTCAACTGAACACAGGTGGGTGAAGCAGCCAGGGTCCCTTGGGATTGTCTTTAAAATAAGTTGGCATTGGAAGACTAGTACCAGCCACATTTCTTACCTCTGCATTGATCCAGAGTGGAGAAGAGTGTGGAGGATGTTTCTTTAGATGTTACCTCAAAATATTAGGGGTGTGTGTAGAGTGGGGAGAAGACTTTATTATTCATCTATAATACCCAGAACCCTACATCTCCTCACCCACAATAATACTACAACCAGACTTAACACGGACACTGGCACCAGAACCTGTAATAAACCCAGATGCCAACTTTGCTGCCACATACACCCGGGCAACACCATTACTGGCCCCAACAACATCAAACATACCATCTCAGGACTATTTAATTGCTCATCGTCTAACATTGTGTATGCCATCAAATGCCAACAGTGCCCTTCAGCTCTCTATATTGGACAAACAGGCCAAACCCTACGCCAAAGCATAAATGGACATAAATCTGACATCAGGAATCACAAGACTGAGAAACCAGTAGGAGAACACTTCAATCTCCCAGGACACTCTATACAAGATCTCAAAGTAGCTGTCTTATTGCAAAGGAATTTCAGAAATAGACTGGAAAGAGAAGTTGCTGAATTGCAACTCATTACCAAGCTTAAAACCATGGAGAGACCTGGTCTGAACAAAGACATTGGATTCTTATCTCATTATACATGGCAAAGCTATTTTTAACCTTCTCACCCCTTGCTTTTTCCTGTAAGACTAATTGCAGTCATTAACAGTCGTCAACAGGATCACCTCACCTATCAGCCTATCACCCATTCCCACCACCCTTCTGAGTAATACCCCTCCCACCCTCTCACTATATATAAGGGTCTGGTGACTTCTGTTTCAGTGTATCTGAAGAAGTGTGCATGCACACGAAAGCTTATACCAAGAACAAACTTAGTTGGTCTCTAAGGTGCTACTGGAAGGATTTTTTTTATTTTTTATTTTGTTTTGACTATGGCAGACCAACACGGCTACCTACCTGTAACCTACATCTCATAGTAAGGATGTAATGAGAGTTTACTGTTCTATTCTACTACCCCTACTTTATCCACATTACACCCTGGCTAAGGATGGGCTAAGGCAGGCATAGGCAAACCCCGGCCCTCCAGATGTTTGGGACTACAATTCCCATCATCCCTGACCACTGGTCCTGTTAGCTAGGGATGATGGGAATTGTAGTCCCAAACATGTGGAAGGCCGGGGTTTGCCTATGCCTGGGCTAAGGAGTTAACTGCACCCCATTTCAGTCTTGCCAGTGATAAGTGATAAGTCAGTCCATTCAGTCCCTTTGTACCGTGTGTGCACTTTTAATGTAAATATGCACGTTCAATGCTTTTCAATGTGTCCACCTGCAAAACACACTTTTTGTGTGGCTCTTTTATATATCAGGTACATTTTGTGTGTGTGTATGGCAAGTGCATAACGTGACTTGGAGTTGTGTTCCAATCTGCAAGCAAGCTTTGGGTCTTTGAATAGGGTTGGTCTGCCATGAAAAGTGGAATAAATGAATTCCTCCCCTGCCACTTGTCATCATTCTAAAAGCCTTTCAGCCTGCCATGAGAATATGTACCGACTGGTACATTATAATCCCTGACTTTATCTTCATCTCCCCAGATTACTTCTGAAATTGTGATGGGGGCAGGGGGACATCAGAGCAAAGGTATCTGCTGTTACATTCGTCATCGTAATGTATTTGCCCTGTGCAGAGAAGGAATGCTGGTCAGGTGCATGGTTGATTATTTATTTATTTATTTTGGTGGAGGAAACAAAACTCTGGTTCAGGAAATCTGTCCCATCTAATTAGCTTCACTAAGTGGACCATCAGCTTGTTAGGCACGCACAATCAATTTGAGTCTTCCTTTCTTGGTGTCAGTTAAAAATCCATTAGATAGAGGACTTCTGGAATTCTCTTGACTGGTTTGTCTTTAAAGAGTTTCTGTCCTGGCAAGTAACAATGGGTGTGATCCAGGCCGTGTTAAGCAGTTTGACATCACATTGACTGCAAAAGAGAGATAGGCACCTGTAAGACAGAGCTATTCCGCCTGGCCTTCAATTTAGCCTGATCCGTCATTCCTTTTTTCCCTTCCCTTTTTCCATGAAGAAACCCTTTCTGAGACTCCACATTTAAACTCTTCCCTGGTCTTCTTACTGGCCCTAGCAGGAATAACTTGGCCAGTTAGCCCTGGTGATGTTCATTTATGTTGTATTTTATGCTGTTTTTAAGCTGTTTTTTTTTTAAAAAAAAAAAGTCATTTTTTAATCAATGTTTTATATTTGTTGTTAGTCGCCCTGAGCCCAGTTTTTAAATTGGGAAGGGTGGTGTATAAATAAAAATTTATTATTATTATTATTATTATTATTATTCATCTCTCCTCCTGAAATCGATGTGACTTTTAAATATGGCAAATAAATATTGTCCAAATTTAATTTGAGAGTGAATCTGAGTCTTCTTTCTAAGGCAAAAGTGAGAATTTTCAAGGGATGCCAGATGAGCAACATTCCTCAGTCTTCTACAAAATGGGTATTTAAAGTCTCTGCATTTAAGTCTCTCCTTCTTATTGGTCATCCTCTCCCATCTCTGGAAGAACTATACAGTTCCCGTTGCCTTAAAAAGGTAAACAATATTTTAAAGGATCCATCTCATCCAGGATATAGTCTTTTTGCACCACTGCCTTCGGGTAGAAGATATAGAACAATTAGATCAAGAACAAATAGATTGAAGAACAGTTTCTACCCAAGAGCTATAACCATCTTAAATGCTGTAACCAGATAATATGACCTTGGAGAGCTGTGATGGGTGTATGTGTGTGTGTGTTCATGTGTGGCTTTCTTTGGTGTGTGTGTGTTTTGTGCTGTTTTGTTTTTTTTCTTTTTCTTTCTGGTTTTTACGGGATGGCATGCAATTTCGTTGCACTTGTATAGCGTTGTGCTTGCACTTGTGCAATGACAATAAATAAATTATCTTATCTTATACCCAAAAGGGGGTGACTGAAAAACAAAGAGAAATAGCAGAGAGAACTATCAAATCAGGAGAGCCCAATATCACCATTCTTTCTTAGAGAAATTTCCTTTCCCCAAGGTGATCCCAGGCAATGAGGGATCACATAATCAATATGATAATTTCACAGTGCTGCAAAGCCAATCAGATTTAACTACCTATTGAGGTCACTGTGGGCGAACAGTGCATATATGGAGTGAAGGAAAAGCTTTTAGGACTGGTCACCAGTGTGACCAAAGGAACTTTATTCAATGCAACAGCTCTCCAACAAGCAAACATTATAGTTCTTTTCACAAGGATCTTAAAACCAATGACTAAAATGGGGCTCATTGGTGATGATAAGGGGTTTGTGAAAACCTACCTCAACACACACTTTGACTCAGCCTTACTTTAAATATTCCAGTAGCAGAAGCCAGGTAGAGCCCAGGGAGAGCCAGTGTGGTGTAGTGGTTAAGAGCGGTAGACTTGTAATCTGGGGAAACGGGTTCGCGTCCCCACTCCTCCACATGCAGCTGCTGGGTGACCTTGGGCTAGTCACACTTCTCTGAAGTCTCTCAGCCCCACGCACCTCACAGAGTGTTTGTTGTGGGGGAGGAAGGGAAAGGAGAATGTGAGCCGCTTTGAGACTCCTTTGGGTAGTGATAAAGCGGGATATCAAATCCAAACTCTTCTTCTTCTTCAGGGGGTGAAAGTTTTCAGACAGTGAGGTGGAACAACAGGATAGGGAAATCTGGGGAATAATAATACAAAAAACATGCATATATATATATATGCCTTTATAAATGACAATATAAAATTTCAGTGTCCTTCCAAGGTGCTTCTGCATAAGGGTGCAACGTAGTCTAGCACGTCTAAGATCGCATTCAAAAAACACATGACTCATGTTTCTGACTACACAGATCATTCTTATATGGGACACCTTGAAAACACTGGAAGGGAGACAGTTTAATCTGGCCCTAGGAAACAGAAGGTGTTACTTGAATATAGTCAAATTATCCAGATATCTAGTGTATCTTGGAGACACAAAAGTTTAACCAAGATATATTGGAGAGCAAGTTCTATGGGCATTTGATATAGAATATTGGCAACCAGTACCCTTAGATTTGATACCCGTTTAGACAATTTGTCCAAGGCCATCATCTATACTATCGATAAGATTGAGGCCCATTACTCTGACAAATAAAGGAAATATCATTTACTAGATTGTGTGTGCTAGCTTCCATTTCTAAGCATGAAAGTTATTTGCAAACCTATTCACAAAAATGTCTCCCAGTTGCCAACAACGATGTGTGTGTGTGTGATTTTTCATTGATACCATAAAATTTGAAGAAAAACAGGAAACAACAGTGGTAATAAGAGAAGCCACCCTACAGAGACAGGGAGTACAGTATATCCATTTTTCAGCATCAGACCTTTATATTCTATCTAGGCTTTCCTTAGAAAACCTTGTGTTTATACCTCCAGGCAGAAATAATCAACATTGTTCCCATTAGAGAAGATGATTACACAAACATCTGCCAAAATGTGTTTAGCTTCTTTGGGGACAGAGTCAGCAATACCCACAGCACTCATGTGGTGTGGTGGGGGAGGCAGAAGCCGATAGTATATAATTTGTTTTGGGATTTCCCCATTTCTTCCTCTAAGTTCCATTTCTCTTACATCATTTTGTTTCCAAAAGATGGGGGGAATGTATTTCCCTAAACACTAAGGTATGCCTTAGTTTGAATCATCCAGAGCAATTTGCACTGTAATCACGTGCTTGTTAATGTTACCGTTTGCCATGTTAAATTGAAAGAGTTATGAAACCAGCGAGGATTAATTGCAAATAGGGATGGTTGAATCAGAGGAGTTTCCAGTACATATCAATTTTTGGTTAGATTGTTCACATTCATCTGTGATTTCTTAAAATTAACAAAAACCCTCATAAATACATATTTTTAAAATGTATTTCTGTTCCCAATGTGCATAAGGTGTTTTGATACCTTTACTTTAGCCAAGAATTGCATTGGAACCCCTAGAAAGTGAGAAAGCTTGGCATATTTAACCCAAGAACGTAAACAGTCTGCTGGATCAAAACAGCGGGCAATTTAGTCTAGCATTCTGTGCTCACAGTGTCCAACCAGATGCTTGTGGGAAACCAGCAAGCAGGATTCGCACACAAGAGAAACTCTCCCCTCCTGCTGTTTCCAGCAACTGGTATTGAAGAAGAAGAAGAAGAAGAAGAAGAAGAAGAAGAAGAAGAAGAAGAGTTTGGATTTGATATCCCGCTTTATCACTACCTGAAGGAGTCTCAAAGCGGCTAACATTCTCCTTTCCCTTCCTCCCCCACAACAAACCCTCCGTGAGGTGAGTGGGGCTGAGGGACTTCAGAGAAGTGTGACTAGCCCAAGGTCACCCAGCAGCTGCATGTGGAGGAGCGGAGGCGCGAACCCAGTTCCCCAGATTACGAGTCTACCGCTCTTAACCACTACACCACACTGGCTCTCTGCCTGAAGATCATCCCTGGAAACTCTCAGTAGTAGACATTCTTGACCAGGGGTCAGCAACCTAAGGGTGATCCAACTGGAGAAGGAACTGGCGAACCGCTCCAGTATTTTGCTAAGAAAACTCCATGGACATAAAAAAGAAGAAGAGAAGAAGAAGAGTTTGGATTTGATATCCCGCTTTATCACTACCTGAAGGAGTCTCAAAGCGGCTAACATTCTCCTTTCCCTTCCTCCCCCACAACAAACACTCTGTGAGGTGAGTGGGGCTGAGAGACTTCAAAGAACCCGGTTCACCAGATGTCTACCACTCTTAACCACTACACCACACTGGAGAAGAAGAAGGCCTTTTCTGAATCTTCCAACATCATGAGTTCTAGTGTTGTGAGAGAAGGAGGGAAACATTTCTCTATCTACTCCATGCTATGCATAATTTTCTCTGCGTGATCTAAGTTCCAGTCATCAAATTAGACAGATATTTCCAACCTCCAATACTTCAAGCATCCCTAGTCACAAATCAGTATTCATTACTTGCATTTCCAACATGTTTATCATCAGAAAAAGGATGTGGGTGGTGCTGTGGTCTAAACCACTGAGCCTCTTGGGCTTGCTGATCAGAAGGTCGGCGGTTCAAATCCCCGTGACAGGGTGAGCTCCCGTTGCTCTGTCCTAGCTTCTGCCAACCTAGCAGTTCGAAAGCACACCAGTGCAAGTAGATAAATAGGTACCACTGCAGCAGGAAGGCAAACAGCATTTTTGTGCGCTCTGGCTTCCATCATGGTGTTCCGTTGCGCCAGAAGTGGTTCAAGTCATGCTGGCAACATGACCCGGAAAGCTGTCTGTGGACAAATGTCAGCTTCCTCGGCTTGAAAACGGAGACGAGTGCCGCACCCCATAGTCGAATTCGACTAGACTTAACCATCTGGGGTCATTACCTTTACCTTTATCAGATAACAGACCTTATCCCCTCCTTGATGCAGGAATGGGCGAAACCCTTCCCCCCACATGCCAATTCCCCGATATAAATTTATGTTAAAGAGCTGTCTTTAGTCATTCCTAGGAAAATATACAGTGTGTGTGTGTATGTGTGTGTGTGTGTGTTTGTGCATCTATATCTATCATCTATCTATCTATCATCTATCTATCTATCATCTATCTATCTATATCTATCATCATTATCTATCTATCTATCTATCTATCTATCTATCTATCTATCATCATCTATCATCATCTATCTATCATCTATCTATCTATCTATCATCTATCTATCATCTATCTATCTATCTATCTATCTATCTATCTATCTATCTATCTATCTATCTATCTCTCTCTCTCTCTCTCTCTCTCTCTCTCTCTATCTATCTATCTATCTATCTATCTATCTATCATCTATCATCTATCTATCTATCATCTATCTATCTATCTATCTATCTATCTATCTATCTATCTAGCCTTCTGGGTTGTGTGTGATTTGCACTGGCAAATCAATGCATACAAACAGATTGACTCCCCTTTCTCCTATATTGCCTGATTCAAATCAGTGTGGCCTAGCTTAAATTACTTGTAAAGACTTGTGATTTCATGGCTTTATTCACTGATAGTGAAAGGGATGGTGGGTGGTCAGGATGCAGAAATCTGCCTTAGTGATAATGAAGGCATCTCCCAGTTTCTAAAAGTCCAGGTAGAAGGGGTGTGGGGTGTGTGTGTGTCTCTCTCTCTGTGTGTGTGCGTGTAAAATGCATATATTCAAAATCTGATGGGTGTTCACTGCAAGGTGAATGCTTTCATTTAAATTAAATATCTTTCGCTCAAAGGTATTGCTGCTCCCTCCTGCTCCAACATCACCACTGGAAAAATGGCACAAGAGCTAATCCTTGACTTGTGGTATCACTTGCTATGGAAGATAGCAGTCCTTGAGAAAATAACTCATGTACTGAACTTAATTCAAGGTCAGGACAAACTGGAGTAAGTTTGGAATTGCTTGTTTATTGACTCAAATCAATAACCTTTTTTTTTTTTCAAGAAAGGAAGGAAGAAATCATTGTCAGATCCAACTAGTAGGGTTGTGCACTGACCACAAAATTTGATTTGGATCCCAATTTGGCAGCTCAGGAAACAGCCCAGGAAACCGTTCAAGTCCACTTTGTTTCTTCCTCTCTCCCTCATTTTATTCACTATTGTGAAATCAAAAATAAGGCAAAATGGCTATAGAAAATTTAATTTGTACAGGGCAGCCTCACCTGGTGAATGGGAGATTCACAACCTCAACCTTATATTAGAGCAAACCATTCCCTTTTTTAAAAAAGATATATTGAAGTCCTGGCTTCAACTAATAGATACTTTATCTCATAACATCCCAATAAATGACTCACCATCTCTGGAAAAATGCCTTAAAACTTTGAACTGGCCTGCTGGTCCCTATTTCAAAACAGCATTCACATTCTGGAAAGCCTGAAAGGAAGCTTTGGTTCTACACAGTCCCCTCTCATTCCCATCCTGTTTTTCAACCCCCAAAAATCCAACCTTACCCTCCACCCCAAAATACTATTTAGATTACGACTGGAGCATGAAGAAACAACTGAAATAAGCAGACAATATCATTCCTGAGTGGAGTCACTATTAACCCCTTCTAAAGATGTTGACAGTCATCATTCAGGGTTCATTTTGTACCTAACTTGTCCGCATATTAATATGGGACATGGGGGCTGCATTAGTTGTCTCTGCCAACCTACATAAGTTAAGAACAGCATCCATATAGTTTCAAACTTATCCCTTTTTGTGATCCCTTTCATCAAGTGTTGACATTGTCAAGTTCTCTGACAGTGACATTTCCCATACCTTATCCATCCAACCAAGTACAGAAAATGCCAATGTCTTCCAACGACTGGTCCATTCCAACCTAGCTGCTGCCAATAGAAATACCACCAATTTCTGACACACTATATATAAATCCTCATGTTCTTCTATTGCTAAGAGGGCCAGGACTGGGTCTGGTGGTAGCAGGTGCTCTGTTATAGCTGAAATGTTTCGCATAGATCATTTCCCAGTAGAACGTAACGTGATTCTACCCCCATCACATATGAACATATTTCAAGGCTTCGAGTTTTCTATGTGAATGTAGAGGCAGAGGGAGAAGGGGCACCCCAGGAACATAATTTCCTTAAAGAGCACTTCATTCACCAACAGACAAAACAGATGATTCGAGGCCCCCAGAAACTTTGATGAATTTGAAAAGAGGGTGCTATCTGAAAGAAATACTGCCAAGGGCTTGGTTACATGGATCAATCATCAATTGATTGCAATTGGTAGGGGTCCACTTCAGTGACTAAAAGAATGTTGGAAACAATATTTTACTTACCTACTTGAAGAAGATACCTGAGAAAAATTCTGGGAGGCTAAGCCTAGGCGTTCGATTTCAGTTGTCTAAAGTAATATAACTAGGCAAAAAAGACAGTCACGGGAATAACTGAATTACAACAAAGGAAATCTACACCATGAAAGATCCCTGAAACGAGATGAAGGTATATTTATATAATGATACTCAAACAAGCAATATGTTTAATGATTCAAGAGCAGAATTGCTCAAAAGCAAAAATCCTCAAAAATGTTGTAAACTAAATCAAAGAAATAGAAATAACTCAAGAAAACCTTCCAAATAACTCCAAATAACAAAAAAATAAAATAACTCAAGATATACTAACAAATAACCTTAACAAGTAGCCGGCAACTCGTTAAGGTTATTTGTTTATCTTGAGTTATTTTCAGGGATCTTTCACAGAGTAGATTTCCTTTGTTGTAATAGGCGTTCGATTTTGGCATCAGCTAAGGAAGCTAAGGGACGCGGGTGGCGCTGTGGGTTAAACCACAAAGCCTAGGGCTTGCCAATCAGAAGGTCGGCGGTTCGAATTCCCCACGATGTGGTGAGCTCCCGTTGATTGGTCCCTGCTCCTGCCAACCTAGCAGTTCGAAAGCACGTCATTTTTCGTCCTTAAATGACACGCCTTAACGTCATAGTGCAAGTAGATCAACAGAGCGCTGCTCTGGGTCGCCAGAAGCAGGTTAGTCATGCTGGCCACATGACCTGGAAGCTGCACGCCGGCTCCGTCGGCCAATAATGCGAGATGAGCGCCGCAACCGCAGAGTTGGTCACGACTGGACCTAATGGTCAGGGGTCCCTTTACCTTTACCTTTAAGGAAGCAAGGCTTAAAATTATTCGTAAATGGCAGCTGACACCATTTAGATTGGCAAATATTACACACCTATTTTTTTCCACTCTCTTGTAGATGTGGGGCCTGAAGGTTCACTTAATTCCACATGTGCCAGACTTTCCCACTCCGGAAGGATCTGGTATCAGGTCTTCAAGGAAATACAGACAAATACTCATCAAAATGTTCTTCCAATTCCATCCCTAGCACTTCTGAGCATTCGGGCTGTGGACTGCAAGAACAAAGACCTAATCGGTTTTCTTTTATTAGTGACTGGATTAACAATTATAAGGTTCTGGAAATATTTGGAGACGGCCACTGTAGAATACTGGTACAATAAAGGTCTGGCTTTTGGCTCCATCTGAAAAGTTAACCCGAAAGGTGCATTTATATAAAGGCATAAGGAAAAGAAAGAGAGAGAAAGAGATAGGTTTTATTCGACATTGTGTGATTTTATTAAATTTATCAGTGAAAGAACTGAGGCTGCAGTAATCCCAGCTAGGTCTGTGGGTATATGGATTTTTTTTTATTTTTTACAGCAGTAATAGACCTTCCCTGGCCAGAGTGTTTCCAACTGCATTTTCTGAACTCTGTAAAACAGATGAAGGTGTTTTAGAAGACTTTGAGATGTACAATATACAGAGAGAAGGAGAAAGGTAGGGGAGGGGTTTGTGCACCAGATTTGGCCAGGACCTGAATCCCAAACTGAATCGGGATGATTTGGGGAATCTGAACTTCAGTAAAATAGGGTTTTAAGGCAGCCCAGGGTCATCATGAAGCACCATCAAGCAGGATGCTATTCATTCATTAATTCATTTAACCACTCGTCATACCCAGCAAGCTGAAGTAGAGATTTGAACCTTTGTTTCCCAGGTCCTAGTTGTGCCCATGGGATGAGAGTTCTGGTCTGATTCGTTCATCGCAAATGCATGTTTTGTTAAATAAACCTGTAACTGTTAAAAACAGCAAGTTGTCGTCCCATGTCTTCATTCCTTGTTGTGGGGCAATACAGAATCTGCTTGTGCAAATGGAATTGGGAGGGAGGACAAAAGGAAGGATTCATGAAACTACCAAGTTGACAGCATTTAATGAACACCTGGGCATGAGCTGATGAAAGGGAAAGTGACTCGATCTAGTTTGCAATCTTCAAGCTGGTTATAAATACTGTATGGCAATATTCTTCATTCGAACACAGTGACAGCTGACATTATCCAGCATTCTATTCCCACTTGAGCAGAATCCCCATGGGGCTCTTTAATGATTCAAGACATTTTCCACCAAGGTAGGTTGAAATATAATGTAGCATCCAAAGGACAAGCAGATCCAACCAGAAAGTCTACTAGCCTTGCTTCCATAACCACCACTCATGGAATAAGGAAACTCTTATACTTGTGAAATTCATAGGAACACAAGAAGAGCCTTCTGCATTGGACCAATGACTCACGCGGTTCAGCATCCTGTTCTCACAGTGACCAACTACTGGGACTGCGTACTAGTAAAAGGTAAAGGGACCCTTGACCGTTAGGTCCAGTCGTGGATGACTTTGGGGATGCGGTGCTCATCTTGCTCTATAGGCCGAGGGAGCTGGCGTTTGTCCACAGACAGTTTCTCTGGGTCATGTGGCCAGCATGACTAAGCCGCTTCTGGCGCAACAGAGCAGCGCACGGAAATGCCGTTTACCTTCTAAATAGTGGTACCTATTTATCTACTTGCACTTTGACATGCTTTCGAACTGCTAGGTTGGCAGGAGCTGGGACCGAGCAACGGGAGCTCACCCCGTCGTGGGGATTCAAACTGCCGACCTTCTGAATGGCAAGCCCTAGGCTCAGTGGTTTGGACCACAGCTCCACCCGCATCACTGCGCACTAGTATCCAAGTTCAAATCAGGCTGATTTGTGTCTGAAGCAGCTGCAGATGGCTAGAGTGAATCAGGTTATCCTAAATTGATTTGCGGCTAATAGAGCTGATCTGTAGCTCTCAGAAAGCCAGACAGACCACCTCCAAACTGTTGTAGTTATTAATTACAACACTATATAAAGGGAATATGAGATGGGGAGGAGGTCTAGAATGATCTCACCACATCCAACACTCTCCAGTCACAGTGCTTGGAGGTGGGGGAGCTAGACATTGCTTAATAAGAACTGCAGGGTTATTACCCTAGCCAACACTCCCCAGGTTAGAAAATGTTTGGTGGAGCTGAGTAGCATTTGTTCAGCTTGTCCTTGTTTTCTATCCCTTTCCAATCAATCCAGTCACATTTTCATATTAAAAAAAATGTTTGTTGTCTGGGTCTTAGTATCACCCCTCCCATGTTTTGGTTTAAGTTTTTAGGTAAGGTTTATTTCATTGAATCATCAAATCACAGAATAATAGAATTGTAAAATTGGAAGGGATTCCAAGGGTCATCTACTCCAACCCCCTGCACTTCAGGAATCTCAGCTAAAGCATCCATGACAGATGGCCAGCTAGCCTCTGCTTAGAAACCTCCAAGGATGGAGAGAGTCCACAACCACCCAAGGGAGACCGTTCCACTGCTGAACAGCTCTTACTGTCAGAAAGTTTTTCCTGATGTTTAGTCAGAATCTCCTTTCTTGTACCTTGAATACAGCTCCTACCTTCTGGAGCAGCAGAAAACAAGTTGGTCCCCTCGTCTGTGTGACAGCCCTTGAGATACTGTATTTGAAGATGGCCATCATATGTATCTCTTCTCAGTTTCCTCTTTTCCAGGCTAAACACACCCAACTTCTTCAACCATTCATCATAAGGCTTGGTTTCCAGGCCCTTGATCATCTTGGTCACCCTTCTCTGCACACCTTCCGTCTTGTCAACATCCTTCTTAAATTGTGGTGCCCAGAGTTGGACACAGTATTCTAGGTGTATTTACAACTGAGTTCATTTTTCTTGTCTTTATTGATGTTTTGTTGTGTGTTTGTGTGTTGTGAGTATGCTGTACACAGTCTAATATGTTGTTGCTGTTGTTACTATTATTATTTCCAATTGCTCTGCATGTACCAGCATGCAAGCAATAAGGAGTTGGCTGGAGAAAAAGAATAAAAATAGCAGGAAGGAGACTACCTTTCAGCACCAACTACTGCCTGCCATGCACACAAAATATGGACTACAGCAATGCGCTCTACGTGGGGCTACCTTTGAAGGTGACCTGGAAACTGCAATTAATCCAGAATGCGGCAGCTAGACTGGTGACTGGGAGCGGCCGCCGGGACCACATAACACCGGTCCTGAGAGATCTACATTGGCTCCCAGTACGTTTCTGAGCACAATTCAAAGTGTTGGTGCTGACCTTTAAAGCCCTAAACGGCCTCGGTCCTGTATACCTGAAGGAGCGTCTCCACCCCCACCAGCGCCGAGGGCCTTCTGGCGGTTCCCTCATTGTGGCAAATGAGGTTACAGGGAACCAGACAGAGGACCTTCTTGGTAGTGGCGCCCGCCCTGTGGAACGCCCTTCCAGCAGAGGTCAAGGAAATAAGCATCTATCCTATTTTTAAAAGACATCTGAAGGCAGCCCTGTTTAGGGAAGTTTTTAATATTTAATGCTGTATTGTTTTTAACACTTGATTGGGAGCCGCCCAGAGTGGCTGGGGAAACTCAGCCAGATGGGCGGGGTACAGATAATATATTATTATTATATATTCTTATTATATGTGTACAGTGCAGATGACCTACACCCTGGGGAGTGATGCACTTTGGGGCCTAAGTCTAGCAAGAAGGAGAACCCAGCAACAGCTTTACTGGATGGTTTGCAGGAGTGCAATGAGATCAGTAGGTTGGCAAGATGGTTTTCTTGTGAAGGGAGCAATAACCATTATAAGAAGGAAGGTGGGTTGTGGCTTGCAGGTACTCGAGCTCTGCTTGTTAATTAGAGAGTTGAATCCCCCTCCAGGGAGGACTATGGTTGGAAATAATCGCCTTCTGCACGCCTGGCGAGAGAGCACTGTGATTCCCCGATTACCAAAAAGGCGATTGTATTATACTGTAGAACTCGAGCTTGGCCTGAATAAACATTGCCTTTCCTTCCCATTAGCAGGTAATGGAAGCAGCTCAGCCATTTTTTCTAATGATCTAAAAATGTAATTGCAGATCGGGGTTCCAGCTTTGTGGGGATTTATTGGTGGAAGAAAATCCAGGTGTTTGAGGCTACAGCGCTCCGTGCTCAAAGTGTGTGTCTTCTGCAGCTGCTAGGTTTGACTGCAGGAAAAGGTGGAATATACTGAACCTCTGGTTCTGCAGAGAAAACAGCAGGAGCTCAGAGTACAAAACAGGGAGCGGTGAACTTGTTTAAGAAAATAGGGCACATTTAATGGAGCACCTCCTTTCTCATACGATTCCACACCTCCTTTCTTCCTTAAACGAAACTCCTTTCTTTGCCATTTCATTTCCCAGACTCTTACCTGCTTCTCATAGAGTCATAGGATTGTAGGGTCGGAAGGGACCCTCAAGGGTCATTTAGTCCAACCCCTCGCAATGCAGGAATCACAGCTAAAGAATCCCTGGCAGAGGACTATCCAACCTATGCTTAAAAACATCCTAGACTAGATGGGGCATTGGCCTGATCCAGCACGGCCCTTCTTATGTCCTTACTTTCTTATGCCCCTGGAAGGTTCCCCTGATATAAATGCTGCCTTCAGATTGACAAAGGCTCCCCACCCCAGCATAAAGAAAATAATAATAGTAATAATAATAGTAGTAGTAATAATTTATTATTATTTATACCCCACCCATCTGGCTGGGTTTCCCCAGCCACTCTGGGTGGCTCCCAACCGAATATTAAAAACACAATAGTTACCCTTCAACCTCACATGCTCAGTTTAGGATCAAGCTATCAAAACAGTGGCTTCTTCCAGCTGCAATTTACCTGATTTGGCACTCATAATCTGCCGCTTCCTATCAACATATAATTTAGAATTGACAAGGCAGCTATTGCATCTTAATTATATTACTGAAATTAATGAGGTCCAAAACTATGTAGAGACATGGTTTGATTATTAGGTGTTACATCTTCTCATCAGTAAGCATGAGTGTTGGGCATTGATATGAGGGTGGCCTTGAGAACTTTAGATTGGCTGCATATGTTTATTTATCAAAGAGAATTTTTACTGGGATTTTTTACCTGAAAACCAAGGGGAGGCAGAGAGACAAGAAGTAATTTTCTTTTTTAAAGGCAATTAAAAATATTCCTTCTTACATTGAGATTGTTGTTGTTGTTGTTTAGTCGTGTCCGACTCTTCGTGACCCCATGGACCAGAGCACGCCAGGCCCTCCTGTCTTCCACTGCCTCCCGCAGTTTGGTCAGACTCATGTTGGTAGCTTCGAGAACACTGTCCAACCATCTCATCCTCTGCCGTCCCCTTCTCCTTGTGCCCTCCATCTTTCCCAACATCAGGGTCTTTTCTAGGGAGTCTTCTCTTCTCATGAGGTGGCCAAAGTACTGGAGCCTCAACTTCAGGATCTGTCCTTCTAGTGAGCACTCAGGGCTGATTTCCTTCAGAATGGAGAGGTTTGATCATCTTGCAGTCCATGGGACTCTCAAGAGTCTCCTCCAGCACCATATTTCAAAAGCATAAATAATAATAATAATAATAATAATAATAATAATAATAATAATAATTTATTATTTGGACCCCGCCAATCTGGCTGGGTCCCCCCAGCCACTCTGGGTGGCCTCCAACAGATATTAAAATACATTAAAATATCACAGGTTAAAAACATCCCTAAACAGGGCTGCCTTCAGGTATTTTCTGAATGTCAGATAGTTGTTTATCTCTTTGATCTCTGCTGGGAGGGCGTTCCACAGGGTGGGCGCCACTACCGAAAAGGTCCTCTACCTGGTTCCCTGTAGCTTTGCTTCTTCCAGTGAGGGAACCGCCAGAAGGCCCTCGGTGCTGGACCTCAGTGTCCGGGCTGAATAATGGGAGTGGAGACGCTCCTTCAGGTATACAGGACCGAGGCCGTTTAGGGCTTTAAAGGTCAGCACCAACACTTTGAATTGTGCTCGGAAACATACTGGGAGCCAATGTAGCTCTCTCAGGACCAGTGTTATGTGGTCCCAGCAGCCACTCCCAGTCACCAGTCTAGCTGCCACATTCTGGATTAATTGCAGTTTCTGGGTCACCTTCAAAGGTAGCCCCACGTAGAGCGCATTGCAGTAGTCCAAGCGGGAGATAACTAGAGCATGCACCACTCTGGCGAGACAGTCTGCGGGCAGGTAGGGTCTTAGCCTGCGCACCAGATGGAGCTGGTAGACAGCCGCCCTGGACACAGAATTAACCTGCGCCTCCATGGACAACTGTGAGTCTAAAATGACTCCCAGGCTGCACACTTGGTCCTTCAGGGGCACAATTACCCCATTCAGGACCAGGGAGTCCCCCACACCCACTCGCACCCTGTCCCCCAAAAACAGTACTTCTGTCTTGTCAATTCTACATTGAGATTAAATTAGCTAAAACACAAGAGTGCATAACATCCTGACTAGACTATTGCAATGGGCTCTGCGTCATTCAGAAGCTTCAGGTAGGGCAGAGTTTGGCAGGCCATTTCTTGGCAGGTCCAGATTCGCTTTCTCGCTGCCCAGAAGCATCTCCAATGGCTGCCAATTTGCTTCAATGCCCAGTTGTAAATGTTGACCTTTCAGAGCTCTGAGAAGCTTGGATGTTTATCATTTTAGGAAATGTTGCCTCCTGCATGAGTTTCCCTGCACCATTTAGAATCTTCTGAGGAGATCCTACCGCATATTTCACCTCATTTAGAGTCTACAGTATAAACTACAGAGCGAAAGTATGTTGGCACAGAGCAGGAATCTCTTTAGGTAAGAGAGGAGTGTGAAGGAAGTGTTTGAGTTGCTGTGGGTGAGCCATGGGGAGGATACTGTTGCTAAGGCCATATGGCTGTTTTCGTTAGCTGGATGCAAGGATGGGGGAGCGACACAATTCGAATCACTTTTAAAGGTGAATCTCCCTAATTTGCACTTTTGGAAGCAATGTGTGAACCGAAACACAGGGATCCTGTGAACTTCTCTGAATTTTGCAGTTGCAGTGCACTTCTCCAGCCAAGTAATGAGTAATGAGGATAAAGAAAGAGTAAAGTGTACATAAAAATGTGTTATTTGTGAAAATAATGTGCAAATGGCCCAATGCTTTAAAAAAGGAAGCATGTGGTGTCACACAAATTGAGTTAATAACAGTGTTGTTGTTTTTATGGGGTGACGCAGGGGTACGCATACCTCTAAGCATTTTGTGAATCTAAGTTTGGCCTCATTGAGGGGCAGTATTTCAATATAAGTAGGAAAATGAGACTACCCCTAAATATTTTTTTAGAAAAAAGCACAGGTTAATAATATATAGATTTAATATCCTTCAACATTTCTTCAAAAAAAATAGGTACGTCCTAGTCAACAACAACAATAATATTTATACCCCACCTATCAGACTGGGTTGCCCCAACCACTCTGGGCATGTTCCAACATATATAAAAACATAATAAAACATTAAACTTTGAAAAACTTCCCTATACAGGGCTGCCTTCAGATGTCTTCTAAAGGTTGTATAGTTACTTATCTCCTTGGCTCAGGGGTCGCATAACTCCATACCCTCCAACATTTCTCTGATGAAAATAGGGACGTCCTAAGGAAAAGCATAACATTGCAGGATCAAATCAGAAACTGGGATGGCTTCTGTAAATCTGGGTCTGTCCCTGGAAAATAGGGACACTTGGAGGGTTTGAGATTTCCCATTCTGAACCTGAGTGTGGTCAACAGCAGGCCATTGGGCCTTGCTGAGTTTTGCCCCAATTAAATCTCTACTTGTGTCTTCCATTCTAAAAATCTGAACTGGAACCCTAACATCCCCCCTTTACCTCACATATCTATGATTCTGTAATACTCCCAGTACGTTTCCGAGCACAATTCAAAGTATTGGTGCTGAACTTTAAAGCCCTAAACGGCCTCGGCCCAGTATACCTGAAGGAGCGTCTCCACCTCCATCGTTCAGCCCAGACACTGAGGTCCAGCTCCGAAGGCCTTCTGGTGGTTCCCTCCCTGCGAGAAGTGAGGTTACAGGGAACCAAGCAGAGGGCCTTCTCGGTGGTGGCGCCTGCCCTGTGGAACGCCCTCCCTTCAGATGTCAAGGAAATAAACAACTATCTGACTTTTTGAAGACATCTGAAGGCAACCCTGTTTAGGGAAGCTTTTAATATTTGAAGTTCTATTGTGTTTTCAATTCTGTTGGGAGCCGTCCAGAGTGGCTGGGGAAACCCAGCCAGATGGGTGTCATTTAAATAAATTATTATTATTATTATTCATACAGGGATGGTGAACCTGTGGCCCTCTGAATGTTTGCTGGACTATAACTCCTAGTCAGGGCTGGCGCGTCCATTAAGGCAAACTAGGTAGTTGCCTAGGGCGCCAAAATGGAGGGGGCGCTGGCCAGCCTGCCCCCGCCCCCCCGCCGACGCCCGGTGCCGCCCCAACCAGCGGCGAAAACCGCAGCGGCACGGGGCGCCCGGTCGGGCAGGGGGCGGGGCACCGTACATCATGCGCAATGACGTCACGTGGCCCGCCCCCTCGCCTAGGGCGCCAAAATCCCTAGCACTGGTCCTGCTCCTAGTATCCCTGACTATCATCCATGCTAGCTAGGAATGGTGGGAGTTGGGAGTCCAATGGCATCTTCCTGCTACAGTAATACACTCAAAGGCACCAGCCCCCAGCTGATTGCAAAGTCCTTGCTGGAGGTGACAGGAAAGCAGGCCCTGATTTTTTGCGCCGGGAAGCAACTTGTACGGAATTTCCATTCCACCTAATAATCAATTTATGTAAATGCAATGCATTACATATGCGTGTCTAATTTGGCTGCTTGAGATTATGACGAGCGCCATTAAGCCTCCCCCCATTATATTGGAAGTGGAGAGAGAGCATGCAAGAGAGGGCAACAATGCTTGTTGTGATGACCTTTTTAGCAAAAAAAATAGCAGCGAACTGTAGCGCTGTAATCTTTTCTTTGAAATGTGGATTTCTGCCCAACATTTTAATACTGTGGTGCACTTACTGGAATGCTTACGCTTCGACCTTTAGGGTCACTGGATTGCGACTGAATAGAATAAAGTTAGCGAGAGAGGGGGCAGAAGAGAGAGAAGCTTTATTTGCATTAAGCACATTAACGTCTCACTGCTGACTGTGCTCCTATTATATTTCACTTCTTTACAGCTGAAGTATGTTTTTAAAAGATAGATAGATAGATAGATAATCTTTATTGTCATCAACTTCCCCCTCCTTTAATGATCATATATGGGACAGGTAAGGTCATATATGGTGCAGTGCAAGCCTTAGGCACAACTCTTTGCAATTTGCAACCATCGTCCAATCACCGGGCAAAATGCACAGGCAAAAGTGGGTTGCCGGGTGTCATTGTGACTTTAGGTGATTGACAGGTGGGCATTGGTACTCACCTATCACATGTGGCCCATGGAGAAGAAAAGGTTTCCGTTTGCCAGCTTGGTTCCATCCCTGCCTTGAAATCTACATTGCTTCAACCACCATGCTTCTAATCCTCATCACCAGAAGACAGAACCAGTGACCTTCCATTGAATCAAGTCATTGGTCTACCTAATCCATCATTCCTTGCTGTGAATCTCTTGTGTTGGGTTTCTCCTGTCATCTTTAGACCGGAGATGTCAAGAATTGACCCTGAGACCGTCTGCATTCAAAGCACATGCTATGATACTGAGCTATTCCCCTTTGTGGGACATTGGCTCATCTATCCTAGTGGTAACTCAATGCCACAAAATGTGGTGATGGCCACTGGATTTGATGGCTTTTAAAGGGGATTAGACATTCATGAATGATGAGGCACCCAGTGGGCATTCCTAGTTGCGATGGCAGTATGCTACCTTCAGAATCAGGGGTAAAAATCATGTCTCTGCATACCAGTTGCTGGAGAACCTGAGCAGGAGAAGACTATTGCTCTTATACTTTATACTCAGCTTGTGGAGCTCCCAGAATCATCTGGTTGGTCACTCTGGGCAGCGGTGGCGATTGCTGTATAAAGTGAAATGCATGAGCACACAAGGCAGCCTGTCAAATTTGCAACACACACATGTCATCCCAGGATACTTGCTAGGAAACTGAGATTCTCTGCAGCCCCCTGTAAACATGACATTCATGGGCAAATTTGGGTTTGCTAAAGTGTGCCCTGCAAAGCAGTCCTCAAACACTGGCTCCATCTTCATGCCATTAAGAAAAATTAGACTATACAATATTCAAGGTCCTCTGATGACTTAATTTAAATGCACATTCTTTAAAAACTCTGGTAAGGACTTCATTTTAATCTACTTAGTTTGCATATTAATCAAAGCCACATTTTAAAAATGTGAGTTTGAGCTTGACAAAGCCATCAATCAACAATGGAGCAGGGCTTCATGTTAATGTGCAAAATGGCAGCCCGTTTCTATAAATCATTGTGGTGGGAAAGGGTCACAGGAACCTGGTCTTCTCAATAGTTCCACAAATTCTGTCCTCTGGAGAACATGCTTATGTACCACCACCACCTTGGACTCGAGTAAAACTAGAGTCACAGAATCATGCTCATATTCTAAAACATGAGTGCAGTGCCAGGTGAAACACATATAGGGGTGCCTTGATGTAACTTATCAGGGACAATATTTCACTCCTCCCCATTTTGGAAATGCTGCTTTCCAGGATAATTTGGCGAAACGTCAATGTGCCCCCCCACCATTAAACGTCACTGGAGTTTCATTTAAAGGAGAGTAGAAAGCACCCTCTGTTCCATTAAGGGAAGAGCTCTTTGGGTGAGCTGTGGGGGAAAGGGGTTGGAATTTGGCATAGGCTGGGTTTGGGAGGGTTTGTGGGTGAACTGTGGAGGAAGGAGAGGAAGGAGTGGAAGTGGGTGGGATTTTGTCAGGCGTGGAGGAGGGTGGTGACCAGGTGGGGTGGAGTTTGTGAGCAGAGAGAGGTGGGGAAGCAAGCCTCTCTCTCTCTCTCTCTCTATCTCTCTCTCTCTCTCTCTCTCTCTCTCTCTCTCTCTGTGTGTGTGTGTGTGTGTGTGTGTGCCTGCCTATTGTAGCTGTAGATCAGGGGTGGCCAACTCCCAAGAGACTGCGATCTACTCAGAATTAAAAGCTGGCAATGATCTTCCCCCCTTTTACTGGTTCAGGACAAAGCTGTTGAACTTTTTTTAGGGAGGAGGAAAGCTCAGGTTTTTTTTGGGGGGGTGCAGGCAAATTTTGTTGATCTTCTTTTAGGGAGGAGGAAAGCCCTGATTTTAGATAATTGCAGCCTAACCTCGAGGGAGAAAGGGAAAAGCCACTCCCCAACAGATCACTGAGTAAACTCCATCTTCTGTTCTGCAGATCGTGCAACAATGGAGGGTGGAGCGACAGGGCGGGGCCGGATTCTGTTTTACCTACACTAAGGAAAGGGACTCTGCAATCGACCACAATCTACCAAAACCTCCCGGGGATCTACCAGTAGATCGCGATCGACCTGTTGGACATCCCTGCTGTAGATGTTTCAACATTTGCACCCATAATGGGAACCCATTTGGATGTACATAGAGGATGAAATCCTAGAAATGGTGTGATTCCTCGGGAGTAAGCGGGGGCTCAGGGGCACAAAGGGGAAGGAGAGGGGGTGAAGTTCCACTGGGTGGCTGGAAGTCGTTCCACCTCTGCAATTCAACCCTGTGCTTCAGCTCTTCATGAGGCTTGACCCTAACCCAACTATTTTACATTGAGGCAGCTTTCAAAAGCAGTTTGGGATTGCATGAGTGGGTGGGGCAGGAATCAAAACTCTCCCCGGGCTTGGCCAAACCTGTGGGCACACACCTAAATTATATTGCTGGATCCCCACCAGACAAAAAAACAGAGTACTAATTGCAAGCAACAAATTGCAAATGCATGAACTAACAAATTATGCGCTGTAATTTCACAAATGACTAATTGTTATTATGAAGTATGAATTAATGTGTAAAATAAGTTTGACAGCCCCTTAAGAGATGAAGATTTATGACAGCTGTAGCGTAATAGCTTCACTTGGAATGTTCTCTTCAGCTCCAACAGCCGAAGCACGTGGGTTTTTGTTGTTTCTTTTGCAGAAGGCATTGTTTTAAGGGCACCCCAAAAGCATCATTAGGCAGTTGTTGCGGAGGCACTGCTTAAACAATGACATGCTCAGTGTCTTTATACTGAGATGCATACTACTGCCATCCTTGCAAGTATCTATCAGGGCCACTCCCACCCCCCGATCTGCGGACCCAGATTAGTCACTACCTGACTGAGGATGACCCACGGCATGCCCAATCCAATGTAGGGCCGGGCTTAGGGCGGCTCACACCAAATATAAATTACAATAAAATGTAACAGAAAACAACAACAACAAAGAAACAGTTAATTAAAATACGGCTTAAAAATACGGCTTCATTTTAGTAAAGGTAAAAGGTAAAGGGACCCCTGACCATTAGGTCCAGTCGTGACCGACTCTGGGGTTGACCGCTCATCTCGCATTATTGGCCGAGGGAGCCGGCGTACAGCTTCTGGGTCATGTGGCCAGCATGACTAAGCCGCTTCTGGTGAACCAGAGCAGCGCACGGAAACGCCGTTTACCTTCCTGCTGCAGCGGTACCTATTTATCTACTTGCACTTTGACGTGCTTTCAAACTGCTAGGTGGGCAGGAGCAGGGACAGAGCAACGGGAGCTCATCCCGTCACGGGGATTCAAACCGCCAACTTTCTGATAGGCAAGCCCTAGGCTCTGTGGTTTAACCCACAGCACCACCCATGTAAATAAATCAATAGCCCATAAATCAAGACCATAAAGGGAGGAAATATCAGGTATTCACCCGAGCCAGCTAACCATGCTGGTCCTACATGGGCCAGCAAAAAGCCAAGGGAAAATTTATATATATACCAAATGGATTGTGAGTGGGAGAAAGCTATTGGTTTGGGGGCATCCCAGAGGCAGGCCCCAGTTGGTCACCTTATGGAACAGCATGCAGGATTAGGCTGGCCTTTGGTCTGATCCAGCAGGCCTCTTTGCACTATAACAATCATGACATGGGTATGCAATAGTGTGGATTTGTACTAAGATTTTCTCCAAAACAGCAATTGCCTGTCTGGAATCATTTTGCATGTACGTTTCTGCACAGGGAAATAATAATAGCAGCAATCCAAGGGCTTCTCCTTGAACTGCACCTTGCAAATTTTCACATCACGATGTTTATGTTCCGTTTTCCTCCCCTGTTTGCTTAACCATGGCTCTCGCTGCGGCTTCCTGCTGGCCTTGATAGACAGGTGCTGCATAATGAACAGGTGGAACATCTGGCCAGCTTTTCATCTCAGAAGGTGGTTGGGAAATGAAATAGAGGTGGCTTCAGTCAGAAACCTGGATTGCATCCAAAGGTGAAAATTGGCACAGCGAGCGTGAGAAATTGTTGTAGAAGTTCAGATCTGGGACGCTAGCTTCAAGCTGCATGCCATCCCCAAGGGAACTTCAGGTGTAGCTAAAAATATTGTGTGTTTTACAACTCCAGGCTCTGAACCAAATTAATAGCATTTCTGCGCCAAGGAAAGCCAAGGAACATACACAAAGTTAGGGATGGATGAATATGTCAATTCTGGTTTCTTCCAGGTTCTCCCCCCTCCCCGCCCCATCTTAAATCCATTTCCATAAGATTACAAGTCCTTCTTTTTTTAAAAAAAGTCTGCATGAAAATTCACACACATTTTCGGTGAGAATTCCTCCTAACATGCCCACTTCTGCAGGCCATTTTGCCTAATCTGCACATGATTACAAATAATGTTCTCAAGCATAACACATGTTTGTATGATGTTTTCATTGCTCTATGCAGTTCTGTGTGCAGTGCACTTTCCCCAAATAAATGCTTTTGGCATATTTCGGCTGCAAAATTCAGAGATATTTGAGTGTGAAAGGATAGTTGTGTTTTGGTCCACATCTTGGTTTGGAAAACATCTATATTCTTCTTGTTGTTGTTGTTAAAAATTAAACTCTCCATCTGCATATCGCAGGGTGATCTAATAAGAAAATCCATATATATCAACTGGAAAAAGTATCAGGAAATATTGGAACCTAAGATACCCTGGTGGATATCGCCATTAGAAACAACAGCAGTAAAAAGAGTCAATTTGGAGGGAAATTGGCCTACTTACAAAATATTATTAGAAGAATCAGATAATATATTTAAATTGAAAGATTATAGTGAAGTTAAACAATATTTAAAAGTATGGCCCTAATATGTCCAAATTAGAGAAAGATTTCAAAAAGATTGGATTTGAGGGGGGGGGGAATCCAAATTAGAAAAAATACTATTAGAAGGGGAGGGGAAGTATATAAAAATTTTGTATGAATTATTATTGGAGTCAAATGCAATAGAGGAACAAACAAAAGAATCAATGGTCAAATGGAATCAAGACTTGGGGAAAACGATCAGTTTGGAGAAATGGGAGAAATTATGGTTAAAAGATATAAACTTCACCCCAAACTACGACCTAAAAGAATACATATATAAAATGCAGTACAGGTGGTACCTGACTCCAACGAGACCCCCAGACACAATTAAAAGGCTATAGATTGTTTAACAGCTGAAGTCCTGGTTGAAGTGGAACTTTTTTCCTGGTGCTTAAATCATAGCTGTCAACTTTCGGATTTGAAAATAAGCGATTCCCCCCCAAACTTTCGGATTTGAAAATAAGGGATGCCGCGAGGGCGGTGCTATGGCACCAAGTAGCCTCGCCACCCTGCGTTCCAGAGGCTGCGCGCGAACGGGTGAGCGAAAGAGCGAGCGCATAGATGGCAGGCAGGCTGTCTGGTTGGGCGTGAGGGTCTGGCTGCACAAGGCATGCAAGCTCCGCCCCCAGTCGGTCTCAGACTCCTTATTGGCAGCCGAGCAACACAGCTGAGGAGCCTCCCTGGCCGGCAGGGAGGGAGAGGAGCTGCTTCCTTGGAAATCCGGGAAATTTAAGGGATATCAACAATCCGGGATAGCAGCAGGAAACGGCATTGGAATAAGGGAGTTTCCCGCAAAAAAGGGAGGATTGACAGCTATGGCTTAAATATACGTAATGAAAGCGCCAGGTGACCCTCCCTGGGGAGAGCATTCCGTAAATGAGGAGCTGCCATAGAAAAGGCCTGTTCTTAGGTTGCCAACCTCTGGACCTCTCATGGAGGGGGCACTCAAAGAATGATGATCACATACCCTCCAACATTTCTCAATAATTTTATTTTTATTATTTATGGCTTTGAGCACATATAAAAACATAACAAAACATTAAACATTTAAAAACTTCCCCATACAGGGCTGCCTTCAGATGTCTTCGAAAGGTTGTATAGTTACTTATATTCTTGGCTCGGGGGTCGCATAACTCCATACCCTCCAACATTTCTCTGATGAAAACAGGGACGTCCTAAGGAAAAGTGGGACATTCCAGGATCAAATCAGAAACCGGGGGGAGGGGGGCTTCTGTAAACCAGGGACTGTCCCTGGAAAATAAGGAGTGTTTGTGGTTGCAGGGTCTGATTGGTTCATATATTGTATGTACTTCAAAGCCAATGATGTACATTGACATTAACATGTGAACCAAACAAATTTCTTGATTATATGGTGGGATCTTTCCCCTCTGGTTCAGCATAGACTCCACCGATTGGCAGCAACTCCCTGCGATCTTAACTCAATGTTTTGCCTGGTCTTGCAGTTGGTCAGGGATCTTGGTACATACTATGGTAGCAGGGCCAGATTTAGGTTTGATGAGGCCCTAAGCTTCTGAAGGTAATGGGGCCCTTTATGTGTCCAGCTGTCCTTTGTCAAAAACAAATTGCCCCTGTTTTTTTGTGTGTTGAATAGATGCTATATGGTCATTTATGGACCTAATAGGTATCTAAAGCCATTTGCACATAACAAAATATGTATTTTATCAAAGTAACTGTTGAACTGAAATACAATTAAGAAGTATATGAATAGTGAAATACAATTAAGAAGTATATTTTGGGGGGGCTCCCAAGAGATTGGGGCCCTAAGCTATAGCTTGTTTAGCTGATACATAAATCTGGCACTGTATGTGGTATGTGGTTTGAAGCACATTTAAAGTGGATGGCTTCCCCCAAGGAACCCTGGGAACTGCAATTTCCCCCCTCACAGAGCTACAATTCCCAGTATCCTTAACCAACTACAGTTCCCAAGATTCCTTGGAGGGAAGTCGTGTGCTTGGAATGTGTGTTGCATGCTCTTTAAACATGTGGTGAGGATCAGGAGAGTTAATGGGAATAGAAAACTTAATCCTTTATTCCATGCTAATTTCCTTATTCCCCACATGTGACTCCCTCATTTGCTGCACCAAGGAAGTGGACATGTAGCAAGGGGGGGTACCTGCAGGGGAAATAGCTTTTTTTTGTGCATTTGTGGGAGGGGGTTGGATTTAATAATGGAAATGTCATGGAAGGAAATGGTTAAATTCTACCCTCATAGTGCCATCAACCTGATCTGATAGCTGCTTCTCCTTGCAAATTCTTTTAGCTTTTTTCTTTTTCTTTTCTAAATTAAGATGAAAGAGATATATGGCAGAACTCTGGCTGCCTTAGTCAGTTTGCTCCACGTGTGATCTGTCGATTTCGGACAGTAGATCCAAGCTAATTTGTCAGACAATAGCTAGCCTTTATTTTTTTGCTCAGTATTATGTATGCTGAAATCCCATTTGCACCAGGATGGCATTAATAACTCATTATACCTTTAGGAATGAAATAATTAGACGTAATTTCTTAATTACAATGCCCAAAGCTCCCGTATTTGATCTTCCAGCTCTTGATAAAAAGAGAAAGCAAACATCTGCTTTCAGTTTTGAGCTCTGCTTTCCCCATCCTTCTGGCATCTACTCTGAGTTGCTGCGACAGTATGGAAACTGTTGGGATTGGGAACAGGCAAATGGCAAAGGAATCTGGCCTCTGGGGTTCTATCCATGGAATTACAGATCATTGACATGGTACTCCAGGGAGGCCAGTTTTGTTCTGTTCCAGGGATGGGCAGATTAGCCTTTTTCTCTTCTGTCTCGGTTTTGCATAAGCCAGTTCTGTTCCATTGTCTATGGAGATATATCACCACTAACTGGATTTAAATGTAATGCATTTCTCCTTAACAGATGTAATGTTGTCCCCCCCCCCCAAAAAAAACCCACACCTAACACTTTTGGATGGATTATTGTCAATTAAAACATATATTTTTGTTTGCTTTTGTATGCATTTTCCCGCAAAATGCACATTCTTCTATGCAGCAGCAAAGAAAGCTAATGCAATTCTAGGCTGCATCAACAGAAAGTAAAGGTAAAGGGACCCCTGGCTGTTAGGTCCAGTCGCGGACGACTCCTGGGTTGCAGCGCTCATCTCGCTTTACTGGCCAAGGGAGCCGGCGTACAGCTTCCGGGTCATGTGGCCAGCATGACCAAGCCATTTCTGGCGAAGCAGAGCAGCGCACGGAAACGCCATTTACCTTCCCGCCGGAGCGGTACCTCTACTTGCACTTTGTGCTTTCGAACTGCTAGGTTGGCAGGAATCAACAGACGAATAGTGCCCAGATCATGGGTAGGCAAACTAAGGCCCGGGGGCCGGATCTGGCCCAATTGCCTTCTAAATCCGACGCGCGGACGTTCTGGGAATCAGCATGTTTTTCATAGAATAGAATCATAGAGTTGGAAGAGACCCCAAGGGCCATCCAGTCCAACCCCCTGCCAAGCAAGAAACACCATCAAAGCATTCCTGACAGGTGGCTGTCAAGCCTCTGCTTGAAGACCTCCAAAGAAGGAGACTCCACCACACTCCTTGGCAGCAAATTCCACTGTCAAACAGCTCTTACTGTCAGGAAGTTCTTCCTAATGTTTAGGTGGAATCTTCTTTCTTGTAGTTTGAATCCATTGCTCCGTGTCCACTTCTCTGGAGCAGCAGAAAACAACCTTTCTCCCTCCTCTATATGACATCCTTTTATATATTTGAACATGGCTATCATATCACCCCTTAACCTTCTCTTCTCCAGGCTAAACATACCCAGCTCCCTAAGCCGTTCCTCATAAGGCATCGTTTCCAGGCCTTTGACCATTTTGGTTGTCCTCCTCTGGATACGTTCCAGCTTGTCAGTATCCTTCTTGAACTGTGGTGCCCAGAACTGGACACCGTATTCCAGGTGAGGTCTGACCAGAGCGGAATACAGTGGTACTATTACTTCCCTTGATCTAGATGCTATACTCCTATTGATGCAGCCCAGAATTTTTACATGAGTAGAATGTGTCCTTTTATTTAAAATGCATCTCTGGGTTATTTATGGGGCCTGCCTGATGTTTTTACATTAGCAGAATGTGTCCTTTTATTTATAATGCATCTCTGGTTTATTTGTGGGGCATAGGAATTTGATCATCCCCCCCCAAAAAAATAGTTACTGACCCCTGGTCCAGATCAAGGGAAGTAATAGTACCACTTTGGTACTTGTCTGCCTTGGTCAGACAACACTTGGAATACTATGTCCAGTTCTGGGCACTGCAATTTTAGAAGGATGTTGACAAGCTGGAATGTGTGCAGTTGAGGGCTACCAAGGGCAATCAAGGGCCTGGAGACTAAGCCTTATGTGGAACGGTTGAAGGATCTGGGTATGTTTAACTTGGAACAGCGGAAATTGAGAGGATATATGAATATATCTGAAGAGCTATCACATGAAGATAGCTCCAGAGGGTGGGACCTGAACCAATGGATTCAAATTACAAGAAAGGATATTTTCACTAAACATTAGGAAGAACTTTCTGGTAGTAAGAGAAGTTTGACAGTGGAACAGTCTCCCTCAGAAGTTGGTGGACTCTCCATCACTTGAGGTTTTAAAGCAGAGTTTGGATGGTCATCTGCCAGGACTTCTTTAGCTGTGATTCCCCATTGCAGAGGGTTGGACTAGTTGACCCTTGGAGTTCCTTCTATGATCACCCGCGCCCCAAATATACTTTTTGTCAGCTGAAACTCCACCCAAAGATCCAAAGAAGCGTACAATCTGATTGATAAATGTGCTCAGATTCATGCGTAAGTCCAGGAGCTGCAAATGTATTAGGCTCACTTCAAAATGAAATTCTCCTCCATCTCTACTGAGAGCTCAGTTCCACCAATTATGCTGAGAATAGATGAGCACTGGTATTCCACCATTCCTCATGTGGCTATCCCATGTTCAAGATGTCTCGCTGCAAAAGCCAATTGCTTCCCCGACGCTGTAACCAAGGTGGATTTAAATTACTGCACAACACAGGCATGCCATTATCCTCAACTGCAGCTGTTCTCTCCCCCCCCCCATCAAAACCTCAAATGCCGAAAATGATCTGAAATTGTTACCTATCGCATGCTAAATTGGCTTAATTGTATGTTACGTTTTCCATTCAGAAACATGAAAAGCAGCCCAAACCAATCACAAAATTAATCTGTATTATTTGTTGAATGATGCAGGCACAATTGCCCTTGGACAATTGAACTGTTGCATTTGTTGTTGTTGTTCAGTCTTTTTGAAGCTCAGGCTGCAATAGCCATAAAGCCAAGGCGCTCTAAACAGGAGCAGTTAATCATCCTGTAAGAAGAAGCATCCTGCTTCCATTGCCATGGGAAGATGGGGAGGGAAGCCAAAGACAGAGAGGGGGCTTGCATTCCTAAATGGGCAACTGCTGGATGCTTCCTGACTATAAATGGTATTTTAAAAAAAACAACAAACCAAAACCAAACAACTTTTCTATTGTTTTTATTGTATGGTTTTATGTTTGATTGCTGCAAACCACTTTGAGATAGGGCTGGGAATGTCCTAGGAACATAAAACAAGTTTGCTGGATCATGCCAATGCCCAGGCGTGCCGAGTTGGGCCCAGCAGGGGGGGGGGGGCATTTCACGTGCATTAATAATAATAATAATAATAATAATAATAATAATTAGTAGTATTAGTATTATTATTATTTATTTATACCCCGCCCATCTGGCTGGGTTTCCCCAGCCACTCTGGGCGGCTTCCAACACAACATTAAAATACAATAATCTATTAAACATTAAAAGCCTGCCTAAACAGGGCTGCCTTCAGATGTCTTCTAAAGGTCTGGTAGTTGTTGTTCTCTTTGACATCTGAAGGGAGGGCGTTCCACAGGGCGGGTGCCACTACTGAGAAGGCCCTCTGCCTGGTTCCCTGTAGCTTGGCTTCTCGTAGTGAGGGAACCACCAGAAGGCCCTCGGCGCTGGACCTCAGTGTCCGGGCTGAACGATGGGGGGTGGAGACGCTCCTTCAGGTATACTGGACCGAAGCCATTTAAACCAGTCTGGCCAGGCCTGCTGGGACATGTGGGCATCCCTTTTGTAGGAATCGGCCACGGGAGCTCAGATAAGCCAAGGCTTGACCTCTGGGTGCGAGGCAAGTCACCACCCACGTACAGGACACTGCACTCTGACCACCGTGCCCTCAACTTCAGCGCACTTCCTTAGCAGCCTGCCGTGCCCTGTCTGTGACCTTTGCCTGCTTTCGATCAAGCTTTGCTCATGGGGGAAATGATGCGGTGGAAACAGGTACCAAAATAACTTGGTATCATCCCGCGACCTCGCGGGTGGAAGATTTGCAAAGGGCACAGTCAAAATGTGTGCTGGTCCCATGGGTTACCCAAAAGGCGAGGTCCAAGTCCGGTCCGTGGTCAGAGGTGCAACGTAAAGGCAGTCCATATTCACTGAAGCTGGGTGCAGGGCAGGGAGTCAGGCAAAGTCAGGAACAGGTAGGCAAGCAGGGAACCAGGGCGGGTCAGGAGCTCAGGCAGGAAAGCAGGACAGGTTTCAGCCAGGAACTGGTAACCAACAATGTTGCTCCTGCAACTTGGGGCTGGGGCTGGCCGGCTTTTATCTGCCCCGAGGCATAGGGCAGCCCTGATCCTCTGGTGACTCGCCTCTCCTGGCTTGGAGGCAAGCACTCCTCCTGCGGGAACTCAGTTCCCTTCGCCTCTCTGCCCTGAGCCTCCGCAGCTCAGGAGAGACTGGAGGGTTACCAGACCCAGTGAAGGAAGGGGGGCAACCTCAGCTTCCCCTGGCAGGGCTGGGAGTGGAGCACCTGCAGGCAATGGGTCCTCCATCCCATCAGGAGCCAGAGCAGACTCAGCAGATGCCTGCACCTGAGGCTCCAGCACAGGTGAGGACCCTTCAGACTCAAGCCCTAGCCCCGGCTCTGCTGGTTCTGGAGGCGGGGAATCCTGTGCAAGCTGGGATCCCTCAGGTTCAGCATCTGAGTCTGAATCCCAGGCCATCACAAAATGTATCTTACTGGTTCTGCATTTTCTGCCAATAAAAAGAGGCTCTGCTGAGCTGGCCCTCAGCTTGCTTTCAGCAACGCTCACATGCAACGCAACTCCTAAGCATGGTCATCACTTCACCTTTGAGAGTGAAAATCACCCTCCATGCCTCCCGCCCTCCAGGCATGCCGACACTCACCAGAAGTGAATCAGCCCCAGAAGAAGACTCAGCCCCTTGCCTAGAAATATTGAGGGGTCTGAAGCCCCTCCTGCCCCTATAGCTGCCACCGCTGCCACTGCCCCATCTAGTCCAGCATCCTGTGCTCACAGTAGCCAACCAGATGCCTCCATTGGAAGCGAGCAAGCAGCATCCTTCATTCAATGCTCTGCCCAAGTTGGTGGCCATCGCTCCCTCTTGTAGCGGGGAGTTCCACAGTTTAACAATGCACAGTGGGAAGAAGGACTTTATCATAACTGTCCTGAATCTTCCAACATTCCACTTCATGTAATGTCCACAAATTCTAATGTTTTTTAATGTATTAAATTTATATATCACCCTGCATCTGAGGATCACAGAGCAGTTTACAGTATAAAAACACAAAAATGCACAATGCAATAACAAACAAAAGAATAGCCCCCTCACAGTTTAAAAGACCAGGGTGAAGAGGAATGTTTTCACCCTGCACCTATATATACATTATGAATGTCCGGGAATGGTCTGAAGATGAGGACTGGGGAAAGCGAATGCTCTGAAGTTCAACACTTGGATGTGTTCAGTTTCCCCCCAGATGTGATTCTAATTAAATGGCAGACCAGCTTCTCTCTGATGGAGCTGGGGGGAAAAGACAATCACAGGAATAACTGAATTACAACAAAGGAAATCTACACCGTGAAAGATCCCTGAAACGAGATGAACGTATATTTATATAATGATACTCAAACAAACAATATGTTTAATGATTTAAGAGCAGAATTGCCCAGAATCAAAAATACTCAAAAACGTTATAAACTAATTCAAAGAAATATAAATAACTCAAGAAAACCTTCCAAATAACAAAAAATAACTCAAGATAAATTAACAAATGACCTTAACGAGTTGCCGGCTAAGATTCTCGTTTCACTGTTATGATCTATCAGTTTCCTCAGAAGGAAAAAAGTTAATGCATTTATATAACTCAAAGTAGCTTGGTTGCTATTAAATCTAGGGGGAGGATTAAGGAGACTTTCAGAAAAGAAGAAGAACACTCCCAAACAGTAAGTGGTAATTATCCAAACTAGGAATTCTAATTTTGCTTCATCCAAAAGGTTAAAAATCTAAACTCAAGTTCGAAAACAAGCTCCATGGCTTGTAAAACACGTCAACGGGGGGCTATGGAAGCTCACATGATCTTATTGTTACGAAGCTATTGCAAAGACTGTACAACAACTTGGATGTGTTCAGTTCCCCCCCCCAGATGTGATTCTAATTAAATGGCAGATCAGCTTCTCTCTGATGGAGAGCTGGAGAGGGAAGAATTGCCCCCCTTGCCCACAGCGTGTTCAGAAGCAGAGAGAGAGAGAGGCGGAAGCTGAAGAGCTTAGGGGAGAGTTGCCCAGTTACAAGATAATGACAGAACCAGAAGGGAGGGGGCAGCAAGCTGAGATGTCTCTTGAGAGCATGGAGGAACTCGGCTCCCCTCAGACTCGGAGGTCCGAACGTATCAGAGAGCAAAGGAGTCAGAGGGAGGGAGGAACTTCTCGTTGGCGCCCAAAATGCTGCGGAAGCCGGAAAGATGTTTATAGACTAGGCAACTGCCCTCCTTGCAGAGAGCTGTGTATGTGTGTTTGCAACATGATGCTGTAATAAAAGGACTATAAATCTATCAACTGCTTGTTAATTCTTATCTGTGAAGTTACCGAAGGGAGGGGAGGACTCTCCACGCCTGACAATGAAGGTGCCAGGGCAGCCTCCCAGGGGAGTGCATTTTACAGATGGGGAGCCACTGCAGAAAAGACCTGTTCTCATGTTGTCACCCTCTGGACCTCTTGTGGTGGAGGCACATGAAGAAGGGCCTCAGGTGATGCCCATAGAGTCTGGGTTGGTTGGTTGGTTGGTTGTTATAATAATTCAGATACCGCCCTTCGTCACAGGGCAGTTCACTGCACTTCCTGCTCAAATGCAGCCACTCACAGGATGAGATTGTGAAGTCTTAAAGCCATGCTTATTAACAACAGCATCCTTGCTGAGTTACCAACTGCCGAAACTTTAGCATAATAGGGGCAGTTTCCAAAAATGTGATGATTTTCCTTCAAGGCAGAGAACCAAGCCAACACACTCTGAAGACGTTAAGCACTGTTGTCTTTGGAAGAGAAATAAATTTCCAAAGCAAACATTGCCGGAGGGCACTCTTCAGACATTTTATTGCCATTAGTTTCCTTAAGCTGCCACATCATTTTCTTGAGGGATGGGGTTTGTGGAGCGAAGGTTAAAAGCCAATCAATATATTGATTTATTTACCCAGCTAACAGATCTCACGATGCCTCTGCTTACAAGAAGGAGACAGCCAACTGAAGATGTCTGAAAAACAGGCTCCTTCTTTCCCCTCAGTGCTAATGGCAAAGTGGGGGGTGGGTGGGCTTTGAAATGTGGGTATATGGGGAGGGAGGGTGTGTGTGCTTGGGCAGATGGAAGCACCAGAAAGCGAATGCTCTGAAGTTCAACACTTGGATGTGTTCAGTTTTTTTCACCAATATGTGATTCTAATTAAATCTACTACACACATTACTATTCCAGGTCATTAGCATTCGCAGAAGCAATAAGCAATCACACGGCATTTCACATTCTAAGCTAATGATGTTCTCCAAAGGTTGGGAGGTTCATTTCATTATTTGTTTTCAACCTCTCTGCAGATATGGAAAAAAGGCTTTTTCGCAGTCAGCGGTGGCTTCTGCTGCCTGCTTTGTGATCCCATCTAGAAATGACTGCGTGCCTGAGAGCCAGTGTGGTGTTGTGGTTAAGAGCGGTAGACTCGTAATCTGGGGAACCGGGTTCGCGTCTCTGCTCCTCCACATGCAGCTGCTGGGTGACCTTGGGCTAGTCACACTTCTCTGAAGTCTCTCAGCCCCACGCACCTCACAGAGTGTTTGTTGTGGGGGAGGAAGGGAAAGGAGAATGTGAGCCACTTTGAGACTCCTTCGGGTAGTGATAAAGCGGGATATCAAATCCAAACTCTTCTCCATCTCCATCTCCATCTCCATCTCCATCTCCATCTCCATCTCCATCTCCATCTCCATCTCCATCTCCATCTCCATCTCCATCTCCATCTCCATCTCCATCTCCATCACCACTCTGTGGGAATGTTCAGGGTGGCAGGAGAGGATATATTGTTTATTAATATCTTTCCTAACTTGAGCTACCAAGTTCCTTTACTTAGCAGAGTTTACGTTCCCCTTTTACATGCACAGCAGATAGCTGGTTGCAGGCTTGTGTAAGCCTCTCACTATCATACAATTCAGTATTGAATTGTATGTTCCTGGTAAGTTCCCTTTTATCCCTCTTAAAAGAATAAAGACACGGCAATCTTATTTAAAGTCAATAAAAGACGTTTACTCACATCATCAGGTCCCAGTTGGATCCCTGAAGGTAGACTTTGTTACAAATATGTACATGTGGATCTACCCCATATGGAGGAATGATCCCAATGCTTCTGCTGGCTGAAAAGCATTGGGATCATTCCTGAGAAGCTAGCAGAGCATTCCTAGCTAAGAAGCTGGTCCAACGAAGAAGGAAGTGAAAGAGAGAGTGTGTGGCAACATGCCTTTTCCTTTTGTTACCTGGACAGTTAAGGTCACGCCCACCTCTAGTCACATGCGAAAGGAAGGGTGTTCCAGCCCAGGAGGAACAAGGAAGTTTCAACTAGCTGGGACAAACATCCCCTTTGCATGTCCACTCTAGGAAAACAAGGAATGTTGTACTTGACTGCTCTCAGTGGATTACATCCCATACACTCAAGCTCAATAGACATGGATATCAGCTAATGCATTCCCCCCAAATTCAGTTTGTTTCCAAGCCGGTCTGAATTTGTTGACACTTCCATGCCACAAGCCCCCTAACTTTACCCTTCAGGAACCCTTTCATCCCAACATACCCAATATCCAAACTCAAGTGTCCTCCAAACACCTGCTGGCTGCATCAGGACCAGAATTTTTTGAATGCCTCATTACTAGGTGTGAACTCTCGCCTCCCAGGTCCTAGTCTGACACCCTAACCACTGCACCACACTTGATTTCTCTCTATATATATTTATTCTCAATCCTAAGTAGCTGTGGTAGCAGCATACAGATTTCCATAAGCATTATTAAGCCATCTGTCAGCTGTTTGCCAGGGAAAGGTGGAAGAGGCCTCACATTCCATCACAACAGTCAGATTAAGGTTGCGAGACTTTTTCTTTCCCAGGGTGGGTGGGGAATAAAGCTTTCTGAGCGCATTGGACGGCTGCCTTCACTAATGCCAGCTACATTTTAATGCCTAACGACGACGCTGACCTTTCCAGAAAATGCAAAGATGCTTTTTAATGTGCTTCCTGTCGCGGGCAATGCGTGCAGCGCACGTCATTTGCAGAGTGTTCCCGTCCATTTTATTTATTTATATATCTCCACTTTTCCTTATTAGAAATGTTCCTAAGCTTCACTTAAGCATAAAGAGGAAGAGCCTCTGTATATGCTGAGTGTGTGTGTGTGTGTGTGTGTGTGTGTGTGTGTTTGGGGGGAGGCTCATTTAATTCCTTTGTACACAGGTTGTACAATGACAATAAAAATTTATTATTATTATTATTTATTATTAATGCAATGGATAGTATCTTGAGTCAAAGTTAGTGGAAACCAAAGAACCATCCAATCCAAAATGTGCTAAAATCTAACCCATAAATCAGACGTCCAATAAATATCCCTCGGGAGAAAGTCAATGCGTTTGTAAGGCTTTGCTAAAGGTCTGTAGTGGTGGGGTCTGTTGGATAACAGATTGTAATACATTCAAAAGCTTTGGGGATACTACAGTAAAGGCCATCTCATTCATGCCCAATCATGAGAAGGGCTTCTCTTGCTAAACGTAACATGCAGGCAGGCTGATATGGTTAGCCGAGGATGAAACATGTAATGATTTAATGTTTAGAATCACCACTTTAAATTGGGCTCAGAAGTAAACTGGCACATAGTTGTCAACCCTCCCTTTTTTTGCGGGAAACTCCCTTATTCCAATGCCGTTTCCCGCTGCTATCCCGGATTGTTGATATCCCTTAAATTTCCCGTATTTCAAAGGAAGCAGCTCCTCTCCCTCCCTGCCAGCTAGGGAGGCTCCTCAGCTGCGTTGCTCGGCTGCCAATAAGGAGTCTGAGACCGACTGGGGGCGGAGCTTGCATGCCTTGTGCAGCCAGACCCTCACGCCCAACCAGACAGACAGCCTGCCTGCCGTCTATGCGCTCACACTTTTGCTCACCCGTTCGCGCGCAGCCTCTGGAGTGCAGGGTGGCGAGGCTACTTGGTGCCATTGTACCGCCCTCGCGGCATCCCTTATTTTCAAATCCGAATTTTTTTTAAAAAAAAAATCCCTTATTTTCAAATCCGAAAGTTGACAGCTGTAAACTGGCAACAGTAGACTGGCAGCAGCTGGTGAAATTTAGACCCAGCTCCCACCAGTACTCAGCTGGCCACATTCTGCACCAGCTCCCGTTTCTGAAATATTTTTAAAGGCAGCCCTATGTAGACTCCATGGAAGTATTCCAGCCTGGGCATCACTAGTGAATGGTTGACTGAGGCAAGCTTAGATCTGTCTAGATAGGGATGAGTGGGTGGGTGGGTTTTTATGTCCACTTTAGTTAGTCATCTAGCTCAGTATCTGTGAGAGATCAGGCTGAGGAGAGCTACTCTGATGAGGAATGGTGGGGGCCTCCCCCTCTCCCTGCTCCTGACCAGGATCCTGAAGCTGGTCAGAAGCAGTGGAGCAGTATAGATTTGAAGCAGTGGTTTGCAGAGGAACATAGTTCAGAAGACAACAGCTGGGCAGAACTGAGTGGGGAACAGCTAGGAGAAGAAGAACAGCGAGGGAGAGAATTAACAGACTCCCTTTCGCTGGAAAGTGTCCCAGCGATCAGTCCAAGGTCAAGGAGAGCAGATAAGAGCAGAAGGCCAAATGGTTGCAAGATCAGGTTGCCAGACGAGGAAGTGACGGGGGTGGCTTGTGGGGAAATGGGAGGAAACCTTAATTGGGAGCACCTTTCCTTCGAGATGGAGCCTTTGTTCTTTCGCTGTGAACTTTAAATATCTCTTTAACTGGTAAGAGACTATTTTTACTTTGTTCTGCTTATCCATGGCCAAAGGGAGGGAGGAAGCCGTTTCCCGAAGCCTGACGGTATCATTAACACTGACCAGCAGTGGCTCTTCAGAGTTTCATGCAAGGGACATTCCCAGCCCTACCTGGAGGTGCCTAGTATTGGGACCTTCTGCATGCAAAACACACAATTTGCCACTGAACTACGTCCCTTAAGAACGCAAGAAGAGTCCTGCTGGATCAGGCCAATGGCCCATCGGGTGCAGCATCCTGTTCTCACAGTGCCCAACCTGTGCATGTGCAAAGTCCAGAAGCAGGACCTGAGCACAACAATGGTTCCCAGCATCTCCATGAATTTGTCCAGTCCTCTTTTAAAGCCATCCAAGCCAGCAGCCACCATTGCCTCTTGTGAGAGCGAGTTCCGTGAGAAGAACGAAGCAACCAGAAGGAGAACTTTCAAGGCGCTCCTGGCGCAGGCAAACCAGCTAAGCGACTTCCAAAGACCCTGGTTGCTCGCCCTTTTAGCCTTCCTTGATGGCTTCTGTGCTTGAGGCACCAGGATGAAGCCAAGCAAAACGAGAAGCGCATTTTAGCTAACAAGCTGCTTAACCTAACTGATTCCTTTCAAGTGCACAAAAAGAAACAGAAGGAAAAGAGACACTTCCTGAGGCAGGGCTTGTGGTGTTCAATTAGTATGCCTGACTCTGATCAATAGAAGAAATTTCCAGTGTGGTGGGGTGGGCATGGTCCATTGAATTGTCATTAGGACCCCATTACGTATGATGGAACGCGACCATACCGTCTGTCCATGGTGATTTGTCATAGATTACCTGTCAGGCAGGGACGCGGGTGGCGCTGTGGGTTAAACCACAGAGCCTAGGGCTTGCCAATCAGAAAGTCAGTGGTTTGAATCCCAACAACGGGGTGAGCTCCCGTTGCTCTGTCCCTGCTCCTGCCAACCTAGCAGTTCGAAAGCATGTCAAAGTGCAAGTAGATAAATAGGTACCGCTCCGGCGGAAGGTAAACGGCGTTTCTGTGCGTTTCTGTGTGCTGCTCTGGTTCGCCAGAAGCGGTTTAGTCATGCTGTCTGCGGACAAGCGCTGGCTCCCTTGGCCTATAGAGCGAGATGAGCGCCGCAACCCCAGAGTCGTCCGCGACTGGACCTAACTGTAAGGGGTACCTTTACCTTTTACCTGTCAGGCAAACCATTGTCTGGAAGGTCCACTTACCATGCTAAGTGACTGGAGCTAAGCCCAAGCGAGTTTGGGAGTAATGATGGCTGGAAGACCCTAGACCAGAGGACAAGTGTGACTCTATTGGTGCGATGAAATCACCAGCAATGAGTCCGATTTTTTTTCTCCTGGATCTTTCACAGTAGGAGTGGGGAACTTTTTCTACCCCAGGGGCCGCATTCTCTTCTGAACAGCTTTCTGGGGGCCTCATGCTTAGAATCATAGAATCATAGAGTTGGAAGAGACCCCAAGGACCATCCAGTCCAACCCCCTGCCAAGCAGGAAACACCATCAAAGCATTCCTGACAGGTGGCTGTCAAGCCTCTGCTTAAAGACCTCCAAAGAAGGAGACTCCACCACACTCCTTGGCAGCAAATTCCACTGCCGAACAGCTCTTACTGTCAGGAAGTTCTTCCTAATGTTTAGGTGGAATCGTCTTTCTTGTAGTTTGAATCCATTTCTCTTCTTATCACTGGAATGCTTTCTATGTTCTTAGCCACCTGAATCTAGCATAGTGCAGTCCATTCCATAAATTCAGACCAACATCTCATTCAGATGTCAGTCACATCTGAGAGTAGTCCAGTTTCTCTTGTGCCTCGATGTTTTGCCTGCCCTTTTCTTTTAATGAAACCTACTTGAAAAAGCCTCACTGGATTGCAGCAGACAAAAGAGAGAGAGTAATGATTGACTCTTTTCTCCCCCCCCCCCTTTATCATTTAGCAAAAGAGGGAACAGCAATTGGGGTCTTGCCTCGTCAAGCTTTTTGGCTAAAATCCTGATTGCTCAAACAGCCCGGATATACAGATTGGAGATAATCTTGCTATTCTGCACAATAGGGCCATGATGGTTGATAAAGCACGCTGACCCCGGCCAATTTGATTATTATGCTCCCTAGCCCCTAAAAATCTCAATTGCTGCCTTTATCGTGGACCATCTAAACAGGCTTTATTCCATAGAGGGTAATGGGAAAATCTTTCTCCTCTTGTTGCGGCCGTGAAATAGATCTCATTATAACATCACAGAGGCTTGTTATTTCAGTTCTGTGACTTGGAAAAGCTCTCAAATCCTCCTTAAACTTGGTGCTTGCTCTGATCCTGCAAAAGCTCCAGATTTTTGATACATTGAAGGGAAAGAAAATCTTCAGACATGCATTAGTTTAAGGGACATGATATGGAAAGAGAGAGGAAGAGAGAGGAAAAGGAGGAAAACAGAGATACCCCGGGAAATGAGCATATGTCACTGATATAAGGACATTCACAATGCAAGGATATCATAGATCCATAGAACTGTGGAGTTGGAAGGGACCCAAGAATCTAGTCCAACCCCCTGCAATGCAGGAATCACAGCTATTTCACTTGAAGATGGGCTCAAATCTTGAAAAAATGTAGTATAAACACCAACAATTGGGAAACACTTGCCTGCCAATTGGAGAACAGCCTTTACCTTTACCTTTACCTTGAAGACACTCGAACTCAGGACACAAGGGAGAAATGTGCTAAGAGGAAGGCACACTTGGCAAATCCACACCGTGATCAACTCCATAGCTGTCATCCTTTCCCTTTTCTCACAAGGAATCCTATTTGGAATAAGGGAATTTCCCTTTAAAAAAAGGGAAAAGTTGACAGCTATGATCAACTCCCTCCCGGAAACCTATGTCCCCACTGTGGAAGGACGTGTGGATCCAGAATTGGCCTCCACAGTCACTTACGGTCTCATTGTTAAAACCGTGTTCATGGAAGACAATCTTACTCGGCTACGAATGATCGCCAAAGAAGAAGAAGAAACTTTTAGGAAGAAAACTGTAACCAAGGGGGTGGAGGGTGGTCAGAGGTTTCATGGGCACCACGGAATACTTCAAGGGCTGCCTTGCAGTCATGGGTGTTGCGTTGGAAAACACCTCTTCAGATCGTACGGCTTAAGAGCTCCTGTGAAAACAAACTGGGGGAAGAATAAAAAATGGATGGACCTTCGCCTTGATCCAGTCGGGCTGCTCTTAGGTACTCATGGCGTCCCTCTTTGAAGGACTCATCCTTTCTTGTCTCAAGGCCAGGCACTTCCAGGCATTTTTAACTCCCTTTTGCTTGCCCCAGCTCCATTTTATTATTGCTTCTCTTTCATTCCTGTAGCCTTGGCAGTGTATGAAATCAATTTTACAAGATGTTAAAAGGCAGTTAAAAGGTGCTGGGTAATTGGTTTTCCTCTCGTCTTTCTAGGAAAGCAAGTTAACCGGACACTACAATTTTCTTGATAATGAACATTGCATTTTGGGAAGTGTTACTGGCTTTTCTCTCCCCCCCCCCTCTGCTGGTGCTTAACACTAATCTAATTGGTTTTCACTTATGTTTGATAGTAAAAACGAGAAGAAGAAAAAGCCCACTGTCTAAATAGATGGATCTAATTAACACCTACCACATCCAGGGACCTTCAGATGACTTTCTGATGATCGTAACTCCAAGTCATGATTTGGGACTCCTTAGAAATAGGAGATGGTGAATATATTGACCTTGGAGAGTCATTGTCTTCTATTGAATCAAGGGAGAGACTTGGAGAAATGTCATTAGTAAAACTGAGCCGCTCATAGTTTTTATTGAATATTCTGGAATTGCCAAAGAATGTTTTTGCCATTTTTAAATTTTCCTTCTGGAATGATCCCCTTATTTCTTCATTTATGCTGACTTTACATTAGGGATGTCGGAAAATTCGAAAGCCAACAGAGACAGGAGGGGAAGTTGTTGATGCTCACTTATCCATGTCCAGAATGGAAATTGATCCAGCAAATATTATTTTTGCTGCTCCAGAGGGCAGAACCCAAACTGAGGGATTCAAATTACAAGAAAAGAGATTTTGATTAAACACGAGGAAGAACTTTCTGAGGGCAAGAGCTGCCAGTGGAATGGACTCCCTCAGAAGGTGGTGGACTCTCCTTCATTAAAAGTTTCAAAACAGAGGTTGGGTGGCCATCAGCCAGGGGTTCTTATGCTGTGATTCTTGCATTGTGGGGGTTGGACTAGATGACCCTTGGGGTCCCTCCCAACGCTATGAGTCTAGTAGAATTTAGTCTTAAAACAGAGCCTTATGGAGCATCTTCATGTAGGGCTTCTGTGACGAACCTCCCCCTCAAGCTACACGCTTCACCCGTTTGACTGTTACTAAGTGTGTTTATCACTGAGGTGTTCTGGGTTAGAATTTCTCTTCGCCCCACCTCTATCCTTTGAGGTCCGTCTGAGTTGTCAATCCCTTTTTATTGTAACCTGGGATATCTTAGTAACAGGGGTTTCTTTTGTCCAGCCGACGTGACCGTGGTAGATATATGCTCTATGCTCTGGGCTTGTGGGGTTAAACTGCCTCTCAGCTTGCAGTACTGGGCCTCTGTCTCCTCAGATCCCTCACTGCGTCAGTTAGCTAACTCCTTTAGCAACTGTGTAGCTTTACCAAGGCCTCTACCCTCTTGCCCCTCTTGAGAGAAACCCTGAGACACAAATTATCTCCCTGCATGTGAGTTTTGTCTCTTCCAGGGGCGTAGCAAGGGGGAGCGGGGGGCAGGCCACCCTGGGATCCACCCCAGAGGGGGTGACACTTTTTTAAAAAAATTGTTGTTTTTTTTAATTTTTTTTTTAAATTTTAGATTTTAACTTCATTGAAAAAAGAGACAATAGACACACACACACACAACCCCCCCACCTCACAAAGTGGCACCATCAGAGGGGGGTGACACTTTTTATTTTTTTAATTTTTTAAATTTTTATCATTCTTTTATCATTTTTTTAATTTTAACTTTATTGGGAAAAAAGAGATAATACACACACACACACACACACACACACACAAACACACACACACACACACACACAACCCCCACACCTCACAAAGTGGCACCATCAGAGGGGGGTGACACTTTTTAATTTTTTGTAATTTTTTGTAATTTTTATTTTTATTTTTTATTTATTTTAACTTTATTGAAAAAAAGAGATAATACACACACACACACACACACACACACACACACACACACACACACAAAACCCCCACACCTCGCAAAGTGGCACCATCAGAGGGGGGTGACACTTTTTATTTTTTTAAAAAAAAATTACAATTAAAGTGGGGGGGGGTGACAAAAAAAATTTCCGCCCCGAGTACCACCTGGGCTTGCTATGCCTCTGGTCTCTTCCCTGAGTTCCTTTCCTCATAAGAATTCATATATCGCTGGACCCCAAAATAAACGACGATGACTTCTTGGCTCAACGAAAGCAAGTTTTTATTCTTTACATAACATAACTTCTCAGATTTTTATTAGTTCATCCGCTTAGTTTCCAACCATAAGCATAAACTCTCTCAGTTTAACAAACTGATCTTCATCCTATCCTATCCTACCCAGCCTACCCACCACTATCCTGGTCCCACTCCCTCTTCTTCCAGTCACCACTCCCTCCCTCCCTCTTCTCCTCTCACCAACGGCTGCTCCCTCCTTTTTAAAGGGCGGAATCTCCCGCCTCCCCCCCCCCCCGCCCGAGTGAGCTGCCACTCAAACGTGGAGTGAACATTAACTCTTTAAGAGAATCCCTTAACTTAGGGCAGGTTCGCCACAGCTTCTCATCTATAGTTATGAATATGAATAGAAACAGGGTTGGGAGTGAGGAGCTCAGCATTCAGGAGAAGGCTTTTACTTTTGATCTGAAATAGTTACCTTTTCCCAAAATTGACCATTCCTCATTCATAGCATCCATACAGAGCCTGTGATTTGGTGCATGCAAGCATTTCCCCTGCCCCTTCAACTGCCAATCAAACCCCAAAATTCCCCTCTCCGCTCCTTACCCAAACTCCACAGTCCAAGCTAGGTTATTTCTATCCTCCAGTTGGCTCATCCTGACAGTTCCTATCAAGATGGCCATTCGGCATCTGCATCAAATTGATAGCGATGTCCAGATGTACCATCAAATATGGACGAAGACTTTTTCAGCTCACCAAATTGCAAGTGCTTCGACCGACACATGGGCATCTAAATGATAATTACCTCAGAGTTTAAGTATAGGCTATAGTCCAAGTAGGGATTTATTTATTTTTTAAATGCAGACACCTGGACGCCTTCTGTCTACTTGTACTTGTGCAGATTTTTGACTACGTGTGTGCTGTTCTCCCCCTACTTTTACACACACACACACACACACACACACACACACAGAGAGAGAGAGAGAGAGAGAGAGAGAGAGAGAGAGGCGCTTCAAACAGGAGGTAGTTTAGCAGTCTGCTGAACCCAAGCTTCACGTGAGCCGGGAGGTGGGAAAAGGTCTGTTCATCTCTCACAAAAGCTGCCAGCTAAATCCCAGCTAAATAGTAACATGTGTTTAGAATAGCTACCATAGGTACAAGGAAGGCGGGGCGGGGTAGAGAAAATTACAGTACACCTGTATTGGTTTCAAAAGCAAGGAAAACTGGACTTTGTTGGTGGTGGTGTTAATGAAGATTTGGAGACAGTGCCAGATCAAACAAAGTCTGAGGTGTGAGAGATTACAAAGATGTTCTGGGCGACGTCCTGCAGCACAGATCATCCTTTGAAATTGCCTGCGATATTATGTACAAAAATTTAGTGACAATTTATGAGTGGGGATAATTGCAAGTGCACTGAAAAACCCATCTGTGGTGGGATGGAAGGAAAGTGAGGAATGGAGAAGGTGAGATGTGGAAGTGTTACTGGCCTATTTTTTAAAAAAAATGGTCGATGGGGGAAGAATAGCACATTAAAATAGCAAATATCTGCTAGAGGATGTACTTTGTGTAAATATTGCCAGTGTTGTGAGGTATATAATATTTATGTAACAGAAGCACAATAGGATTGATTCAGATGATTTATACGCTGCCCTTTGCATAAGTCACGGGGTGGTTTGCAACAAAATGAAATGAGAGAAATAGAATACATAAATCTTTTTTAAAACAAAAACAAACAAGCAACCACCATCCTTAAAATAACAATATACAAGAAACACTAATAGCAACAACAGCAATTAATCCATCTGTCTAACCAGGTCTCTCCGCTTTCCAATGTCCACTAAAATGGTACTTCTCACCAGCAGCCTAAAACTGTAAAGATGTGTGGTCCGATGCAGCTCAGTTGCAAGTAAGTTCCACATTTGAGGAGCCACCACTGAAAAGGTCCTTTTCATGACTTCCACATCATCATCATCATTAAATTAAATTTGTATACCACCCTTCACACACAGAGCTCAGGGAGATACTTCATCTTGCACAGAAACAACCGAGAGTGTCTCATCTACTGATCTTAAAGCACAGTCAGATCAATATGGAATATTTGCATACTGGATTATAGATGCAATGTGTACAGTAAGATTAAAGCTGTGCATTTCACAATTTAAAATTACCTAAAATAAGAGACAAAGACAACTATATGCCAAGGAAAATGGATGTGAGATGGATGCTAGGGAAAGTCATTTTGAAGCTGCATACAAGCATTTTGTAATTACTTATAACAATCTCTGGCAGGCAAGTGGACTGATAAGCAACAAGGACTCTCCGTCAGTTTTGTGTAAGTTTATTTACAAGAAAAACACACCCAGAGCACGGTGTTCAGTCTCCTCTCATTAACAGTAGTTGATCAGTATGACTCATCATCCCACCCCCAACAGGAAGAACGCCAAAATCCCTCCTTTCTCCTCCTTAGTAAGGAATGAGATAGGTTTTAGGTTATGTTATGCTTTTAATAGGTTATGTTATATTTTGGATTATGTTATGTTTTAATAGATTATGTCTTAATAGGATGAGAGTGTTGGAGATATGTGCAAATGTGTACGGTAAATCCGGTCTTTGAGTGTTTGATTTTCGTTGTTGTGTATACTGTGTATATACGGACAATGACAATAAATTTATCTAATCTTCCCTTCCGTTGTTCTCTGAGCTTCTCCAGTCTTCTAGTACAAGGACTGAATGGCTGGCCTGTCTCTTCCCCACTCCCAGAAGACACAGCCTCCGACTCTGGCTTATCTGCTGGTTGCCTGGCAATGCTCTGGCTGACTTCCAACTTTTCCTCTCCTTGGGAGCTAACAGTTTCTTCCCTGGGAAGGAGGGGGGCTGGGCTGTCCTCTCAATACTCTGACAGACAGCTCTCATCTGCAGAGTCGGCCCCTTGCTCGCTTAACTCAATTTCTGAGGCTGATTCTTCCGCTGTGCTTTGGGGGGCCACGTTCCTGACAATAATGATATATCTACTTGATGTATGTGCTAAGGAGAATGCAAGTTGAGCGGCTTATGTATCTAACAACAGGCTATTGTGCAGAATTTATATGAGATACTTCTCTGATATGAATTAGACAGCCAATGGAAGTTGCTCCTAGTACCAGTCATTACTGAGATCATTCTCATCTCACACTCTGGGGTTGCTTTTTATGGGCAGAGCCAAGCCACACCCAGTCTCAGGAACACCAGGTTTGGTGAGTTTCTCAGGGGATTCCCAGGGATGGAAAATGTACATCTCTTGTAAACCACTCAGGTAAAGGTAAAGGTAAAGGTAAAGGGACCCCTGACCATTAGGTCCAGTTGCTCTGAGGTTGCAGCACTCATCTCGCTTTACTGGCCTAGGGATCCGGCGTACAGCTTCCGGGTCATGTGGCCAGCATGACTAGGCCGCTTCTGGCGAACCAGAGCAGCACACGGAAACGTTGTTTACCTTCCCGCCAGAGCGGTACCTATTTATCTATTTGCACTTTGGTGTGCTTTCGAACTGCTAGGTTGGCAGGAGCAGGGACCGAGCAATGCAAGCACACCCCGTTGTGGGGATTCGAACCACCGACCTTCTGATCAGCAAGCCCTAGGCTCTGTGGTTTAACCCACAGTGCCACCCACATCCCAAAGCCACTCAGAGGTTTTACTAAAACCAAGTGGTGTGTATGTAAATAAATAAAAACCATGGAGCAGCTTTTGCCTCATCTGATGAGTAGGATCCAGCAGGGAGGGGAGGGAGAGGGCAGGGGAGGAAGGAAAAATAAGCTCATGCCAGCAATGGAAAATGTGCAGCACCATTAGTTGTGACTCTCAATTTGTAAATCACTTAGATGGTAATAAAAACCCAAAGGGGATGGGGAGTGGAGTGGCAAAGCCCAACTTTCCACAGGCTAAATAATTCAGAGAGAAAGGGAGGGTGAGGGGGGGATCCAGCCCCACAAATACAGAGCGCAAAACAAAACAAACGACAGAATCTGGGCAGATGGATTAAAGCATAAAGCCCATTTGAGTGTTTCCTTAAATCTTTGGTAATATAGCTGGTGTTTGTGCTCCTTTGCTTAGGTTCATATACCCTGTGAGTTAGCTGAGCCTGCACTTAGCTTTCTGGGAACGCCAAGAATCTGGAATAGTTCGGAGCTCAGCTGCGGCTGACCGCATCTGCACCATACATTCTAGAGCACTATAATTCCACTTAAACTATCACAGCGTTCCTCAGAGAATCCTGCGAACTATAGTCTGCCCAAAGTGCTGAGAGCTGTTAGGTGACCCCTGTTCCCCTCACATAACTACAACTCCCAGAGTTCCTTGGGAAGAGGGATTGACTGTTGCACCACTCGGAGAATTGTAGCTCTGTGAGAGGAACAGAGGTCTCCTTACAACTCTCGGCACTCTTAACAGCTCAGGCTGGTGGGAGATGTAATCTAACAAAATCTGGAAGGTACCACACTATTTCTAGGTTAGATTGACTGATTCAAAACCTTTTAATTAAATAAGAAGGCATCCTCAATTAAGTTTCATCAGCCCCAGCCAGAGTGGGTCAGAGTGGAAACTATAGTTCATCAACTTCTGGAGGGCACCAGGTTGGCTGCCCTGATCTGATTTAGAATTTTAGAGTTAGGACCATAGAAGTCACCCAACCCAATTATCTGCTTTATAGAGGATCTGCAATGCAGAATGCAGCTGCAGCACTTTCCCCCAACCTGATGCCCTCCAGACTCCTCCTCCTCATTATTCTAATTTCTTACTCTCCTTCCCAAGGTGCTCTGCAACCATTTAAAAATACAATATTAAAATCACTTTGAACAAATACAGTCAAATGCATCAAGTTGGCTTTTTTTCTGCATGGAGCAGAAGATGGGAATACTGCAGTTTGGGGGCTGCCCCAGAGGATGCCTTCTCCCAGGTTTTCTTCTCCTCTGAGGTTGGCGGAACTACCAAGAGGTCCACTTCTGCTACCCTTAACACCTGAGAGGGTGTTATATTTTGGATCTAAGAGCTGGCTAGGGCTTATGGTAAAGCGTGTTGAGAGCACGTGTTGCGGTGGGGGCCAGAAAATCACCCCACTTTGGTGCTGGGTGGGTACGATTGGATGGCCACTGCCCTGATTGGGTCCTGGGTTGTTGTTGGGGAGAATTAAGTGTTGCAATTTATGATGGACAGCCCAGTGGGTTTATAACCCTTGGCACACCTTGTGATGTTCCTCTTTGCTGCGTGCAACGGATTCCCCCCCCCTTCCCCCCTTTTTTATTAGGCCTCTGTGCTGACCTTGCTATGCCTGTCATGGGGTCGTCTGCCTTTGGGGCAGGAGCCTGGTAGGATTTGTTCCAGTTGGCTGATTGGCTGGTGCCTTCTGGTTTTCGCCTACTGCGTAGCAAATAGTCACAACTTGTAAGGTTGGCGGTTAGGCATTGGTTATTTGTGTTTGGGTCTGGAGGGGAAAAGATTGGCTGTGTCTGCCCCTCCAATGCTGCTGCTGTGCAGGGAATTCCATTAAAGGAATCCAGAGGCTTGCCATGCTTTTGTCTGTATCCCCCGGTAGGGGGCCAGAGCCACGCAAGAGCCTCTGGGAACATTTGGGGAGAGACGTTGGGCTCGTCCCCCGGCCTCATTTTCTCTCCCTTAAGTGTTTTCCCTTACTGACGGTTGTCAGTTCTGTCCTCAGTGGGACAGATAGTCGGAACCAATGCCTATGCAACCACTCACATATGATGTATTTCAATAAAGTTGTGGCCAAAAATTATGACAAAAAACAAAACCTAAAATAATGTCTGAAGCGTGAGTTATTTGGGGTGGATTTGGGGACCTCAACATGCAATGGTTGTCTGAAACACCTGGTTGGGGGAAGCTGAGCTACACCTCTCACAGATGGCTGACTCTAGACCATAACTGACCAATTAAAGTCTTCACACCTTCTTTGCTCTTTCATTGTAACCTTGGGAGCAGAGTATCAGTTTACCCTCTCTTTAACTCCTCAAGATCTCTCTCTCGCAATCCGTTATGTCTGGAATACAAACCATGCTTCCTTTCTGACAAAGCGATGGACTTTAAAAGCAGCAGTAAAGCATTAACATTTTCCCCAAAAAGTGCAGATAATATACATTTTCAATTCCTCCTGGCAGCCAACATCTACCCTCCAGAACAGCCTGCATATAACATGAACTGTTTCGCGGTAAAATGTAGTACCCTCCTGAGCACTGGGGAATATATCTCGCTGACGGATAGCATCAGAATGCCTCGAGTCATTTATTGCCTAAACACACACACACATCTCCCAAGCCTGTTAAAATATGTAAACTTCAGCAAAGAAAATAGACACTAAATTAAATGGTTCCGTTCTACTGAGGTCAATAATGCCATGGATATGCTCCCAGCTTCATAGGCATCAGATTCAAGAGAGGGCATTCCATGCACATAAACCCTTTTTATTCAGGATTAATTCTTGCTATGGCCAGCGGGGGGGGGGGGGGGAAGGAGCCACAAGAATGTAGTACCCAGTGATTCACTTGGTTTGTGGAGGCTATGGCACCATGTCTGCAGTGTCTAATACATAGGGTGGTTGTGTTTATCTTGTGAACCACCCTGAGACTTGCAGATATAGGGTAGTGGGGATGCGGGTGGCACTGTGGTCTAAACCACTGAGCCTCTTGGGCTTGTTGATCGGAAGGTCGGCGGTTCGAATGCCCGCAATGGAGTGAGTTCCCATTGCTCTGTCCCAGCTCCTGCCCACCTAGCAGTTCGAAAGCACGTCAGTGCAAGTAGATAAATAGGTACCACTCCGGCGGGAAGGTAAACGGCGTTTCCATGCGCTCTGGTTTCCGTCATGGTATCACGTTGCGCCAGAAGCAGTTTAATCCTGCTGGCCACATGACCCGGAAAGCTGTCTGTGGACAAACACCGGCTCCCTCGGCCTGAAAGCGAGATGAGTGCCACAACCCCATAGTCGCCTTTGGCTAGACTTAACTGTCCAGGGGTCCTTCACCTTTACCTTTATAGGGAAGTATATAAATTTTAATAATAATAATAATGCAATGGCAGCATTTGTCATCTGGCAATTATAATTAATTATTTTATATAACACTTAACTGTAACACTGAAGTTTCCAGGCATTGTACACTGTTAGATTTAGGTAGCTGGAAGCTTATGAGAGTTTGTATTTGAAATCTGCCAAAATGTAACATAGTATATTAATTTAAAGATAATGAAATTATGATAATGAACATGTTGCAAGCCTAAATGTGCAATCCTGTACATATTTACTCATAAACAAACTTCATTGAGTTTTGGTGGAACTGAGCTGCACTGTAGTCAGTGGGACTTACTTCTGAGTAGAAATGTATAGGATCACACTTATTCCTTTTTTGAGCCTGAAACTCAGCTTTACTCTAAATCTCGGTTTCTGTCTTGCAAATGTCCATATTTTTTCAATTTATCCATTTTGCCACTCTCTAGACCTCTCATCCATTCTTTCAGCACTGCAGTTTCATAATTATGTCTCGTACTATTAATTAATATTTTCACTAAAGTTGGAAATGAACATTGAATTTATGTGGGATTTGCAAACTATTACATGATAGTAGTCCAACAAACTATTCACTGGCTTACAAGGAAGGGTAATTGATTAAGTAGTTCCAAAATGCCTGAAGGTTTTGAATTTTAGAAAGTTAAATGAAACTTCACATTAGAAAGTGGCACTTGAATTCAATATTTTGACTATTGCGTTCAACATCTGAAGGATGAAATTGGGTTTTATCCAGTTTGGAATGTTTGCAAAGATTGGTTTCCAACGCACCCCAACTGTTAAGTTGCTCTGACAACTTTGCATCTCGCATATTTCGGATCCAGCACACAGCAACTGCTGTCTCCTGTGCTGAATATTTATGAATGCCCAGCTTCACAGGTGGCAGCAAAGATAATCAAAAAGAGAGAGTTTTGTCAGTGAATTTATTTTGACTATCAAAACCTTCATCTGGCCTCGTGTGCAATTCTTTCTGCAGCCTGGATTGATCAGATGAAGTCCTACAGGAGTCTCCAGTGAATCATTCCGCCTCCAGAGAAAAGCTTTTGCTGAACGTTCTTGAAGAACACTTAAGTAAGTTCAGGGATTGGTAAAACGAGCAGATCTAATGGATTTGTTTGGCTGGCGGAGAAAAAAACAAATTATCGATTGATTAATATTTGGCAATTGCTGAGCAGAGGAGTTAATGAAATCTGATGTCCTGTGATTGATTAGACACATTATTTATCTGAAACTCTGTCAAAATATGTCATGCCCATTTGGTTTCTCCTCTGTGTTAATTCAGCAACTTTGCAAGCAGACGATTGCTGGGGTACAAAGAATTTGCTTCAGCCTGAAGGTTACAGATAGGGTTATTGAATATCTGTGAGCTTCCAGTATGGAAACAGAACATGCACATTTGCTGCTACCATTAAATATCCCAAGTAGGCAAATATTGGTTTGCAAATATTGCTGTCAACTGGGCCAGGGAAGTAGTGGGATGTGCAACCAATGGTGCATGCGATGTGAAGCAGTGATTCAGAGCAGCATTGATTTATGTTGCAATGTGCACTTTCGTGATGCATAGTTAAAATTGCACATGAGTGGGCAAGAGTGAATCAAATATGTACCTCTTTCAGTGCTTTCAAATGGGGCAACTGATGGGCAATTGTGCACGATCACATGCTTGCAGCATGCAGCAAATATCTCGATTCACTACCTGAACACTGCCGTGAAAACAAATCCTCCTCGTCTCCACTTTTCAGTTATAAATAGGCCAGATCAAGTTGGATCAGTGCAGGCTGGGGATGGAATTCGAGACAGGCAGAAATCCTTCAAGGCACCTGAGCAGTGAAGGCTCACCTAAACATACCTCTCAAAATTTAGCAGCGTAGTGCAGGGTTGGGATAAGTGGCAATCTTGAGCAAATTGGAGTCTTTTAGCACCTCAAAGCTTACTGTGGGATGGGGCTGGAGGGAGATGATGCTGTCTCAGTTTCTTCATTGCATCTTTAAATTGTGTCAGCAAGGTAAGGCAAAGAACCGTTATGTGAAGTGGTTTGACGCCGGGTGCCTGGGCAGCATTGTCTGGCGATGGTAGTTAAATACTTGTTTGCTACATCCTGATAACAGAGAAAGTCGCCAGATTCATCGAGAGGGCAATGAGATTAAGGGCCACAATCTGAAAGTCAACTCGGCATATATGACCAGCCCATGTACCTGAGGCTTATAGATGTCACGATCAGCTTATCTCTATAGCCCTGATGAACGAGAGAACCTTACCATCCCCACTGATCATCTCAGGCCACCAAACTGGGGCCTCATTGACCTCTATATGATCTATCAGTACATCTATATACTTCTGTTCCTGACTGGTCATTTTCCAATGTTTTTATCTGGGTTTTTTTCCTGTATTTTAGTTGCTATGGCCTGTTGGCTATGAGAATAAAGTGTGATTCTGATACTTGTTTGCTACAAATCAGCTTCACGAATAATCCACAAGACAAGATGACCCTTTGGGTCCCTTCGAACTCTGCAGTTCTATGAGTCTACGTGGGACCTAGTCTATCCCATTCCTTTGTCTCTTACCTTCCTCTTTAGCACATGGGAAAACTGATAATTGGCTGTTGTTGTTGTTGTTTAGTCATTTAGTTGTATCCGACTCTCCGTGACCCCATGGACCAGAGCACGCTAGGCACTCCTGTCTTCCACTGCCTCCCGCAGTTTGATCAAACTCATGTTGGTAGCTTCGAGAACACTGTCCCACCATCTCGTCCTCTGTCGTCCACTTCTCCTTGTGCTCTCCATCTTTCCCAACATCAGGGTCTATTCCAGGGAGTCTTCTCTTATCATTTGTTGGCCAAAGTATTGGAGCCTCAGCTTCAGGATCTGTCCTTCCAGTGCGCACTCAGGGCTGATTTCCTTCAGAATGGATAGGTTTGATCTTCTTGCAGTCTATGGGACTCTCTAGAGTCTCCTCCAGCACCATAATTCAAAAGCATCAATTCTTCGGCGATCAGCCTTCTTGATGGTCCAGCTCTCACTTCCATACATCACTACTGGGAAAACCATAGCTTTAACTACACAGACCTTTGTCGGCAAGGTTTTTTCTGCTTTTTAAGATGGCTGTAGGCTGCTGCAAAAAAAGGGTCCGGAAATCAACATTCAACTAATCAAAACCTTTTTTCTTTTCTTTTTAAGTGGAAACATCAAAAAGGAAATCAACCTCCGAAAAATGACCTATTAAAGGACTAGAAGAAGCATATGCCACCTATCTGCAAGAATTATTTCCCAGCTAAGACAAAGCACTTTTTAATGCCTTTTTAATTGACAGTACAGGATAATTGAACAGATGCCAGCTTGAAAAGTTTGCTTCCCTTTATTATTCCCAAGTAGAGGTGAGCAGCTCACTTAAATACAGACATGTGGAACCTTAACTTTTGCAGATATATCTGCATTTGTGAACTTTGGCATTTCATGTTGTAGGAACTGATTCCCAAAAAGCACACATGATTTCAGGAGTGCTGTGATTTTTGTGGTCTCCAACTGTACCTCTTTTAGATTGTGGCATTTAAAAACTGGTTGAATGGCTTTATTCCTCTTAACTTGTTTTGGTTAAAGGCAAAGGGACCCCTGACCATTAGGTCCAGTCATGACCGACTCTGGGGTTGCGGCGCTCATCTTGCATTATTGGCTGAGGGAGCCGGCGTACAGCTTCCAGGTCATGTGGCCAGCATGACTAAGCCGCTTCTGGCGAACCAGAGCAGCACATGGAAACGCCGTTTACCTTCCCGCTGCAGCGGTACCTATTTATCTACTTGCACTTTGACGTGCTTTCGAACTGCTAGGTTGGCAGGAGCAGGGACCAAGCAACGGGAGCTTACCCCGTCGCAGGGATTTGAACCGCCGACCTTCTGATCGGCAAGCCCTAGGCTCAGTGGTTTAACCCACAGCACCACCTGCGTCCCTATTGTTTTGGTTAAGTCACTTTAAATCTCTTTGTACACCACCCTGGAATCTGTTTATTTCCTTGACATCTGATGGGAGGGTGTTCCACAGGGCGGGCGCCACTACTGAGAAGGCCCTCCGCCTGGTTCCCTGTAACCTCACTTCTCACAGTGAGGGAACCACCAGAAGGCACTCAGAGCTGGACCTCAGTGTCCGGGCAGAATGATGGGGGTGGAGACACTCCTTCAGGTATACTGGGTTGAGGCCATTCAGGGCTTTAAAGGTTAGCACCAACACTTTGAATTGTGCTTGGAAACGTACTGGGAGTCAAAGTAGGTCTTTCATGACCTGTGTTATATGGTCTCGTGTTATATGGTTGTCATGTTCTTCCTGTTTGACCTGGAATTTTAAAAATATTGAATGTCTTTATATCAATCTATGCTATGTTTCCTTCTGTTTTTAACCAAATTGTCTGCTTATCTTCTAGGGAAGCGGTGATTGCAGCCGGTGCTTCGTGGCTGGCTGTTTGCTTTGGCTGGCCACAAGGGATGATGGGATAGCCCACCAAGTCTTAAAATTTAAATTGACCAGTGGTGGCTTGGAAGTGGGGCGGAGCTTCAGCAGTGGACCAGAGAGACGAAGACTTCACTCCAGTCCACCACTGGGGTATTTAAGCCACCTGCACTGGGAGCCAACAGTGCAGCCGGCAGCTGTTCATCCCACTCACCCACCTGCCCTACAAATTGGCATTGCCCTCAAAGTAAGTGGGCATTCCGTATGGAGGACTTTGCTGTGGAGATAATTGGTCGCTGTAATTGGGGCCAGGAAGGATTTGGTCTGCAGACCAATTGGGCCCATTTGGGGTTTTTGCCTTCCTCATAGCAATAGTCACAACTTTGGGCAGATAAGGCATTGGGTTGAATCCTTGGTTTATTTCCAGGGGGTGAGGTGGTGCATCACCCCATTGATTGGGTGTGATATCTCAGGGGTCTGGGTGGAAGGTTCCATCCAGAAGTCCAGATGAGGGCTGGACAGGCCACAGAACTTCCAAATGACAGTTGTTGGAGATTCATTCCTCGTGTGCAGTCATGGGTTTCTTGTCTATCACATGACTGGGTATGTGTTTTGATTCCACAGGAATGGGAAGTGACATAGACAGGATGTTTGTCTTACTGTGTTCTGTGAAGTGGGATTATTGTCCTTTGTTCTTTCTCTTTGCTGTCTGATGCTAGAGAGAGGGGGGGCCAGGTTGCAGTGCTCCGTGTATGTTTATATGTAAATAAAGTAGATTAGCCACAATGCTGAGTTGCTGAGGTCTGTTACGCAGTTGCGCAAAACTCTGCAGATCCCCAAGTGTGCTGATGTTTCTTGGCATTAGTCGCTGTGATGTTCGGACTGAAGAAAGCTTATGAAGCTCCCGAACGATCGCCCAGGAGGGAGGGAACATGCCAGTCGGGCATGTATCGCTGCCAAGGTTCTACTCGTGTGTAGGACATCCTGACAAGCCTGGGGTCAGCTTAGTTGACCTGTGTCTTGAGGTGACTCTTAACCCAGGCATGTCCTTGTTCAACATCAGCCACCAGGCAAGCAGGCTGACAGGATACATACCCAATGCTCCTAAGCCTACCGACATTTGTAACCAATAAAGTTGTGGCCATTTTCAATTCAATGTGTCTGTTCATTCTTGTTTCATTACCCCTTCCCGGCTCCCCCGGGCTCACTGAGCATGGGCCCGCGTGACTAATGCCATGATGTGGCTGATAAATGCAATTAATAAGTATTCCATAGCAATAATAAATATGCTTCTTTTGTGAACTTGCCTGCTGCTTCATTTATTGCTGTGTTCAATCTTGTTTTAGTGCTTTCAGCCAGGGAATCCTGAGTCCTGGCTGGGAGCTGTAGGGTGGAAGAGCAGATCAACCACAGCATCTAGATCCCAGCTGATTCAAACTGACCAAGGCAAGAGGAGAGGGTGGTATCGATCGACGTCACTTTTTGTTGTGGCAGCTCCAAGCTGAAAGAGCCAAGGGCCTCAATATTGGGACCTTGCCTAGGGAATGGGCCAGCTTAGGAGCCAGCAGGTCTCAAACTACATGCATGACAAGCGCCCCAGAAAAAACGAGACACCCTTTTTTGTGTGTGATTGCAGCAGCCATTGTGGGTGCTCAGTGCTGGCAAGGTTCCCACCAGTGACAGCCAGTGTGAGTCTGTAGAATAGGGTGTTGTGTGATGCCCTACACATTTTGAAGTTGCATTGAGTGTCAAGATTTATGATCTCCCTCTCACACCAAGAGACGGCAGGCTGGCGGTTGCATATCTTTCAGATTTATTGCTATTTATACGGGAGCTCAGTCCCGAGCACACAGTTCGATCATCCTCACTCCAGAGGTCAGTTGAGCCCACTGAAGGGTGGGCTCTTTTCCAACAGGAAATACGCCATCGGCGCCTCCTCCTCTTGTGGGCTCAATGCCAAGCCTGAACTCTGCCCTTTCACTCTCTGCAGGAACATTCCTGACGTTGAGGACTTCTTTGGCAGCAGAGTGTTCCTTAATAATAATAATAATAATTATTATTATTATTATTATTATTATTATTTATTTATACCCCACCCATCTGGCTGGGTTTCCCCAGCCACTCTGGACGCCTTTCAACCGAATATTAAAAACAATACAGCATCAAACATTAAAAACTTCCCTAAACAGGACCGCCTTCAGTTGTCTTTTAAAAGTAAAATAGTTGCTTATTGCCTTGACACCTGCTGGGAGGGTGTTCCACTGGGCAGGCGCCACTACTGAGAAGGCCCTCTGCCTGGTTCCCTGTAACCTCACTTCTTGCAGTGAGGGAACTGCCAGAAGGTCCTCAGCACTGGACCTCAGTGTCTGGGGTGGATGATGGGGGTGGAGACGCTCCTTCAGGTATACTGGACCGAGGCCTTTTAGGGCTTTAAAGGTCAGCACCAACACTTTGAATTGTGCTTGGAAACGAACTGGAAGCCAATGAAGATCTTTCAGGGCCGGTGTTATGTGGTCTCGGCGGCCACTCCCAGTCACCAATCTAGCTGCCGCCGCATTCTGGATTAATTGCAGTTTCCAAGTCACCTTCAAAGGTAGCCCCACATAGAGTGCATGGCAGTAGTCCAACTCATTGCTGGGAGAGCCAGTTGGAGGGACACCTCTTGCCTTCTCCCATCCCTCTCTAGCGACAAAGCCCAGGGAATTGAGATTGCAACCTTAATATGGATTGTATTTTGATGTAATTATTTTGTAAAAACCAGCTGGAATCTTCCATGAGGGGAGGTGTGTCTCTCTCTGTATATGTCTTTGTCTGTCGTTCTTTCTATCCATCCATTCCTCCACCCATGCATCCATAGGCAGCGCCTAATCTGCGGAACTGCCTGCATCTTGATATTAGGCAGGCCTCTTCTCTGCACTGTTTCTGATGCCTGCTAGAAGCCTCCCTTTTAGGCAAGCCTATCCTACCCTGACATGCTATTTTCATTATTTCATTCAATTTCAAAATTGGTTCCTTTTATCTACATTTCCATCATTGCATTATGATTATTGTCTGTAATGGCTGTTTTTATTAGTACCGCTAATGAATATTTTATACGATTTTATATATGTGTGTGTGTGTGTGTGTGTGTGTGTGTGTGTATGGTTTTTATTAAATGACATAGAATTCATGCTAAATAAATAATATAGATACATTTCCTTGAGACCAGAGCATAGCATTTTTTGTTGGTTTGCTTATTTAAAAGCACTTCTACACCACCTTAGGTTTTAAAATCTCTAAGCGGCATAAAGCCGTACAACACAAAAATGATGAAGCAGCACAATGAAGGCAGTGAGAAGATAGAATAGAAACAGAAGTTCCGTAATAGTAGGGTCTGTTCTTATGGGTCGGGGAAAGTTTGGGCAAAATCCTTCCACTGATACAACCACTCTTGCCATAGAATCATATCAGTGACTCTGTCCTAACAGATAGGGTGGACTTGGTCTTTTTTGTGTGTAAATAATTTTTATTAAGTTTTACACTTTTGTATTGATCACAATAACGATATCTCAAAGAAAAAAAGAAATACAATTCCCAAATTCCCCCCGACTTCCTTCAACCTCCCCTTCTGATTGTTTACATATTGCTTTCTCCCGCTTCTTTTATTGCACCTTAATATTACATTCTTTAAGTTAAGTATCATTCCATTCTTATCATTTTTATACGATAATAGTTTTCAAATTGTCTCATAGACTTGTTATTTTCCAATTATTACATCTTAATCTCTATGTTCGTTTTGTTAATTCTAAGTGTTTACTCAAATCCTGCTAGTGAGCCCACTTCTTTGCAATGTTTCTGTAGATACAAAATAAATGGTTCCCAGTCTTTTTAAAAGCCTCATAGAATCATTGTCGCGACCCGACTAGACAGTGGGGTCGCGCCCAGGCATGCCCCACGGGGTAAACAACCCCAGGATGGGCGATAACGACCGCTAACGAGCCATCAGCAGCGGAACCGGCAGCATCGCAATAACAATGTAAAAAGCACCCATGAATAGTGCAGGTAGACCAGAGCAGTTAACTCTTTTGTCCAAGCCATCCCGGGTGGGGAAGTGGATCACCCCCGGACCTTTAGGGCAGAAGGGAGGGGGGAATTGGGAGTCACCCAGCAAGGTGTATTAAAGGGGGATTCTGAGATGGCCTCCTCAGAATCCTCACGGACTTTCCACGTTTCTCTGTGTGCTGTACAATAAACTTCAAGACTTCTTTCCGCTGACTTCTCGGAGTGGCGTGCGTTCTTGACAGCTAGCTACAGTTACCATTAGGGACACGACATAGTGAGGATTCTCCGCGAAAAAACTTCAACGTCCGTATCGTGTTGGGATTGCTTACCGGCAGCTACCGAGATGGCGACCCCATGGCGCGGAGCGGCACGTTTTCAGACCCCCGTTACCTCGAGCGCCCTACCCGAGTGGGCGGCGGGTCTGTCCACCTCAAATCAACGGAGCTTCTCCTCGGCCGGACCAGACAGCGGGAGCCTGGGCGAGCTACGCCGGCTCCAGGAGCAGCTGAACCACCTCATCTGGGAGCGGCTGCGGGTCGGCGAGGAGTCAGGCCGGCTGTTGGACCAGGCCTGCGGAGGCGCGGGGCCCCGGACACTGTGCCCGCACAGCGGGGCCCCAGACAGCGATGGCGGAGTGGGCTGCGCGACGCCCGTCTACTCAAACCCCTCACCTCCACCCCAGCGGAGCGGAGCGGACCCGGGAAGACTGGTCCGGCCCCAGGATGGACCGCAGTCGGCGGAGCGGACCCAGCGGGAGGTGAGAAGCGAACCAGGACAACACGAGAGTCAGTCCTGTGGGGGCGCGGTGCCCCGGACAAGTCGCAGCGGCGGGGGGAGCCGAGGCTACGCAGGATCGGGGGTCTGCAGTCGGCAGACCCCAAGGGAGGGCTCAGGTCAGGAGCCCGGAGCAACTCAGCGGCTGATGTGGTTGGACGGGACGGCCCTGAGGGGGCAGCTGTTTTTCCCGCCAAGACGTCGCAGCAGCTGGCTGGAGGACGACGCAGTGGCGGGGAGTTCCACGGGCGACAGCAGCGAGGACGAGTGCGCTGCAGCGGTCCCGGAGACCCGCGGGAGGCACGTCCGCCGGAGGGCGAGGGCACGGCGGAGGCCGCCCCCGGAGCTGAAGGCCACTTTCGAGGGGGACCCGGCGGAACTCTCCACCTTCATCTTCCACGCAAGGAACCACGCCAGACGGTACGGGGGAGACGACTGCGACCCAGAGGACTTGGTAGCGGCGGTCATCTCCTCCCTGCAGGGGAAGGCCGGCCAGTGGGCCATGCTCCTGGTCGACCGCAGGGATCCGGCTCTGGCCGACCTGGAGGACTTCTTGGCGGCCCTTCGAGAGCGCTTCCAAGACCCGCAGGCGGAGGAGAAGGCGAAGCGACGGGTCCAGAAGGCCAGGCAAGGGGATTCCCCGGTACAGGACTATGTAGACAGGTTCAGGGGGGAGGCCGCCCAAATCTCCTCCTGGAACGAGGAGGTCCTCATCCACTATTTCAAGGAGGGCCTCCATCCTGAGCTCCGCAAGTGGGCCGTAGTGAAAGGGACCCCTCGGGAGCTGTCGACGCTGGACGGCTGGTGCCGCATGGTGGCTCAGTTGGAAGCAGACCTGGGGATGCTGGAGCTAGGACCCAGAGCGGGCAAGGATCGAAGGCCCGCGGAGAACTCAGGAACCCCCCGTCCTGCCAATGGCACGGGCGCCCCCCGGCCCAAGCGCACCCCCGACCCGGAGCGGGAGAGGAGACGCCGGGATGGACTCTGCATGAGGTGCGGGGGGGCAGGGCACTATGCGGCGGCATGCCCCCAGCGACCCCCAGGAGAGGTTCGGACCCTGGCAGGGTCCCAAGCGACGTCGGGAACCAGCCGGACACCCAAGACCGGGAGCCGGGCGGCTGTCGCGTCGGAGCCAAGGGAAAAGCGCCAGTCCGACTACGAAGGCTCGGAGTCGGGAAACGACCTGGACCTGCAGTGAAGGACGCCCGGCTGCAGGTCCCGCCAGGGTCAGTGGACCCCAAGAAGCGGGCGGGAAGACCACCCAACCTGGTCCGGGTGAGGCTGGAAAACCCGGACGGCGGCAAGCAATGGACGGGCGATGCGCTGCTGGACTCGGGCTGCGACCACAGTATGCTGCACCCCGAAGTGGCCAAGGAACTGGACTTGCCCACCCAGGTTCGGAGCACCCCCTTAGTTTTCGTCCAGATGGACGGCAGTCCCATAAAGGGAGGCCCGTTTGGGGTGGAAGTAGGGCCGGTCTCCTTGTGGGTGGGGGACCACCGGGAGTCCAGGACGCTAGTTAGGGTCCCCACGGATGGGTACCGGGTAGTGCTGGGGTTGGATTGGCTGGTGGAGCATAACCCCATAGTAGACTGGCGCTCAGGGCGCCTGACGTTCGACCGGGATAGGTGCGGGCAGCACAGGGTCGGGTCGGACCCCCAGTGCCCCGGAAAGGGGGAGGCCAAAGGGGTCCACGGGGACGAGGGCAAGCTGGATGTGGTGGCGCCGGAGATACCCCCGGAGTACCGGGACCTGGCGGCGGTGTTCGGGGAAACCGAGGCAGACGAGCTGCCCCCCCACCGCCGCACAGATTGCGCCATCGACATCCCAGAAGATGCGGTCCTCCCCAAGGGACGCATCTACAAGATGTCCGGGGAGGAACTCCAGGATCTCAGGGAGTTCCTGGACAAGAACCTGGCCAGAGGGTTCATCCGCCCCGCCAAGAGCCCCATGGGGGCTCCGGTCATCTTCGTGGGCAAGAAGGATGGCACCCGGAGGTTGTGCCAGGACTATAGAGGGTTGAACGCCATAGCAGCAGGGAACGCGTACCCGCTCCCCCTCATCCCGGATCTGCTGGACCAGTTGGGTACCGGCACGATCTTCACGAAGCTAGACTTAAGGGAGGCGTACTACCGGGTGCGGATTAGGGAGGGGGACGAATGGAAGACGGCTTTTAACTGCCAGTTTGGACAGTTCGAGTTCCTGGTAATGCCGTTCGGTTTGAGCGGGGCCCCGGGGGTGTTCATGAGCCTCATCAACGAGATACTCCACGACCTCCTGTACAAAGGGGTAGTGGTCTACCTGGACGATGTGCTGGTGTACAGTCGGGACCCCCGGGAACACGTCCGGTTGGTCCGGGAGGTCCTGCAGAGACTTCTGGACAACCACCTATACGTCAAGTTGCCCAAGTGCGAGTTCCACCGCCCCTCCTTAGATTACCTGGGGTATAGGATCTCTGCGGCGGGGGTGGCAATGGATCCCCAGAAGGTCGAGGCAGTCCTGGGGTGGGAGCGGCCGCGGACACGGCGCCAACTCCAGAGCCTGCTGGGGTTCGCAAATTTCTGCAGGGGCTTCTTGCCCAACTATTCGGCCTTGGTGACCCCCCTCACCGATCTCCTAGGTACCAAGGGGAAAGGAAAGGGGGCCAAGCGTCCCGGGGCGGCTCTGGATTGGGGGTCCCGGGCGGAGGAGGCTTTCCAGGGGCTCAAAGGGGCGTTCGCCGCCGAGCCTACGCTGATCCATGTAGACTCAGCCCGGCCCATGGTGGTACAGGTGGACGCTAGTGATGTGGCCATGGGAGCGGTGCTCCTGCAGAGGGACGGGGAGGGCCGCCTAAGACCCGGAGCGTACCTGTCCCGGAAGTTTGGGAAAACGGAAAGGAACTGGTCTACCTGGGAGAAGGAGGCAGCGGCCATCCGCATGGCGCTTGAGGAGTGGAGGCACTGGCTGGAGGGGGCAAAGGAGCCGTTCGAGGTCTGGACAGACCACCGCAACCTCGAGGCCCTCCGACAGCCACGGAAGCTGACCGCCAAGCACATGCGGTGGGCAGAGTTCTTCTCCCGGTACGATTTCAAGCTAAGCCACATCCCCGGGGAGGAAAACTTCCTCGCGGACGCCCTGTCTCGCCTGCCCCAGTACGAGGCAGATGTCCGCACAGAAATGCGTCCGCTATTTGAGGACAAACACTTAGCCCGAGCCGTCACCACCCGTAACCAGGCTAGGAGGAAAGAGGGACAGGCAGGGGGTCAGGATGGGACACCCCCCCGGGAGCGCAGCCAGCCTTCGGCAGCGCTCCGCGACAGACTAGTGGCAGCATATCCGGCAGACACGGAACTACAGAGCCTGCGGGACTCCTTGACACTGGAAGGGGACATCTGGCGAAGGGGGAGCGCCGCGTACGTCCCGGAACCCCTCCGGAGGGCCGCCCTGGAAGCATGCCACGACGCCAAAGCAGCAGGGCACTTCGGCTTCGTCAAGACGTGGAAGCTGGTTCGGCGGAGCTTCTGGTGGCCCACGCTCCGTAAAGATGTCAAGGACTACGTTGCGGGCTGCCCCATCTGCCTCACCTGCAAGCCGGCAGTGGGCAAGCCGCAGGGCCTCCTACAGCCTCTGGAGGTCCCACCTCGACCCTGGTCGGTGATCTCCATGGACTTCATTACGGACCTGCCACCCAGCCGAGGCAAGACAGCGATATGGGTCGTGGTGGACCTGTTCTCCAAACAAGCCCATTTCGTGCCCTGCGCCTCACTGCCTACCGCCACCCAGGTGGCGAAGCTGTTCATGGAGCACATCTTCCGGCTCCATGGGGTTCCAGACAAGGTCATTTCCGATCGCGGCTCTCAGTTTGTGTCCCGATTTTGGAAGGCGTTCCTGGGACTGCTGGGGATCGAACAGGGACTCAGCTCGGCCTACCACCCCCAAACTGACGGACAGACGGAACGTGTCAACCAGGTGCTGGAGCAGTACCTGCGGTGTTTTGGCTGCTACCAGCAGGACGACTGGTCACAGCTGCTTCCGCTGGCGGAGTTCGCTTACAATAACTCCGTACATAGCAGCACGGAGATGTCCCCCTTCGCCGTGGTCTACGGGACCGATCTGAGACACCTGCCGGACTTGGGGGAGCCCGCCGCCCGGGAACCGGAGGAGCTCGGGAAGTGGAGAGAGAGGACGGCCAGGTGCTGGGAATCCCTTCGGGAACAACTGCTGGAGGTCAAGGCGGCGCAGAAGAGGACGGCGGACCAGCGAAGAAGACCGGCGGGGGACATCAAAGCGGGGTGCCGGGTCTACTTGTCCACGCGGCACTTGAAACTGGGCCTCCCCAGCAAGAAACTCGGGCCCCGGTACTTGGGCCCGTTCAAAGTGCTAGAGACAATCAATGGAGTTTCCGCGAAACTGGAACTCCCAAAGAACTTGCAACAGATACACCCGGTGTTCCACTTCAGCTTGCTGAAGAAGTCCCCGGAGGACGATGGTTGGCATCCCGTGGCGGCGCCACCCACCCCGTTGATCCTGGCGGGAGGGGAGCACCATGAGGTCAAGGACATTTTGGACTCCAGATCCCACAGAGGGCGGTTGCAGTACCTGGTGGAGTGGAAGGACTTTGCAACAGGGGACCGAGAATGGGTGTGGGCGTCGGATGTTTTGGCCCCACAGCTGGTCAAGAGATTCCACCAGCAGTGGCCGAACCGGCCGGGGGGCCCCGGGACCCAGGACGCTCCCCAGGGGAGGGGGGTGTCAGTTTCGGGGGGGCAGGATGTCGCGACCCGACTAGACAGTGGGGTCGCGCCCAGGCATGCCCCACGGGGTAAACAACCCCAGGATGGGCGATAACGACCGCTAACGAGCCATCAGCAGCGGAACCGGCAGCATCGCAATAACAATGTAAAAAGCACCCATGAATAGTGCAGGTAGACCAGAGCAGTTAACTCTTTTGTCCAAGCCATCCCGGGTGGGGAAGTGGATCACCCCCGGACCTTTAGGGCAGAAGGGAGGGGGGAATTGGGAGTCACCCAGCAAGGTGTATTAAAGGGGGATTCTGAGATGGCCTCCTCAGAATCCTCACGGACTTTCCACGTTTCTCTGTGTGCTGTACAATAAACTTCAAGACTTCTTTCCGCTGACTTCTCGGAGTGGCGTGCGTTCTTGACAGCTAGCTACAGTTACCATTAGGGACACGACAATCATAGAGTTGGAAGAGACCACAAGGGCCATCCAGTCCAACCCCCTGCCAAGCAGGAAACACCATCAAAGCATTCCTGACAGGTGGCTGTCAAGCCTCTGCTTAAAGACCTCCAAAGAAGGAGACTCCACCACACTCCTTGGCAGCAAATTCCACTATTGGCAGCAAATTCCTTGGCAGCAAATTCCACTATTCCTCTATTGTCCTTGTCTCTGATTTGTCCAGTTAGCTTCGCCATTTCAGCATATTCCATCCATAGTTTTTCTTACCATTCTTCTTTAGTTGGTACCTTATTGTCCTTCCATTTTTGGGCTAGTAGAATCCTAGCTGCTGTTGTTGCATACATAAATAACTTCTGAAGAAGTGTGCATGCACACGAAAGCTCATACCAAGAACAAACCTAGCTGGTCTCTAAGGTGCTACTGGAAGGAATTTATAAATAACTTATGATGCACTTTTTACAAGTCTTGACCTGTAATGCCTAACAAAAAAAGCTTCTGGTTTTTTAACAAATGTTGGTCTTGGTCTTAAACATTGATAATACAACAACAACAACAACAACAACAACAACAACAATTTATTATTTATACCCCGCCCATCCGGCTGGGTTTTCCCAGCCACTCTGGACGGCTTCCAACAGAACATTAAAATACAATAATCTATTAAACATTAAAAGCCTCCCAGGGCTGCCTTCAGATGTCTTCTAATGTTCTGGTAGTTGTTGTTCTCTTTGACATCTGAAGGGTGAGTGTTCTACAGGGCGGGTGCCACTACCTAGAAGGCCCTCTGCCTGGTTCCCTGTAACTTGGCTTCTCGTAGTGAGGGTACCGCCAGAAGGCCCTCGGAGCTGGACCTCAGTGTCCAGGCAGAATGATGGGGGTGGAGACGCTCTTTCAGGTATACTGGGCCGAGGCCATTTAGGGCTTTAAAGGTCAGCACCAACACTTTGAATTGTGCTCGGAAACGTACTGGGAGCCAATGTAGGTCTTTCAAGACCGGTGTTATGCGGTCTCGGCGGCCGCTCCCAGTCACCAGTCTAGCTGCCGCATTCTGGATTAGTTGAAGTTTCCGGGTCACCTTCAAAGGTAGCACCATGTAGAGCACATTGCAGTAATCCAAGTGAGATATAACTAGAGCATGCACCACTCTGGCGAGACAGTCCGCGGGGAGGTAGGGTCTCAGCCTGCGTACCAGATGGAGCTGGTAGACAGCTGCCCTGGATACAGAATTAACCTGCACCTCCATGGACAGCTGTGAGTCCAGAATGATTCCCAGGCTGCACACCTGGTCCTTCAGGGGCACAGTTACCCCATTCAGGACCAGGGAGTTCTCCACACCTGCCCGCCTCCTGTCCCCCCAAAACAGTACTTCTGTCTTGTCAGGATTCAACCTCAATCTGTTAGCCACCATCCATCCTCCAACTGCCTCCAGACACTCACACAGGACCTTCACTGCCTTCACTGGTTCTGATTTAACAAAGTAATCTGTACCTAGGCTTGATAAATTGCTTCTGCTTGCCTGCATGCGGAATAATGGATCTTCATATTAGAGATCTGGATGCAGGATTGTCAACCCAGGCCCATAAATGTTTGTTTGAATTGCAACTGCAAAGTCAGCATCCTATCCTTGGGAAAGAGTGGAGAGATTCAAATATCTTCTTATGGTTCTGGCATAAATGGCCCCTGAGGTTCCAGGGAGAAACGCCCAAGTAGGGATTGTGCAAAAGTTTGTACATTTGAAGTTACAGGGCAAATGCAATTGTCTTAAAGAATTAACATCTGCCTGTACAATAAATAGCTCAGAGCATGCTAAAATGCTGGAATGTAGGGGTTGCATCCAATGAAATCATTGTGGCAGTAGAACAACTTTCTCTTGCATGGCGGAAATTCTCTTTCCCCCATGTGCCCTCTCCCAATTTACTCTGGGGTTCCCCCTCCAAACCCAGGGGTAGTGCAGGGGCAGAAGAGGGAGAGGAGGAAGGAGACTTTCCACTGCATGAGCAGAAGTTGTTTTGCTTGTACAACCCAACTCTGAAGCAGAGTTAGAAGGGACCCCAAGGGTAATTTAATTCAATTCCGGTCAATGCAAGAATCACAGCTAAAGAACCCCTGACAGATGACCATCCAACCTCTGTTTCAAAACCTCCAGTGAAGGAGAGTCCACCATCTTCCAAGGGAGTCAATTCCAGCAGAAGGGAAGTTTCAGTTTTGAATAAAGGAGTAAGGCTTCTTACCCTTTCTTCTCAGGCCACTTCTTAGTGATCAAAATGACCATCCCCAATCTGCTCTCTCAGCTCACTGGAAGGACAGATCCTGAAGCCAAGGCTTCAATACTTTGGCCACCTCATGAGAAGAGGAGAGCCAGTGCGGTGTAGTGGTTAAGAGCGGTAGACTCGTAATCTGGAGAAACGGGTTCATGTCTCCGCTCCTCCACATGCAGCTGCTGGGTGACCTTGGGCTAGTCACACTTCTTTGAAGTCTCTCAGCCCCACTCACCTCACAGAGTGTTTGTTGTGGGGGAGGAAGGGAAAGGAGAATGTTAGCCGCTTTGAGACTCCTTCGGGTAGTGATAAAGCGGGATATCAAATCCAATCTCTTCCCTGGAAAAGACCCTGATGTTGGGAAAGATGGAGGGCACACGGAGAAGGGGACGACAGAGGATGAGATGGTTGGACAGTGTTCTCAAAGCTACCAACATGAGTTTGACCAAACTGCGGGAGGCAGTGGAAGACAGGAGTGCCTGGTGTGCTCTGGTCCATGGGGTCATGAAGAGTCGGACATGACTAAATGACTAAACAACAACAACAATCTGCTCTCTAGCCTATAGAGGAAGAGTTACAAGAGTCTCTTGCTCTATCATCTGCGCTACCCACACATACAAATCACCTGAAAATAATCCGAAAGTGTTCTTCTCCCCTCACCCTCACCCCCACCACAAACCCTCTCCTACAGGGATGAGCAACCTGTGGTTCTCACTTTGATTCTGATCTACAACTCCCATCAGACCTTCCACAAAGGCTGAGGTTAATGGAAGCGGCAGTCCCAAAACATCACAGGTCCCATATCTCTGCTCTGCTAGCTATCGCAGCACATAGAGTGTGAGTCCATGATCTAATGTACATTCCAGATGCAAACGCCTAACCTTGCAACTGAAGATAGAGTAATAGGAGATTTAGGTAACTGTGTGGCTCTTACAGATTTCACTTGTGAACTTCTAATGTTTTTAAATTATGGGGTTTAACTGCTGTGAATTGCCAGCCTGGGGACGTTCTGGATCTGGAGGTGCTCGGCTGTCCTCCTAAATTGAATCTGTCCATCTTACTGTCATCTCTTCCTCCCTACAAGATCCTGGGCAGAGCTGGTTGTCCACTAATTCTACTGTCACATTCTTCATAAGTCTTCTGAGCCAAGCGTTCCTCCTGACCGAAGGAGTAGAGAATCCCTCTGCCTATAGGGTTTTGCTACAAAGTTTAAACACCTTTCATAATATGGGCACCAAAAATGCAACGGCACAGAGGCAGATGAACACAATGGTGAGGCTGTTTTTGTCCCCTCTGTATATTTCTGTGTGGTGATCTTGTCTTCCATCCCAAACTGCTGACTCTCATTAGCTCTTTAGGGCTGTTTCCATTACCTTCCAGCCCATCTCACACATTCAGCTTTTGCAGGTGGGTGGTCCATTCATGGTCTGGCTGCTTTTCTTCAGGAATGACTATTTTTATTTTATTTTAATTAAGAATCTTTATTACAATTCTGGTTGGAATTTCCTCTTATTCTCCCCATCATCTTTGCAAGTTCTGAATATTCTGTCATCTTTGTTGCCAATCGGTTTTTGTGGGGATTACATCACCTTTCCAGTTTTTTGCTATTAAAACCCTCGCCGCTGTGGTACATAAAAAGGGTTCTGTTGTTGTTGTTTTTTGTATATCAGTGTACACAATGCCTAACAAAAAGGCTTCAGGGTTTGTTTGTTTTTGGAAACGAGAATTTAAAGATATTTTTGACTTCATTGTATATTATATCCCAAGATTATCTTATCTTTGCACAGTCCCACTACATCACACCACAGATGGACTGGGTGGTGGGACCATCTTCTTCATTGTTGAAGGGAGAAGGAGAGGTCAGGTTTTTAGCTGGTGAGCTGAAAACCTTTCCACCAGGCCCATGCAGGCAATTAATGCATCTTCCCGCAATACTTAATTGTTGTCTGGTTTTAATCTTTTTAATAGGTTTTTTTTAACTGTGTGGTTTCATGCACTTCTGTTGCAATCTTCTTTTATGTCTGTTTCATACTGCACCAACTCATTTCTGGATGGAGAACCATCCTGACTCACTTATTTGTTAATCGATGGAGATGTTAGATGGCATTTCACTCAGATCAGCTGCAAGGTAATATCTGCTTTTAGAGCTTGCCCGGCCATCAACATAAAATGAAGAAAGAAAAGAGATGTTACATAACCAGGAACCAAGGGAAGAAATTGTTTTTCTTTATTGTTGTCTTGTGGTGGTGCTTGGGAGGGCAGGGAATGACAAATGGGGAAATCAAACATTCAAATATAAATTACTTTCTACAATGCCCTCTGTAGGTTTTCAAGATACATTTTAACATCTATAATCCAAATATAATATAAAGAAACTGTCTGCATTGTACTTGCTTTGGGGGAAGTTTTTTTTTTTTTTTGCAGTTCATTGAAAGATGTAGAGGACTCATGGAAAAAAATAGTTGCTACCCAAGTGCATCTCAAAGGGAAACAGATGCATGTATTGCATCATTAACATGTGGCGTCATAAGCACAGATTCTGCACCTCTTCCTTACACAGAAGAGCTTTCTATGCCATGCTTGTGCAACGTTTGGAACGGCTCAACCCAATAACCCAATGTTAGGATTTTTACTAGCTTGGCTAGTGTGATTAGTATAAATCACATGAGTTGTCTGAGAAGAGTGTGGGAACGGAAGACTGTCTTATCTCTTCCGTCTGAGCGTGTTATTGTACTGTACTTTCACTTTTGCAGTATGCATTGCTTGTTCTGCCAGAGCTTGGAGAACACAGACATGATTATGGATCCTCTGTATAGAATGTAAATAAAACGTAGTTTAGATCTACGAATGTGTCTCTCTTCTTGCTGCGAGATGCCAGAAGACTTCTGTGCACTTTTCATAAGAGAAGTGTCACAGAAAGGCACTCTGGAACGAGGGGCCATGCCAGTCTGGAGAGGTGCTACCTGGAGCCGCTCAGAGATCCTGGGGATTTGCTGTTCCCCAGAGCATATTCCCAACAACTTGCTTCTTTTGGCTCTTTTCCGTGGTTTTAAAAGATTCACTTTATTTTCAGCCATTTACAAAACAAAAACCTATTGACATCTCACTTTTAAGATAAATTATCAGAAAAGGTTATAACTAACCAAAAGAAGACCAATGGGGGTTGAAGGCAATCATTTAGCACCATTTCAGATGATACCAGCGATCTGTAAAGGTAAAGGTATCCCTGACCATTAGTTCCAGTCTTGACCGACTCTGGGGTTGCGGCGCTCATCTCGCATTACTGGCCGAGGGAGCCAGCGTACAGCTTCCAGGTCATGTGGCCAGCATGACAAAGCTACTTCTGGTGAACCAGAGCAGCGCACGGAAACGCCGTTTACCTTCCCGCCAGAGCGGTACCTATTTATCTACTTGCACTTTGACGTGCTTTCAAACTGCTAGGTTGGCAGGAGCAGGGACCGAACAATGGGAGCTCACCCCGTCGCAGGGATTCGAACTGCTGGCCTTCTGATCGGCAAGCCCTAGGCTTTGTGGTTAAACCCACAGCGCCACCTGGGTCCCACAGCGATCTGTAAAGTAGTGTTAATCAAGCTAGTTTCCTTCCCAAAGCAAAACACTCCTCCTGCAACAAAACCTTAATGCAGACTCCAAAAACCATGGTTCAGTGCGAATGCAGTGCTGTGAAATACAGCACAGTATTATGGGTATTTAACTTGGAGAGATTGCCTGAAAATAGGAATATAGGAAGCTGTCTTATACTGAATCAGACGAGATGCTCCATCCCTTCTCTTCTTAGGCAGTGCTGGTCTAATATCTTCCACATTCCTCCAAAATAAGAAGTATTGCAGCTATGCAAATGCGCACAAATATGATTTTTGTGGTCTCTACTCACACGAGAAACAATAATTTGGAGATGAGGCTGAGCATGCAAATTTCTCCAAAGCTGTTTGGCATTTTACAAGGTCTTCTCCCCCCCCCTCCCTCTGGAAACAATTGCATGCTATATTACACATACCGCATGCATGCTAATCTTAGTTTCAATAAGGGAAATGTCTCCTGTCTGCAGGATTACGGCATTAAACATTTAGTGGGCTGCCTTTGCTCTCCTCTGCGGTTTCAACAATTTAATCTTTCATACTTGATTCATGTAACAACAACAAAGCCTCAACTGGGTCAAAGAATTTGACTGAGACCTAATGCATAGCGAAGCACAGCACATAGATTTTCTCGTTCCCTTCTGCAGATGCCCCACAGTTCTGTGACAAAGAGTCATTAGGGTTTAGTGCTTGGAAAACACGGAGTAAATATAGGATACCTTAGAAAGCATCGAGGTAATAATTCCATATTGCAGTGCTCATAGATGAAACCTGTCTTGGTTCAGAAAAAAAACAGAAAACCACCAGCAGCAATTAACTTGAATGTATAGCATCACCCATCCTGAAAGCTTGAGGTGGGAGACAATAGATTAAAGCAAATATAAAATGTCCTATTATGTTTCAATTAAAATCCAATTAAAAAACCTGAAAACATATCCATTTTTTCACTTCAATCCTCCCTGCAGCCAGACAGGACAATAACCTGCATTTTTGTTAATTTATTACTTAATTAACTTACATTTATACTCCACCTGAGGCTTAAGAGTAACTTACAACTTTTGCATTGTGCCTCTCCCTTTATGGTGTACCTTGCAATCTCTTGATCCATTCTACCCTCGACCCATTTATTTAGTTAAATCATTTCCCCCCAAAGCCCATTTTTAGGGCCGCAACCTCAGAAATCCACAAACAAATAGGAGGAAGGGAAGATATAGCAATATAATGGCAGCATTAGGAAGCGTACAGAATGCTTTAAGAAGCTTCTTCCTGGCAAAATTTAATACACTGCACAGCACAATAGTTCTGGGGGCACCACACAAAAAATGACCTATTTTTCATGCATGCTAGCTTAAAAATCTTTGGGAACAATCCTGTACACAAGAAGCTGGTGTAAAGCAAGCTAGCGTTAAGTTGAGCCGGCACAAAGTTAGGCCAGACTGTTCAAGAACAAGGCTACCATTTGCTGAGGCAGAGCAAACCTTTCAGAGTGAAAACAAGCTTTTTTTAAAAAAGCGTTTGACTTATGCTACCTGTTTTGCCATGGGACGCGGGTGGTTCTGTGGTCTAAACCACAGAGCCTAGGACTTGCCGATCAGAAGGTCAGTGGTTCAAATCCCCACGACGGGTGAGCTCCTGTAGCTTGGTCCCAGCTCCTGCCCACCTAGCAGTTCGAAAGCACGTCAAAGTGCAAGTAGATAAATAGGAACCGCTCTGGTGGGAAGGTAAACGGCGTTTACGTGCGCTGCTCTGGTTCACCAGAAGCGGCTTAGTCATGCTGGCCACATGACCTGGAAGCTGTCTGCGGACAGACGCCGGCTCCCTTGGCCTATAGAGCAAGATGAGTGCCACAACCCCAGAGTCGTTCGGGACTGGACCTAATGGTCAGGGGTACCTTTATCTTTCGAATCCCAACAACGGGGTGAGCTCCCGTTGCTCAGTCCCTGCTCCTGCTAACCTAGCAGTTCAATAGCACGTCAAAGTGAAAGTAGATAAATAGGTACCGCTGCAGTGGGAAGGTAAACGGCGTTTCCGTGCACTGCTCTGGTTCGCCAGAAGCGGCTTAGTCATGCTGGCCACATGACCCGGAAGCTGTACGCCGGCTCCCTCGGCCAATAACATGAGATGAGCGCTGCAACCCCAGAGTCGGTCATGACTGGACCTAATGGTCAGGGGTCCCTTTACCTTTACCTTTACCTGTTTTGCCTGGAGAGTCAGTGCAGTGTAGTGGGGAACCGGGTTCAATTCCCCGCTCCACGACATGCAGCTGCTGGGTGACCTTCGGCTAGTCACACTTCTCTGAAGTCTCTCAGCCCCACTCACCTCACAGAGTGTTTGTTGTGGGGGAGGAAGGGAAAGGAGAATGTGGGCCGCTTTGAGACTCCTTCGGGCAGTGATAAAGCAGGATATCAAATCCAAACTCTTCACCTGGCTGAGCTGGACAGAGTTAGGATCTAGCTTAAATTCTTCTGCTTGGTCTACTGCACACACACACACACACACACACACACACACACACACACACACACACCAGAATGTCCCTTTTGAGAGGACGTGCCCCAGCTTCAGCTCCACCAGTTGAGCCCAGGATGAGCAGGAATGATCAAGTCATGCCGGAATCTCTTCGGCTGAGCCAGGGGTGGAGGCAGGACTGGCATGTCCATGCGGCATGATGAGGCAGTTGCCTCAGGCGGCAGGCTGAGGATGCTTGGGAGGGGCAGCAATTCCACACCTCGGGGAGCACGCCACTTGCTGCCTCCTGCAATTGTCTTCTGCTGCTGTACCCTGCTCCTCTCTGGCTTCCTTCTGCATTTTGGGGCTTCCCCAAGCCATCTCCAGTCACCTCAGGTGGTGGTCAAGGAGGAGGAGGAGGAAATGGGGGGTGTTCCATGTCCGGGTTGCCTCTAGTGGCAAAATGTCCTCGTCTGGCTCCGGTTTGAGGAGTTGATGCCAGTTGAACCCTGCAGAGCTGGGTATGTTTCCGAATTCCTCCTGAAATGATGGGGACATGTGTAAACTGGAGGAGACATATGTCTTCTTCTTCTTTGGCAATCACTCGTAGCTGAGTAAGATTGTCTTCCATAAACACGGTTTTAACAATGAGTCCGTAAGTGACTGTGGAGGCCAAGTCTGGATCCACACGTCCTTCCACAGTGGGGCCATTGGTTTCCGGGCGGGAGTTGATCATGGTGTGGATTTGCCAAGCATGCCTTCCTCTTAGCACATTTCTCCCTTGCATCCCAAGTTTGAGTGTCTTCAAAGCCCATGACACCTTTGGTAAAGGCTGTTCTCCAATTGGAGCGCTCGCAGGCATGCGGCTTTCTCCCGATGGAAGTGCAGAGTGTTTCAGGACCAGGACATTCGCAGGGAAACCAAAACGCTTGTTTACAAAGCTGTTGTACTACCAACCTTACTGTATGCTTGTGAAACATGGACCACTTATAAACCCCATCTCCAACTCCTCGAAAGATTCCATCAAAGGTGTCTCTGGAAAATGTTACACATCACTTGGGAAGACAGGCGAACTAATATCAGTGTACTGGAAGAAGCAAAGATCACCAGTGTTGAAGCAATGATTCTTCAACATCAACTTCATTGGACTGGTCATGTTGTGCACTGAGCATGTGTGGAACTGACATGGAATGGAAATAAGCTTTTCAATCTATTTGATTGAGATTGAGGTTGAATCCTGACAAGACAGAAGTACTGTTTTTTGGGGGCAGGAGGCGGGCAGGTGTGGAGGACTCCCTGGTCCTGAATGGGGTAACTGTGCCCCTAAAGGACCAGGTGCGCAGCCTGGGAGTCATTCTGGACTCACAGCTGTCCATGGAGGCGCAGGTTAATTCTGTATCCAGGGCAGCAGTCTACCAGCTCCATCTGGTACGCAGGCTGAGACCCTACCTTCCCGCGGACTGTCTCGCAAGAGTGGTGCATGCTCTAGTTATCTCTCGCTTGGATTACTGCGATGCGCTCTACGTGGGGCTACCTTTGAAGGTGACCCGGAAACTACAACTAATCCAGAATGCGGCAGCTAGACTGGTGACTGGGAGCGGCCGCTGAGACCACATAACACCGGTCTAGAAAAACCTACATTGGCTCCCAGTACGTTTCTGAGCACAATTCAAAGTGTTGGTGCTGACCTTTAAAGCCCTAAATGGCTTCGGTCCAGTATACCTGAAGGAGCGTCTCCACCCCCATCGTTCAGCCTGGACACTGAGGTCCAGTGCCGAGGGCCTTCTGGCGGTTCCCTCACTACGAGAAGCCAAGTTACAGGGAACCAGGCAGAGGGCCTTCTCGGTAGTGGCACCCGCCCTGTGGAACGCCCTCCCTTCAGATGTCGAAGAGAACAACAACTACCAGACCTTTAGAAGACATCTAAAGGCAGCCCTGTTTAGGGAGGCTTTTAATGTTTAATAGATTATTGTATTTTAATGTTCTGTTGAAAGCCGCCCAGAGTGGCTGGGGAAACCCAGCCAGATGGGCGGGGTATAAATAACAAATTATTATTATTATTATTATTATTATTATTATTATTATTATTAATACACATTGATGTATGAATGAGATTTAGAAGCCCGATGGTCCATAACTTTGCCCTTTAGCTTGTGGTGCGTTATCGACAAGGGGCAGATCCACAACCTACATTTAAAACACACCCAACACAGAATTAAAGCACATGGCTTTCCCCAAAGTATCCTGGGAACTGTAGTTTGTTAAGGGGAGTGGGAATTATAGTTCTGTGAGGGTGAAACTACAGTCCCCTTTAAATGTAGGATGTGGATCTGCGAAAGGTTATTTATTATACTCATGAGACCTTTCATAGGACAAATTGCCTAGGCATTGTGGAAAGATATAGAACTACAGCTGGCAAAAATACAATGCATATTTCCTTCTCTTCCACTTTCCCCATCCCCCCTGATTGCAGAGTACACAATTTCTCCTTTTCCTTTCCTCCCCCCCCGCCCCCGCCAATTTCTTTCCATTTCAAATAATGAATGGCACAGGTAGTCATTTCTCCCCTTCAAAAGAAAGAAGAGTTTTAAATGTTTGCAGATGGGAAGGAGGTCGCAACCTGAACATTTTGCGAAATGTACTTTGGAAAGCTTACAAAAGGGAGCCGGTAGCTAAATTTAGTTCTTCGGTGCTTTTTCTTTTTTGGAAATGGTCAGAAGGCTCTGTCAAACATCTTCTGTTGTTGCAGTCTGCTGTTTTTTTCCCTTCCCTTTTGGAAAATGTCGCGTTTGGAAACAGATTAAACTTTTCTGCAGCTGCAATCTTTTGCAGGCTTAAGAGACTAATGGAGCAATCCTAACTATGGGAAACTGGCAGAATTAAATTCAAGCTTACGTTAAACCAGTGTTAAATTATCCCTTCTTCCAAACTGCATTGAGCATTGGGGCTGCTGCTGACTGAGCCTGGCAGGGGAAAAACAAGCCTTTAAAAATAGAGTTTGACTTACCTGCCCCAGTTCTGGATAGTGTAGAGATGGGAAATGGTTCAGAAAAGAGCAACTAGAATGATCAAGCAGGTGGACAGACACCCTATGAGAAATGCATGCTCTAGTTATCTCCCGCTTGGACTACTGCAATGCGCTCTATGTGGGGCTACCTTTGAAGGTGACCCGGAAACTACAGCTAATTCAGAATGCGGCAGCTAGACTGGTGACTGGGAGCAGCCTCCGAGACCACATAACACCGATCTTGAAAGACCTATATTGGCTCCCAGTACGTTTCCGAGCACAATTGAAAGTGTTGGTGCTGACCTTTAAAGCCCTAAATGGCCTTGGTCCTGTATACCTGAAGGAGCGTCTCCACCCCCATCGTTCAGCCCGGACACTGAGATCCAGCGCCGAGGGCCTTCTGGCGGTTCCCTCGCTGCGAGAAGCAAAGCTACAGGGAACCAGGCAGAGGGCCTTCTCGGTAGTGGCACCCATCCTGTGGAACGCCCTCCCAGCAGAGGTTAAGGAGATGAACAACTATCTGACATTCAGAAGATACCTCAAGGCAGCCCTATTTAGGGAAGTTTTTAACCTGTGATATTTTAATGTATTTTAATATTTGCTGGAAGCCGCCCAGAGTGGCTGGGGAGACCCAGCCAGATGGGCGGGGTACAAATAATAAAATTATTATTATTATTATTAAAAGGCTGCAGCAAATGGAAGCAAGAAGAATTACCGACGAAAGAGGAGCGGCAGATGAAATTAATGGACTATGCAGAATTGGACAAGATGACCGGGATAATTTGAAACTGGTGGGATCAGAGGTTCTTAGAAGATTAGAGAAAATATGTGGACTATTTGAAAATCAAATGTAAACAATTGACTACGCTAGTAGGATTGCAAGAAGTTTTGTAAGGAGGACTATATTAAATATTGCAGGGAAAATTTATGAAAAGGATTGTTAATTATGGACTATTAAAAGTAATAGTGAAAATAACGAAATGCAGGAGTTAGTGATGAAGATGGGAAATCATTAGATGGAGTCTTAATGGCTTATAGCCAAAATATTGTATAAGATAAGAAGAGATGTTATGTGGTGTTTGGAAAATATATGCAAAAATTAATAAAAATATATTTAAAAGAGAGAGAGGGAAAAAAGGTTGCAGCATTTTGGACTAGTTTAGAGGAAAGGTGACATCATAGAGACATGTTTTCTTACATCTCCTGTAACATTAGAACTTGTTGGAAGATTCATGAGAAAGGACTTCCTCATGCAGAACATAGTTCTCAGATCCTGCTTGTGGGTTCCCCACAGACATCTGTTCAGCCACTGTGAGAACAGGATGCTGGACTAGATGACCCATTGGCCTGATCCTGCGGGATCTGTTTATGTTATTGATTTAGATTTTCCACAGCTTTCTCACTTTCTAAGTGTTCCAATACAATTCTTGGCTAAAGTATCAAAACACCTCCTGAAAATCCGGAACAACTATACATTTTAAAAATATGTATTTAAAAGAGAGTTTTTAATTATAAGAAATCACAGATGAATGTGGAATCAGGGTGGAACAGACATATGGGCCAATCCACATAAAATTGATATGCAATTCCTCTGGTTCAAACCCCCCGCAATTTGCAATTAATCTTATGTTCTTATGCATTGCTAGGTCACAGGACCAAGGGGAAATAGGTTTCAAACAGGTTTGAATCTGTTCCTACCCTGTTCCCCGACCCCTTACCACATCCCCAGTGTGCCCCCTTTTCAGGATTTAACCCAGCTTCAACTCAGCTGAGATAGAAGATTTACCCCACTGTAACTGCAGCTGAAGGGGGACCAGGTGGCGCTGTGGGTTAAACCACAGGCTTGCTGATCAGAAGGTCAGCGGTTCGAATCCCTACGACGGGGTGAGCTCCCGTTGTTCGGTCCCAGCTCCTGCCCACCTAGCAGTTCGAAAGCACTTTAAAGTGCAAGTAGATAAATAGGGACCGCTCCAGCGGGAAGGTAAACGGCGTTTCCGTGTGCTGCTCTGGTTCGCCAGAAGCAGCTTTGTCATGCTGGCCACATGACCCGGAAGCTGTCTTCGGACAAACGCAGGCTTCCTCGGCCTATAGAGCGAGATGAGCACGCAACCCCAGAGTTGGACACGACTGGACCTGATGGTCAGGGGTCCCTTTACCTTTTAACTGCAGCTGAGCTGGGGTGTGGGACTTCAGCTGGCATAGCCCTGACTAGATCAGCTAGGAACCCATCGATCCAAGCTTGCTCATCCTGGTGGATCTTGGGTTCAGATTGCATTGTAAAGCCTCAACCATGACCCGTCTTATCCAGGAGTAAGCCCAATTGAAGTCAACAGAGCATCCTTCCAAGCAAGTATGGTTAGGATTGGGCTGTTAAACTTGCGGAACCAGGGGGAAGCATTTCTAAATATTCAAAAATTTGGTTAGACTCCAACAATTGCAGCGTTGCTGGGGGTCAACTGGATGACCTTTGGGGTCCCTTCCAATTCTACATATCTATGATTCTAATTCAATGTCATGAAGGATCCCATTCACACACTCACATTGCATCTTCTCACTTGTCCGCTCAGCGCTGAATGTATGAACTTACTTCACAGCAAAACATTGAGCTTCAGGTGCTATAAAGATTCTTTGCCTGGTGATTGATTTGTGATGGCCCAGAAAGCTCTGCGGCGCTGCCCCCCGCCCCCCAAGATATTTCACTAATTCTGTTGACATTCTGTCAGACTCCCTTGAAATTTCACAGAAGTCTCAGCTGAGGGGCTAATTACACGTTACGTTAGATGCATAACATGCAGAGCCATCTCAGTTTTCAAAATTTAATGCTAGGCATTGCAAAGAGTGAGGGGCGTTTTCATTGGACCACAGCAAAGGAGGTCTGATCTGGCAGGGCTCTTCCTACCCACACATTCACCAACCTGGCAGCTGCTCCAGTCGTCTTTCAACCCTTTCCACTGGTGCCTTAGGGAGAGATCCTGTGCCCAAGAAACTGGCTTAAAGCAAGCCAAGGTAAGTTTAGCCAACATGAAGCTACACCAGATCCAAACCCCATTCAGCAGCTGGGTTGCTGCTACTGCTGCTCTGCCCAAGCCTGGCAGATGGAAAGCAAGCCTTTAAATTACTGTGCTGGGCTGGGTTGCCAGACCCTCCAAGTGTTCTTATTTTCCAGGGATAGCCCAGTGCCGAGGGCCTTCTGGCGGTTCCCTCACTGCGAGAAGCCAAGTTACAGGGAACCAGGCAGAGGGCCTTCTCGGTAGTGGCACCCGCCCTGTGGAACGCCCTCCCTTCAGATGTCAAAGAGAACAACAACTACCAGACCTTTAGAAGACATCTGAAGGCAGCCCTGTTTAGGGAGGCTTTTAATGTTTAATAGATTATTCTTTAATAATATTGTTTTAATGCTTAATAGATTATTGTTTAATAGATTATTACTGAGTGCTCACTAGAAGGACAGATCCTGGGGTTAAGGCTCCAGTACTTTGGCCACCTCATGACTCCCTAGAAAAGACCCTGATGTTGGGAAAGATTGAGGGCACAAGGAGAAGGGGACGGCAGAGAATGAGATGGTTGGACAGTGTTCTCGAAGCTACTAACATGAGTTTGGCCAAACTGCGAGAGGCAGTGAAGAATAGGCGTGCCTGGCGTGCTCTGGTCCATGGGGTCATGAAGAGTCGGACACAACTGAACGACTGAACAACAACAAGATTATTGTATTTTAATGTTCTGTTGGAAGTCGCCTAGAGTGGCTGGGGAAACCCAGCCAGATGGGCGGGGTATAAATAAATTGTTGTTGTTGTTGTTGTTGTTGTTGTTGTTGTTATCTGGGTCAATGCTCTAGTAGCATTGCAGGAGCCTGGGAGAGAAAGGATGGAAGTTTTGAGCAATATATATATATATATATATATATATATATATATATATATATATATATATATATTCCTTTCACTCCCCATCGCTGTTAAATAGAATCATAGGGTTGGAAGGGACCCCCAGGGTCCTCTTTTGCCCAGCATGGGGCTCAAACCCACAACACTGAGATTGACAATCTCATGCTATTCTAAGTGGCACCAAGGTGGGCAAGGCTGGGTTCCCAACAGAGCATTTAAAAACTTGCTGGTTGTTTTTCTTTTGGGTTTTTTGGTGTTCTTTTTAAGGATCAGAGAGATGAGAAGCAGAATCTTGGCTCAAATGACTTTGCCACACTGACAACTCCACCGGGGAATGACAGATGCAGAAGCATATGTTTTAGAGCCATCATATCCAATAATTCCACATAGCATAAAGACAGAGGGGGGAATCTCTACATCTTAGAAGAAAATGACATCTCTGTGCTTCCTTTCTCCGCATTGTTGCTGGGTTTTTTATTTCATTTTTTTTAGCATCTTGAAAAGGTAGAGAGATGCTGCCAAATGTCCCTGACCCCTTGACAGTTTGTTGATAATAACATCCCATATTTGCAGCAGGGAAGACCCAGATGGGATATAATACTCAATATGGAAATGTACCAGTTCCTGAAGGGTCCAGTTCTCTTCTCTTCTCCCCAACAGCTTGGTTCAGAGAAAAAGCGGATACACTGGTAACTTTTGAGTTTGTTTGTTTGTTTGTTTTTAAAAAGTCCGGGTCATCCCTTCCTCACACTTCTCCACAGTGTAACACCACAAAACAGACCAAACAGTTCAAGAAAGAGAAATACAACTCAATAAACATTAGATATACTCAATGGGTTGCATATAATTCAGTCATCGCATGAGCAAAACAACTTTTTCTGGGTAAACATTCATTCTTCTAGGCCTTGAGGTTTCAAACTGTGGAAATACCTCTTCGGGGTTCTCCAGGTCCTCAACTTTCTAGACCAATTGTCAGAGTCTGGGTCCTTGAGGATCAGGGAATCAGATGTAGACACTGAGGATCATGGCTCCACAAGGGAGAAACCAAGGAGAGGGTCCATTTCTTCCTCGGAGCTGCCATCTATGGACTCTTCTTCACTGGAGCTTTTTAAGCAGAGGTTGGGAAGAAGAAGAAGAAGAGGAGGAGGAGGAGGAGGAGGAGAAGGAGGAGGAGGAGAAGAAGAAGAAGAAGAAGAGTGGTGTTTGGACTTGATAGGCCTTTCACTCCCCTTAAAGAGTCTCAAAGCAGCTAAAAATCTCCTTTCCATTCCTCCCCCACAACAAACACTCTGTGAGGTGAGTGGGGCTGAGAGACTTCAGAGAAGTGTGACTAGCCCAAGGTCACCCAGCAGCTGCATGTGGAGGAGCGGGGACGCGAACCCGGTTCACCAGATTACGAGTCTACCACTCTTAACCACTACACCACACTGGCCATCTGTTGGGGATTCTTTAGCTGTCATACCTGCATTGCAGGGAGTTGGGACTTGATGACTCTTTGGGTCCCTTCCAACTCTATGATTCTATGATAACCAGATGACTTAGTGTTTAAGGGTTCCTAGCCAGGACACCAGGTTATTGTCAGGGACTGGGATGAAGGGAAAGGCTGGGAATCACCCCATCCTTCTCCTTTGCTTCCATCGGAGGAGGGGGAGTGAAGGGGATGCCCCCCCTTCCCCAGTAGTTTCAAGAGAAGAAGGATGAGGGGGAGGAGGAGGAGAAGGAGGAGGAGGGGGAGGAAGAGGAGGAGAAGGAGAAGGAGAAGGAGAAGGAGAAGGAGAAGGAGAAGGAGAAGGAGAAGGAGAAGGAGAAGGAGAAGGAGAAGGAGAAGGAGAAAAATAGGAGGAGTTTGGATTTGATATCCCGCTTTATCACTACCCGAAGGAGTCTCAAAGCGGCTAACATTCTCCTTTCCCTTTCTCCCCCACAACAAACACTCTGTGAGTGGGGCTGAGAGACTTCAGAGAAGTGTGACTAGCCCAAGATCACCCAGCAGCTGCATGTGGAGGAGCGGGGACGCGAACCCGGTTCACCAGATTACAAGTCTACCACTGTTAACCATTACACCACACTGGGAGAGAAGATTGAATTGCAACAGAACTCAGAGTTGCCAGGTTGTGAGGTGTTAGGAGAAGGAGGGGGAGGGGAGAATTGCCAGCAGAGATGTCCTTGGAAAGCATAGGAGAGTCACCATCCCTGCGTACACACTGCTCACTAAGAATTCAAGAGCAAAGATGTTTGACTCCTGAGGCCACCCGTAGGTCCACAGGCTGCTGGGGAAGGAAGTGGAGGAGCTCAGAGCGAGCAACATCACTATGGAGTTAAGGACTGGATTCTTTGTCATGTACAATGAGAACTGAATAAAACCATAAATATGAACTTTCTTGCTTCTTCCTTGATCCTTGATGCTGCCAGGGGAGGATAGAGTCCCCCAAGCCTGACAGTTATCTTCCTCAGTGGTGAGGAGGAAAAGACTTGGGTTGTTGGATTTGTTAAGCAACTGGAAGCCGGGGACTTTTGCTAATCTACAGAGATCTACCAGCAGATGCACACCTGCCTCCTACACAGCTAAAGTGCGATGGAATGTTAGCAACCAGCTTTTGTATAGAGACATAGATAAAGGGACTATGCACATGTTTACCACTCCCCGCAGTTCCCAGACATATGCTGAACACCATATGTTTGCAGTACAAGGGTGAATGTGTATGTGTGTATTCTGAGTGAGAGAGAGAGAAAGAGAGAGAGAGAGAGAGAGAGAGAGAGACTCATTTGCTGACTACATTAGTGTGAATTTATCCTCACCACGTGTGTCTACTTTTTCTGATTATATTCACTTTTCTTTGTCAACATCATTTTAGGACTCTAGGTCCACACACACACAAAAACCACAATCTCATTGTGTTTAAATTCACAGAATGAATCTCAACCAGCTTCGGAATAGACTCACATTTGAGTTTGGACCACCAGCGCTAAAGCAACCCAGAATCTAACTGAGATCTCCTTCAATCGAGCCATAGGTTAGCTCATGAGATTGAATATTAATGCCACGTGTTGCATACTGGAGGTCCTACTGACAGCATTTCACGCCTCATTTGCTAGCAAAGTTATTAGATTTTAGTCAATGGTCAAAGCGTAAATTGACTCTAAAGGGCTCCTTTGAAGCACTGGTGCATGAGATTAGAACAATTCAGAAATAATTTTGATCTTTTCTTCACCCACCACTAATAAAGCACTTTCCCCCTGAATTGTCTCCAGTTAACTCAGTACTTATTTTTTAAAACCCTGAAACACTCAAGGCCATTGCCAGTGTAGAGACTTGGATAACATTTGCATGCAGATTGCAACTTGAAAAGAAGCCATACAGTATTTGCATCTGGGTAGGACCCTTAGATTTCATGCAAACCAATTTCGGGTGTCAGCAGCACTAAGGAGGAGATGTAGACCTGCTTCCTCATACTACTGTTTGCTCAAGTTACCCCCCACCCCGCAAGTCAGTGATGGCAAAGAACTCAGCCTTCTCTGTGGTGGCACCAAAACTGTGGAACTCCCTTCTGAGTTATTTTACTCACTTACTAGCTTAAGGAAGCCCTCTTCCAGGAGGATTTTGAATTGTCCAGATGCTGTCTTTTTCTTATTTCTGATGCTTCTGCCCGAATCACTGTAGGAGCAGAGCATGAATTTGAAGCAAGCCTGCTTGACTATCCAAGAACCCATGCAAGAATTGTTGTAGTCAGAATCAAGGTGGGCTCTGCCCACCTCAAACAGAATCGCTGCCCTTAATTCTGCTCACACCCTCAGCTGACCACCTACTGCTAGTCATCAGAATGGCCTCAGTTGATGATCTCAGTGGATTTGGTAGTGGATGCAAGAGAAGGTGGAAGAATTGGCATTTGGGTCCTGCACCATGTAAGGTTAAGTCTGCCACATTGAATTGAATTTGGAAACTTACTGGAAGGCAATGCAGTTGCTTAAATATAAGCAAGATATTATCTCTTCACCCAGTCCTTGCTAGCACTCTAGTTACAGAGGCTTAGACTAGCTGCAGTTTTCATGGGCAGCCCCATATAAAGGGCATCACAGTAACGCAACCTAGAAGTTACCAGGGAAAATGTGGGCACATGATTGTTGTCTGAGTCAAAGTCAACATATTAGCCTCAGAAGGTTCTTCATGAGCCCAAGGCTACTTTGTCCTCAAGTGATAAAGATGAATCTAATAGCACATCCAGATTTCATGCCTGATTCTTTCAGGGGAAACTTTGGCCTTCTACTCGTAACAGGACTACAACTCCCATCATCCCTTGGCATTGGCCATGCTGACTGAGGCTGATGGGAGTTCGAATCCAGCAGCATCTAGAGGACAACAGTTTCCCCACCTCTGCTTTAGATGGATTTCTCCCTCCTTCAGAGCTGGTTGAACATCACTTCCATGGGCATGACAATCTTGTCATGATTGATGTTCAGCTTATTGGCTTTATGTCACAGCACCCCAGCTTCTCTGTGAAGGAAGGAAAATCCAACCAAGTCAAAGTGTATCCCTCTGCTTGTTCGTGGACATGGTTCCTTTGAATGAAATGGTTCTTGAGAACTTATCCTCAGGTCAAGCAATACCTTATAAACAAGACCTTGGTGGCTGTTCCATGTACACATTCTGCTTTTTTTATTGATGGCCAAATCTCTGTTGCCTCATTCCTTACAACCTTTCCAGTTGACCCAGAACTCCTTTATTTTGGCATAAGTAAACACTTGAAATCTCATAATATCCCCCACCGCTTCTCCTTCAAAGAAGTCTCTCCTTTCCATGTGGTAACAGCATGGCAGGAAGCTCTTTAGCTAAATCAATTACTACCATGCAGTAATTAGAGCGGTATTTCCAACCAGGCCTAAATCATATTCAACTGAAGACATTGTGGTAGCTCTTACTGTAAATGGTATTTCATTGCCTCTGCATTATTCTGAGTGTTCCCCTAATCTCCCCTCTTCCTTCCATTCCAAGACAAATGCCTTGGTTTTACACAGCTTTATTATCAAAACCTCTTTCATGGGCCTAATAAGTTGGCAAGAATCATTTTTCATTGAGTGTGAGGCCTGACGAGGAATTATTCTTATTATGTTGGAGGAAGATTAGCTCAGTTTCACTCAACAAGCGTTTCCCCCATTCATCATGCCAAAGATTTCTGGGGGTTTTCTGGAGTGATATATGAGCCCTGCAAACTTGGGCAACTGAGGGAGCAGTCTTCACGTTATGAGTGGTGGCCAAAGAGGTCAATCCCCAGTCGGTCTTCTTACACAACACCCCTTCACACACACTTTACAAGCATGCCGCAGCTTAGGTCTGTTACCTGGCTACCAAGTGGAAGTCTTGACCCTTGACCCCATCACAAACCAATTAACACTTCCTGTTATTTCATTATAGCCACAATGGCAGAGCCGCTTCAAGTTGTATTCCTGGTTATCCCAACAGCCACTGCTCCCTTCCCACTTGCCAGGATTATTGTTGTTGCTATCATAATCATGGAGTCATTGGATGGGAGTCATTGGAGTCATTGGATGGGAACCTGAAGATCATAATCATCATCATCATCATTCTTTTATTCGACCGTGAGTCAGAAGAATACATTTGTACAGAATTAAAAACATCTGAGAGAACTTTGAATAAAGGAAACATAATCCACAATAGAATGGAACTAAACAAATAGCCCCATATCGATATAATCAATTAAAATCTTGCGACGCTTAGAAGCTAAAAAGAAATTTAGCCACCAGGTTTTCAGTAAATATAAAACCTGTCTTTCTCTGGGTAGAAAGCTAGATTGACGTAAAAGTGGAGTTATAAGATTTTGCCTAAGTTCTACATAGAGAGGACAAGACAGAAGGATATGTTCGGTAGACTCAACCACGCCCATAGTACAATGACAGGTTCTCTGGGTGTATGGCACTCCCTTGTACCTTCCCCACAATACCACGGAATCAAGGGCGTTTAGTCTAGCCGCTGTAAGAAGTCTGCGGTATTCCACATAGTGGATTTCCGCGAGGTAGGGGGCTGGTGTCATTTGATATATCTGGTCCCCTAGGAACTTCCCTGGTTTCACTTAAGCTATGTCCTCTTGTCTGGCAATATCGCTCAATCTCCGAGAGATTGCAGTTCTAGCTTGATTGTACAAAGATCATCAAGTGCAGGAATACGCCGCCATCCGGTGTGGGGATCAAACTTGCAGTCTTGGCATTATCAGTGCCATGCTCTAACCAACTGAGCTATCCAGGCTTAAAGAATTCCTGACAGATGGCCATCCAACCTCTGCTTGAAAACCTCCAAGGAAGGAGAGTCCACCACCTCTCATGGGAGTCTGTTCAACTGTTGAACAATGCTTACCATCAGAAAGTTCTGCCAGTGATTGCTTTCTTCTAATTTGAATCCATTAGTTTGGGTCCTGCCCTGTGGAACATCAGAAAACAAGTTCCATCTTCCATAGGATATTCCATTCTGGTATTTGAAGAGGCAGAGCATAACTGTCAGGGATGTGCCCACCCCTGCCAGTCCGGCACTGAGTGGCTACTGGCAGCCTCAGTCTTTGTTGTCGATGGACTCGTCTCCCAGTGAGTCTGTGTGATGGCCTGGGATTCAGACTCAGACGCTGAACCTGAGGGATCCCAGCCTGCACAGGATTCCCTGCCTCCAGAACCAGCAGAGCCGGGGCTGGGGCCTGAGTCTGAAGGGTCCTCACCTGTGCTGGATTCTCAGGTGCAGGTATCTGCTGAGTCTGCTCTGGCTCCTGATGGGGTGGAGGACCCATTGCCTGCAGGTGCTCCACTCTCAGCCCTGCCAGGGGAAGCTGAGGTTGCCTCTGGGTCCGGTAACCATCCAGCCTCTCCTGAGCTGCAGAGGCTCAGGGCAGAGAGGCGAAGGGAACTGAGTTCCCGCAGGAGGAGTGCTCGCCTTCAAGCCAGGAGAGGCGAGTCACCTGAGGATCGGAGCCGCCCTATGCCTCGGGGCAGATAAAAGCTGGCCAGTCCCAGCCCCAAGTTGCAGGAGCAACATCGTTGCTGTCAAGTTCCTGCTTGATCCCTGTCCTGCTGTCTTGCCTGATCTCCTGACCTGCCTTGGTTCCATGTTTGTTCACCCGTTCCTGACTTCGCCTGACTCCCTGTCCTGTACCCTGCTCCAGTTATTTCGGACTGCCTTTACGTGTACCTCTGACCTTGGACCGGACTTAGACTTCGCCTTCTGGATATCCCACGGGACCAGCACAGTCTGCCAGCTCCTCCTCGGGGGAGGAGCAGTTACCGGGAGGGAGTCAGGTGGGGAGAGGTCTCCAGGAAGAGGCAGAGAGACCTAGCACCACTCAGGAGACCCACACAGAGGGGGAGACACCATTTCCAGCGCCCGCTCTACGCAGAAGGAGAAGGCGGCACTTCAGAGTGCCGAGACTCTGGTGTTGGCGCCGCAACAGGAGGGGGGCACTTCCAGATTCTGCTAGCGACTAGATGGTCATGTTTAGGGTTAGCTCCGCACTGTACATATTTTTGCACAATAAAATAGTTGAAAGTCAAGAAGGACTTGGTCTTTACTCATGAGCAACCGTTAAGCGAACCTGACAATAACCATCCAGCCTACTATGACTAGTAGTTAGTTTCCAAGGTGGCAGGCAGGCATATTTCTGAATGTTTCTGCCTTTGATTAGAAAACCCCTCAAAAATTGAGGTCGCCAAGTATTGAACCAGGAATCCTTTGCCTATCTTTGCCGCTAAGCTCTGCCTCCTCTCTGAGAGGTCCATCACAAATTGCCTGGCTGCTAAAGCACGTTGGATGCTTATGCATTCCAAACAAACCTTCCCCCATGCTATTCTCCAGTAATCACTTTAAGGCAACGGCTTCTGCCAGCACACATGAAAGCAATAATGATAAACTCGTGGCAGCACAAGCAAATGAAATTGGCATGAAATTTCGAACAAATATTTGCACAACAGTCAGGCTTTTGCATTATTCCCCTAGCTGAGGCTGCTAGAGCATAAGTGGCTTATAATAATCACAAAGTGCTTTGAGCATGCAGAGTATTATATAAGGACAGCTTTTCATTAGGCACTGGCTTTAATAAAGTTTGGCCAGTTGTTAGTCAATTAAACAGAGGCTATTTGCAGTTGCTTTGAAGGTCTTCGGTTTGGGTGGATTTTTATCGTTTTCTTTGGTTTTTCCCCCAAAGGCTCCTCCATTGGCCTGTTCCTGTCTTAGGGATGGCATTGGCATCAAGTCGTTATAAATTTGTTCCCTGCAAATGTTAACTTTCTCCACGACATGCATAATGATCAGACAAGCCGCCTTAAGAAACCACGTTTGCCCTGATCCTCCCCCGTCTCTAGTAGATGCCCATCAAAGCAGTTGACATTTGTAGTCTGCAACAACAGCCGTGACGATAGCAACGCACATGCACATCACTTATTTAAATTTTTCTTAAGCAAGAAGAAGCTGCTGAAGGAGTGAACAAGATTTCTTTGTTCCCTGCAAATGTTAGCTGTCTCTCCAGTCTATGTTCTCCATGTTTCTTTGGTATTCGTTTATGCTAGATGACACAGCCTTTCCTTTGTCTGTTCCAAAGAGCAGAACTAGGAAAAACTGCACAAAATTTGGGTTAGGGAAAGCAGAGTGTTCCTACAATGCACAAACTGTATACTAAGAGTTCCATTTCAGACATGTCAGGTCGCATTTCTCACTTGAGTTTAATTTCCAGCGTTGTTCAATTTGCTGGCGCTCAGTTTTGAAAACATATTCTTTGGTTTTCATATATGGGTTTCTCCGCCCTCCCCACCACAACAGAAAGGGGAGGTCTGCAAGGCAACACATTCAGTGTGCTTGAAAAACAGAGGGGTGTGGGCGCATAAGAAACTGTCTTTTATTGAGTTTGTCCCATTGGTCCACCTAGCTCAGTACTGTCTACACTGACAATGGAATGGTCTCCCTTGGGAGGTGGTGGATTCTCCTTCCTTAGAGGTTTTTAAGCAGAGGTTGGATGGTCATCTGGTATTGATGCTTTAGCTGAGATTCCTGCATTGCAGGGGGTTGGACTTGATGACCCTTGAGCCCCTTCCAACTCTAGAATTCTATGATTCTATTATTGTCTGACTGGCAGCGGCTGTACAGGGTTCCAGGGTTCCTGGAGATGCTGAGGATTGAACCTGAGACCATCTGCATGAAAAACAGAGGAGCTGTTTACCACTGAGCTATGTCCTTTTGCTTGAAGCATCATAGGTTGGAAGTGCCATCTAGTACAAGAACCCCTGACAGATGCCCATCCAACCTCTGTTAAAAACTTACAGTGAAGTTCAACCACCTTCTAAGGTGGACAGTTCCGCTGTCAAAGAGCTATTACCACCAGAAAGTTCTGCCTAATGTTTAGTCTAGATTTCTTTTCTTTTCATTTCAATCCATTGGTTTGGGTCCTACCCTCTGGAGCAGCAGGAAACAGGCTTGCTCCATCTTCCATGTGACGAGCCTTCAGATATTTAAAGATGACTATCATATTACCATGATGAGGGGAACACTTGCAGAGTTACCTTCTGCTTCTGGGGAAAAGTTACATACCACCTGGAAGAGACATAACAAACTGTTCATATCTCAGCATGATAAGCGCCAGGGGAGAGATTTTAAACTTCAACAACTTGATTTTTATTTTTAAAATCTTTTTCTAGATAGAAAAACAATGCTCTCGCTCTGCTGTGCCTCTGTTCCCACTCCCCATTTGTCTGGCTCGCGCATGCCTTCAAGTGTCACATCAAAGCACACTCTATTTTCTGCCCCAATGCCATCGTAACATTCTCAATCGAGGCAGAATCAATGGATGTCCTACAAGTTCTGCGCTGGAGCACACTCAGAGCTGCCATGTGTTGCATATGAACCAGCAGGGGTGGGGGTAGGTGGGTAGGAATCGTGAGAGCAGCAACTGAGGATGGATGGGCTGTGTAGATGGGTGCGGAAGAAGAGGTGAATGTACCACACATAGCCTTTCCAAAAAGAAAAAGGGGTCAGGGAAGATCAGAGCTAGCTGCTATGGATCACATTGTAAAAAGGATAATATACAAAACCGTGAACAGCTATAGATGAAAATGTATTGAATCATGAACTAAACTGACAATGTCATACAAAAAGCATACATAGGTATTTCGTCAGAGTTTGAGTTTCTTAGAATAGCTTAGCTATGTGGAATATCCTAGTTCTGTGTTGATGATAAAGTCCAGTCCTTGACGAAACTGCTGGTGAAACGGGAAGATTCGAAGCTGGCCACCCGTCGGGAAGACAGACCCATACGTTTGATGGACTTCGCTTAACCATCTTTAACACTGGAAAGATAGACCCATACGTCTGCTGGACTTTGCATAACCATCTCTAACACTATATATTGCAATCTGTATTGCAATATTGTATCTGAAGAAGTGTGCATGCACACGAAAGCTCATACCAAGAACAAACTTAGTTGGTCTCTAAGGTGCTACTGGAAGGAATTTTTCTATTTTGTTTTGACTATGACAGACCAACACGGCTATCTACCTGTAACTGGAACTATATATTGCACTTTGAATTAGCACTTTAATGTTTGAAAGTATATACAGGCTTTTGCCTCTGATGAAATACCTATGTATGCTTTTTGTATGACATTGTCAGTTTAGTTCATGATTCAATACATTTTCATCTATAGCTGTTCACGGTTCTGTATATTATCCTTTGTATAGTTACCGTGACTGTCTGTTGTTGTTTCTACTATGGATCACATTGTGGCAATGACAAAAAGCATGCCCAGAAGACACAAAGGAGATTTATTGAATCAAAAACTGTACACAGTCCTCTCTGGGAGCCACAGAGCCCTTCTTCGTGGAATAATGTTCTTTATGCGTGGCATAAAGAAAGTTGTTTCCTTTGGGAATAATAGGTACAGAACTATCCAAACTCTATAGAAATTGATTCATGTATGTGACTACAGCGGAAAGAATGTTACTTGCCCAAAAATGGAAAGAAGAAGAAGAAGTCATGGGAAAAGAAGAATGTATACAAAAACTTATGGAATATTTCAGAAATGGTGAAATGTACTGGGGAAAAATAAGAAATCAAGATAACAAACTTTTTAGAAAAGAACAGAAATGGTTTATTGAATATTTACAAATAAACGGTAAGTAGATAAGAACATTGGCAGGATTATTGTAACAACCTGCAGTTTTATAAGAGTGTATATTTAAAGAAGATGAATAAATGAGCAAATTAAGTTAATTTGGATATGCAAAAAATAAATTTAAGGAACCACGGAAAGAGGGGGAAGGAAGTAAAGTTTTGAAATGTTAAAATGACTGTAAAATTATTGAAATGTATAAAATTGAAAATCATTTATAAAATGATGATGATGATGATGATTATAATAATAATAATAATGAAAGTTGGTAGAATAAAGCTTTCCCCCCTCTCTCATAACTATAGAACTAACTTACAAACATCCAATGAAACTGAACACTGGGAAATTTGGGACAAATAAAAGAAGTACTTTTTCATGTAATGCAACTATGGAACTCACTTCCACAAGAGGTAGTGGTGGACAGGGGCCTAAATGGCTTTAAAAGAGTATTGGACAAATTCATGGAAGACAGGGCAATCGATGGTTAGTAGCCCGGATGTCTTCTGCCACAGTTGGAGGTAGCAGTGCTTCTGTATACCAGCTACTGGAAACCATGGGAGGGAAGAGGGTTCTTGTGATCAAATCCTTCTTGTGGGTTTCCCAGAGGCATCTGTTTGACTGCTGTGAGATCAGGATGCTTGACTTGATGGGCCACTGTGTCAGCATTTACCCCACCTGGGGCAGTTTGTGAGACTGCCCCAAAGCCAGAGCAAAGCCGTGCGCTCATCCCCAGCTACAGGGAGTCCGGTGGCGCAGTCATATGTGATTGTTCCCCAGCTTGAAGAACAACACACACAAGCCATGAATAAGGCTAGACTATTTATTGTAGGAAAAGTGCAGAGAGAATCTCTGCTGCCAGCTCAGGAAGTCAGAGCTGTGCATTTTGCATCCGTCCGGCATCAGGTCGAGCCAGAAGAGAAAGTACAAAAGTATAGAGTACAATAGTACAGTGAAACATAAACATCACATTGTGGAGAAAGGAGATAAGCTAGCTTTCTCACGGGTACAGGCACAAGTCATACCAGCCTCGCTGCAGCTGTTTGCCGCTCGGCTTGGACAAATATCACAACACACTGGCCTGATCCAACAAACGTTGTCCCCATCTGGGGGGAGAAAAGACCCAGGTAACTACTGACTAGTCACCTCACCTTAATACCAGGAAAGGTACTAAAACAGTTGATCTGTGAGCACTTACAAAAGAGGAAGCCAGCATCCAGAAGCCTATCAGATGTCAAGTCCATTGAGCAAATCAGAACTTTGTGAGAAGACTACATGCCACGACCAAAGAACTGTCCAAGACACAGGAAAATTCCACAAGTCAGGGAGATCATGGTGAACCTCAGTGGGTGGAGTTCATTTGGAGTCTGGAGTTCCACCACTGGGAAGACTGATATCTGCAGTTTAATAGTTCGCCACATGAGGGGGCCACACCAAATTCCATGAACCCATGGGCAAAGTCTCCCACACATCTCAGTACCAGCCAGATGGGTCCTCCGTGTGGGTATGGGTGATGGTGGTGAAAAATTCAGAGACTCCAACCATCTGGTTCTTCCTCATCCCACCACTGAGAAGCACGGGGGCAAGTGATGGCATCTGCAGCCGTCTTCATTTTCCCAGAATCCCCTGGGCCCTGATGTCGTGTTATGCAAAAGGACATGTTGGGAGGCAGATCCATTATTCAATGAAGGGTTAGTGGGAAAATGGCACCCGTATAACTTTGAACTCTAGAAGCTTGTTGCGACACTTTCAGCTTCCAAAAATCTTAGACGCAGCCAAATTGTGTTGTGCATGTCTCAACGCCTGTGCATTTTTCAACTACAGGGATTCCTGGGTAGAGAGCCACACAGATCTCACCTCCTGAGTGGCTGTAGCAGTACGTAAAGATCAGCAATGAAATTAAGCATCACTAGACGGCACTGCATCTTTTCTGGGCAATTACACCTACCTTGTATAATCTAATGAGCTGTTACTGTGCCCTAATGTAACAATTTAAGGAGCAGGTTTCCTATCCTTCCTCTCTCTCCCCCTTCTTCTTTACAGTTTGCTGCCTTCTGGAAGATAATTGATTTGCCAGGCCAAATCCCCACATGCACCTCAGCCATCGCTCTTGTCTAGGCTTTTTTTTTTTTTTTTCAAGTAAGAAACTCCATCGAAATGCTTCCTTTAAAGAAAATGCAGAACCGGTGTTCTCGGTGATAAACTGCAGCATTTTGGATGGAAAAGGTCAGCTGAGCCATCTATTCTCGAATGGTGACCTGGCAATAATAATAAATGCACTTTCCTTGCAAAATAGCAAAGAGTCCCAAACACAACAAGAAAGTTGCCTTGCCTAGCATACAAAGCTGCCCACATCACAAGCACTATTTCTGGAGTATTTGAAATTTGACTTGTAACCACAGTGTAACCACAGGTGCCACCAGTGTAACCACAGGTGCCACCAGTGTAACCACAGGTGGCAAACACCTGAACAGGAGCCCAGTCGTTCAAAAAAATGTATTATTTGTACAGCTGAAACATTCGGTCAATTAGGTTCATCAGTTAAAACACTTTTGATTGACTAAAAAAAGTGTCACCTATATTTTTAATAAAAGCACTTGTGTTTTTAATAGGGCTGTACACAGTGCCCCCTACGGGCCCTGTGGATTCAATCCAGGGGGGACTCCCTCTGGGCTAACCTGGGCACCACCCACATACCCACCAATATTTCTCTGATGAAAATAGGGAGTCCTTTTCAATAATAATAATAATAATAATAATAATAATAATAATAATTCCCCACCCATCTGACTTGTGTTGCCCCATCCACTCTGGGTGGCTTCCAACATAAATAAAACATAAAGGTAAAGGTAAAGGGACCCCTGACCATTAGGTCCAGTCGTGTCCGACTCTGGGGTTGCGGCGCTCATCTCGCTTTACTGGCCGAGGGAGCCGGCGTACAGCTTCCAGGTCATGTGGCCAGCATGACTAAGCCGCTTCTGGCAAACCAGAGCAGTGCACGGAAATGCCATTTACCTTCCCGCCAGAGCGGTTCCTATTTATCTACTTGCACTTTGATGTGCTTTCGAACTGCTAGGTGGGCAGGAGCTGGGACCGAGCAACGGGAGCTCACCCCGTCGCAGGGATTCGAACCGCCGACCTTCTGATCAGCAAGCCCTAGGCTTTGTGGTTTAACCCACAGCACCACCTGGGTCCCAAATAAAACATAATCAATCATTAAACATTAAAAAAAAAACACTTCCCTATACAGGGCTGCCTTCAGATGACTTCTAAAGGTTGTAGAGTTACTTATCTCCTTGGCTCGGAGGGTCATATAACTCCATACCCTCCAACATTTCTCCAGTGAAAATAGGGATGTCCTAAGAAAAAGTGGGACATTCCAGGATCAAATCAGTAACTGGGTTGGCTTCTGTAAATCCAGGACTGTCTCTGGAAAATAGGGACACTTGGACGGTCTGCACCCTCCCGACCCTGGATCCAGCCCCAGAGTAGTTTAAGGGTGGAGCTTATGTGAAATTGGGGTTTTAAAGTAAACAAACAAACCTAATTAAACATACAGCCAGGAGTGGCAAGACGGAAGCCTCTTTCAAAGGAGTGCCCTGCACCAGGCAGAATTGGTGCTACCACTGAACTGCTGGAATGAGACCTACCCAGTTACTGGACTGTGATCTTTCATCTGAGGCTCATCTCTGAATTTAACAGTCTTAAGGTCTAAATTCTGGAACACACAACATGAGAGGGCCTCAGAGAATTGCTCCTGCCATGCAAACTAAGGGGAATCCCCTTGTTGCTGTTGTCACTCATGAGGATCTGGCTGCCAATAGAAGATAAAAAATGGTGCTGTCCAAAGTGCTGAACCTTTTTTATTGTGGCATGCAAACAACTGTGCATTTGCATAGGAAATAAAAAAAGAGAATTAAAACCACCAGCACATTAAATGCATGTCAACCCCCCACCCCCCGGAATACCACTGACCTTGGACAAAGAGGAAAGTGGGGGGGGGGAGCCAGGTCTAACAAGACTCCAGTAATTTAAATCCAATTAAGTGTGCCAATTAGTTGTCCATTATCAGCCCTGGCTGGTGCAAATAAAATATATTAATTGCCATAGGCCATGCTGTTAACTACTAAATAAATACATAAATTTTTCTTGGTCTATTAATGGCGGTTAAAGTTGCCACGTTTACTCTGCAAAAGAACTCTCTGATACCTTGTAAACAAGGAGTGGTGCTGTTAAAATGTCTAAGGGTTCAGAGATAAATGGGTGTATGAGTTAGGAGTTGCAGTTCACGATTTAGCCACCAAGAGCCAGTCACGAAAGGGAATGGGATTGTGTACATACACCAGGTGGCAGCCATGGTCATGGAGAGGAGGTGAACTGGGTCAAGTGTAGACGGCCTATGATGCGCCTACTGCAACAAGGATGGAGTGATGCCACTGGCTTGTGGTCCTTCTGGTCACTGTGCAGTCACACCATGACAGAATCCACCCTAGCTGAATCCAGTATACCAGCAGCATAGCATAGTGTGGTGATATGGAGAGAACGTCAGACATGGGAAATGAGATCTGTATTCAAATCCTGCTCAGCCATAAACTGGGGAGATGCAGAGCTCAGCCATGGATATCTGAGACTGACCTACTTTGCAAACGTCTTAGTGGGATGAAATGGGAAGGAACCAGGAATGCCCTACAACCGCCGAGGAGAAAAGCATATCTACAGATGAAAGGCAGCAGCAATTACTCTTATATCAAAGTGGTGTGCAGTAAACACAGGAATTGGGATGGACCCTGATTTGGTGCCTTATAAAACCGCCTGATTCGGCTCAGACTGGAACAAAGCCTGCCTGAATTCCCTTCGCTATTGGGAAATTATACCCCTCCCTTCACAGAAATGCATGAAATTTGCAGGCAACTTCGCCCCTTCCGAGATCCTGAATCTGACCAAATTTCAGGATAGCTGCAAGGTGTTCCCCCAAGGGCAGCCTTTACAGTTTTGGGATCTGCTCCATTTACCCTACAGAGTGGATAAAGCCTGCAAAAATTGCAAGCGAATAGGTACCGGTACATTCCCATGCTGCCATTCCGTACCAGTCTGTTTTGCTATCTATAAAAGTGGATGTACTTTACTTAATTTATTGTTTACTCTCTCTCCACCCTGCCCAATTCTAATTGCAAAACTGTTTTGGTTTTCCTGCAAAGAGCTAAATCAGAATCAACCCTGAGCAAGATTCTGAATTTGTAACATGTTGGCCACTAAGTTCTCTTCTGTGCCCCATTTAGGCTTTCTCCTTTTTCATCCCTGCACAAAATCTTAGGAGCACTGACGTTCTTTAATTATTTGCATACCACAGGGGCCCTCCATTTTTTACCTGCAAGACCCTCTGAGGCAAATTAAGAAGGGTTGAGCAACAGGCCTGCAGGAATTTCAAGGAACACTAAAAGCATTCCATTAAGTTGACGGAAACTTCTCCTGGAGCTTTCGGTCTCTAAGATCTGTACAAAATATATAATTATAAGAAACTGACAGGGCTATAACCTCATGGGAAATACATAGAAATTTGCAACCCCAACCATTCACCTCTGCGAAGCTAAGCGTGTACTTGTGGATTTCCCTTGTTTGAGCTCAAGTGCTCATTTCCTGGTGGAATTGCAATGCATCTCTTCATCTTGTTCAAGACAGCAAATTCTGAGATGCCCAAGAGATCCTGGAGCAAGGCAAACATGTTTTCTGTGTGGCATTTCATGCTGGACAAGTTTTCGCCGTGGGCGGGGAGTGGGGTGTGTGTGGAGTTGTTACATTGGCAGTTAATTTCTGCCTTGCTCACCTTTGATAGAAGATAAAGACATTTTGTCAGGAATTAAATCCCCTCCCCATTTCTGAGGCAATTAAAGCCCCCCCTCCCACCGGCTTCTCCTCTTATCTAATTAATGCAGAATGTCAAATTGGAAATCAGCAAGTTGGGCAGAAAAAAAAAATTACAACAGCTCAGGAGGGGAAAAAAATTAATTAGCTTTTCATTAAGACCGTAAAGTGCAGGAGTATCTGGTTGAGAGAAAATGTTAATAATCAGGCACTGTTCTTTGAACTAAAATTAAAATGTTGAGTTCAAATGTTGAGGAACAATTTTACCAAGTGCTCTGGTAGCCGGAGGAAGAGATGCTGGCACCACAATCTTTGGGCTAAAGGGTAGTGAGAAATGTATAGTTTTCCAAATGAAATGTGATCAAGGGAGCCACATGTTTAATTCTTCTTCTTCTTCTTCTGACACTACCAGGGCCGGATTTAGGTTTGATGAGACCCAAAGCTACTGAAGGTAATGGGGCCCTTTATACGTCTAGATTTTCAAAATAGCTTACAAAAGAGAACCATACAGTAAATCAAATATAAAACAAATCAAAAAAACATCAGAAGCAAAAGCAACTATCGTAGCAACAGTAAAAATACAAAAGGCAGTAGATATAAAATCAGTTAAAATCCTGGGCCATCTATTTTTATTTTTATTTTCATATCTAAAACATGGCTCTTGGGACTTTTCTCAGTGTGGTGTAGTGGTTGAGAGTGGTAGACTCGTAATCTGGTGAACCGGGTTCGCGTCTCCGCTCCTCCACATGCAGCTGCTGGGTGACCTTGGGCTAGTCCCACTTCTCTGAAGTCTCTCAGCCCCACTCACCTCACAGAGTGTTTGTTGTGAGGGAGGAAGGGAAAGGAGAATGTTAGCCACTCTGAGACTCCTTCAGGTAGTGATAAAGCGGGATATCAAATCCAAACTCTTCTTCTTCTTCTCAACTTCCTGCTCCATTTTCCATTGTGTTTTAATCCCCCCCAGCTGCACATTGTCTTTTAATTCTTATACCAATGCCTCAGTACTATGTTCTTGAATTCCCTCTGCAGCTCATATTTCAAATCCTGCATGTGAGTTCTTCAAACTGTAATATTCCATTATTATTATTATTATTATTATTATTATTATTATTATTATTATTATTTCCTCTTTTCTGTGGTTTATATTTACTGTTTCATTGTGAAAATTAATAAAAAAATATTATTAAAAACCTGTAATGTTCCCTTGAATAGTCTGGAAAGGGCTTCCATTCTTCTGCAAAGCAATCATCAGTAGATTCTCTTATTTTGCCCGCTCTGCGTAGTCCAACACCTTAGTCATCCATTCTTTCATTGGTAGGAACTTCTTCTTCCTTCCATTTTTGTGCGCAGAGAATCCTAGCCACTGTTGTTACATAGCATAAAGAAATTAAAACAAAATAAAAAATAAAAAATTCCTTCCAGTAGCACCTTAGAGACCAACTAAGTTTGTTCTTGGTATGAGCTCATACCAAGAACAAACTTAGTTGGTCTCTAAGGTGCTACTGGAAGGAATTTTTTATTTTTTTATTTTGTTTTGACTATTACAGGCCCAACACGGCTACCTACCTGTATAAAGAAATTAGTCATCTTTTTTTTTGGAACTTCTGTCCCTTTAATTCCTAGGAGGAAGTGATCCTTACATTCTTATGATCTCAATCTCAACTGCTGCTCTTGAAAATGTGAAGTCTTGGCTGGGAAGTCTTTACTGTAGGAACTGGACTTTACTATCTCATCATAGTCAGAGATTGAAAAGGGGTCCCATAAACTTGTTACTGGGGGAAGAAAACAGACCATTCTGAACTTCGCATGTGGAGGTGTGAAATAAGGGGAGTTACTGCCATGCCATTACTCTTTACGATACAATTTCAAGTTCCTCCTAACTGTTAGGTATTGAGGAATGCAAATGTATCCTTTTGGAGACCTTTTATTTAATTTCTGCATCGGAGGGCTGGCGCTGAATAGCAAAACGTTGCAGAAGCGAGCAAGCTGGACTGGAATACATTTGGGAGGAAATATGGCTCTTAGTATGGTTTGCTAATAATTTCAACTATCTTCTCCTTAGCTAACTGAACATTTTACCAAATTTCATTGACGCTTTCATAGGGAAACATTCAGAACTCAGAGGGTCAAATACCTCAGTGCTCACTGTCTGGGGAAATCCAGCCATTATTGTCTTGTCCAAAATGAACAGTGGGGGTAATATGATATACTTTTAGAGTTGGGGGGGGATCTTGGATGTTATCTGAGATGGACTGCTTGGAGAGAAAGGTTGAGATCATAGAATCATAGAGTTGGAAGAGACCACAAGGGCCATTCAGTCCAACCCCCTGCCAAGCAGGAAACACAATCAAAGCATTCCTGACAGGTGGCTGTCATGCCTCTGCTTAAAGACCTCCAAAGAAGGAGACTCCACCACACTCCTTGGCAGCAAATTCCACTGTCGAACAGCTCTTACTGTCAGGAAGTTCTTTCTAATGTTTAGGTGGAATCTTCTTTCTTGTAGTTTGAATCCATTGCTCTGTGTCTGCTTCTCTGGAGCAGCAGAAAACAACCTTTCTCCCTCCTCTATATGACATCCTTTTATATATTTGAACATGGCTATCATATCACCCCTTAACCTTCTCTTCTCCAGGCTAAACATACCCAGCTCCCTAAGCCGTTCCTCATAAGGCATCGTTTCCAGGCCTTTGACCATTTTGGTTGCCCTCTTCTGGACACGTTCCAGCTTGTCAGTATCCTTCTTGAACTGTGGTGCCCAGAACTGGACACAGTATTCCAGGTGAGGTCTAACCAGAGCGGAATACAGTGGTACTATTACTTCCCTTGATCTAGATGCTATACTCCTATTGATGCAGATAGAAAGTCCAACTCCCTGGCCATTGAACCACAGCATCTGTGAGAGATGGACAGCTAAGATGTGCTTAAAATGTCTCCAGGGAATGAGAGTTCATTATCTCCAAAGGCAGTCAGTTCCACAACTCTTACATTTCTTTATTTATTTATTTTCTATTTTAAGGCAGTTTCACCAAATATTTAGGTGGGGGGAGTCCAATTTTCACACATAGGGTGGCCTCTGGAGTAAAAGAGAACAGGTTTGCTCCATCTTCCTGCGTGACAGCCTTCAGATATTTAGTAATCTCTTCTCCGTGTAAAGCAAACCCAATGCTTTCAAGTCTTGCACATATGGTGTGGCTTCCAGAACCCCACTAACCTAAAAACCGTTTTCTGGACACTTTCCAGTTTGTCAATGTGCTTCTCTCCCCCCCCCCACCCCCAGCAACTATAAAAGAAGGAATAAAAAGTGCTGTACAGCAGAGAAACTCTTGAAGTGGAAACATCTTCCATCCACAGCTAATAAAATGCTCCATCCCATTATTTTTATCACTGAGTGGGAGGAGCTCACCTATATCTCTGAGTGAAGAAAGATGCATGCCATTTCCAGAGATGATCTCTGCAGTGGTGGAAGAATATAAGCTCTGCCCTGCTGAGTTTGTTTGTCTTTGTATGTGTTTATTTCATCATTTGATATCTTCCCTTCTTCATCAACAGTTTCCTGAACCGGCTTATGGCATAAAAGCAAAACCAAAACCTGGTAAAACATACAGGATAAAACAGTGATCATTAGACAAAACAGCATCCTCTTTCTGACCAATTGGGAAGCTCAAGTAGGGTACAGACCATGTGGTGCAGTGGTTAAAGGTAAAGGTACCCCTGACCATAAGGTCCAGTCGCAGATGACTCTGGGGTTCCGCGCTCACTTGCTCTATAGGCCAAGGGAGCCGGTGTTTGTCCGCAGACAGCTTCCAGGTCATGTGGCCAGCATGACTAAGCCGCTTCTGGCGAACCAGAGCAGCACACAGAAACGCCGTTTACCTTCCCGCCGGAGTGGTACCTATTTATCTACTTGCACTTTGACGTGCTTTCGAACTGCTAGGTGGGCAGGAGCTGGGACCGAACAACGGGAGCTCACACTGTCAAGGGAATTCGAACTGCCGGCCTTCCGATTGGTAAGCCCTAGGCTCTGTGGTTTAGACCACAGCGCCACCTGGGTCCCATTTGTAAACATACCTTATACAATATGTGCAAATGGCTATAGATACCTATTAGGTCCATAAATTACCATCTAGCATATATTCAACACAAAAAACAGCGGCAATTTGTTGTTGACAAAAGACAGCTGGACATATAAAGGGCCCCATTACCTTCAGAAGCTTAGGGCCTCATCAAACCTAAATCTGGCCCTGGCAATGGTGCAGCCCTGGGAGTGGAGAAAGCTATGGAATCAATCCAGAGGGATGGGTTGAAATAGGTCATGGTTTATCCATAGCAGTGACCAAAGGAGAAATGAACGCTGGGAGGAACATGGAGAGAAGAAATGCTGTGGTGCGTTTGCTGGCCACATGATCCGGAAGCTGTACGCCGGCTCTCGGCCAATAAAGCGAGATGAGCGCCGCAACCCCAGAGTCGGACATGACTGGACCAAATGGTCAGGGGTCCCTTTACCTTTACCTTTACCTTTATGTTTACATTGCAATGTAGTCGAAGCAAAATTCCAAGTATGTTGGAAAATGTACTTGGCCAATAAATTATTCCAATAAATTATTCCTATTCCTATTGCCATGCAACCAGTCCATGCAGAATGTAGGCACCCTATATATAGAAAGGAGCAAACCACTGATATTTTAGGGAGCAGGCTAGCAGGTGGGGTCCATGACTTACATCATAGGAGCCTACACAACACAAAACACTGTTGCTGTGAGTAGGTTTTATTTTATTTGGTTTTTATCTTATATTTTGGAAATGTACATCCAGTTGTTTTTTTCCTTTAATTTTTGATAGTGGGGCCCTAAGCTATAGCTTCTTTAGCTTATACGTAAATCCGGCACTGACTGTTGCACATACATGGTGAGGGCAAAGCTTTCCTAGAAAAAGTCACCTCCGTCTGCAAAACTTCAGCTCACCTCGGCAACTTTGCAGCTCTTTCACAGGGCAAGTTAAGAGCATGGCATGAAGTAACTGTGTGAATGACAGGTGACAGCATCGGTTTACATGGATGCAGGAGGCTAAAAGTCTTGGCATCGTGAAAACAATAAAATATATTCTATTCTAACAAGGCGTTTCACCATTTGTCCAACTCTCTGGTACGCTTCCCAGTTTAGGCAGCTGGCAGGCACACCTCTCTCCTGCATTTTTAGTCAACACCGACAGCTATGAATAGCAGTTTACACCACATCACACAACTTGTGTCATGAAGCTGGAAAATTGACAGAAAAGAGCAGCTGAATCTCAGGAGATTGGTGAACCTTCTCTACAGGGAATAGCTGAAGCCGCTTTTCGTTAAGAAAACAGATTCTAGGAGATGGATATGTTGCAGATATATACAATCAGGAACAGCACGGAGGTTGGAGTGGAGAATTCTCCTTCGCAATACTAGACCTCAGGGTCATCCATCGATTGTCAAGGACCATAGCTCAGTTTGTGAGGGCAACTTACAAGGCCTTTCTGAAATGTACAAACCTGTGTTGTCCTGGTTACAGAGTAGACGTCTGTTAATTTCCCCTTTAACTGCTTCTTACTATTCTTGTGGTCAGGTCGCTTTCTTGCGTACGTGATACTAGCCTAAATAATAATGGGCCTAAGAGTAAACTCCATCAGAATCTCACAGAATCTGAAGAGACCTGGGGTGAAACGTGGTCACCTGCTCAAGCCACACAAGGGGGACCCACCGAACCAGAAGTGGTGGCAAAGGACCTGGAATTCTGGAGAAAATATTACAAAAGCCACCCTTCCAAAATATCACTTCTTTCTATACAAAAAAAGAACCCCTGAGGAAATAATAATAATAATAATAATAATACAACCCAGACTCCCATATCATGTGTAGAAAGTGTCTTGTTTCTTCAACTCCAAGGCTTAGATTGGTAATAAAGATGAATGCTTTCTTATTTCATATAGTCCCATGGCAAGCCTCCATTATTAATCCCATGTTTCCAGACAGCAGCCTGAAGGTGAGTGATGATTGACCTAAGGCCACCTGGTCAGCGCTCAACTGTATTGGGATTAGAGGTTATGGTTTCTGGATCCAAGCCACTAAATCACGCTGGCCCTTTGCTAAGTACCGTAAGTCACCTTCAGATCACACACTACAAAAAGAAAAGGAAAAAAAGTCCAGGTCTGAAATGAATCATAGAATCATAGAGTTAGAAGAGACCACAAGGGCCATCCAGTCCAACCCCCTGCCAAGAAGGAAACACCATCAGAGCATTCCTGACAGGTGGCTGTCAAGCCTCTGCTTAAAGACCTCCAAAGGAGACTCCACCACACTCCTTGGCAGCAAATTCCACTGCCTAACAGCTCTTACTGTCAGGAAGTTCTTCCTAATGTTTAGGTGGAATCTTCTTTCTTGTAGTTTGAATCCATTGCTCCTTGTCCTCTTCTCAGGAGCAGCAGAAAACAACTTTTCTCCCTCCTCTATATGACATCCTTTTATATATTTGAACATGGCTATCATATCACCCCTTAACCTTCTCTTCTCCAGGCTAAACATACCCAGCTCCCTAAGCCGTTCCTCATAAGGCAGGCCTTTGACCATTTTGGTTGCCCTCCTCTGGACACGTTCCAGCTTGTCAGTATCCTTCTTGAACTGTGGTGCCCAGAACTGGACACAGTATTCCAGGTGAGGTCTGAACAGAGCGGAATACAGTGGTGCTATTACTTCCCTTGATCTAGATGCTATACTCCTATTGATGCAGCCCAGAATTGCATTGGCTATTGGTTATGGAGGCATAACATAATGGAGGAAGAGCACTATACACTCAGAGCAGTATCATACCACTTTAAAGAGTCAAGGTTCTTCCCCCAAAGAATCATGGAATCATAGAACTTTAGAGTTCAAATCCTCCACTTGGCCATGAAGCTTACTGGGTGACCTTCAGCTCGCCACTCACTCTCAGCCTAACCTACCCACAAGGCAATGGCGTAGCTTGGGGGGCACATGGGCAGTTGCCACAGGCACAAAATTGTTAGGGGTGCAAAATTTCAACACCCGGTGCTGTCTTAATACAGCTCTGCGCTTCTGTGGCTGGGCTCCGTTGAAAACGGAATTTCCATGCGAACCAGGACGTGTCCTCTTCTCAGGAGGACCCATCAATAGAATGACTCTTTTCTTCTTATCTCTCTGGCTGCGATCTCCAGGGTGAGGCGGACGGTGTTATGCAGTTGAATGTGCATGTGTAGTCCATCTATTTCCCACTCACCCCCCTCTGCATGGCCTCGGGAGCTAGCAACCCATGCTATGCCACTGCCGCAAGGTTGTTGTTGTGAAGATAAAATGGAGAAGGAGGAAAACTGTACTCTGCCTTGAGCTCCTTGGAGGAAAGGCAGGAGAGAAATGGAATAAATTACATAAATAAATAAACAAACAAACAAACAAACAAACAAACAAATAAATGTTTCTAGGTGTGGCCCTCTGTTCAATTCCCTCACTGACTCAGAGCCCTCAATTTCACCCTCTGGAAAAGAGGAATCTATAATCCGAGGGTCGTGACAACATAGAATTCCGTTTTCTGGCCTTTGCACCTTTGCTAGAGCAAGGATGTATAGTACAGGAGTAGATGTATACATCTCCCTTCTGCCAGAGTCTCACACCTTTCCACCTCTCCAGCCTGTCAGAATTCTCTTGCTAAAAGGTGTGGAAGGGTAGCATTTCACAAATTCCCCAGGTCAAAATTGCTTGAATCATGTATACCAGAGGGATCAAAACACAAGGTGGTGACGTTTGTTTTCCTGCTCTGAAAACACTCGTTTCCATTGGCCCAGCTTGTCAAAACACCCATTTGACCCAGTCCATCAGGAAGCTTTTCTCTGCAGGGGAGTCTGTGACGGGTGGGGAGGGAGAGGAAGGAAGTCCTGTCCAATTGGTTCAGAGGGAGATTCTGTAGTTCTTTTCTTGTGATGATACTGGTGCACCATTTCGGAATCAATCAAGCTAGTGGTGTAAGCTCAGATGAAAGCTCTGCTATGTTCTGAGCATTCAAAACATTACCTAACTTTAGTGCATGCCTATCACTCTGTGCAATAATTATTTATTTATTACCCCCCCAGCCACTCTGGGAGGCTCCCAACAGAATATTAAAAACATGATAAAAGATCAAAACTTCCCCAAACAGGACTGCTTTCAGGTGTCTTCTAACAGTCAGATAGTTGTTTATTTCCTTGACATATGATGGGAGGGCATTCCACAGGGAGGGCACCACTACCTGCCTGGTTCCCTGTAACCTCACCTCTCACAGTGAGGGAACCGCCAGAAGGCCCTCAGAGCAGTATCTCGGTGTCCGGGCTGAATGAAGAAGAAGAAAAAGAAGAGTTTGGATTTGATATCCTGCTTTCCAACTACCCAAAGGAGTCTCAAAGCAGCTAATGATCTCCTTTCCCTTCCTCCCCCACAACAAACACTCTGTGAGGTGAGTGGGGCTGAGAGACTTCAAAGAAGTGTGACTAGCACCAAGGTCACCCAGCAGCTGCATGTGGAGGAGCGGGGAAGCGAACCCGGTTCACCAGATTACGAGTCTACCACTCTTAACCACTACACCACACATGAAGGGGCTCGGAAACATACTGGCAGCCAATGTAGGTCTTTCAGGACAAGTGTAATATGGTCCTGTTCACCCTGGGTACTTGGCATGTGTAGTGTGGTCTTTTTTCAGCTTTATTAAAATTTACTCAATCAGTTCAGCTCCCCATCAAGTGTGCAATGTTTTCAATGTTAGTAAAGTCAGGGTGTATTGTGGCTGTATTGCTCTGCATTTATGATCTCTTTTAACAAGGGAAGGGAGAATTGGGGAGGGATGGGTTTGTACAGGGTGTTTGGAAACACCATCAGCAAGAAGCAGCTAGTGATTTATTTGACACTCTGCAATTATTTGCTAAATTTACTTTGGAAAACACGTCACAGAATGATCTGTATGGCTTTTCCTCTTCACCTTTGTTCTCTTGCCTTCAAGTTGCCAGTGTGTTTATAACGGAAAGATCAGAGAGGAGCAGTTTTTCCCTTCCACAATAATCCTGGTGAAATGTGCCTCATTGTGATAGGCACTGTGGATGGATGGAGTTCAGGAGATAACCTAGATCTTCTTCTACCACTACTGTATATTTCGGGGTGTAGCTTGTCCACCTGTCTCTTCTCTCTGTGTTGAGAAACCTCCTGAGATATCATTGCCCAATATGGCATGACAGTTTCTGAGATGGAGGAGCTGGTTGCATAGCTGTCAACTTTCGGATTTGAAAATAAGGGATTTTCCCAAACTTTCGGATTTGAAAATAAGTGATGCCGTGAGGGCGGTGCAATGGCACCAAGTAGCCTCACCACCCTGCGCTCCAGAGGCTGCGCGCAAACGGGTGAGCAAAAGAGCGAGCGCGTAGACGGCAGGTAGGCTGTCTGTCTGGTTGGGCATGAGGGTCTGGATGCACAAAGCATGCAAGCTCCGCCCCCAGTCGGTCTCAGACTCCTTATTGGCAGCCGAGCAACGCAGCTGAGGAGCCTCCCTGGCCGGCAGGGAGGGAGAGGAGCTGCTTCCTTTGAAATCCGGGGAATTTAAGGGATATCAACAATCCGGGATAGCAGCGGAAAATGGCATTGGAATAAGGCAGTTTCCCGCCAAAAAAAGGGAGGGTTGACAGCTATGGCTGGTTGTTTTCTACATTTGGAAACCATTGGAAACCATTTTGAATCATAGAATTGTAGAGTTGAAAGGTACCATGAGAATCATCTAGTCCAATCCCCTGCAATGCAGGAATCTTTTTGCCCAGTGTGGGGCTCAAACCCACAACCCTGAGATTAAGAGTCTTATGCTCTACCGACTAAGGCAGACAGAACCGTTCCAAAGTGCACCAATTTGGACACCTCTGAAGCTATTGACAGTTTGGTGTGGAGAGGCTTTCAGTCTATGTTTGGATGCCATTGGGTGCCATTTTGAATCAACTTGGTAGAGTTCTGAACAGTGATGGTTTGGACACCTCTGGTGATATTGTCGTCCAATTTGGCATGAGGATTCCTGAGATCAATGAGTGTGTTTTGTTCTATGTTTGGAAACTGTTAGATGCCATTTTGAATAAAGATGGTGGAGCGAATCCCTGTTGAATTAAACTAAAGGTCCAGTTAATTGATATTGTTATAATTTGTTTTTGTTTTGGTTTTTTTAATTATATTTATTGGGTTTTAAACAAACATAAACAGTATAAAAAACATACTACAAAATACAAAAAAACATAATACAAAATACAAACTACATAAAAACAAACAAATATAGAATCATAGAATCATAGAATCATAGAGTTGGAAGAGACCACAAGGGCCATCCAGTCCAGGAAACACCATCACAGCATTCCTGACAGGTGGCTGTCAAGCCTCTGCTTAAAGACCTCCAAAGAAGGAGACTCCACCACACTCCTTGGCAGCAAATTCCACTGTCAAACAGCTCTTACTGTCAGGAAGTTCTTTCTAATGTTTAGGTGGAATCTTCTTTCTTGTAGTTTGAATCCATTGCTCTGTGTCTGCTTCTCTGGAGCAGCAGAAAACAACCTTTCTCCCTCCTCTATATGACATCCTTTTATATATTTATGATATTTATATATCATAGTTTCCCTTTCATTATATCCAATCATGTTGGGGTGACTTCCTCTCATCCCCCCTACTGCGTTTCATTGTCAATCATCTTTAGTAATTTCTTGACATCTTTAAATATTTTTTACAATAATCACTTATAGTCTTTTCTTATGAATGTCTTAACCGATACTCATAATCTTTATACTTAAACCTAATTTTCAGATATTGTTATAATTTGGCTATTATTGGGGGAATATTAGAAAAGTAGTAAAAATTTATTTACCAAAAAAAGAAAAAAAAAGAATTATACTAAAAGTCCATGTAGTCCAACATTATGCTTCCCACGTAGCCAATCAGGTGCCTCAAGGAAGCCCTTAAGCAGTGCAGTGACGATAGGCCTCTTTTACTGTTTGCTCTCCAGCAACCGGCATTCAGAGATGTGGTGTCTGTCAACATTTATGGATTTGTGTATGCATTTATTTAAAACATTTCTATACCACCCTTCAATACAGAAATTCCCAGGGTGGTTTACTATACTTTACCCCATAAAGCACAATAAAACCAGTAATAACCAATGAAACTGCATGCAGTAAAAAGGAAGTGCTAAAAACCGTCAACGCAGGAATAAAATAAATTGGAACGTGAAGGTGCCATAGAGCTTGCAGTGGTTAAGAGCTGCGGTTAGGTCCGCCTTCCTTAAATGTGGCTAGATTAGATTAATTTTAAGTAATTTTAAAATGTTAAATGTGCAACTTTAATATTAGCGTGTCGGTGGGTGTGCGTCAGTGGATAAGCGTGGGTTGCTAGTGCCCGGGGCTACATGGAGGAGGTGAGTGGGAGGAGGGACATGGACGGGGTAAGCATGTGTATTCAATTGCCTAATGGCATCTGCGTCACCCAGAAGATTGCAACCACAGAGATAAGAAAAGAAGCAGGGGTGTCTTAGCCATAGAGGCTAGTGGCACGGGGAACCACGGCGCCATGTTCTGGAGGGCGCCAGGGAAGAGGTCTGGGGGCCACGGCGGCGGCTCGGTAGGGGCGGCAGCTTGCCCGCCACCAGGGGGAAGGCAGGAGGAGGCGATCAGTGGCGGCGAGCCGGGCGTGCAGTGATCAGCCTCCATCCCTCCCTCCTTCCGTCTGCCCCTCTCCTTCTGGTGAGCGCACCCCGCCCGGAAGGCGGGCATGATCCCCGGCAGCCGCCCCTCCTCTCGGCACCGCAATTGGTTGCCAGAGCGCTTCTCCAGCCTGCCACTGCGCATGACTGGAGGAGGGCGTGGGGTGGCCGGGAAGGCAGGATGAGGCGATCGGTGGCAGCGAGCTGGGCGCACAGCGATCAGCCTCCATCCCTCCCTCCGCCCCTCTGCCCCTCTCCGGCTAGTGTGAGCACCCCGCCCGGGAGGCGGGCGCGATCCCCAGCGGCTGCCCCTCCTCTCGGTCGCTGCTGCCCGCCTGGAGGGAACGGTGGGTGTGGGGAGCGCCGGAGGGATCCTTGCACCAGGGCGCCAGATAGGCTTAAGATGGCCCTGAAAAGAAGAGTCATTCTGTTATCTGGAGAGGTCACTTCCTGGTTCTCATGGAGAAGTCATTTTCAACAGAACCCAGTGGTGGAAGCATGCAGCTGTATTGAGGCAGCAGCGGGTGTTGAAATTTTGTGCCCCTAACAAATTTGTGCCTGGGGCAATTGCCACTGCGTCCTACCTGCAGATGCTGGAATTAGAACCTGGGGTCTTCTGTATGCCCAAGCACCTGCTCAACCACTGAGCTACAGCCTTTCCCATAAATGGCTGCTCTGGAATTTCCTTTGCATATTGCGGTCAGTGCTCGAAAGTGATCACAAGATCTGCAGTAAGGAAACGACCAGTGACGGGAAACTAATTAAGCTGCCATGAACTTCAAGCTGTGAGTGTTTCAAGCCCTCTGTCAGTTCAAAGCTCTCTTGTTATGTGCCTCTTCACTCTACACCACAGCCAGCGAGCTCAGAAGCTCATCTGTTCTCAAGGAAGGGCTTAACATAACAAATGTCCTCCGACATGATAGGCAGGAATATCTTTCCAGTTGACATTTCATCACTAAAGGATCGGTGACCATCTTTGCCAGCAGCAGCTCACTAGCCCTGCCCTGGGGGAGGCCAGTTCACAGTGGCTGGGCTTATTGATCTGCTCAGAGCTTTATCTAATGGGCAATTCCCTAGCACTCGAGCCCAGTTTAATTCTTTTTTTTGGACAGCACTCATAGAAGTACTTTCAACCTGCAGCAGAGAGGAGAGAATCCATGGATTTCTCTTCATTTCTCATTTTTTGCCTGCAGTGATATGTTATTTAAGGAGATAGGAAACGGCATTATGTAAAAATTTCATCCAACCGATATATGTGTTTGTATGTATACGTGTGTGTGTGTGTGTAAATGCCAATTCATTCATTAAGAATGTGTTCCTTGGATTCTCCAGGTGCTATTTTTAGGAAGGACATGGTCCTTATGTTCAGTTGATGCCACCATATTGGCTGTGCCATCTGTGCAGCAAGTTAATATGGATAGCTCAGTCGGTAGCACATGAGACTTTTAATCTTGGGGTCATGGGTTTGAGAACCACTTCGGGCAAAAGATTATTGCATTGGAGTGGGTTGGACTGGATGACCCGCACGGTCCCTTTCCAACTCTACAATTCTGTAATTCAGATAGCAAAGGCATGTTGTTGTTGTTTAGTTGATTAGTCGTGTCCAACTCTTCGTGACCCCATGGACCAGAGCACACCAGGCACTCTGACTTTTATATGCCTGTTGATATTGTCCATGGAGTTTTCTTGGCAGGGATACTGGAGTGGATTGCCGGTTCCTTCTCCAGGTGGATCACATTAAGTCTAAACTCTCAGCTATGACCTGTCCATCTTGGGTGGCCCTGCACGGCATAGCTCATAGCTTCTCTGAGTTATTCAAGCCCCTTCGCCACGACAAGGCAGTGATCCATGAAGGGGTGCAAAGACATACAGAGAAACAATTTTATGCTAGAACTATATATTCAGTAAAAATCTAAAAAGGAATGGCCTGGAATGTTTCCCCTTGTCCATCATTTTTCAACAGTTTGCAAGGTGGGAGCAGGTAGAAAACCTTCACCTGTGGTCTGAATCAGAACAGTCCATCCAGCCACATTGAAACTCTGCTATGGAATCTGGGCAAATATGTCAATTTTGGTTTCTCTCCATTTCCCAGTCTTAAGTTCAGTTCTTGAAAATCTGGCTTTAGTTGACTATTTGCTGCTTTCTGATTTCATACATAATGGTTAGATTTCTACCCAGTATCCAGGGCAACCGTGGTTTGTACATTTAGTAAAGTCCTTGTATGTTGCCTTTACAAACTGAGCCACCAATAAGTGCTTGTTAGGGGTTAAGTACTTTCCCATAGCCTACGCAGAAGTCTACATTGACCAAGAAAGCAGCCAGCTTGCGCTAATCCCCAAAATGCTGACCCTTGATCACATTTTTACAGCATAGCAATAGAAATAGTTGACTGCTATTCAAAAGGCGGTGGAATCTTTTCCAGGTCGAAACAACAGTGTCCCCATCTAATCTCCCACAAACCCACAAGAAACCGCCTCAGTTGCTGTTTTGTGTTCAGCTGCCCGCAACGCTTCTTTGAACTAATAAGCGACTCATTGTTTTGTCTGTATGTGCAATTATATACACGACAGGTTTCTGAAAGGTTCATTTATCATCCCAGTAATACAGTACGTTCCTTACCTGCCAAAAATATATACTGGAAGAAATTGCCTCCTCACCGTTACCCCCACATTAGCCCCCAGGCTATTTGACATATGTTCAAGGAATGGAAATGCAGAAAGGATTTTTTCCTCCACAATAGGGGGGAAAATACCCATTTCAGAGTGGCTTCTGGCATTGATGCAACTTTTCCACCAACATTTCCAAAATAGGAGATAAAAAGGCATTATTGGGTGGGTCACTGATGCTAAGTTCACCCAAAGTCCTTGGGCAATATTTATTATGGATATTAATATTGCACAGCCTGAAGCAATTGAATACATAAAAACTGACTCCTTTTGGAATATAAATTGTCCAGGGCCATAATTATGTTTCAAAGCTTTACTAATCAGAACTTCTTCAAAAAGAGGTGCCAAATAATCAATGATAAATCCAGAAAATTGTATAAAGCATATGCATATTCAAACATAGGTTCTTCTTCTTAAATATATATAACATAATTTCAAACAGAGTAAAAAAATCAGATCTCTGTCTCTCCCATAGCTTGCATTAATCTGAATCCAGTCTAAGGTTATGCAGCTTTGGCAGCACATAATTTATGGATTATTTTTTCAGCTAGTGCTAAACTCCACAAGTCCTGTAAAGGTAAAGTCACAAGTCCTGTAAGGTTTTCCATTTGGGGGCAACCGAAGTTTTGGCAGCTGTCAGCATAAATGTCACGAATTCCAGAGAGCTGAAACCTTTCAGTTGATCATCCCATAGATTTAGTATGCCAATCTACAATGAAGTTGGAATAGGATGTTTCAGTGTTTCAGACATTTCTTGAGAAACCATTGTCCAGAATTTAAATATTTAAGGGCAGTTCCACCATACTGGGCTAGATTGACCAATGGTCTGAACTCAGTATAAAGCAGCTTCCTCCATTCCAATGAACAGAAAGTTGTAGGTATTGTTACACACAACCCAAGTCTCTGAGCAGTGCAAGAATCCAGGGCTATTACCCTGGATTTGTGCTTCCTCTTGAAAAATGGCACAGCAGAGACTGTGGTGTCTTTATGATATATGGTTTATTTACACATATGTACAACCAGAGTCTGTGATGCAGGGGCTTACAGCATTAGCACTTCGAGTGGTTCTTGCTTTTCCCCTGGTCACAGTCTTGGATGCCAGAAGAAATCAGCCATGGCCCTCCATGACTGCTCCAACTTACTGCTTTTAACAGACTGCAACCTCTTTCCTCTAGGTCAGTGTTTTTCAACCTTTTTGGGGCACGGCACACCTGTCTCATGGAAAAAATCTCGCGGCACACCTACCTAAACGATGCTGGCTGGGGCAGCGGCGTGAGGAGGCGGAGGCAGCGCGCGCAGGCACGGCGCCCCCGGGCACGCGCGCAAGGGAGAGAGCGGCCACCCCGGGACTCCCTGGCGGGCGAGAGGCGGAGGAAGCGCCGCTCGCTCGCTCACTCCGCCCACCCCTCCCACGCGACTCTCCGGCTGCTGCCGCTGCCGCTGCTCCCCGGGCAGGCGATGCTGGCTGGGGCAGCGGCGTGAGGAGGCGCACGCAGGCACGGCGCCCCCGGGCACGCGCGCGAGGGAGAGAGCGGCCACCCCGGGACTCCCTGGCGGGCGAGAGGCGGAGGAAGCGCCGCTTGCTCGCTCACTCCGCCCGCCCCTCCCACGCGACTCTCCGGCTGCCGCTGCCGCTGCCGCTGCTCCCCGGGCGGGCGATGCTGGCTGGGGCAGCGGCGTGAGGAGGCGGAGGCAGCGCGTGCAGGCCCGGCGCCCCCGGGCACGCGCGCGAGGGAGAGAGCGGCCACCCCGGGACTCCCTGGCGGGCGAGAGGCGGAGGAAGCGCCGCTCGCTCGCTCACTCCACCCGCCCCTCCCACGCAACTCTCCTGTGCGCTCCCGCCCCTGCTCCCCAGGCCCCGCGGCGGTGGCGGCCCCCTTCCCCCCGCTCTTCGGGCCGGGGCTGCAGGTGTGAGGGAGAAGGAGCGGTCCCTAACGGTTTTCCCGCGGCACACCAGGCAACATCTCGCAGCACAGTAGTGTGCCGCGGAACAGCGGTTGAAAAACGCTGCTCTAGGTCACGTCACCACCACTGCAATCCTAAACTCAACTCTGCTAACTATCTCTCTGTTGAAGGAGGGACTCACACCCATCTACTATCAGGCACAGAGTATTTGCTATGTTAAACGCCCATGATTTTCCTTTTGCTCTCCATCATGCCTCTTTTCCCAGGCGATTTCTACAGTGGGAAACTGGTTTGGCCTATATTTTAATACTTCGCTAAATCCAGAATCTGGCAGCATTAACAAGAATTTGTTAAACTCCAACATACAGGAATTTTGGGGGGATCAAGGCACCCACAAACCCAAAACAAGTATTGTATTTCCTGTTCAGAACAGAATGAGAGGGTGTTTTGGGAGGGGTGAGTCCCTCTCCACCCTTCATCTCCCTGAAAAATCTTCACTGGGGAGTTGGAGTAGCCTTCAGTTCACTGTGGGAGGTGGCACAGGGAGGAGAAATAAGATGGGGTGGGGGAAATCATTTCTCCCCTTCCATAAGTGGAGGTCTCCACTGGTTCTCAAGCCTTTCCATGGACAGAAATACTCATTTCAGTACACAGGTGGGCAATGTTGGATGCACCATTATGTCTCATTTGAAAAGCAACTAAATCTGCTCTTCCAGGCTTCTCTTTTTGACATTTGGAAGAAAGTGGCAGTGGCTTGCGCTAAATATAGCCCAGCACAATGAAGTTAAATAAACAGGCCTGCCTGGAGAAATGTAGAGATGTGTATGCTACAAAGAGATATAAAAGCACACAGAGATATACATACACGCACGGGGAGGGTTCTGCTCGTATTATTTCTGTAAGACTGCCACCTAATGGAACGACTTTGATGTGACCAACGACCACCCTGGCAGAAGGCATGGGGATAAAGCGGAGCTGTTCATTGAACAGCTTGCCTTAGAAGAATTTCCCCCCTCCAGAATGCCAGGTTAATGGCTCCAGCAGAAAGGTTTCAAAGGAGGCAGTGGCAAGGGTGGCAGCGGATTAAAGAGAGAGATTTCACAAAAATAGATCTGCAGCATAAACCTCAAAACTAACTGATATTGTTTTGGAATCACAGGCAGCAGTCTCCTAGCGTGATTCCAAAGAGAAGAGGGAGGGACAGATATATAAACAGAGGAACTGGGTTGCGAAAGGAAGCAAGGAAGAGCGTGCATGAAGTTGTTGCAGATGGAGAAGTCAGGGAGCAGATCTTTTGAGTTTGTTGCTGTTGAAGTGAGGGAAAAGACACATCAAGGACAGAGTAGCTGCACTGGGGTTGCAGAAGAAATGGCTTTTTACTTCCAATTGACATCATTATTGTCTTCCACTGAAATGCCTGTCATCGTCACAATCCAGATATGCATGGAGGATGAGCTTGGATATTGCAAACAGTGGTGGCTGGTGCCCATTGGGACTGGTGGGGCAGAAGGCAGGGAGGTCAACAGTAGGTGGCACTGTAGCCAATGCTAGACATAGCCAACTCATTCTAGTTTTGTTCCCATCCTCCACAGCAACACCAGGACTATGGAGGAGGAAGCTGGCAATGCTACCCTATGGGCTGGTTGTAAGAAGGCATGGTGGTGGCAGCATGCTGAAGGCTGACTCAGGTTGGTGGGGCAGTGCCCCACTTACACTAATGGAAAAGCCTTTACAAATAATAATAATAATAATAATAATAATAATAATAATAATAATAATAATAATAGGCTGCCCAACTGGCTGGGTTGGCCAAGCCACTCTGGGCAGTTCCCAGAAAAATATAAAAACACAATAAAACATCAAGCATTAAAAACTCCAGATATCTTCTAAAAGTCATATACAGTACTGTAGCTGTTTATCTCCTTGCCGTCTGATGGGAGGACTTCCACAGGGTAGGTGCTACCAACGAGAAGACCTTCTGCCTGGTTCCCTGTAACTTCATTTCTCTCAGTGAGGGAACTGCTAGAAGGCCTAGCAAGGCTTCCAGGGAGGGAGAGGTGCCAACTTGAATAAAATAATGTGAAGGCCCAGGTAAGCCTCACCCCGCTAATGACATGACGTGATGCACTCACACCATTTGAATGGCTTGGATCCTGCTTGTGGATTTCTGGTTGACCACTGTGAGACTTGGATGCTGGAGTAGATGGGCCATTGGCCTGATCCAGGAGGCTTTTCTTATATTTGTATGTTCTTAACCCATTACTTTGGCCACCTCATGAGAAGAGGAAGAAGAAGAAGAAAAGTTTGGATTTGATATCCCGCTTTATCACTACCCGAAGGAGCCTCAAAGCGGCTCACATTCTCCTTTCCCTTCCTCCCCCACAACAAACACTCTGTGAGGTGAGTGGGGCTGAGAGACTTCAGAGAAGTGTGACTAGCCCAAGGTCACCCAGCAGCTGCATGTGGAGGAGCGGAGACGCAAACCCGGTTCCCCAGATTACGAGTCTACCGCTCTTAACCACTACACCACACTGGCTCTCTGAGAAGTCTCCAGAAGACTCCCTGGAAAAGACCCTGATGTTGGGAAAGATTGAGGGCACAAGGAGAAGGAGACGACAGAAGCCAAGATGGTTGGACAGTGTTATAGAAGTGACCAACATGAATTTGATGAAACTCTGGGAGGCAGTGGAAGACAGGAGTGCCTGGTGTGCTCTGGTCCATGGGGTCACAAAGAGTTGGACACAACTAATCGACTAAACAACAACAACAATCCATATCTGGTGGCTTCAGTCCCCATAGGCAAAGATTCTTCAGCAAAGTGCAGATTCTCTCTCTCTCTCTCTCTCTCTCTCTCTCTCTCTCTCTGTTTGTGTGTGTGTGTGTGTGTGTGTGTGCAAACATCTTCAGATGCTTCTCAAAAACTACACACACACACCAGTCATAATGATGCCCTGTACTGATGGTAAGTAATAATAACTATAAAGGCACGGCAAGCCAGAGTACACTAATGTTTGCTCAGAGTAAGCAAGCAATTGTACAGAACTGCCGGAAACATCGTACTTAGTCATTCTTGGGAATCGGCAGAGTGACATTCACCGAGGAATTGCAGAAGTCTGATGCAGCCGGTCCAGAGGGAGAGCCAATCACTGGCAAGTTCACAATAACAGCAGCAGACACCAAATCAATACTGGCTACATTAGAAGAGATCATTAAGGGGCCTAGGCTGCAGTTTCAGCCGGGGAGGGGGGGAACTATTTTGGAAAGGGGGGTGGGCAGGGGAAGTGGAGCTCTTTGTCTATGCTTCACTGAAAAACAAGGTAAGTTCGACAGCTGACAAGGGGGAGCTGATGTCAGGCCAGCCTCTCAGGGCACTGGATATCTTGGGACAGGGTCTTATGTTCCATCAAATGACAAGGATGGTGCATTAAAAGTGCTTGGCACTGGTCGGGAGTCGGCTGCTGTTGATACAGAGGTTGGCAAAATCACATTGGGAGAAAAGATTTTATGCAGCAAAGATGAATCCTTGTGCTGGTGGTTTGGATAATTTCTTTCCTTTTTATTGAGTTTTATGTTTGCAAAGGAAATTGTGCTTTGAGCTACAAATTAAACACCCTTCTCCCTCAATATTTGTTGCATTTCACCTCCCTACCAAGTATAATATAAAGGGTGCGGGTGGCGCTGTGGGTTAAACCACAGAGCCTAGGGCTTGCCGATCAGAAGGTCGCCGGTTTGAATCCCCGCGACAGGGTGAGCTCCCGTTGTTCAGTCCCTGCTCCTGCCAACCTAGCAGTTCGACACATCAAAGTGCAAGTAGATAAATAGGTACCACTCCAGCAGGAAAGTAAACGGCATTTCCGTGCGCTGCTCTGGTTTGCCAGAAGCAGCTGAGTCATACTGGCCAGATGACCTGGAAGCTGTACGCCGGCTCCCTCGGCCAATAATGCAAGATGAGCGTCGCAACCCCAGAGTTGGTCACGACTGGACCTAATGGTCAGGGGTCCCTTTACCTTTACCTTTACCAAGTATAATGAATCAGATGGGAGCAGATTTGCCCGTAACATAATCTATAGACCAGGGGCAGGGGACCTCAGGCCTCTAGATGTTGATGAACCCCAACCTTAATCAGCCCCACCCAGCATGGAAAAATAGCTGGAGATGATGGAAGCTGCAATCTACAAACACCTGGAGGGCCAGAGGCTTGACACTTCTGCCTTCTCACAGCGCACCATACTCACCCAGATGGTATACCAGAAATGTCAGTGCAGAGGAAGAAAGTGGAGTGTGAAAGATCTCAGCAGCAATCGCTCTTCTTTTAATTGTGTTCATGATTTCTCGTCCTCCTCCTGGACTCATTATTAAAGAGGCACATTGCCAAGCCAATTAAAGCATTGGCTTCCCAGGCCAACCTTGTTATTTCACCAAGGGATGGTCTGCTTAAATAATCAAACCCACTGGCCACTGTTGTTATCAAAAGCATAATTTCAACAACAGGTCTCCTTCCTTGCAAGGAGTAGAAAGTGCCTCGGGGCGATGCCTAATTTTCTCTGCAGCATTCAAGCTGATGTAGACAAGGTGACCTGAAGAAAGGGGCTTGGAAAGGAGTTTCACTGAGATGGAGATGATTCTGAGCTTTGGAAGAAAGAAAAGTCAAAATCAAATAGGAATGCTGGAATTAGGCGGAAGAGGAGACCAGTTTGGACTATTTGTTACTTTGATTACTTTAGGGATTGATATCTCACCCATTGAGGAGTTTCCTGAGTGACTACTGTAAATATTTAGTCCACCTCTCCTATCCATCCATCTAAATTGGTTGGTGGGTGGGTGGGGGGTTTACGCACCGACACTCATCACCAATGTATGTTAGAAGAAGTTGATGAACTTCTAAATTATACCATTTTACTTAGTTCATTTTCCTTTTATATTTCTGGATTAATTCCAGGCTGGAGTATAGTACTCTCAATTTAATTAATTAACTAATTTTTAATTTACAGTTCTTGGTAGTGATCGGCGAATATCTCAATTTTAATTTCTCACTGTTTTTCATTTTCCCCATCTTAAGTTCAGTTATCCACATTTCCACATCAGTTTGCAGTTTTTTTGTTTAAAGTAAGTCATTGTGAATATTCCTTGGCACTTCAGTGCAAATGGGAATGTATCTTATTCACACCACCCTGAAGAAAAATATGTGACCAAAATGTAACTATCCTTCAAAATTCATGTTGTTCTGGAATTAGCCCTTCACTGTGGTGTCACCAAATAATTGGAATTCCCTACCCTTCAGTATTAGAGAGGTCCCATCTCTGTTGTCTTTTTGGTGCCTACTGAAGACCTTCTTTCTTCCACAAACCTTTTAAGGTGGGATCTTTCCCAATCTGCATCTGTACTGGAATTGCTTTTAATATATTTTATCATTTTTTGCCACTCTGGGCTCCTTTGGGAGGAAAGGTGGGATGCAAATTTAATAAACCAACCAACCAATCAACAAAATCAAGCAGTATCTGAGCTGTCCATGGTGCTGAATTTCATACAACTTCACAAACGCAAACCTGAAATAGCAGTTGCTTATTGATCTCAACCAAAGCAGAAATGTATTGGAGAAATAATGCAAAAAGCTTTTCAATTTAGCAGTGATGAAATTAAAAAGCTATAAACTAATATTTGGTCCCTCGGGCTGATAAGTGGAGAGTGTCATCTCCTGACTTGTGACAGAAGTCAAACTGACAGTACTTGTGAAGTCCAGAGGAAGCACTAGATTTTGTCATTAGTGTGCAGCACATCTTTGAAGTCTTCTTCTGCAAAGTCCCATGACTCAGGACAGATGTCACAGCTCACTGGCAGAGCAGCTGGCTTTGCACGCAGAAGATCTGCAAGTTCAATCCCTAGCATCTTCAATTAACAGGATATAAAGTAAGGAAAGCTTTGAAAGACTCCTGCCTCAGAAGCTGCCCACCAGAATAGACAACACTGTAGTGCATGAATCAGTAGCCTGGATCATTGACCAGTCTAAGGTAGCTTCACAGAAGAGGATAGACTGGTCATGAAGTAGGTCATGAAGTAAGACAATTTTCCTTCTGGACCATCAGAATAGGTCATGTCTTAGTCTCAAAAGGCCACAGCACCATTCCCTTTAGAATGATTGCGGGATTCAGGGAGTATAACCCTATATTCCAACAGCCACTATTTCAGGGCCACTCTCAAGGAACACATCATCTACCTTCTATGCTCTGAAAGTCTTGGGAAACTTGTAGCCGTGTTATGATCAAGAGATGTGTTGAATTCTGGACTGTGCAACTGTAGACATCAGGTGCAGTCCTTATGATCTCCACCTGTAGTCCCATGTCAGGAGTCCAGGTTCCCAGCTCGATAACACAGTAAGTGTAGGTAATTAAAAAGGAGGATTTATTGCAAAAACAAACAGATAGCTCCGGATGGCTCTGACAAAGCCTCTGGCAGCATTACTCAAGATGACCCTTCTGGAGACCCCTTCCTGTGTCTACAGAATATATTGAACTTACGACCTTTACATCTCTTGTTTTGCTTCCTGTCTAGCAGCCCTCGCATTCACCGACTCCTCGGACTTCGTGGATCAGCGCCACCCTCTTCTTGTTCTGATAGGCTGTCTCTGAGTCTATTTGCTCCTATTTGTACTTCCTGTGAGCTTTGGCTGTGTTCTAGCCTGCTCTCTGCCTTATCAATCTGCTCGTCAAGGTCTGGAAGAACCGAAGTCTGCAGCTGCCGGCTCTCCCCTGCCTGACTAATATCTAAGTCTCTCTTTTCCTGGCTGCTTTATGCCGTTGGCTGCAAACCTTCGCTAGGAGCTGGCTCATTCCTGACATCCAGCATTCACCCACTTGAGACTACCACTTCAATCTTGAATTTGTAGAATGGCTATTGGTGGGATTAGATGGGCCTTCAGGAATAGATAGTTTTACTTGCAAAAGGTGACGGAATCAGAATTTTTGATTAAAAAAAACATGGCTCCATCGATCCTGAATTGTGATGCAAGGTTATAAAGTCAAAGTCTATTATACTTTGTGTTACACATTCATTCTGGACCTCAAAGTCAGAAAATAAATAAGAAATTATAAAGCATTATGAAAGAATATTATGTCTTTGACCACAAGAAAGATTGATGGATGGGTGGATGGATGTATTGCCATCCTATTCCTCCCCCTGTTGCATTTATAGCCTACCTTTTTCTCCCAGGAGCCGAAGGTGGTGTACATGGCTCTGTCCCTCCTTATGTAATCTTCACAACAACCCCGTGAGGTAGGCTAGGCTGGGAGACAGGAACCCAGTGTGCTTCATAACTGAGCGGGGATTCAAACCCTGGCCTCCCAAGTCTTAGTCTGTCACTCTAATTATTTCTTATTTAACAACAGCAACATGCTATCCTCATTATAAGAATGCAGGAGAGTAACTGCTATGCAGACTTGAAGAATGCAGTGCGGCACAACGTGACACATGAATGCAAGAACACATTCAAGGGTCTTTTGGAAGCAAAAGAGGAGAAAATGCTGAGTGAGCTAATGGTGCAGCTGGAACTTACTAAACTTCCAGTCAGCAGATGTGTTTTCTAAAGGAAAATCTGAAGTTTGTGGTAAGGGAAAAAAGAACTGAAAAAAAATAATGCATGCAGCAGGTTTTTCACATGACCAAATGCAGTTGATATGGAGAACTGTTTGGGTGCAGGAAACCAATGTTCAAACTGCTGTTTGTGGAAGTCAAGGACAAGAGGCCAGATAAATCTCAATACCTTCCAGCATTGTTGTTTCTTTCTCAGTGAGCAATTTCTGACAGTTACTTATACTATTAATGGATGGAAATCCCTAGAACTTGGTTATCTAAAGGAGCCCTGTGACCTACATTTGGGTGAGTGAGGAGTCCTTTGCAGTGGAGCTATTAGAGCTGGACCATAAAGAAGGCTGATCGCCGAAAAATTGATACTTTTGAATTATGGTGCTGGAGGAGACTCTTGAGAGTCCCATGGACTGTAAGAAGATCAAACCTATCCATTCTGAAGGAAATCAGCCCTGAGTGCTCACTGGAAGGACAGATCCTGAAGCTGAGGCTCCAAGACTTTGGCCACCTCATGAGAAGAGAAGACTCCCTGGAAAAGATCCTGATGTTGGGAAAGATGGAGGGCACAAGGAGAAGGGGACTGCAGAGGACGAGATGGTTGGACAGTGTTCTCGAAGCCACCAACATGAGTCTGACCAAACTGTGGGAGGCAGTGGAAGACAGGAGTGCCTGGTGTGCTTTGGTCCATGGGGTAATGAAGAGTCGGACACGACTAAATGACTAAACAACAAACAACCATCAATGGATTGCCTTCCTCAAACAATGTACTTGCAAAAGTTATAGCTTCTTGGGGGAGAGGAACCAAAGTGTTTAGCTGAATCCACTAATTGCATCAGTTCCAAAGTCTTAGAAAAAGATATATTAAATTTGCCTGCTATGTTGGTGATTTACAGCAGCAGTTTAAAGCAATGATTTTCATATTGTGAAACACCTAAAGTACTTTGTATAATTGTCCAACTCTCTTCTTATTTCCTCTTGGTAACTCTTTAACAATTTCTGCCCACTTTCAAGCCATTAAAACTTTCTTTTCGCAGCATCTGTATTTACCCCCTTGTTGATCTCCAGCCATCATCCCAGAATAATATCTTAATTATTTTTCTAGTAATTAGCTTTGCCCCTAATTATGAGGGCCTCATTTGCAAAAAGTTGCAGCAGCAGTGTGCCATTATCGGGCAAAAGATTGCACTTGCTAATTTTTAATTACAGATGAATGTGTTAGGTAATTTGCAATTGCCAAAAACAAAATGGGGAAAAAAGGCTTTCATTCATTGAAACTTTGTCAACAATTCTAGTTTATTTGTTTGCTTCTGGAATGAAGGCAACAGCACACTCTCAACTTGTGAAACCCAGTAAATAGCATTTACTGCCTCTGACTTCCAAGCATTTAACTTTTGGGGTCTTTCCCTCCTAAGTTGTTGTTGTTAGTCTTGCTCTGAGTCATTAAATTGTTCCCTCTTGTTCACTATTGTGTATTCTGACTTGCAGAAGCTCTCTAGAGTTCCAGGCATGCTTGTCTTCCAGCCTGCTTGCAAACTCCAGGGATTGACCTGAAGGGGACTGACCTGGTGGGAGCCTGAAGGGCCCTGCCCTGCCTCTCTCCACCTGGCTTGGGGCGGGGCCTGACAGGCTCCATAAAGGACTGCTGCTGCTGCTCAACAGAGAAGGCTCCTTTTTAAATACTGCTTTTATTTTTTATCTATGTCATTTGAATTATGGTGCTGGAGGAGACTCTTGAGAGTCCCATGGACTGCAAGAAGATCAAACCGATCCTTTCTGAAGGAAATCAGCCCTGAGTGCTCACTGGAAGGACAGATCCTGAAGCTGAGGCTCCAAGACTTTGGCCACCTCATGAGAAGAGAAGACTCCCTGGAAAAGACCCTGATGTTGGGAAAGATGGGGGGCACAAGGAGAAGGGGACGACAGAGGACGAGATGGTTGGGCAGTGTTCTCGAAGCTACCAACATGAGTCTGACCAAACAGCGGGAGGCAGTGAAAGACCGGAGTGCCTGGCGTGCTCTGGTCCATGGGGTCACGAAGAGTCGGACACGACTAAACAACTAAACAACAACATGTCATTTTAAATTGTTATTGATATTAATGTTGTACTTTTAGATTTTATGATTTATGAGGAAATGTTTTCCATTTGGTTGTGTACCTTTTGATGTGTTTTGTTTATTGTTTATGACTTTTGTTATGTTGGAAATTATGTAAATCTTGTCATGTTGTAAGCCGCCTTGAGCATTGTTTTTACTATGGAAAGGCGGCATACAAATAAGATGATGATGGTGATGATTGAATTTGAGGATTTATGCATGCAAAGCAGATACTCCATCACTGAACTATGAGCCTTCACTGTTGGCCCATCACTGAATCTTCTGAACTGGTAAGTCAATAGAGAGTGCATTGCAGCAAGCTAGTCTAGAGGATGGATGACGAAAGCCAAATCTGCCTCCTCCGGGTAAGAAAGCTGCAACTATCTGAGGAGCCAAAGAAAGTGATGGATCAAGTGGAATCCCCAAGTGATCTAGTCCTGGCCAAGGCAGAAAAATGGGCTTCCACTGAAGAGGAATAAACACACACATACAGAAACACACACAGTGTCCTTTTTTAATTAAAATAAAATAAAATAAATTAAGCCCAATTGAGTGGTCTTCAGATCCAAAAATAGACGTTTTAGAGCAACCAAATAGTGTTTCTTTTCCTTGGTTCCCTCTCATGATAGCCTTTTACTAGGTAAGTAATACATCGTCAGATAGCCAGGCTTTGACAGCAGATCCATCATATCAGATTGCTTTGAAGGTGTTGTATGGAAAGTGGGAGAACCATGGCAATCAATTACAATTACTAGAAATATGCCAACAGGATAACACACCAGATTGCCAGCTTACATTACAGAAGAAGTTGGGAAAGGAGTTTGCAAATCTGGGTTGTAAATGGCAGTTCAGGAAAGGACTTTAGGAGATGTTTTCCACCAGGTAGGTGAGAATTAGCCCCTGAACTCTGCAGAGCCAGGAATAGTATCTAAATTATTAGTTACTTGCATGTTAATAATAATAATAATAAAATAATGTATATATAGAATCATAGAATCATAGAGTTGGAAGAGACCACAAGGGCCATCCAGTCCAACCCCCTACCAAGCAGGAACACCATCAAAGCATTCTTAATTATATATATAAGGGACCCAGGTGGCGCTGTGGGTTAAACCACAGATCCTAGGGCTTGCTGATCAGAAGGTCGGCAATTCGAATCCCTGCGACGGGTTGAGCTCCCGTTGCTCGGTCCCAGCTGCTGCCCACCTAGCAGTTCGAAAGCACGTCAAAGTGCAAGTAGATAAATAGGAACTGCTCTGGCGGGAAAGTAAACGGTGTTTCTGTGCGCTGCTCTGGTTCGCCAGAAGCGGCTTAGTCATGCTTGCCACATGACCCGGAAGCTGTACACCGGTTCTCGGCCTATAGAGCGAGATGAGCGCCGCAACCCCAGAGTCAGACACGACTGGACCTAATGGTCAAGGGTCCCTTTACCTTTACATATGTGTGTGTGTGTGTGTGTGTGTGTGTGTGTGTGTGTGTGTGTGTGTTACCTTCGTTGCCCAAGGACTGTAAGGATAGAACATCATTGTCCCACAGCTGGGGAATGAATGACGGGGGAATAATTTGATTCAGTTCCCATCTAAAGGGGAACCTTCCTAATTCGCAACATTATGCAAACTGAATCACAGCAATCTCTCAAAATTCTCACCTCCCTGAATCTTGCAATGCAGTTTTCCAGCTAATTAATTTGCACAGAAATGAATGTGCTGATGTAAAAGGTGCATAAAATGTGTATGTTGTTGAAAACATACAGTATACTGTATGCTTGTGAAACATGGACCACTTATAAACACCATTTCCAACTCCTTGAAAGATTCCATCAATGGTGTCTACGAAATTTTTTCCACATCACTTGGGAAGACAGGCGAACTAATATCAGTGTACTGGAAGAAGCAAAGATCACCAGTGTAGAAGCAATGATTCTTCGACATCAACTTCGTTGGACTGGTCATGTTGTGCGGATGCCTGATGATCGTCTTCCAAAGCACTACTCTATTCCAAACTTAAAAATGGAAAGCGTAATGCTGGTGGTCAACAAAAGAGGTTTAAAGACAAATCTTTAAAAATGTAGTATAAACACTAACAATTGGGAAACACTTCATTGCGAGCACTCCAATTGGAGAACAGCCTTTACCAAAGGTCATGGGCTTTGAAGACACTCGAACTCAGGACACAAGGGAGAATTGTACTAAGAGGAAGGCACATGTGGCAAACACTCACCATGATCAACTCCCGCCCAGAAACCTATGTCCCCACTGTGGAAGGCCGTGTGGATCCAGAATTGGCCTCCATGGTCACTTAGGGACTCATTGTTAAAACCGTGTTTTTGGAAGACAATCTTACTCAGCTACGAGTGATCGCCAAAGAAGAAGAAGAATTGTTTAATAATAATAATAATAATAATAATAATAATAATAATAATAATAATACTTTATTATTTATACCCCGCCCATCCGGCTGGGTTTCCCCAGCCACTCTGGGCGGCTTCCAACAGAATATTAAAATACAATAATCTATTAAGCATTAAAAGCTTCCCTAAACAGGGCTGCCTTCAGATGTCTTCTAAAAGTCTGGTAGTTGTTTTCCTCTTTGACATCTGGTGGGAGCAAAAGCAAACTACAGTAGGAGAAATTGCTTTGCCAACATTTGTATATTCGGCAAAAATTGCACGTAACGATGTGTATAATAGGAGAGATGTGCACTAAAATACCAGTGAATTTTCATGAGAAATTGCATTTATATATATATTAAAAAGGAGAGAGCAAAATTGTGATTCCATGGTTGACACCTAACTCTCTTGAGTCACAAGCAGAGTCCTCTTGGAAGTTTTGGTCAGAGGGGGTGCAGGAATGGGATGAGAGTGTTGAGCCTGATCCTGAGGAGGGGCCCAGTGCTTTGGGAGATGTCGATCTGGACACTGGGGAGGGGCCGAGAGTCAAGACTTATATTCTCTTAACTTGGGAGCTCTGCCATAACTGCTTATTTGTGCACCTTATTATTTAAATTTCTATATCGCCCTTTATCCCATAGATCACAGGGCAGTTTACAAGATTAAAAACACCAAAATATATTTCCTGAATCAAGCTTCTGGTCTTCAAGGAGGAGCTGTTTTTAAAATCATGATTTAGTCCTCGGTGGTAAGCTCCTTTTTAAAGCAAGTTTCTAGTCCTCATGGCTGAGTTATTTTGAAAACCTCCTAGTCCTCATAGCTATTTTCAAAGCTTCTAGTCCTCATGGGTGCACTCTTGGTTAGAGAATGGTGCTGATAATGCCAAGGTTGCATGTTTGATCCCTGCGTATTCCTGCACTGGATAATCCTCAGCATCCCTTCCCTGATTCTATGTTTGGGCTGTGTACAATGAACTTTTGGACTTTTGCAATGAAGACTTTGGAAGTAATCCTGCTTAGAGTCTGAATACTGTGTCCATGAGTGGAAACCAGGACACTCTGTCTCACTGAACCCACCAGGCTCCAAGCATCGCTCTGGCAATTAACCGGCACATCTTAAAAGGGAGAGAGAAGGGGCGGTGGGAGTATACGTGGCAATCTCTCCAGCGATTCAAAAAGTGAACAATTTATTATAATCAAGTGACAACCACTATGGATGGAGGGAGGCAAGGTGCAGGTAATGAAATTGATCAATTGATTAAGCAGCCGCCTCTTACACTCTGTACTCCACCAGCTTCCAATATTTCCCGGTCCCCTCCAGGGAGAACCGGACTGATATTGCTATTTCTTTTTAATGGGGATATTATTTTTCTTCTCTCCCTTATGCTCCCTCCACCAACAATTCGGCACCGAAATCAAGATTAACATTCTGTGTCACTTGGAAGAATATTTATATTAGGGAAATGCCTCAGGAGTAAAGTGTGCTGAAAGTTCCTTTTAATCATATCAGGAATGGCAGAGGGGCAGAGGAGCTGTCAGTCAATTTAGCTCAGGCTTATTTCTTACTCTCTTCCAAATGCAACTAAAAGGGGGGGGTCACCCTTCGATACATATGCATAAAAACATATGTTCATCATGGTTTATTTAAACCATAGTTTCCATCATTTTTGCTCTCTCCCACACACTTTCAGCAAAATCCACAGCTTCCAAACTTACCAGTGAAAATAGCATTACTCTGATACAGGCTTGCACTAACAATGATGATAATGATAATGATGATAATGATGATAATTATTATTATTATTATTCACCATAAAGTCTCTGGGTGGGATGCAACAACGCAAAGTTCCCGCTGAGATTCCTGCATTGCCGGGGGTTGGACTGGATGACCCTTGGGGTCCCTTCCAACTCTAGAATTCTATGAAAAACATGTTATTAAAATCAGTTAAAACAATTTGCAGTCAGAAGAATGAGATAGGTCCTAAAGAAAAAAAAATCCTCAGGTCCCAAACACTAAAGAGGTAGGTCTTCAGCCTTCAATGGCTAATATTTATTCTGATGTTTATTCTGCTGCTAATATTTATTCAATTTATATACTGCCATTGATCAGAAGATCCCAGGTACAACATGACAACATTAAAAAGACGTTACAGAATATCAATGATAAAAACATAATAATACAATGAAGGTGTGAAATGAAGTTGCCAGGCACACTTTTTTTGGGGAAGGACTTCCACAGGCTCTCCTGAACCACCACCACTCTTTGAACTTCTGAGACTGTCAGGGCCTGGGCAGAAGAGGAATGGTGGAGACCGCCTCCTCAACCTGAACCTTGCGGAGAAGAGGAGAAGACAGTTCAGAATTACAACAGGGGTTTGAGAGAGGTCACAGCTCAGAGGCAGATGAGGGGGAAAGTTGGGAAATAATGGGAGAGGAGGAGGAGGCAGAGCCGGAGCAGCTGGCTGACATGTTATCACTAGAAGGCATTCCAGACCCTCCATCTCCCAGAACCTGGCGAGCCTTAGATGTAGGAGAGCAAAGGGCTCAGAGGCAGATGGCCCTAAGCGGCAACTGTAAAGGGGGTGGCAAATGAGGAAGTGGGGGAGAAGGGGAGTGGAGATTTACTCGGAGCAACGCCATTATCCCAAGAGGCTGCGTTTCTAAGCCTCTCTCTGTGGATATTGAATAAAAGGCAATTGGTAAGAACTTTTCCTTGTTTTATCCATTCCTGGCAACCTAACGTGGGGGTTAGATCCTCTGACGCCTTACAGAGACCCATGAAACTACCAAGCAGTCCACCTTCCAACTTACCACTAGGGCTGTGCAGGAGATTCAGCTGAGTCCCAAGCCAAATTGGGAATACTCGGAGGGACTTGGATGTTGGATGTGTCATCTTGGATGTGTTTCAGCTCTGGCCTGAAGTTCTTCAACCCTTTTGATGCCATTTTCTGGGTCCACCACCTGCTCTGAGGAAGGCTCAAGAGGCTGATGAGGGGTGCTCTGCTCAGTTGTGGTTCTGTGCAATGCTCTCCCCAGTGAGATCTGCCTGATGCCTTCACTCGAGGTAAAAATATACCTATTCCTCAAGTATTTGAAGGACTGGGTGATATTGTTCTGCCGTATACTGTCAAAGTCTTCCTGCGACTGGTCTTGTGGGTGGTTCTTTTTCTTCTGTGCGTCTGTATGTGTCAGATTCGCTTAACAGTTGCTCATGAGTAAAGACCAAGTCCATCTTGTCTTTCAACTATTTTATTGTGCAAGTCTGTACACTGCAGAGCTATCCTAAAACACAACCACCTAGTCGCTAGCAGAATCCAGAAGTGCCCCCCTCCTGTTGCGGTGCAAACACCAGAGTCTTGGCACCCTAAAGTGCCGCCTCCTTTCTCCCCTGACCCCTCTGCGTAAATCAGGCACCGGAAACGGTGTCTCCCCCTCAGAGTGGGTCTGCTGAGCGGTGCTGGGTCTCTCTGCATCATCCTAGAGACCCCTTCCCACTTGGCTCCTCCCTGGTAACTCCTCCTCCCCCGGGGAGGAGCTGGCAGACTCACTGGGAGACGTGTCCGTCGACAACAGAGGCTGAGGCTCTGGCAGGGGAGGGCACGTCCCTGACAGTATGTGTGTGTTATTGATTGATTTATTCACGGACTTCATTGGTTGCATTTTTACCAAGGTAATAACTTGAAGCAACGTACAATGTATAAACAAAGAAGAACATGCATCAAAACTGAACTGCAAGAAATACAAAGAAAAATCTAAACAACAATCCTATTTTTAAAAGACAGAATTAAAACATCCCACCAGCTGAATTGTAGGTGTTTGCATGAGAATGTTAATGTTGCATATATGAATTTTAATGGTATGATGGATTTTTTTTTTATGATTTCCTCCTCCAACCCCTTCCTCCAGCACACCCATATAATATACCTAAAGGAGGTATAAACAGCAGCACACCATCAGCATCCGTCTGAACCATACCCTCCAAGTGCCCTGATTTGTCAGGGACAGTCCCAGAATTACAAAAGCTATCCTGGCTTCTGATTGGATCCCAGAATGTCCCTATTTCTCCCACCAGTGCTGCTGCCACCAAGTTTGGGAGGAAGGTGGATGAGCCGGAGCTTGTCCCATTGGTGATGGGGTGATGGCTCTTCCCTTCCTTCTGGAAGGAAACGTCCTCCGAGTGGGGGGGGGTTGACAAAAATGGGAGGTTGAGAAGGGTCCATTGTTGGGGAGTGAGAGATGTCCCTATTTTCACCTGAGGAATGTTGGAGGGTCTGCTGAACTAGTCAATTCCTTCTGTGGGATCCAGCCAACCATTTTGAAACTCTTTAGGCTCGAGCGGCGGTTAGGCGTTGGAAGAAGTCTCCATAGAGGTGAGGAGGGGAGGTAGCGCCATCACCTGCCCCTTATCTCGAAGGGTATTCCGGTAAAGGATTCCGGGGGGCGTGGCCATGTCCGAAGCCTAGGGAGGTTAGGGCCCCAAGGCACGCCCCTAACGGTGATCACAGGGGGAGTTCCAGTCGATGTACATCACTGGGGCTCCTTACTGGGGTTGGGGTCGGATATAGTCTACTAGGGTCCAATGCCTAAGCCAATACCGCTCAACATCTGTAACCAATAAAGTTGTGGCCTTCATGCCCATTAAAATTATAAACGTGTCAGTGTCATTATTCTCAACAGGGAGGGGAGGGACATTGCCATGCAACAAGTCCCGTATGCAGATATTCTGTCAAATATCCGGCTCAGGCCTAAAAGTCATCATTGGAGTCAAAACACAGCAGTAGAAGTGGTGCATGGGTACATTAATGTGTGACAACCCATCTTAAATCTCCCTCCTTTGGGTCCTCATTGCTTCATCTCATCTACCACAATGGCTTCAGCTGTAATGAACCAAGACGCCAGTGCGTTTTTCCCTGTGAGTAGCTCAGAGTGGTATCTGTCCCTATAGGCGATGCGGTTTGTAAAATCGCGCTGTCTAATGTTATGCACATATAAATGTATTTGCGGGCAAATCAAAGCCGTTACTAAGAATAACAATTTATCAGGCTGTTATCTGTGACTGCTCAGGAGGGCAAATTATTATTTGTATCAGAGCTCCCCTAAAGAGGAAAGAAAAATCCATATATATAAGCAATTTATTTGCTACAGGGAGAAATAATTTTCTTAAGACAGCCTGTGGGGGGTGTCAAGTACGGTGACATGTAAATAATAAATAATACAATACAGAAAAGATGAAGCATTTAGGCACATTAAAGGATGAGGTAATGGTCCAGAAACAGTCGGAGTTATTCTACATGAAAAGGGAAATTTTCTATCATTTTTTCCCTTACACATGAATCTAAATCAAAGCCAAAACCCGACTCACTTCAAAGAAAGAGACATTTTGAATTTGAGATATGATTACAATCTCCTTTTAGGTCTGTTCACAGAGAGGTCAGAAGTCTGGGCTGGAATGAGTCACATATTATGTGACTGGGAGAGGAAGAGACTAAGCAAATGGGCATATGCTAGGAAATGGGCTTTGGTTTATTTCGAAAAAACAAAAATCAGGACCAGGAATGAGTTTAAACAATGCTTTGAATCTATGGAATACTGAACTGGTAGAAATGCATCAAGTATTCTGTTTCCTCTGTCCCTTTATGCACATTTTTTACATGTTTTGTGTTGTGGTTTCAAACATGCACACATTTAATCACTGTCCCAAGCAGGATATTTTTTATTATTATTATTATTATTATTATTATTATTACCCTTCCCATCTGGTTGGGTTTCCCCAGGCACTCTGGGAAGCTTACATCATATATGAAAACACAGCAAAACAATATTATTTTGTGCATGCTTCTTGCGCACCAAAAATAAATTGCAAAATTAAGTGCATTGCACAATCCGACGGGGAGTTGTGTCCCAATCTGCAGAAAGCCTGGGAGCATGGAATTGAGCCTGCCTGCTGTGAACAACAGACCAAATGAATCCATCCCCTATCCCTAAATTAAAATAAAATAAAATAAAATATGAGGGGAGAAAACCCAGAGTCATTGAGGATTCTGAAAGACGACTAGGTGATTTGGACGAGAAAACCCTGTCTACGGTAGAGTGAGGAATATACCGTATCTGCAAATAAGACTTTTCATATTAAGCAGCCACGGTTAGCATGGGGACCAGAAAACAGCTGACATATGTGAAGACTTCAGAGAAAACGTGACACCTTTTAATATATATATTGTTTGTTTCTAAAAATATTTGCATAAAGCAAGTAAAATAATATGTTTGCAGCAATAAAAACTTGAAACCATACAGGTTAAAAACAGACATCAGTTAACCATTGTGGGAGGATGGGTTCTTAACTGCCCGCATAGGCCTGGCAGAACAGGTCCCAGCAGGTATTTAAAAGATGCCGCAGTAGGTGCCCATTAAATCTCTCCTAGCAGAATATTCCACAGGGCTGGGCTGATGCCACTAAAGACTCTTCTTGTTGTCAGGTGAGCCTCACCAACTCAGGGATCTCCCAACAGCAGTCCTGCAGATGATCTCAGCGATCAAGCTGGGGTATAAGGGTTTGGGGATCCTTGAAGTTCACTGAACCTCAGTTTGCAAGCTGCTTTGGATGGGCATTTGCCCAGGAAAGTAGCCTAAAACATTTTAAACAAACAAAATACAAGAAGAGGTGTTTCTGTCAGGAAGTGTCTACTCACAAGTAGAACCTCAGCAGAGACACATGCCTGACTGGCATGTTCCCTCCTTCCTGAGTGATCGTTCGGGAGCTTCTTAGGCATTCCTCAGTCCAAACATCACAGCGATTGGTGCCAGAAGGCACCAGCATACTTAGGGATCCACAGAGTGTGCACAGTTGCGTAACAGAACCCAGCAACTCAGCATGTTGGGCTAAACTACTTTATTTACATATAAACACACACGGAGCTCGGAGACATGGCTCCCGCTCTCTCTATCATCAGGCAGCAAAGAGAAAGAACAAAGGACAATAATCCCACTTCAGGGAACACAGTAAGACAAACATCCTGTCTAGGTCACATCCCATCCCTGTGTAATCAAAACACATACCCAGTCATGTGATAGACAACAAACCCATCATTGCACACAGGGAATGAATCTCCAACAGTTTCCACTGAGGTGGGTTCTACTGCACAAGAACACAAGAAGAAACTCATTAATCTTTTTTTATTTTCAAGGATCTGTAGGAAATTCCAAATTGTGTGCTAAAGCTAAAATGGTGCATCTTCAATATGCACACACTTCCAACTGATTTCCCCTGGGATGTATCTTTAAAATGAATTTGACTTCTGCTTTGCATGAAATCCTCATTGGACAATCCTAACTAAGATTTATGTTCTGCAATTCAGGATTCAAACATGTTTTTTATATATATCTTATATATATATATATATATATATATATATATATATATATATATATATATATATATATATATAGAAAATGTATATATTTGTACTCCATTCTAATTTAGCAGAAGACTAAGGCCATAAAAGGGACGTGGGTGACGCTGTGGTCTAAACCACTGAGCCTAGTGCTTGCCTATCAGAAGGTTGGCGGTTCGAATCCCCGCAACGGGGTGAGCTCCTGTTACTCAGTCCCTGCTCCTGCCCACCTAGCAGTTCGAAAGCATGTCAAAGTGCAAGTAGATAAATAGGTACTGCTCCAGTGGGAAGGTAAACAGTGTTTCTGTGCGCTGCTCTGGTTTGCCAGATGTGGCTTAGTCATGCTGGCCACATGACCTGGAAGCTGTCTGCGGACAAACACCAGCTCCCTTGGCCTATATAGCGAGATGAGCGCCGCAACCCCAGAGTCGTCTGCGACTGGACCTAACGGTCAGGGGTACCTTTACATTTACCATATTAAATCATAAGAAATGCACTTGCCCCAGGACATAACGCTGCCGACTTTTGGGACGCAAAGTCTTTGCGATCCCTTGTAGCATCTCGCAGTGACCTCCCTTAGTCAAGTTGCAGAAGGAATAATCGTAAACATAATGCCACCGATTTAAGCACCCCATAAACCATCCTTTTCCAATCGGGGAGAAACAATCACCCTTGTGCTGTCAGATGCTTGCATTTTGAAGTCATAATAATGAAATGAGGGATTCTTTCCCCCTCTCTATCATTCAAGGCATTCCAGTGGGGCCACTCCCCTGACTGAGTCGTGCTAGAGAAGGCTCTGGGGTACCAACCCTTAGTCTTTGCCATTCCATTGCTCATTTTTAGAGAGGCTGTAAATTACACTGAGGAGATAAATGTCTCATTTTACGAGGCGATAACAATCTGGATCCTGACAGTTAAAGCAGCAGGCTTCAAGGAAGACAAAAAAACCGGATACAGTCTGAGATTTTGGTTTACAAACTTCTGTTTGGATTTTGATGTGTGGTTGAGTTTATATAGATCACGTAGGAAATGTTCAAACAAAATATATATATAAAAAATTCCTTCCAGTAGCACCTTAGAGACCAACTAAGCTTGTTCTTGGTATGAGCTTTCGTGTGCATGCACACTTCTTCAGATACACTGAAACAGGAAATGTTGACTGGGGAATGTCGGGGAAGCAGGTAGTCTAATGAATTATTAGCCGGACAGCAGTCAAGAGAAAGAACTCAAGTAGGACTGGAAGAGGAGAGAACCTGTGGCTGGTCAAAATAATGAAGTCCTAAAAGGTAAAGGTAAAGGGACCCCTGACCATTAGGTCCAGTCGCGGACGACTCTGGGGTTGCGGCGCTCATCTCACTTTATTGGCTGAGGGAGCCGGCGTTTGTCCGCTGACAGTTTTTCCAGTTTTTCCATGTGGCCAGCATGACTAAGCCGCTTCTGGCGAACCAGAGCAGCACACAGAAATGCCGTTTACCTTCCTGCCGGAGTGGTACCTATTTATCTACTTGCACTTTGACGTGCTTTCGAACTGCTAGGTTGGCAGGAGCTGGGACCGAACAATGGGAGCTCACCCCGTCGCGGGGATTCGAACCGCCGACCTTCTGATCGGCAAGCCCTAGGCTCTGTGGTTTAGCCCACAGCACCACATTGTAGCATTTCTGATATCTCCTGAAAAGGTCTAGGAGGGTTAATGTGTGCAGAATACACTAAAGATTAGGATAGGAAAGGGGAACCTGTGGCCCTCTAAAGATTGTTGGACTCCAATAACTACAAATGAATTTTGTGAAAATATCCATGTAAAGCATGCATATTTTCTTATGCTCACAGTGCTCCTTGATCTCAACAAAAAACCTTTGTTCCTGCTCTGCTACAAATATGAACATTTTCATTTCTCACATGCATTATGATAAGTATCTATAATGTTAGACTACTATATTCATATACACTCTTGGTTTCCTAAAGTAACCAGCACACAAACAGATACATGCCACAGTGCATATAAACTGTATAAAAGTACTTATGTGCTGATATTTGTAAAAATACCGCTGCTGAAATATGGTACAGCATAGGACCCAACACTTCCATAATATTATACATTATATATATATATATATATATATATATATATATATATATATATATATATATATATATATATATATATATTGCATACAATTTTGCTTAGTCAACCTTTAAAAATAATAATGTGAATGCACAAGTCATTGGAGATGAGTGGGTGCTTGATGCAGAAGGTAGTTCAATGTGGGCAAAATTTGATAAAACTAGCCACCATAAATCCATTTAAAATTGATTCCACCTGCATTCTTTGCCAAAAATATCTAAAGGAACACGGGTTAGCAATACAGCATTCAGAATTTGATTCCCACCAGCATTCTTAAGTGGTGCAGTCCTAGATGTGCTATACAACATGGATTTTCTGAATGCTGCAAATAATCTCCTAGTTTTATGGACCAGTCTCAGGACTGCTTCTTGTCTTACAGATCCATACAGAGCGATCCACTGTCAGGTATAAAGAGATGGATGTTTTGTGATGTCAGAGTTATGCAAAAATGTCATTCTTCTGGCTGACACATGGACATGGAAGCTTCCACTTCATAATAAGCTATTTGGGATGAGATAGGAAAGGACATTTCCATATTATTAAAGAAACATATTTTTTATTTCCCTCACCTCTGCTGCTACGATGGTTCGAACATAGAATCAGGACAGTTGGCAGAAAGCAACTATTGGTCTATTGGCTACTGATATCACCAAGGCAATAATTCTGCATTGGTAGAGTTTTTCTTTGCTCTAAGGTACTGGATTTCGTTTACTATTGAGCAAATGCAGATAAATGTTTGTATTCTTGTTTTTTATTATTATTGATCAAAACGGAGCCCAGAAGCTTTTCTTCCAAATGAATAAACAAACCCCCAAAACACAAGCAACATAATTTGATTTGGGGAACACAACTGGTATTAAATTCCCCCATTTGCATCTGCTTGAAAACAGGGGGCTAATTCAATGGCTCTGGAAGTCCTCCGGGAGCCATTCCATTTACAACCTGATTCTATCCATTTTTAATCACAAGGAAGTCCCTACAGATTTCAGTGGGACTTGTGCCCAAGAAAGAATGCTTAGGACTGCAGCCTTACACTTGAAAGGCCTGGTTCCAGCAGCTTTTCTGCCCTTTGGGGAATTTAGGAATTGGCATGGTGCCTACCAAATTATGGTAATGCTTGGATTCTGCATCAAGGCCATACCTGGCCACTGGAAATTCAGAACTATCTGGTGTGTGTGCTGGAGACGTAAGAGGGACTGGCTTAGTCTACATCAGGGATAGGGAATTTGCGGCCCTCTGGATATTCTTGGACTCCAGCTCCCATCACTCTGACCAGCAGGGCCAATAGTTAGGGATGATGGGAGTTGTAGTTCAGCAACACTTGAGCCTAGGGCTTGCCGATCAGAAGGTCAGCGGTTCGAATCCCCGTGACGAGGTGAGCTCCCGTTGCTTGGTCCCTGCTCCTGCCAACCTAGCAGTTCGAAAGCACGTCAAAATGCAAGTAGATAAATAGGTACCACTGCAGCGGGAAGGTAAACGGCGTTTCTGTGTGCTGCTCTGGTTCGCCAGAAGCGGCTTTGTCATGCTGGCCACATGACCTGGAAGCTGTACGCCGGCTCCCTTGGCCAATAATGCGAAATGAGCACCGCAACTCCAGAGTCGGTCACGACTGGACCTAATGGTCAGGGGTCCCTTTACCTTTTAAGTTGGTAGTCATCACTTCATCCTGTGGGTATGAGCTCCATAGTTTATACACTGTGTGAATTTTTTTTTTCATCTGTCCTGAATCTTCAAGCTTCTCAAAAAGGCTTCCCATCCTTAATGTAGCAAAATCACCAGTTTGCCCTTCCCTTTCTAAAATTCACTGGACTGCAAACCACCCTTTCGCTCCTGATCTGTCAAAAGCTGTTTCCGTCTCCAGCTACTGAACCAAGTAGCAATCGTTTAAAAGAACACGTTGGAAGCCTTGGCCATGAGAGTTGGGCATCATAACATATTGTGAGCATATCTTGGATTCTCTTTGCAGATCATACACCCATAATGAAGTCCATAGATGTCTTCTCTTACAGCCAACAAAAAGAAATATGAGTTACCAGACAAGTACGTAGGGGCTCTCTAAAATCTGAACCTCAGTCAGGAACAAGATGAACAGCTAATCAGGTTAGTCTGAAGGGCACTAAAGAGCACCACAAGATCAATTCGCACATCATTTTAATGTTCGCTAGGGAAGAAGGGAGTTGGTAAATTATGAATATCTTCACTGATGGAAGTGCTGCTTCAGCAGGTTTATCGTGGGATTGTCATAATACAGTGTTGGCCAAGCTCACATGAACTGAAACCAGTCGTGATGACAATGTGTCTCACCCACTGAGCAAGACTCTGAATTCCAGTTGCTGGGAATCACGCATTGGAGGAGTGCATCTCATTTCTCCAACCTGATGATGATGATGATAATGATAATAATTTTATTATTTATACCCCATCTATCTGGCTAGGTTTACCCAGCCACTCTGGGAGGCTCACAACATATATCAGAACATATTAAGACATCAAAAATTAATAACTTCCCAATACAGGGCTGCCTTCAGATGTCTTCTAAAAATCAGACAGTTGTTTATCTCCTTGACATCTGGTGAGACGGTGTTCCACAGGGCAGGTGCCACTACCGAAAAGGCCCTCTGCCTGGTTCCCTATAACCTCGCTTCTCGCAGTGAGGGAACCGCCAAAAGGCCCTCAGAGCTGGACCTCAGTGTCCGGGCTGAGGTGGAGACGCTCCTTCAGGTATACTGGACCAAGGCCTTTTAGGACTTTAGAGGTCAGCACCAACACTTTGAATTGTGCTCAAAAACGCACTGGGAGCCAATGAAGATCCTTTAGGACTGGTGTTATATGGTTCGGGGGGCCACTCCCAGTCACCAGTCTAGCTGCCGCATTCTGGGTTAGTTGTAGTTTCTGGGTCACCTTCAAAGGTAGCCTCACGTAGAGCACATTGCAGTAGTCCAAGCAAGAGATAACCAGAGCATGCACCACTCTGGTGAGACAGTCTGCGGGCAGGTAGGGTCTCAGCCTGCGTACAATATGGAGCTGGCAGACAGCTGCCCTGGACACAGAATTGACCTGCACCTCCATGGACAGCTGTGAGACCAAAATGATTCCCAGGCTGTGCACCTGGTCCTTCAGGGGCACAGTTTCCCCATTCAGGACCAGGGAGTCCCCCACACCCACCCACACCCTGCCCCCCCAAAACAGTATTTCTGTTAGCCGCCATCCATCCTCCAACCACCTCCACCACACAGGGCCTTCACTGCCTTCACTTGTTCAGATTTGAAGGAGAGGTGAACGCCTAGTCCAAACCCCCTGGTGGCTTCATATAGATGTTAAAAAGCATGGGGGAGAGGACAGAGCCCTGAGGCACCCCACAACTGAGAGCCAGGGGTCTGAACACTCACCCCAACACCACTTTTTAGACATGGCTCATGAGGAAGGAGCGGAACCACTGTATAAGTGCCCCAAGCTCCCAACTCCTCTAGACGGTCCAGAAGGATGTAATGATCAATAGTGTCAAAGACTTCTGAGAGATCCAGCAGGACCAGGAAACAGCTTTTCACCTCTTCCCCTGGCCTGCCTGATATCTTTCAGGAACCAGGCTATTCTCTTCATTGTAGTTTTCTTTAAATGATTTAAATATTGTATTTTTAAATGGTTGTAACTTGCCCTGGGAGCTCATGGTGAAGGGTTGGGCTGGCAGAGGAGACAACGAGAAGGCAGTCCTTTCGTTCACCCATAAAATTGTGTGAGAGAAAGTGTAGCAATGGATACAGCCGCTAATAAACAGTAGTAGTACAAGAACATTGTTTAGGGGCATGTCTGTCACAGGGCCACTCCTACCAATAAGCAGAATGAAGCAGATGCCTCAGGTAGCATATTCTGGGAGGCAGTGGTGCCCCTCAGGTCTTCTTCCTGAAATGCCTGACCATACAATCTACGTGGGGCTACCTTTGAAGGTGACCCGGAAACTGCAATTAATACAGAATGCGGCAGCTAGACTGGTGACTGGGAGCGGCCGCCGGGACCACATAACACTGGTCTTGAAAGACCTACATTGGCTCCCAGTACGTTTCCGTGCACAATTCAAAGTGTTGGTGCTGACCTTGAAAGCCCTAAACGGCCTCGGTCCTGTATACCTGAAGGAGCGTCTCCACCCCCATCGTTCAGTCCCAGACACTGAGATCCAGCGCCGAGGGCCTTCTGGCGGTTCCCTCACTGCGAGAAGCAAAGCTACAGGGAACCAGGCAGAGGGCCTTCTCAGTAGTGGCGCCCGCCCTGTGGAAAGCCCTCCCAGCAGAGGTCAAAGAGATAAACAACTATCTAACATTCAGAAAATACCTCAAGGCAGCCCTGTTTAGGGAAGTTTTTAACCTGTGATATTTTAATGTATTTTACCATCTGTTGGAGGCCGCCCAGAGTGGCTGGGGGAACCTGGCCAGATGGGCGGGGTACAAATAATAAATTATTATTATTATTATTATTATTATTATTATACCCTTCTGTTGGATAAGAGAGCTGTGTGTCTGCCCTCCGCCTTAATAACTACCCTGCTGATCTCCCTCAGGGACAGGGCAGTGCCATGTTGTGTGTGGCATTTTCTCCTTTGCCTCAGGCAGCAAAATGTCTTGGGCCAGCCTTGGACTCTCACTCATTGGTTGGGATGCTACACTCATCCTTAGCCTAGCAATGAGCATAATTGCAATCATGCAGATTGCAGTTTCACACACACACACACACACACACACACACACACACACACAACCCATCGTCTTCAAGACAACACGGTTGGTTGTTCAGCACTGACATGACAGCTCTGCTGTCCAAAGTGCCATATACATTCATTTTTAAAGTACGTTGTTATCTTTCTTTCTGTCACACTTCCACAATTATCCAATTAATCCAATCTAAATGATCCCTAAACTGCAACAGAAGCAGAATGCCAATACAATCCGACACCTGAGTGCCATGCATATTCATGGAGGTTGAAATGGGCACCATCACTGCGATTCCTGGCTCAAATCCAATCTTTCATCTCTGTCCTTGATTTAACACCTTAAGAATGTTCCCATGAACCATTGATATGAAAGTCCAAAATCAACTTGTTCAAACTAGGAGTGGGGGAAAGAGAAATATGGGTCAGTTCAGGTTTTAATACAAGACAACCTGTAATTTGCGCCTCTCAAAACAATACTTGAACTGAAACATGGGCGTCCCTTAAATCCACTTTCCTCCAAATTTTGTTCTCCAACAAAAAAATGTGTAGAAAATAAGCATATATTGTGGAAAAGTGAAAATAAGATACCATGATGCAATTTATATTGGGGAAACTTGCTTGCAAAATGCGTGCATTGGGAAAAATGAGCACTAATATGCTGGTAGATTTTTATGAGGACTTTAAAAAAAATGCAAACTGATGTAGAAATGTGGCAAACTGTTTGGGAAAGTGAGAATCCAAAACTGACAGATTCTTCCCTTTCTAGCTAAGCCACAATCCAAGTGGCAGCCCTGGACCACATTTGATGAATCATTGCATGGATTTTTTACTGTGTGTATGATCCCACTTCATTATTATTTTAAATTTATCTCTAGTTCCGTCTTCAGTCATGGAACCCAAAGTTGGTATTTTACAGCCCCCCCCTACCAATTAGACCTTTCTTCAGTTGTGAAACAAGACCAAGAGATCATGGAATCAAAGAATTGTAGAGTTGGAAGGAACCCTGAGGGTCATCTAGTCCAACCCCCTGCAGATGGCAGTGATTTCATCCCCCACCCTACCCCACTTGACCTGTGGTCCTATAACTAAAGGTAGGATTTGAGACCAGGTTCCTACTGCCTCCTTCACACTCTGCATCAAGTCAATTCTCTTGTTTGTTTTGCTATTTGCCCACCTCCCAGCCAAAGTTCAACTCAACAAATTAGATGGAGATCAATGCAGCTGGAGATTTTGTAGCTTCAATATGTGAAATTCTCCTACATACCCACAGAAATACAATTGTGTGAAAATCCAAAAAGTCAGGGGCACTGGTGTATACAAGCATCACAGTCTGGTGTATACAAGCATCACAGTCGCCACATTTGGTGCATTCACTATAACCTAGGTGTGCATATGCTAGATGACTGATGTTGAGACCACCCAACGCCTAAGGTCAGAGCACCCTCCAGAGCACAGGGTCTGCATTGCAAGGGGTTGGACTAGATGGCCTTTGGGGTCCCTTGAACCTTGCAGCTCTATGATTCTTTGAATGCCGTGGGCAAAGGCAAGGCAAGGCAACCATGGACAGCTCTGTGCAGGGCTCAGGTTGAACACTGCATAAGAGAAGGGCTCAGATATTGCTTCAGCACCAGTTGACTCTCATACAGAGCCATAGATAGGAGCTGACTTCTAGCTAGTTCTGCCTTCACTGGGAAGTGCCTCTTCATTCAACCAGAATGGTCCAGAAGATAGAATTATAGAATATTTGGAGTTGGAAGAGAGCAGAGCAGATACCAATTGCTCTGAGGCTTCTGAGATGGAGTCCTTTTGTGTTAGAGAAGGGGGAAATGGTATTCTCAAGCTGGAGGGGTACTAGCATCATGGGGACTTCTTGCAAAAAAGCTTCTAGTTGGTGTTTCTGGGGCTCATCCTGAGGGCAATCCAATGCTGAATTCCCAGCCTCATCCCCAAAAGAAGGGAGGTCTGATGGCTGAGTCATGACCATAGCTGTCAACCCTCCCCTTTTTTTTGGTGGGAAACTCCCTTATTCCAATGCTGTTTCCTGCTGCTATCCCGGATTGTTGATATCCCTTAAATTTCCCGGATTTCAAATGAAGCAGCTCCTCTCCCTCCCTGCTGGCCAGGGAGGCTCCTCAGCTGCGTTGCTGGGCTGCCAATAAGGAGTCTGAGACCGACTGGGGGCGAAGCTTGCATGCCTTGTGCAGCCAGACCCTCCCGCCCAACCAGACAGACAGCCTGCCTGCCGTCTATGCGCTTGCTCTTTCGCTCACCCGTTCACGCACAGCCTCTGGAGCACAGGGTGGCGAGGCTACTTGGTGCCATTGCACCGCCCTTGCGGCATCCCTTATTTTCAAATCCGAAAGTTTGGAAAAATCCCTTATTTTCAAATCTGAAAGTTGACAGCTATGGTCATGACAGCCATTGAAGCAAAATGGAATTCCTCCCATTGCACATGCATGAAAGTGCTTTTGGCTCACACATGATGCAACGAATTTGTTAAGCTATCAGCTCTTAAAAGTGAGGAATGAAGCATGTTCATGCCATAAGATTAATCACAGTGCTTTTAAGCTGGTCATTGAAATGCTCCCTACAAGATGGAAAAAGAGCTTTGAGTTTTGCTTAGTTTTACTTCCTGCATTAATCCTTTCAGGGGCACAAATATGCATTGAAAGCTCTTGAGTGGAGTTCCTTAATATCCTGTAATTGAGCAGGCTCATCAAGTTTTGGAGAAGTGACAAGAGACCCAGAAGTCACTTGGAGACAATTAGGTGAATGTCCCCACGTGGAGAGACAGGAGCATCTCCCAGTGAGCTGATGGAGTTTGAAAAGTTGGCTGTCAGGGATAAATGTTCAGATCAGGCAGGGAGCCAAGCTTTCAGGGGATCTGACGGATGAGCTTGTTTGGCTCATTCCAGAAAAGGAAGTCTGAAGGAAAGTGATAACATTAACATGAGGATATTCCAAGGTTTTCAACGAGGCACAATTTATATGCAGCCTTGTATCCTACCTGTCAGATTTGGCAGGTCTGTTATCTTGCCAAAAGGGGGTTTAGCCTCAAGAGAGTTTGGCTACCAAAGCATTAGGATGGTGTTGGACAAACCTCTGATACCTAAGGGATGGTGCTTTTTGAATCAAAATTGGGAGCACACTTCAGTCTTCCGTCCAGGATTATGTTCAAATTGTGTAAAGGACCAATAATATATCTGTTACATGAGAGATCTGTGATTAATGCTATCTTAAAATAAAAAATTAAAAATGAAACAAATCAATGAGAGGCTACAAATCTGTACGTAACAGCTTTGCTAAGGGCAGGTGTGTTTTCTACCTCCTCCTTCCCCCTCCTTCCCAGTCAAAATCCCTTGCCTGAGACTCATATTAAACTGGCTGGGAAATACAGGCATCTTTCCCCTCCCCTTTTGTAAGCCAGGGAGAGGGATATCCATGGGGGGGGGGGGTTGCATTTGTTTGTTTGTTTGTTTGTATTATTTGGAGCATATGTACCCCGCTCTTCAGTCAAAAAGGCTACCAGAGCAGCTAACATAAAATCAAAACAAAACCGTCTGTACCTGCAGGTAGTGCTCGGGCACCTGTTGTGTATTGATTCAGAGTGTTATCATATCTGTATTACTATTGCCTGTAATCACATTAGGGTAAAAGTAACTGCCTTCCTGTCCCTGAAGGAACAGTTACTATTGGTGCATTCAAGTTGCTGCATTGGGATCCTCAGTCTTATTGGTTCCCACCAAAAAGCAGCTGTGTGATTGCTTGAGATTGTTCCCTCCAAAATGTATCTTTTCCTAGCCAGTCCTCTGTCCCTATAAATGTAGCTTCCCTACCCTCAGTTCCCTCAGTCTTGTTTGCATGAATAAAGAGTTGTTACATGAAGAAGCTGTCTCCTGCCTGCTATGTCAGAGAGCTGAAATCACTTGTTGAAATCATTAACCCACGCTACAACAGCACCCAGAGTGGCAAACATGACATGCACAACGGGGGCGGGGCATCGCTATGTAGCGCTCATGCGCAGCGTCGCTACTATGATGCATGCGCCGTACATAGCGACGCCGCACATGCATGCTACGTAGCGGGTTGCTGGCGGCGCCGCTCCAGCACCGTATGGACGGTGCCGGGATTCTCTGCTAGTGGCTGCAGCTGCGAACAGAGGATCCTCTCCATGCAGCCGCAGCCGCAAGCAGAGGATCCTAGCACCGTCTGTACGCTGCTGGAGCAGCGGCTCTGGCAAAAAGCATGCCTTGTCACCCCCGGAGACATAGCACTGGGAGCGCACCGCCCCCACCGCCCCCCGTTGCGACGCCACTGCCTGCAGGCTTACAATCTAAAGAAACACAACACACAAGGGGAAGGGGACAGGAAGGGAAGAGGAAAATCAAAATCAAAACTCACAGGCAGTTGTTCCTATATTGACCAGCTGTCTAAAAAAATGTAGCATAAACACCAAAAATTGGGAAACACTTGCCTGCGAGCGCTCCAATTGGAGAACAGCCTTTACCAAAGGTTCCATGGGCTTTGAAAACACTCAGGACGCAAGGGAGAAACGTGCTAAGAGGAAGGCATGCTTGGCAAATCCACACCGTGATCATCTCCCGCCCGGAAACCAATGTCCCCACTGTGGAAGGACGTTGGGATCCAGAATTGGCCTCCACAGTCACTTACGGACTCATTGTTAAAACCGTGTTTATGGAAGACAATCTTACTCGGCTACGAGGGATCGCCGAAGAAAAAAGAAGAAGATTGAATTCTACAACAGCAAACACTGAAACTAAGGAGGAGGAAGCTCAAAGTCAAGGCTACCCTGTAGGTTGGTTGCAAGTAAGTAGGCAGGCATGTGGGGGCTGGCTAGATGAGTGGGGCAGGGCCTCATTTGCCCCAATAGGCAAGTCTCCACTGCACCACAGCATGGTACCAAATGCCAGAACAAGCTTCTGAATGTCTTGTTGCCTTGAGTTGTTGCTGGTTTTTTGCGGGGGGTGGGACCTCTTCATATTCTTGTTCCATATTCTCGTTCGGCTTTATCGTTCTCCTTCATCTGTTTTGTTTGTTTCTCCATGAGTGCTGCCTCCCGGCTGTGTGAAAAAGGTGCCTCGGCTTGCTTTATTGAAGCTTCTACTTTGAAGGCTGAGAACGTTAACCTAATGGCTGAAAAGTGGAGAAATCAACAGAAGAAACAGCTCATCGCCTCTTCCCAGTCAGCTGCGAGAGCCGTTTGATTTGAAGGCTCCCTTTTTGCTGCTATTTCGGTGGCTTTTGAACGGAGGAAACAGTCTAACACATGCCGTCCTTTGATCTTCAAAATGGCCAGCCCCCAAAGGGGAAACTTTTCTTTCTTTCTTTCTCTCTCAGGCAGGCTGCCTTTGATAATAAGAGGTCATATTTGTTGTTGTGGGTGTTAAAAAAGATTTGTTTCTTTAGAAAAAAATTGCGATTGTATCCCCGCTGTCGCTACCTGGGTAGGTTAAAATTTGGGATGGGGAATCGACGTGCTTTTTAAAAGCAAAAAGGTTTGAACAAACTGTTAGCACCATTGTGCCTGATTATCTCCTGCTTTGACCTCTCACCTCAACCCTAAGCAGATGAGTGAGGTTGTCTAGGACAGCTTCTAATCCCTGAATTGAGGTTGAATCCTGACAAGACACAAGTACTGTTTTTGGGGGACAGGGTGCGAGCGGGTGTGGGGGACTCCCTGGTCCTGAATGGGGTAACTGTGCCCCTGAAGGACCAGGTGCGTAGTCTGGGAGTCATTTTGGACTCACAGCTGTCCATGGAGGCGCAGGTTAATTCTGTGTCCAGGGCGGCTGTCTACCAGCTCCATCTGGTACGCAGGCTGAGACCCTACCTGCCCGCAGACTGTCTTCCCAGAGTGGTGCATGCTCTAGTTATCTCTCGCTTGGACTACTGCAATGCGCTCTACGTGGGGCTACCTTTGAAGGTGACCCAGAAACTACAACTAATCCAGAATGCGGCAGCTAGACTGGTGACTGGGAGCGGCCGCCAGGACCACATAATACCGGTCCTGAGAGAGCTACATTGGCTCCCAATACGTTTCCGAGCACAATTCAAAGTGTTGGTGCTGACCTTTAAAGCCCTAAACGGCCTCGGTCCAGTATACCTGAAGGAGCGTCTCCACTCCCATTATTCAGCCAGGACACTGAGGTCCAGAGCTGAGGGACTTCTGGCGGTTCCCTCACTATGAGAAGCAAAGCTACAGGGAACCAGGCAGAGGGCCTTCTCAGTAGTGGCGCCCGCCCTGTGGAACGCCCTCCCAGCAGAGGTCAAAGAGATAAACAACTATCTGACATTCAGAAAATACCTGAAGGCAGCCCTGTTTAGGGAAGTTTTTAACCTGTGATATTTTAATGTATTTTAATATCTGTTGGAGGCCGCTCAGAGTGGCTGGGGGGGACCCAGCCAGATGGGTGGGGTACATATAATAAATTATTATTATTATGAATGCATGAAGGAACTGTACGGAAGTTGGTGCATAAGGCATAAGGTAGGGAGCCCTCTCTTGGTTCACCAAGGAGAGCCATTCCCAAACTGGTGCCCTCCATTTGTTTTGGAAGACATCTCCTGTTGGCACCATTCCATGTAGGCATACTGTCTCCTCTTTCCCGCTAAAGCCTGTTGCTTCTTCAACATCCAACCATTCCTTCTGTGACCTGTTCTCATTGTCCCACCATCACTCCACAGGCTCTGTGGAGGGGAAGCTCCTTCCTCCTCTGAGGCTTCCCTAAGGGGTTCCCCGGCTGGTGCTTTCCACCACTCCTCTTCATGCAGCCAGTCCCTGGAAACTAAGCCTTATGAAGAGTGGTTGAAGGAACAGGGTATGTTTAGTCTGGAAAAGAGGAGACTCAGAGGAGATAGGATAGCCATTGTCACAGCCCTCTGGCTGTTGTCTTGAGCTAAGCATTCCACCCAAGTCCGGGATGTAAATCATTAAAGGCTTTATTGGTCCTAATTACTTTACAATTCTCAGCCGATCGTAAAACACTTCAGTCCCCATCACTGTAGTTGTCCTGACTGCCGGAATCTGGTTTTTGCCGCCTTTTGCTGAAACACTCCCGGAAGGGAAACCACCCTCTGCCCTTTCTCTTCCTAGTTCCTGATGCGGCGGTCTGGCTCTGGGATGCTACTGAGAGCCCCCTCCGCACTTCCCCCTCTTCGGAGCTTTCACTGGAATCTGTCAGAAGAACTGGCGTGGGTTCTCTGTACTGACTCAGCGCAGGGGAGGGAACGGAGTTATCCAGTCCTCCGACAGCCATGTTCAAATATCTCAAGGGCTGTAAAATGAAACAGGGAACAAGCTTGTTTTCGCGTGCTCTGGAGGGTAGGACTCAAACCAATGGCTTCAAGTTACAAGAAAGGAGATTCCAACTAAACATACAGAAACAATTTATAACAGTAAGAGCTGTTTGACAGTGGAGCCTCAGCAGGTTGTAGACTCTCCTTCCTTGGAGGTTTCTCAGCAGAAGTTGGATGACCATCTGCCATGGATGCTTAAGCTGAGATTCCTGCAATGCAGGGGGTTAGACTTGATGACCCTTGGGGTCCCTTCTAACCCTACGATTCTACAATTCTAGGATGCATGCTGTCTAGGACACATACTCCTTTGGGGTTTGCTTGAGTCACAAACCCATATCCCAGGGGCTTTGGAGGGTACTACCAACTGACAGTCTACTTTGTGCTTATATTTTTATCCCAAAGCTCCTTCAAAGAGCTCACAGCGGTTCTACAGCACAGCCTCTCCATTTTATCCTCTGAACACCCCTGCGAGGTAGATCAGTCTGATAATGTGTGGCCCAAGGTCACCCAGCGAACTTCATACCTAAGAGGAAATTTGAAACCATCTTTTCCTGATCTGTCCAAACCTCTAGCAACTACAACAACCTGGAAAGTGCTCCACACCTGATGAACATTTCCCTTTCGAAAAGGGACTCTTAGTCCCAGTTTTGCTCACATGCAGTCACCTATTTACATAAAACAAAATATTGGGTTCTATGCAATCCTAGTTGTGCCCAGAGTAGACCCATTGAAATTGATAGACGTGGCTAAATTAGGTCCATTGATTTCAATGGCTCTACTCTTGAGTAAAAATTAGTTGGGTATAATCCACCACAACCACTCCTGAAAAAGGCCCCCCAGAAAGAACTCATGGTGGTCACAAATTATACAACTGCCCTTTGGATAATATTCAGAAGGAATTGTAATTCGCAGGTTCCTTTTGCCAGCAAGAAGGCAAATATGACATGACAAATGACATACGCAGCTTAATAGGACTGGAGCCATTAAGCATAGCCGGAAATGGAGACTGTAGCTGTGAGCTCGTGGCTTTGAAAGACTGCTTATCGCTGCCAATCACCTCATCTTCATAAAGACGGGTGAGCTTTAAAGTCGACAGGACCCTGGCTGTCCTTCTGCCTCCCATGGGGGTAGAGTACTTAGCAGGGAATGTGAAAAGAAGGCTTAGTTTTTATAATTAATATTATTTATTAAATTATATACCACCCTTATAACTGCCACAGGGCAGTTTCATGCAGTCATAGGACTGTAGAGTCAGAAGGTATTCCCAAGGATCATCTAGTCCAGGGGTGGCCAACTCCCAAGAGACTGCGATCTACTCACAGAGTTAAAGACTGGCAGTGATCTACCCCCTTTTGGGGGGTTCAGGTCAAGGTTGTTCAGCTTTTTTTAGTGAAGATGGAAGCCTCTTTCTTGGGTGTTCAGGTCAAAGTTTTTGAGCTTTTTTAAAGGAAGGAAAGTCCTGTTATGAGGGGTAAAGGGACCCCTGACCATTAAGTCTAGTTGCGGACGACTCTGGGGTTGCGGCGCTCATCTCGCTTTACTGGCCGAGGGAGCCGGCGTACAGCTTCCAGGTCATGTGGCCAGCATGACTAAGCCGCTTCTGGCGAACCAGAGCAGTGCATGGAAACGCCGTTTACCTTCCCGCCGGAGCGGTACCTATTTATCTACTTGCACTTTGACATGCTTTCGAACTGCTAGGTTGGCAGGAACAGGGACTGAGCAACGGGAGCTCACCCCATCATGGGGATTTGAATCACTGACCCTCTGATCGGCAAGCCCTAGGCTCTGTGGTTTAACCCACAGCGCCACCCGCAGGTAGCCGAGCCCATATCCCCGCATGCAGGGTACTTCACTGACAACCTTTCAGTTTATGGCCAGTGACACCCATTATATAGCCCCTTTAAGAAGGGACCCTGGAATTGCCGCCGCAGGGGGGGAGTCACCACTTCACTCCCCACCCCCCATTATAGGGAAGAAAAGACTAAAGGATTCCATCCAAGGCCATAACCACCAACGTTGTGATGATTTGCTACGGGGAAGATAAAACCTGCTAAAGCAGGAAAATTTCTTCCCGGTCCTTCAACAGCAGCCAGTCATAGACCGTAGCAGCGCCCGCTAAACAGGAAGAAAAAGTTAACCTGCAAACAAGAAAACATTAAACAAAGGGAGGTTAGGGAGGGTGAATCTCCAGAGCCGACTGCCTGGATACTGTCGGCTCCACCCCCTATTTATAAATGGGGCTGGCCCCACCTCCCAGCAATGAAACTTGACTACTTTGGCTGGGCATGAACCTCCCAAAAATAACACTGAGAGGCAAGCCAGCCCCCCTTTGCCAGTAAGTTCCCTGGAAACTGTAGCTCCATGTGCGATCCTGCAAAGGGCTCCCACAATGTAAAGTGTGAGTGCTCATTTCACTTGAGATTAATGTTGGAGTCATCACAATGAGTTTTTAGTGTGGGAATGTTTAGGAATGTGGATGAGGATATATTGCTTGAGATATCCTATCCCAACAAAGTCAGCAGAGTTACATTCCCCTTTTAAAATCACACAGCGGAAGGTTGCTCAGGTTTGTTTAAACCTCTGAAAAATAGTTTCCTGGTATCTCCTTTTATCCCTCCAAAATAAGACACTATATAAGTCTTCTATAAAAGCATATAAAAATGTTTACTCACAGACATCAAATGGTCACAATAAGATCCCAGATGAAGGCAGACTTAAGTTTAGAAAATATATGTACATGTGGAGACTCTCCATGTGGGAGAAGGCTCCATTTGGGCCCTCTTGGCTGGAAGCCAGGAGTCCATCTCTGCTCTAAGATGTTGCTTGCTTGAAGTCCCGATCCAAGAGAGGGAAATGGCCGCTGACCTGTGGTTTTGTCCTAACCTGCCCAGGTGAAGCCACTCCCACCTTCAGTTACATAGAGGAAGTTGTCTCAGTCCAGGTAAACAGGAATTTATGGCTGGAGGACTGAGACACCTTCATGTCCACTCTAGCAGTGTTGTGTTTGACTGCTCTGTGTGTTTACATCCCACATTTAGAAAGGGTTTTGCAGGAAGAGCAACACACACACACCCTCAATTTCAAACTTTAGATCTAAAACAGAATCTAATTCTAACCTGAATTGATACCAAATTGCCCTCATCAGTCCGATGGCCGGCACTCCCATAGAGATGCAAAGTCAAGATGGAACCATTCAAGATGGAACCATTCAAGAAGTGGCAGAAGGATATATCAAGATTTATCTGGCAGGGGAAAAAACCCAGAATTAAGTTTAAGATCTTAACAGATGATAAGAAAAGAGGGGGATTTTCCCTGCCGGAATTAAGTATTTACTTTGAAGCAGCGGCCTTCTGCTGGCTGAAAGACTGGTTCCTAATAGAAAACACAGATATACTGGATCTGGAAGGCTGTGACAACAGATTTGGTTGGCATGCATATTTATGGTATGACAAGATTAAGGCCCACCAAGGATTTAAAACACATATAATCAGAAAGGCTCTATTCAGAGTCTGGATGAAATATAAAGATCTACTAGAAAGGAAAACGCCCAGATGGATTTCACCAATGGAAGCTAAGGCTGACAAGAAGATAAACATGGAAGAAAAGTGGCCAAAATATTCCGAAATGTTAATACAAGAAGGTGATCAGGTCAGGTTGAAACCCTACGAGCAGTTGAAAGAAAAGGTCAGGAATTGGTTAATATATCATCAAATTAATGAACTTTACAAGAAGGACAAAAAGATTGGCTTTCAATTGGAAAAGTCAAAATTGGAGACGGAATTATTGGAACCTAAAACAAACAACTTGTCCAGAATGTACAAATTGCTGCTGGAATGGCATACTCAAGATGAACTTGTGAAATCTGCAATGATAGACTGGGCTAAAGATGTCGGACATAACATTATGATGGCAGACTGGGAGAGACTTTGGAGGACAGGAATAAAGTTTACTGCTTGTAACTTGTTAAGAGAAAACATTATGAAGATGATATATAGATGGTACTTGACCCCAGTTAAGCTAGCCAAAATCTATCATTTGCAGGACAATAAATGCTGGAAGTGTGGAAGTACGGAAGGAACATTTTATCACATGTGGTGGACCTGTCCAAGGTTGAAGGCATTCTGGGAAATGATATATAATGAGTTGAAAAGAGTGTTTAAGAACACATTTGTGAAGAAACCAGAGGCCTTCTTGCTTGGAATGGTTAACCAGGAGATACCGAAGGAAGACCACACCTTTTTTATGTATGCCACAACAGCAGCAAGAATACTGATCGCAAAATATTGGAAGACAAAGGACTTACCGACTTTGGAAGAATGGCAGATGAAAGTGATGGACTATATGGAGCTCGCTGAATTGACCGGGAGACTCCGCGACCAGAGGGAGGATGCAGTGGAAGAAGAGTGGAAAAAATTTAAAGACTATCTTAGAAAATATTATAAAATTTAAATAATGTCGAAGTTATAGTAGTTTACAGATTAAAGTTAGAATAGAAAATATTAAGTGATTAAAGATAAGAATTTATAGGGTGTTTAGGATGGATATGAAGTTAGAAGTGTAATTGGAATAAGATGAAGTATGAAGCTGAATTAAGTGTAATAAATATAAGAATAGTAGGAGCAATGATAAGTCAAGACGTAAAAATAGATCAAGATGGAAGTAAAAGAAGTAAGGAAAATTAGAATATTGAAGCATAAGAAAATGTACAATGAAATAGCCAAATGAGATAACAGAAATGTAAATGAAACATAGAGGGACTGATAGGAGGAAGTCAAACCAAAAATGTTAAGGGAATTAGGAAAAGGAATTTATTGAATTGGTAGGTGTAGTATTGTTATTTTTGTTTTGTTTTGTTTGTCTATGAGTGTGGTTTTATTTGTGTTTATGTGTATAAAACAATAAATATTATTTGGAAAAAAAAAAAAAAAAGAGATGCAAAGTCATTGTAGGTTGTAAAGAATGTATATTTCACAGAACCTGTGGAAAGTAATTCAGGGTAAAGGAAGGAGGTGCTGTGTTAACTGGTTACAGTAATTGCTTCCTTTTAAAAAGCTTGTAAATAAATACCAAGTGCCTCATTTCTCTCCAGGCTGAATAAACCTCCTGATGAGAGGAATTTGTACACTGAAAATAAAACAGAGCTCTAAAATTAACAGCAGCAACAGCATCACCCAGAAAGGTCTGATCTAAGTCTGGAAATACTTGGCACAGTATCCAAGGTAAATACAAACATTAAAAAAACCAAAACAAAACACCCAACCACCTCTTGGAACTAATGAATGCTGCAAAGCACACTTTGCAGAAACCTAGTTGGCTTAAATTTCGCTCACCATCTTAACATCAGTCTGGGAATCTTTGGGGAAATCCCAGCGAGGAGCCAAATGAGGATTTTGTCCCCAAAAGGGAAGTCACTGAAAAGTGAGCAACTCCACCCCCTGCCAAATGCTCTTGGTGGAGACAACTGGGGTATAGAGAGCTCGGTCAGGCTGAAAATAGAACCTGATTTCTTCTGGTTCCTTAAAGGTGTGCTTGCTCAGAGGCGCCACATGCAATGTGATTATTTCCTATTTGCATAAGCTCCAGGTTAGTGGGAGGGGTTGTTTGTTGTTTAGTTGTTTAGTCGTGTCCAACTCTTCGTGACCCCATGGACCAGAGCACGCCAGGCACTCCTGTCTTCCACTGCCTCTCGCAGTTTGGCCAAACTCATGTTAGTAGCTTCGAGAACACTGTCCAACCATCTCATCCTCTGCCGTCCCCTTCTCCTTGTGCCCTCCATCTTTCCCAACATCAGGGTCTTTTCCAGGGAGTCTTCTCTTCTCATGAGGTGGCTAAAGTATTGGAGCCTCAGCTTCAGGATCTGTCCTCCCAGTGAGCACTCCGGGCTGATTTCCCTAAGAATTGATAGGTTTGATCTTCTTGCAGTCCATGGGACTCTCAAGAGTCTCCTCCAGCACATTTCCAAAATACAGTGGTACCTCTGGTTACATACTTAATTCATTCCGGAGGTCCGTTCTTAACCTGAAAACTTTCTTAACCTGAAGCACCACTTTAGCTAATGGGGCCTCCTGCCGCCGTCGTGCGATTTCTGTTCTCATCCTGAAGCAAAATTCTTAACCCGAGGTAATATTTCTGGGTTAGCAGAGTCTGTAACCTGAAGCGTCTGTAACCTGAAGCATATGTAACCCGAGGTACCACTGTATAAGATAAAAAACCTCCCCAAAGAGGCTGATTATTCTAATCCCCAGTTCGTGTTGCAAATTGAGAATGACGGAGGGAAATGTATTCCATTCTGCACACAAATCGCAAAGAAATAAAAAAAAATGCACCTCATAGACCTGAGCAAGGGGGTGGGCGAAGTCACAGCTTATAAAGCTTTCTGTTTCAAGCACTTCTTCAAAATTATAGATAAGACCAAACTGTCTTATCAGAATGCCACAGGCGCCTTGGGATAAATGCTTGTCTTATTGCTCCTCTGGGAGCAATAAGTGGCCACTGGCCACTGACTCGTGGGGGGGGAGTCTCTGATAAAAAGGCATTATGATAAGTGATGCTACTCTGGCTCTTCTTTTTTGGCCCCCTTTATTTTGAGAATGGATCATAAGAGGACAAATGCAGAAAATGGGTTGAAAAGTTCAGGATAAAGTGGCCAGTGAAACTTTCGGGTTGCCTAGGCGTTAAATGTATTGTTCCAGAAGAAAATTACTGGGGGTGAAGAGAAAGTGCTACGTCCCCCTTTTCCCCTCGGCTGCCTTTCCCCTCAGCCGCCATGTCTATTTGTGAAGCTGTCAGGGTCATCTGGGTTTTGCTCCACTGTTTTAATGGAATAATAAGCCATCAGAAATCCTGTCCCATCAACTAGATGGGATAGCTACATGCTGATTGCTGCTGTTGTTTTTCTTTGAAAAATTCGCTCTGCTAGATCGGTTCAACAGCTGAGAATTTTCCAAGGAAGGAAATACTACGGGATTGACCTGTTGGGTTTCTGCCTGCCTTACAGCACAAAAGAGCAATCAGAAAAGGGGTGCTCTTTCAAAAATCTGTGCCCGGGGCCACAGCCCCCCTTGCCCTCCCCATGCTACGCACCATTAGCAGGTAGAATAGGTTCATTTTAGGTTTATAAGTTGTTGTCTATTACATTTGTATATTGCCCTATAGCTGTAGATCTCAAGGCAGTCCACAACACAGGTTGATGTCTCTAACATTAGAACTTTCCACCAGCACAATCTGCTTGTTTCCTTCCCCTGTATGCTTAATGAATTCTTCCAGCCTTTTCTGCAATCATGAGGACTAGTAAGTCAGGCTTTAATAAAGCTGGAATGAATATGTTCCCTGAAATGGTTCTTTTCAAATTTTGATACTGAATATTGCATTCAAATATCTGCCTGCCATATATTTATCAAACCTGCGACATCTGTATTTCACAGTTGGTTATATTTCATTTTAACTGGGCTGTCATCATCTGATGGCATTTGGAAGCTGACGTGCAAATCATTTATTCACTTACGAAAACATCCACATGCTGCAATTCCATTAAAAAATATCAAAGCGGTTTACAATTATTTGCGCAATAAAATAAAATAAAATTACAGATCACTAGCTAACTGTTACAAAAAGATTCCCCCCTTAATTGCTGCATAAGCCTGGAGGCATAACAAAAAGTTTTCAGTAAATGTTTAAAAATTAATACAAAAGACGCCTGCTGAATATCAGAAGAGCATTTCCAAGAAGTGGGCTGATCACATTGAAAACGTGGTAAGCTGGGCCTTATCAAATCAAGGGATAAACAGTGACTTTTCTCTCAGTGATCATAGGGTTTATCTAGACTTCCTTTTGAGCTGTGCTTTCCAGGCACTTTAAAGTTCTGTGTCTGGGTGGTATATATATTTTTTCTCCCGGCACCTTTCCTGGGAAAACCCACATTTTACCACTGAATCAGATCAAACGGCAACACACAGAAAACCCAATTGGTGCTTGCTTTGTTTTCCTGGGTAAAAACTCTGGGACAAACACACACACACACACACACACACACACACACAGAGAGAGAGAGAGAGAGAGAGAGAGAGAGAGAGAGAGAGAGAGAGATGCAGAGTTTTATAGCCCAGACCTATGTCTAGAAACATGGCATAAAAACTGGCATATAATGCTTTGGGTGGTCCCTAAGGTACCCTGGACTTAAGATGTTTAGGGTTTTTTATAATAAAAAAATACAAGGACCATAAGCCTGGCTCGTTAAAAGATGAACATCCAGTTCAGACGCTTAACAATTGTATCACCTGCTGCCAGTCATCTTCCCTCTTCAACAGTCTGACTGCTGCATTGTACACCAGCTGGAGCTTCCAGACCAGGTCCAAATAGGCAACATTGCAGTAATCCAGCCTTGAGGTTACCATCATATACAGTGGTCATGCTATCCCTGTCTTGGCATGTGTTAATTGTTTAATTGTACATTGAAATGAAAAAGAACTCTGCAAGTGTACTGCTAAATTCATAGCATGGAAACTTCCACTGTAGCTAAACAAAGGAGTTGCAGAGAGCCTAACTGGTTGATAATTAACTTGAATGTATCTCTGCTACTCTGTCACAAATGACAACTGCTTGGATCCAGGCAATTAGTTGAGTCCCCAATGGGACTTGAGTATGATTAACTTCACCACATTGGGCTTCCATGCAACTAACTATATGCAACTAACATAGTCTGGATCCAGGTCCAGAAGTCACAGCCTCTTCTTCACTAGACTTCTTTCCCATCACCAGCTACTATCCCATCAGATCCTTTCGGCAGAGAATTGAACCTAGAAGGAGCCCAATGCTTGAAAAGCACATGCTATGCAAGGATAGCCAATGTGGTAACCTCCAAATATTGTGGACAAAAGCTCCCATCATCCTGAACCATATACTGTGCTGTTGTGGTCCAAAACACCTGGAGAACATCAGGTTGGCCATCTGTGTTGTGGTCCAAAACACCTGGAGAACATCAGGTTGGCCATCTGTGTTGTGGTCCAAAACACCTGGAGAACATCAGGTTGGCCATCTGTGTTGTGGTCCAAAACACCTGGAGAACATCAGGTTGGCCATCTGTGTTGTGGTCCAAAACACCTGGAGAACATCAGGTTGGCCATCTGTGTACTGTGTCACTGGGCTAAGCATCCTCCTCAAATGTTCCTGACATTTGGGGCTCTATTACCTGGGCAAGCAATTCAGCAGCAACTCTTCCCATATCTCCCAGCAAGGATTGGAAGTCACATTTCACTAGACCCCCCCAAAATCTATTGGCATTCCTTCCTAGTGCCACAATGATCTATACCACTACCCAGTCCTGAATGGCTTTGACACCTCCAGGTGACACAATTCTCCCCTGTGTTACTCATCCTGTATTACAAATGCATCTTTCCTTTCAATCTAGCAGCAAGTGAATTGTGGTGTGTGTGTGTGTGTGTGTGTGTGTGTGTGTGTGTGTGTGTGTGTGAGAGAGAGAGAGAGAGAGAGAGAGAGAGAGAGAGAGAGAGAGAGAGAGAGAGAGAGAGAGAGATTGGTTTTCCAATGCTGGAGTTGGGAGTTAAATGCTGTCCTCCCCCAACTACACAAAATAACTCCAAGAGGAGAATCAATTTCCATGGAAGAACCTTTAGACATCCATCTATGTTTGGTGGGTAATTTAGGTCCTTCGAGGAGAGCAGAGAGCACGCTGAAATGGTGCTTTTTGCAAGCTCACTGGGTGAATAATGCGGCAATGCAAGGTTAAGGTCATTATCTGAGGGAGCAGGCTCATGACAATGGGGAAGAGAAATATAGCCTCTGTCCGGGAAGACCAATATTTTCATTTCAAATGCACTTGGGCCGAGGTGGCAAGCTTGATATTTTATGGAGGATGGCATCATTTCTAGACCTTGTTTTATAGTGTTTGCTTTCCTATGGCATGGTGTTATCAAGATGGGAAAGTAAATCAGCTGTCCCCAAGTGGACCACGAAGGTGAATGAGATCATATCATGGGTACCAGAACCCATGAGGACTGGCTTGTCCCAAATCAGGTTAATGGTTCATCTGGCTCAGTATTGTCTACACTGACTGTCAGGGGCTGTCCAAGGTTGCAGACAACTTACAGGAAAACTCTGAGCTTCAGCTCCCATCACGTGTCTATCTAGCAAAAATGAATCATTGGTTTGACTGCATTGTAAATGTCCCACAGGGTCCAACCAGGTGCCTGTGGGAAACCTGAAAGCAGGATGCAAGTAGAAGAGTGTTCTCCCCTCCTGTGGTTTCCAACCACTGGCTTTCAAAAGCATTGCTGCCTCCAACGGTGGAGACAGAGCATAGCCATCATAGCTAGGAGATGTCGACAGCTTTCTCATCCATGAATTAGGCTGGACGCCTGTCACAAACTAATCAAACCCTTTTTTACTAAATTCAACAATTATCCCCCAACATTCCTTATAACTACAGAACTCTTATCTAGAAATTTTAAAGATAACATTGCTACATACGCAGGCTTCAAACGTAGGCAAACTTTGTCGGCTCTTCACCTGTTCCTTTTGAATGAGGCAGTTAAGTCTGACTACCCAGCCGAATTTACCTACTGGACTGGTCTACGGGCATCTACTATCGACATCATATGGATCTCCCCAGAGTTGATCTCAAAGATATCCAGCTTCAAGGTGGCAACGAGAGTAGAGAATGACCATTTCCCGCTAGAACTCTCCTTGATTCTGGCTGAAGACTTGGACAGATACGCCTTTGTACACTTAACAAATGATCATCTACAGATAAGACCTATGGCACTAAAATGGACCGCCAATGTGGCACAGCAGCTGAATGAGCTCCTCTGGTCTGACCAACTGAAAAGGGCAAGAGATTCCCTTATGATGGCAGAAGATCCTCTACCAATGTACGATAATTTACTAGAAACGCTAAAACCAACACTGGCGCGGACCCCTACAAGGAACTGTAAGCAGCTTTACCATAGTAAATGGTTCGATGAGGAACGTAAGAATCTTAAGAGATACCTGCATAGTGAATACCTGGCTTACAGAGCATCAAATGTCCTTGTACCTAGTAACCATCTCATCCATGAATTTGTCCAATGCTCTTTCAAAACCATCCAAGTTGCTGCCCATCACTGCCTCTTGTGGGAAGGAGTTCCACTCCGTAAACTTATGTGCTGTGCAAAGAATCAATCCTGTGCACTGTAGTGAACCAAAGGGTGTTCTTAGAATGTGGGGCGGAGGGGTTGCTTAAAAGCATTGGTGTTTGCAGATATTGGATTGCAAAGCAACTCCCCCTGGAAGGCATTGTTCTGGGTTTTGCTTTCTCGTGCATGTACTTTGTGCAGTCAAGCCGAACGTGGACTCAGTTAGGTGCGATGACGTTTACCAATCAAAAGTTAGCAAAAAAGAAAAAGGAAAAAAGTCAATACTCAAATCGAACTATGCCTGAGTAATTAGCAAACAATCTGTAGGCTGGAATAGGTTTACAACAGGGATCGATAGGCTTCCATGATAAAGTCTGGGTGCTTGTCATAGGAGAACAGCTAGATGCAGTTGGAGGGTCTAGGATGGATTCTGGAGGTCAGGGTGGGTAGTCTCTCAGGTGACGTTCTACCAAACACACACTGCCAAAATCAATAAGACTATTACAAGAGAAGAACAGCTGAGATATTAAGTGGAGGTGCATAGAAAGGTCCTGGCAATTTAGATTTCAGTAAAGTATATAATGTAGGAGGGAGTTGTAAACCTCAAATGTACAGACCCACTCTTAAATGTTCAGTCATACCTCAGGTTGCGATCGCTGTGGGTTGGGCGTTTTCAGGTTACGGACGTGCCGAACCCGGAAGTACCGGAACGGGTTACTTCCGGGTTTCGGTGCTCGCGCATGCGCAGAAGCGCAGAATTGCATTGTGCGCATGCGCAGACGTGGTGCTGCGGGTTGCAGGCGCTGCGGGTTGCGGACATTCCTCCCAAACGGATCACATTCACAACCCGAGCATCCACTGTATCCAACTTTAAATAATGAAACAAAGAAATTGTGTTTTTGCAGGTCATAACTGTGGTCATGTTGTCAGCCCAGGTGAAAACAGCTCCTGGTATGAAGTCACCTCTCTCTATTTTACTTTGCTACGAACTTTGCAAATAAATCAATAGTTAAGAAAACAATCATACTATGAATCTATTTATCTTATGAAAGTGAATATGGAATCTATTGTTCGATCCAGCCTTGCAAATTAATGTTGCAATGACTTATAATTAAGGCTCAGTTTAGGGGATGGGTGAATACATCAATTTCTGCTCTGTGTTGCTTCTGCATATATTCACTCACAAGTCTGTTCCATTCCATTTCTGCATTCATCTGATTTTTTTTATAGAATGACATGCAAAATTTTAATACCTATTTTAAAGCATATTTCCCCTTAAGACACACACTTCCAAATGTATCGGGCACCTTTAAATTTCCAAAAAAAACCAACAACAACAAAACACCCCAACATTTGCAGAAGTACAAAATTCAGATGGTCTTTTTGTTCCATGTCACACAAATAGTCCAAGACACACAGATCAGGTCAAGTCATATTGGTACTTGCGAAGATGAAATTCCTCAAGATCTCTATGGAGGCTGGATCACTCCATTTTTAATGCACTGCTTTTCTGACTGCTGGAAAATTGAGACAGAATTTCTCTCTGCCTCATCCCACTATATGGGATGCTGTCTTTGCACACAAAAGAAAACAAAGTGAATAATTGACACACTCCTTTTATGGGGTCCCTATAACTTTATCTCTGCAACTGTTAAAACATCTGGGTGGAGATGCTTTTGAGCTGGGAAAAGGCACATAGGGCGATGGGGAGGCCTAAATGCAGGGCCTCCTCATCTCCTCTACACCAGTGTGGTGTAGTGGTTAAGAGCGGTGTACTCATAATCTGGTGAACTGGGTTTGCGTCTCCGCTCCTCCACATGCAGCTGCTGGGTGACCTTGGGCTAGTCACACTTCTCTGAAGTCTCTCAGCCTCACTCACCTCACAGAGTGTTTGTTGTGGGGGAGGAAGGGAAAGGAGATTGTTAGCTGCTTTGAGACTCCTTAAGGGTGGTGATAAAGCGGGATATCATGTCCAAACTCTTCTTCCTCCTCTACAGAAAGATCAGCACTATAAGTTTCCTAGTACTTCAACTGATACCTGCAGCTGCCGACCTGTCAGGTCATAGCAGAGGAAGAGAGGTAGGGACTGCAGAGCCTCTATGTCATAGAGTTGATTTTGGTGTGTTTCGTTATTGTGTCTGGGTTATGTACTGAGTTGAATAGGATCCAAAATGCAGCAGTCTGATTGGTCCTAGAACAATAGGATTCAGAATGCAGCAGTCTGATTGGTCCTAGAATAGGATCCAGAATGCAGCAGTCTGATTGGTCCGCAGGAGCCACCCAATCCAGGTCCAGGTGGAAGTGAATCCGCAACCTGATTGGCCTACAGGAGTATCCTGGAATTAGCCAATCACGTGGGGCCCATTATGTAAATAATGTATATAAAGCAGACGTTTTGGGGAAACTTTCATTCCTCGCTACTATGAGCTGAATAAAGAGCATGAAATCCACACTCGACTCCGAGTATATTTCAGTCTGGGTTTTCACCTTTTGCAATATGGCAACCCTACCAGTTTTGATGAAAGACCATCAGCTTTTGGCTCCTCCATTCTCACTGGTCATTACAAGAACTCTGAAACTTAGAACTATGCAATAAAATGAAATATCATTATTCTCCCCCCTCCCTCCCTCCCTCCCTCCCTCCCTCCCTCCCTCCCTTTTCCCCCAACAGAACAATGTCTATGACAATAGTGTCTCCTACCAAATGTAAAAAAAAAATGTGAAAAAGACTTGAATTGAAAGTGGAAACACTTAATGTACTTTCCCTTGTTTATTTGCTTATTTTATTATTGTTTCTTGTAACGCAAGAAAACCTTTAATAAAAGCCTTGCATTATTCCTTCTCCCTCCTTCTCGTTTTGTCTCATGCTTTTTAGATTTTAAACCTGAGGACAGGGGCTATTTTCTCACTGAAATCAGAAAGTCACCATGGGGTTCCTTTTTGACGGAAAAGCAGGTTTTTAAAAATGTGAATCATCATCATCATTGTTTCAGATGGCATGCCTTGGTCTCCCTCCCTCTCCTTCCTTCTCCCTTTGCCCTTTTCTCTCCGAGACTCAAGCACTCCTCTCCACAGATTCATTGTGTATGATAATTGGCTGTATCAATAATTAATAATTGCAGAGCATAACAGCTTCGACAAATGCAGCATTTCCATATACAAATACGACTTAAAAAAAAAAAAAGATTCTCCAGATCCTTTGACAAATATTTGAGCTCGTCTCCACATCCTTTGAGGCTTTGGCTGCCAATCCATAATAGCATCATTTGCCTTAATTAGATTTACTCTCATTTAAGTTGAGAATTCTTGCCATTTGCCTTAATTTGTTTAACTCACCTTAATTCCTGTAATTCGTTTAATTTCCTTTTAGGTGGATGTAACTGAAGCTGAGGCATGTCACCGAAATCCAAAGCCTCTCTCTTTCGGGGTGTGTGTGTGTGTGTGTGTGTGTGTGTGTGTGTGTGTGTGTACTGCTCATTCTTTGCCGCCAACTGTCACGTAGCAATCAATCACCAGCTACAATAGCAAAATGATCAACTCGAGTTAAGTGTTTTAAAATTCCATCCCATTGTCCCCGTGTGGCGTGACAACTGGTATTTATGATTACTCATAATACTTAGCATTTACACAGCACTTCCAAATGGAAGAGCAAAATTAAAAGAAAGTGGCTTAACTCGGGCCTCCTAGTGAAAGTTGCAACAGAGGCAAGATTTCCAGGTTCACAACACATTAGTCTATTAACCGCGAGGCTGGGCAAGTTCACCAATCACATTCAATACACTCGGAGAACTACTCGGGTTGGGCTCTGGGGCCCAGAGACCCCCAGCGGCAGGCAGGGTGGGGGCAAGTGGCTTGCGCCCCCTCAAAATCATGCACCCGGGCTGGGCACAGAGCAATGTCAGGAAACCGTGTAACATCGTGTTGGGCCCCCTCAATGCTCTTTGGGAAATTGTACCTCTGCAGGTGGAGAAGATATATTCTCACTTTTCAAAGACTCAGCCAAACAAAAGCCCTCAAGGGAGAAGAAGAAGAAGAACAAGAACAAGAATAAGAAGAGTTTGGATTTGATATCCCGCTTTATCACTACCCTAAGGAGTCTCAAAGCTGCTAAAAATCTCCTTTTCCCTTCCTCCACCACAACAAACAATCTGTGAGGTGAGTGAGGCTGAGAGACTTCAGAGAAGTGTGACTAGCCCAAGATCACCCAGCAGCTGCATGTGGAGGAGTGGAGAGGCGAACCCGGTTCACCAGATTATGAGTCCACTGCTCTTAACCACTACACCACACTGGAGACCCATAACCAGGCCAGTGAGTAGCATGGCCAGGCAAGAAACATGTCCTGGGGAGAGTTCTGGCGGCTAAATGTAGAAACTGTTTCACCCTGGGTCTGAAGTTCCCAACTCCTGACATAAGGGGATGAGAATAAAAGAAAGCCTTGCAAGTTAAGCGATTAAAGAGCAAAGCTGCTCACCATCCCTTCATCTGACATCCTTAGGGGCTAGAAACCTGCCTATACTGTCAAAGAAGCTAAAACCAAGTTTAAATCATTTGGAAGAATTACACAGCGCTTTCAGGCCAACTATTCGGGGATTCAGGCCAAAAAGCAACAGGTAAATAACTGACTATGAAGCAAACTTTATTTTAAAATAAAAATTGGGATCGCATCCAACATTAATGGTTGCCACAATGGGAGAGAGTATAACACCTCTGAGCAAGTACTGCACCCTCGAAGCCCCAGCTAAAAATGACCTCATTGTTGTTCAGGTGCCATGTGATTGTAAGATGACGTGTGTTTTGTGTGTGTGTGTTTTGAAGTGTTGATACTGCCTTCTCCTGCATTGCCTCACCCTTAGAACAAATTGTGGGTGTTTAATCCTGTTTAGGAGGTGATCACACATTGCTTCAGATCCTTGTTCATGGAGCAGACATACAGCCAAAGTTAGACTTAATGCATCAAGGAAGTGTTTACAGACTGTAAATCTTCTGGAAAGCGGTGACTCCACCAAGACAACGGGCAGTAGTTTCTGCTTGAGTTAATGCATTTGGGGATGGGTCACTTACCAGAAACCATTGGCTGCACCATCTACAGTATTTCAGAATTAATATGGAACATCTGCAAGGTGAGTGCATCAAAGGGGGAGGGCATGGAGGAAATGGGCTGTGCACTTTCCTTTGCCCTTCACACAGCGCAGAGTTTGTTGTCATGAGATATAGGAATAGCCAGCAACTGGATGGCTTTCAAAGGGGTGTAGACACATATTTACGAGGAATAAGGCAATGGGTTGAGTCAATGGAGGTTGAGAAAAGCAGGTGTTTGTGCATCACATTCAAATAGCACACAAATCTTTGAATAGCACAGCCATAGGTCCCATTCATACCATGCGTTAAAAGTGATATGATACCACTTGGGGAAATCACTCCTAAAGAATTGTGGGAGCTGCAATTTGTTAAGGATGCTGAGAGTTATTAGGACACCCTCATATCCCTCCCAGAGCTTCAATTCCCATAGCAGTTTAACAACCAAACCCTTTCACAGGGGCCAAAGAATCAGAGCACAGGAGGTACTGTGGTCTAAACCACTGAGCCTCTTAGGCAGGGGTCTCCAAACTACGGCCCAGGGGCCAGATACGGCCCGAGGGGCTCATTTATCCAGCCCCCGGTGACCCCTGCCGCCCCCTGTTACCGGAGCGGTGTGGTGCAGTGCGGCAGCCCACTTCCGGGTTGGAGGAGCACCGGAAATAGCTTGTGTGCATGTGCAAGCGTCATTTCCAGTGCACACCCGGGTCAGAGGAGGCCCACGCACATGCACACAAGCCATTTCCGGTGCTCCTCCGACCCGGAAGTGTGCCGGAAATAGTGTGTGTGCACGCGCATAGGCCATGCTCCCCCGCTCTCCGGCCCGCCGCGCGATCGGCACTGCAGACATCGCCCTGAGGCACGGTAAGTTTGCTGACCTCTGCTCTTAGGCTTGCTGATCAGAAGGTTGGCGGTTCGAATCCTCATGATGGGGTGAGCTCCCATTGCTCTGTCCCAGCTCCTGCCAACCTAGCAGTTCGAAAGCACACCAGTGCAAGTAAATAAATAGGTACCGCTGCAGCGGGAAGGTAAACGGCGTTCCCATGCACTCTGGTTTCCTTCACGGTGTACCATTGCACCAGAAGCGGTTTAGTCATGCTGGCCACATGACCAGAAAAGCTGTCTGCAGACAAACACCGGCTCCCTCGGCCTAAAGCGAGATGAGCACCGCAACCCCATAGTCACCTTTGACTGAACTTAACCGTCCTGGGGCCCTTTACCTTTAGAGTTATAGAGTTGGAAATGGTCACAAGAGTCATCTAGTCCAACTGCCTGCAGTGAGGGAAATCACAGCTAAAGATTGCCTGGAAGATGGCCATCCAACCTCTGCTAAAAGTATCCTATGAAGAAGAATCCACCACTTTCTGAGGCAGTCTGTTGCACTGTTGAACAGCTCTTACCATCATGAAGTTCTAATGTTGAGTTTGAATCTCCTTTCTTGTAATCTCAAGTACTACTCTCTAGAGCAGCAAACAAGCTTATGCTATCTTCCATGTGGCAGCCCGTTAGATACTTGAAGATGGCTATCCTATCACTACTTAGTCTTCTCTTCACCAAGCTAAACATACCCAATTCCCTCAACTGTTCCCCTTAAGGCTCCGTTTCCAGACTCTTTATCATCTTGTCAATATCCTTCTAAAACTATGTTACCCAGAACTGGAACAGGACTCAAGGTGGGGACCCACAAACAACCTGTTCTTAATGTCAAGGAGATACACTGTACAGCTACCAGCCTTTCACTGGCGTGAGAGAAAAGAAAAGGAAATCTTCAAAGGATAAAATTTGTGGCAGAAGCTCAGATCTTTAAACAGAATGTGCAAACCAAAGGAGATCGGGGAAGGAAAGGCAGATGCTTTGAAAGAACAGCTTTGTCTCGAACCACAGGTGCACTGGCATCAGCAATGCCTACTTAGCAGTGCCCTTTCCTTGGGCAGCTCGATTCCCACTGGACAGCCCGTTTTGTGTGTGTTCAGAGTTCGAAATCATCTATCACTCTATCTTACAAGAAGAGCAAATCAACAATCTTTTTTAAAAAAAAAATGCTCCCCAGATACAAAATACAGTCAGAGGAATCCACTGAAGAACATGTTGACATGGCACACAGCACTGATTCCCCCTGGCACCAAGCAAGCCTGCAGCCCTTATGTCTGCAACGCCAAACTCAAAAATGCAAGCAATGCTGACAGATTGTCCTGGAACGCAATGTCCAGGAACTAACTAAGCAAGCATTTCAGTGGAGCAGAGATCTTCAGCGGCTCCCCCCCCCTCTCCGTGATTAGCAAGAATGGCATAAACTATGCAGAACAAGCAAACACATGCAAATATCCTTCATTTGCATAATACATGAAGGTCATACATTTTTCTCTGTCCAGAATTTGGAGGGTTTAGTGCTGACTGCTATTAAAGCCCTGAAATGTATGTCAAGACGCAACATTACCCATCAAATTTTTTTTCCAGGTGTCTGTATCTAGACCTCTGGACTCTGGGTAGAGCATGCCTCTTCACTCACTGCAGCCTTGCCTAGTGATTTTATGTGATCGGAATGTCCCTTAAACTGTGACAATGCTTCCGGCTTGCTTGGAGGGCAAATATCAACATTGGTATGAAACCACACCTCAGCAGGCTGTCCGTGGGCACATGAGGCCTTTTTCTTGTCAAAAGTCAAATTCTCTGAAAGTCTGTTGGCCTCCGGGCTTTTGCCCATGGTCCACATGAAGGACGTGGTGAGCACCAAAAATTGCCGTCCACATTAACATTGCTTAGCACTGGACCAGAATATCCTGCTGCAATGCCAGGTTTAGTGCTTCTCCCACATAATAATAATAATAATAATAATAATAATAATAATAATAATAATAATATATTATTTATATGCTGCCCATCTGGCTGGCTTTCCCCAGCTACTCTGGGTGGCTTCCAACAGAATATTAAAATACAATAATCTATTAAGCATTAAAAGCTTCCCTAAACAGGGCTGCCTTCAGATGTCTTCTAAAAGTAGGGATCTACCTTATACTGGGGACGCGGGTGGTGCTGTGGGTTAAACCGCAGACCCTAGGGCTTGCCAATCAGAAGGTTGGTGGTTTGAATCCCGGTGACGGGGTGAGCTCCTGTTGCTTGGTCCCTGCTCCTGCCAACCTAGCAGATCGAAAGCATGTCAAAGTGCAAGTAGATAAATAGGTACCGCTCTGGCAGGAAGGTAAACGGTGTTTCTGTGCGCTGCTCTGGTTCTCCTGATTTACTGTCTCTTGTACAGTGGTACCTCTGGTTACGTACTTAATTCGTTCCGGAGGTCCATTCTTAACCTGAAAACATTCTTAACCTGAAGCACCACTTTAGCTAATGGGGCCTCCCGTTGCCGCTGCACCGCCACTGTCCGATTTCTGTTCTCACCCTGAAGCAAAGTTCTTGAACAGAGGTAATATTTCTGGGTTAGCAGAGTCTGTAACCTGAAGTGTATGTAACCTGAAGCGTATGTAACCCGAGGTACCACTGTAGTCCATCAAACATTAAAACCTTCCCTAAACAGGGCTGCCTTCAGATGTCTTCTAAAAGTCTGGTACTGTAGTTGTTTTTCTCTTTGACATCTGGTGGGAGGGCGTTCCACAGGGCGGGCACCACTACAAGACACGAAACACTGGCAGTTTAAGTAGCTGAGGTTTATTTCTCAATAACAGGCTTACAGCAGTCCAAGCTTCCACAACTCATCCTTTGCCATCAGAGTCAGTTGACTCGACTGGCTTCTGACCCGTCCCAAGGTCAGATATATGCCACGTCCTTCCCCACCTCCTGCTGGCCCGCCTCTGCTCTAATCGCTTGCTCCGCCTCCTACTTCTCGATGACTCAGGTGCAGCCAATTTCTCCTCCTCTGGAGGTGGAGACTCGGGTGCAGCCAATTCTTCCTCCTCTGGAGATTCCTCTTTGCTGGGCAGGTCCCTGATATGCAATAAAGGTCTATTGGCTGGTGATGGGATGAAAAGCGATTGATTCTCAGAGGCCATTTATATATCCCTTCTAGATGATTGGACAAATTGAGGACAAGGCTATGAATGACGGCTATGCTCTGCCTCCACAGTTGGAGGCAGCAATGCTTCTGAATAGCAGTTGCTGGAAATCACAGACAAGGAGAGAGCTCTTGTGCTCAAATCTTGCTTGTGAGTTTTCCCAGACATCTGGCTGGCTTCTGTGAGAACAGGATGGTAGATTAGGTGGGTCGTAAGCTTGACCCAGCAGGCTCTCCATATGTTCTCTCCAACATCCCATGATCCACCCTCCCTCAGGGACACGCAAAACACTCTGCAAGACATTCTACAAAGGTTTGCACTGCACCTGCCAAGCACACCTGCAACTTAAGAAATCTGGTCACTTCTACGCTCACTAGAACAGCTTTGGAGAAACTCAGCTACAACTCTGCCTCAAACTAGAGCGGGGATTGATAACGAGCCCAAATTCCGCTTGGAGAACATTGAGGTGCTGTACTTTATATAAAGCAGATGAGATTGTGTGTATGTTTTTCCCTCCAGCATCTCCAATTTTAGCCTTTTAACATAAAGCTGCTTAAGGAAGAAAATTTCTCCAGCTCCCAATTTAATCAGGGCAATTTCAGATTGGCTGAGCATCTTTTGAGACACGCATCATCTTGTAGTCTCGAGATAATGACAGCGAAGCCATCATTTCCATCCTGTAATATGCTCCAATTTTATCTTTAACATGAACTTCAATTAAGTCTGAAAGAAGCTACATTTAAAACAGGTGAAAGAAAGAGATTAAGCCTCCTTCAACCTACCCCCCCTTCCCACCCTTTGCTTGGATGTAAGCAGAATTCAGCACTAATTTCAACCCTGAAATTATTGATGCATCTTCCATGACTTTCTATTAATCAGCATCCGATTGAGCACAATTTGCAAAATTCATGTGACATCTATTAAGCATTTCCTTCTAAGTAAGTAAATGAAAGAGATTTACTAATTCCAGGCGACATTTCATGAATTGGTAATAGGCGCGAGCGACTCGACAGCAGAGGGACACATTAAATCTGTGCAAAATGCAAAACAGGCCTCTGATCTTTGCTAAATTGATTTAATCCCTTTTTGCATATTTTAAGTTGCCGTCAGATTTCATAAATATTGATACAATGGAGGGGAATGAGATGGCTTGGAAGCCAATAGTCAGTTTGGCAAAAATGTTAAAGGCCACCTTCATCTAGCACTTCGAGACCAAACTCGGCACAACTCTGGCACAATGGCGTGGGAATGCCACCCTGTCAGAAATAAGATCTCTGTGTACCAGCGTCACCGAGCATATGTCCATGTGCTCACCCACGCCACTTGGGGAGAGAGGTGATGTGCAAGATGTTGCACAATTAAGGGGAATGGACAGCATAAATCCTGGCATGATACGTGATCACCGAGAATTGTGTGTCGTCGTCGTTCCAGGCTGTAGCTCACTTTTGGAAACAGAAAACACAAATATTTTTATTTGTTGTTTGTCAAAAGAATAGCAAAACAAAGTTAATCAATAAGTAACAGGGGACCAAAGCCAGAAGGTCCAGGTGACTACTGAAAGGACATATTTTCTCTCATCATGAGTTGTGTCAGATATAGCTAGCCATAAGTGGAGGGAGACCTTCAGGCAGGTTCGAGCCTTTCAGTCTGGTTCTTGGGGACTCTCCCCAGGATATTCTCCTCTGCATCCTCTTTATTTTATTTTATTTCAAAAAAAACATTTTATTGGTTTTACAAATACAAAGTACAAATAAACACAAATCAATAAAAACATATCTGTATGAGGAGATTATCCGAATCACAAGACTTTCCCCATCCCATCCCATCCATGGAGACTTATTTTAAGCATCTACAACTGCATATTCATCTGTAATCCAATTTTTATATCAAACCATATTGTCCATAGTATTTTTTATACTACAAGTGAGTCAGAATCCTGCTCTTGTTTCCGTCTGCTTAGAGTGGTCTCCTAAATAACTTATAATTTTCCCCCATTCTTTTATAAAGTTTTTCTCCTCTTGGTTTCTGAGTTTTCCAGTCAGCTTTGCCATCTCGGCATATTCCATCAGCTTGGTTTGCCATTCTTCTCTGCTAGGGACATTGTCTTCTTTCCAACTCTGGGCTTATAACATCTGGCAGCTGTTGGTCACATACATAAAGAATATTTTCTGCTCCTTTGGTATGTTGGTACCTGTAAATCCTAATAAAAATGCTTCTGGTTTCTTAACAAAAGTTATTTTAAGCATTTTTTTTTCATTTCATTATATATCATCTCCCAGAAAGCTTTTATTACCTTACAAGTCCACCACATATGATAAAATGTACCTTCTTTTTCTTTACACTTCCAGCAGATATTTGAAATTGTCCTATACATTTTTGCTAACTTTGTTGTTGTTGTTTAGTCGTTTAGTCATGTCCGACTCTTCATGACGCCATGGACCAGAGCACACCAGGCACTCCTGTCTTCCACTGACTCCCGCAGTTTGGTCAGACTCATGTTGGTAGCCTCGAGAACACTGTCCAACCATCTCGTCCTCTGTCGCCCCCTTCTCCTTGTGGCCTCCATCTTTCCCAACATCAGGGTCTTTTCCAGGGAGTCTTCTCTTCTCATGAGGTGGCCAAAGTATTGGAGCCTCAGCTTCAGGATCTGTCCTTCCAGTGAGCACTCAGGGCTGATTTCCTTCAGAATGGATAGGTTTGATCTTCTTGCAGTCCATGGGACTCTCAAGAGTCTCCTCCAGCACCAGAATTCAAAAGCATCAATTCTTCAGCGATCAGCCTTCTTTATGGTCCAGCTTTCACTTCCATTCATCACTACTGGGAAAACCATAGCTTTAACTATATGGACCTTTGTCAGCAAGGTGATGTCTCTGCTTTTTAAGATGCTGTCTAGGTTTGTCATTGCTTTTCTCCCAAGAAGCAGGCGTCTTTTAATTTTGTGACTGCTGTCACCATCTGAAGTGATCATGGAACCCAAGAAAGTAAAATCACTCACTGCCTCCATTTCTTCCCCGTCTACTTGCCAGGAGGTGATGGGACAAGTGGCCATGATCTTAGTTTTTTTGATGTTGAGCTTCAGACCATATTTTGCGCTCTCCTCTTTCACCCTCATTAAAAGGTTCTTTAATTCCTCCTCACTTTCTGCCATCAAGGTTGTATCATCAGCATATCTGAGGTTGTTGATATTTCTTCTGGCAATCTTAATTCCGGCTTGGGATTCGTACAGTCCAGCCTTTCGCATGATGAATTCTGCATATAAGTTAAATAACTTAGTAGGAGTCAAATACCACCAGTACATCATTTTCATATAATTCTCTTTCAATGTACAACAAGCTCTGCATCCTCTTTAGATGCTTTTGCCTGGTCCAAATATGTCCTTGAACTGTGATCATGCTTACCTGAAAAGATGTGTTTGTGTGCATGTAGAAACATCCGGCTTCTGCAAAGCTGGAATATAGACTCCTGTACCAAGGTATGAGTCTCAGTCAAGGGCGCTTCCCAGCGAAAGGAATGCACACGGCAGATAGTTAAGCATTTATTGTCAAAGATAACTCTTGCAGTCGCTTCTACAGCTCTGGATATCGATGCACACCGATCTAGCGTCTAGGCAGCTATTCCCAGGTCTGTGATCTATGGAGCTGCTGCAGCAACAGACGACCACTCCCCCTCCAGCAGTTTGTGTACCTTCTACCAATGGGATGCACACATGCAGCCAGAGACTATGCCTGCGTGGAAATTGCCTCTGCTCTTCCCTCTTCAGTTCTCTCCTGGTCCTGGGAGACAGTGGTGCAGGAGATGGTGGGGAAGCACCCAGTCCTTCCCTTGCCTGGCCTTCTCTTCCTCCAGCTCTGAAGCTTCCCCTTCCTCTGATTCTTGCCTCCTGGCTGGTACAGGGCCCCCCAAACCACTTCCCCCCTATTGTGAGTCAGACGCCAGACCCTCTTCCCCTAATGTATACTCATCATCCATTACCAGTGCCAGATTTACATATAGGCTAAACAAGCTATAGCTTAGGGCCCCACTCTCTTGGCTCCCCCCCCCCAAAAAAAAATTAAAGAAAAAAATACTGGACGTACATTTCCAAAATGTAAGATAAAAAACCTGCATACAGCAACAGAGGCAAATGGGTTTAGATACCTATTAGGTCCATAAATTACCATTATATTCAACACAAAAAACAGTGACAATTTGTTGTTGACAAAGGACAGCTGGACAAATAAAGGGCCCCATTACCTGCAGTAGCTTAGGGCCTCATCAAGCCTAAATCTGGCCCTGTCCATTACCCTTCCCAATTTACCTCTGGCTACTTCCACTTCTGAGAGGCACCCACAGAAAAGGTTTCCCTGAGAGAACATAGGGTTGGAAAATGTTCCCCACCCTTGCCTTATAGAAAGAACAACCAATATTTATGGATGAACATCCTTCCAAAACACAACTTGTGCAACTGCGGTGGATAGAAATCAGTGGGTGCCTTGTGAACAGGATCAAGAAATGGGTACAAAAAGGAAAGTTATTTCACTGTACAATCAGGTCAGGAGTGGTGAACCTCAGGCTCAGGGGCCAAATGTTGCCCTCCTGGCTGTCCCCAGGCTATATGTTTCACTGACCCTACTGTTTTTGCCTTGCTGGGCTTTGTCCCTAAACTCTGAGAATGCCTCTGCCTTGTCTGGATAGAGGATAGAGAGGGATGTGTGTAGAAACTTTTGTTGTTCAGTCGTTCAGTCATGTCCGACTCTTCGTGACCCCATGGACCAGAGCACGCCAGGCATGCCTATCCTTCACTGCCTCCCGCAGTTTGGCCAAACTCATGTTAGTAGCTTCAAGAACACTGTCCAACCATCTCATCCTCTGTCGTCCCCTTCTCCTTGTGCCCTCAATCTTTCCCAACATCAGAGTCTTTTCTAGGGAGTCTTCTCTTCTCATGAGGTGGCCAAAGTACTGGAGCCTCAACTTCAGGATCTGTCCTTCTAGTGAGCATTCAGGGCTGATTTCTTTAAGAATGGATAGGTTTGATCTTCTTGCAGTCCATGGGACTCTCAAGAGTCTCCTCCAGCACCAGAATTCAAAAGCATCAATTCTTCGGCGATCAGCCTTCTTTATGGTCCAACTCTCACTTCCGTACATTACTACTGGGAAAACCATACCTTTAACTATATGGACCTTTGTCGGCAAGGTGATGTCTTTGCTTTTTAAGATGCTGTCTAGGTTTGTCATTTCTTTTCTCCCAAGAAGCAGGCGTCTTCTAATTTCGTGACTGCTGTCACCATCTGCAGTGATCATGGAACCCAAGAAAGTGAAATCTCTCACTGCCTCCATTTCTTCCCCTTCTATTTGCCAGGAGATGATGGAACCAGTGGCCATGATCTTAGTTTTTTTGATGTTGAGCTTCAGACCCTATTTTGCGCTCTCCTCTTTCACCCTCATTAAAAGGTTCTTTCATTCCTCCTCACTTTCTGCCATCAAGGTTGTATCATCAGCATATCTGAGGTTGTTGATATTTCTTCTGGCAATCTAGCGTAGAAACTATCCTACTGCTTAAATAAAAGAATTATACTCTTTGTCCCACTCACTTTTGCCTCCGGCCCCAAACACTATTATTATGTGGCCCTCAGAAGGTCATCAAATTGGAAAAAGGTCCCCCATCATTGCTCTTGATCACTGGTCTTCAACTGGTGGGGCAGGACCTACTAGTGGGTTGTGGCTTGATCCAAGGTGGGTCGCAACAGGAGTATTGTCACCATGCAAATATATAGTAAAATATTTAAGAAATTGGTCCCCCAATGCACCTTTGAGTAAGGTGTGGATCATGGGTCTGAAAAAGTTTAGGATTACTGCTCTGGATGATTGGCTCCAATGAATTAATTTTTTAAGCCAACCCAATTTGCCAATTCTTTTGAAGCCATCTTTTGGGCAACGTCTGGCATGAATTGTTTCCTGGGATATTAGGAAGATCACCAGCCTACATGGCATTCAGTTAGATGGGTTGATGAAGTAATTCAATGTTATCAGAAGTTCTCTCTAGCTTAACTTTTGAAGAGCATTCCCCTTTTTGCTTCCCGCTTTCAAAGTTTCTCCAGACTCAGGAGTGTAAATTCAATGCCATCCTGCAGTTTTCTGCTTGCTGTTTGTTTTATTGGAATGTGTTGACTCTTATATTTTCGGTTGGCGCAACTTTAGTCTGCCAAAAATCATGCCACCTTATGCATTATTTACTAGTTAATAACGCAAAACAGATTTCTCCAGAAGAAAAGCTTCTCTCTCTCTCTCTCTCTCTCTCTCTCTCTCTCTCTCTCTCTCTCTCTCTCTTGTTGTTCTTGTTTTCCCTCTCCCTTGATGTCCACCCACTAAACAAGACCCCCAGTATCTAGGCTTGCAAGCCTGAATGGGCTTAACCGGTAAATTCATCAGCTGAAGCTTTTTTTGGAGGGGGTGCAGAGTGGTGGGACCACCATCACCTCTGCAGCCCTGCAGCTCATGGTGGCCACAGTAGAAGGTGGGAGAAAGATGAGGAGGCCTGAAAATGTCACATGATAAGAATGAGACCGACTCAGGACCCAGAGGTTCCTGGGCTGGCTCAGCCTTTGCCCTCCCTGCTCTCAGAACACCTCATTTCCAGGCTCTCTACTGGCTACTTCCAAAGGGCAGCCCATTAATGATACTTCGATCTACCTACATGTGTGGTGGCCTGTGGTGGCCAGGTTCCTTTCCCAGAATGCAACGGGAAATGCTCTTACTTGTAAGCAAGGGAAGGATCTTTATTGTGCTGGTCCCGTGGAGTATCCAGAAAGCGAGGTCCAAGGCCGGTCCGAGGTCAGAGGCACGTGAAAGCAGTCCGAGGAAACAGGAGCAGGGTACAGGGCAAGGAGGCAGGCGAGGTCCAAGTCCGGTCCGAGGTCAGAGGTACGTGAAAGCAGTCCGAGGAAACAGGAGCAGGGTACAGGGCAAGGAGGCAGGCGAGGTCAGGAACAGAGGGATAAACCAGGAACCAAGGCAGGTCAAGAGTTCTGGCAGAACAACCAGGCAGGAAACAAGCAGGGCTCCGCAGCAACGATGTTGCTCCTGCGACTTGGGCCTGGGACTCGCCGGCTTTTACCTGTCCCGAGGCGAAGGGCGGCTCCGCTCCCCAGGTGACTTGCCTCTCCTGGCTTGGAGGCGAGCACTCCTCCTGCGGACACTTAGTCCCCTTCGCCTCTCTGCCCTGAGCCTTTGCAGCTCAGGGGAAGCTGGAGGGTTACCGGACCCAGAGGCAACCTCAGCTTCCCCTGACTGGGTGGGGAGTGGAGCACCTGTAGGCAGTAAGTCCTCCATCCCACTAGGAGCCAGATCAACCTCAGCCGAAGCCTGCACCTGAGGATCCAGCACAGCTGAGTCCCCTTGAGACTCAGGCCCCAGCCCTGGCTCTACCGGTTCTGAGGGCAGTGAATCCTGTGCAGGCTGGGATCCCTCAGGTTCAGCGTCTGAGTCTGACTCCCAGGCCATCACACCATGCCCCCTCCCAGGCCCCCCCTCAACCGAGGGGCCGGACCAGGCTTGCTGGGGTAAGTCGCATGGAAATCACGGAGGCAGACAGGTGCGTGGACGTTCTCTGCTGGTTCCCATGACCGATCCTCAGGCCCATACCCCTTCCAGTCAATGAGGTATTGGAGCTTCTCCCTGCGGTACCGGGAGTCGAGAATGTGCTCCACCTCGTACTTGGGCTCCCCTTGAACCAAAACTGGCTGAGGTCGTGGATGGTCTGGGTGAAACTCGTCGGGCGGGGCGACCGGACTGAGTAGGGACCGGTGGAATACCGGGTGTACCTTCAGGGTCGCGGGTAACCGGAGACGGAATGCCACAGGGGAGACCCGGTCCACGATCGGAAATGGGCCGGTGAAGCGGGCATCCAGCTTCCGCGAAGGCCGAGAGGGGTGCAGGTGGCGGGTGGAGAGCCATACCAGATCTCCGACATGGAGTTCCGGCCCCTCCTGACGGTGACGGTCGGCCTGGGCCTTATACGCGTCCTTGGCCTGGCTCAGTTGCTCCGTCAGAAGCTGCTGCTGTGACTGGAGCTCTTGTAGCCAGTCTGTCACTGCGGGAACTGCGGATGCCGGCAGCACGCTTGGAAACAACCGCGAGTGGTACCCATAGTTTGCCTGGAACGGGGTCTGTTGGGTGGACGCGTGCACTGCGTTGTTGTACGCGAACTCGGCCAACGGCAGGTGGTCGACCCAATCGTCCTGGTGGAAGCTGCAGTAGCACCGGAGGTACTGTTCCAACACCGCGTTTGCCCGTTCGGTCTGTCCATCCGTCTGTGGATGGTAGGCCGAAGATAGGCAGACCTCCGTCCCGAGAGCCTGATGAAGAGCGCGCCAGAAGCGGGAGGTGAACTGGGCACCACGATCGGAGATCAAACGTTCCGATAGGCCATGTAAGCGGAAGACGTTTTGCAGGTACAGTTGCGCCGTCTCCTTGGCTGAGGGTACAGACGGGCACGGGGCGCAGTGCACCATTTTCGTGAAGTGGTCTGTGAATACCAGGAGGCAGGTACACTGACGGGATGGGGGTAGGTCTACCACGAAATCCAATGAAACCGTGTGCCACGGATGAGGGGGAACTGGCAGTGGCTGTAGCAGACCCGCAGGTCTCCCGGTCGATCCCTTGGCTCGCCGGCAGACCTCGCACCCCCCAATGTACCGTGCTACATCAGCCTTCAAGCGGGGCCACCAGAACTCCCGGCTGACTAGGTGGGTGGTCCGATACCTCCCAAAGTGGCCAGCTGCCGGGGCGTCGTGTGACATTTGGAGTACCTCGGCCCGCAAAGGCCCTGGTGGGATGTACAACCGACCACGGTGCATCAGCAAACCCTGGTGCACAACCAGTTCTGGGTATCGAGGACATGATCCACTGGCCAATTCCTGGATCCGTTCCTGAGCCCACGCATCAACCCGTTGTTGCCTCCGCACTCGGTCCAGCAGCGACTCAGTCTCATGAACAGCCAGGAAAGCTGCTGGTGGGATGATTGTTGTTGGGGCCGCCTGCTGCACCGTCTCTGCAATGTCCCCCGGTTTCCGGGACAGCGCATCCGCCTTCTGGTTTTGGGAGCTGGGGATGTAGCGGATCCGGAACTGGAACCGGGAGAAGAACAGTGCCCACCGGATCTGCCGCTGGTTCAGCCTGCGGGTGGTCTGGAGGTACTCCAGATTCCGGTGGTCGGTTCTCACTTCCACTGGGTGTCGTGCCCCCTCAAGATGATGGCGCCAGACCTCAAAGGCCACCTTGATGGCCAGTAGTTCCCGCTCCCACACGGTGTAGTTACGCTCCGCCGGAAGGAGCTGCCGGGAGTAGTAGGCGCAGGGTAACAGTGGCGCATCAGGTCCGTGTTGCTGGGACAAGACGGCACCGAGAGCCGTACTGGAGGCGTCAGTCTCCACCACGAAGGGGCGAGAGGGATCAGGATGCTGCAAAATTGGCGCCTTCTGGAAACAGGCTTTCAATCCCTGGAATGCCACCTCAGCCTCCTCATCCCAGGCGAAGGGCGTCTTGGGGCGCAGCAGTCGGGTCAACGGAATGGTGCGGTGAGCATAGTCCGCAATGAATGTCCGGTAATAGTTGGCGAACCCCAAAAACCGCTGTAGGTCCTTGCGGTTCCGTGGCGCCGCCCACTCTCGAACCGCAGACACCTTCCCGGGGTCCATCTGCACGCCGTCTGGGGAGAGTCGGTGTCCAAGGAAGTCCACTGACCGCTGGTGGAACTCGCACTTGCTGAGCTTAGCATACAGGCGGTGCTCCCGCAAGCGCTGCAACACGGACCGGACATGACTCTCGTGGCGAGCCGGGTCACGGGAATAAATCAAAATGTCATCCAGGTACACCACCACGTACTTGTCTAACAAGTCCTGGAATACGTGGTTGATGTACCGTTGGAACACGGCGGGCGCGTTGCATAATCCGAATGGCATGACCAGGTACTCGAACTGCCCATAACGGGTCCCGAATGCTGTCTTCCACTCGTCCCCGGCACAGATTCGAATCAAGTTGTAGGCCCCCCGGAGGTCTAGTTTGGTGAACATCTGCGCCCCCTGCGCCCGCTCCAGCAGCTCCGAAATAAGGGGCAAGGGATACCGGTCTGGGATGGTGATCTTATTCAGGGCCCGGTAATCATGGCAGAGGCGAAGCTCCCCACACTTCTTCTTGACGAAGAGTACTGGAGCGGCCGTGGGAGAGGTAGAGGGCCTAATGAACCCGCGCTCCAGGTTCTTGTGAAGGAAGTCCTGCAGGGCTTCACGCTCTGGCTCTGAAAGAGAGTATAGGCGACTCACAGGCAGGGGCGCCCCAGGCTGGAGGTCTATGCCGCAGTCGAAGGACCGATGAGGAGGCAGCCGGTCTGCTCCCTGTTCCTCGAACACGTCTACGTAGTCCCGGTACACGGCGGGGAGCGTAGACGCAGCCTCCCCCATGGAAGCGGCCGATAGCATCTCGGACTGAGCATTCGAACCCAAGTCTGGGAAGCGTACCCTTCGATTGACCCAATCGATCTGCACATTGTGAGCCTCCAGCCAGTCCATCCCAAGCACCAGCGGAAACCGGGGCATGGTGGCAATGTCCAGGGTACGCACCTCCCGGTGCTGCTGGTGGCACAAGACCAAGGGCTGGGTCTCCCGAGCAACGGCGCCCGACCGCAGGAGCCGTCCATCAATTGCCTCCACCTGTACCGGTTCCAGCTTGTTCTGGAGCGGCACCCGATGCTGAGCCGCGAAGGCAGAGTCCATATAGGAGCGGGTTGCCCCCGAGTCCACTAAAGCGTGGGTGAGAATCCAGGGCCCGCCCGGGGGGTACAGACGCACCGGGATCATGAGGTGTTGCAATTCCACTGGTGAGGGCCCCTCATGCGACGCTTGGGACCCCAGATAGCCCGGGCCATTGGCTACTGGGGTTGGCGGTTTCCCTGCGGCTGGCGTTTCTCGGGGCAGGTTCGGGCGTAGTGCCCACTTCCCCCGCAGTAGAGACACAGGTTCCCCTCCCGACGACGAGTCTTCTCCGAATGAGAGAGGCGGGATCGTGCTGCCCCGAGCTGCATCGGCTCCTCCAGTGACTCGGCTCTGGCCGTGGAACTGCTGGGGAGCACTGGAGTCGGGAGCCCGGAGTACCGGCGGCCCCGGGCCTGGCGACGGTCCTCCAACCGATCGTCTATCTGTAGACTCCGTTGGATGAGGGCCTCCAGCGTGGCGGGGCGGTCCAAGGTGGACAGCTGGTCCAGTATCTCATCCGAAAGCCCCTCGAGATACTGGTCCCGAAGTGCGGAATCGTTCCAGGTCAAGTCCTGCGCCAACAGCCGAAATTCCGTGGCATAGGCGGCCACTGTGGACTTGCCCTGTTTCAATCGCCGAATTGCCCGATTGGCTTGACTCGCCTTCTGCGGGTTGGCGAACGCGGTTTCAAAATGGTTGCAGAACCCCGTATAGTCCGTCAGCAAGGGAGAGTCTTGCCGTAGCAGCGGCAACGCCCATTTGGCCGCCTGGTCCTTCAGCAAGCTGATCAGGAAGTGCACCTTGGTGCGGTCATTGGGGAAATCCCGGGCTCGCCCCTGAATATACAGTTTGGCCTGGGCGAGAAACATGGGGAAGCTGGCCGGGGACCCATCGAATCTCTCTGGCAGGGCCACTGGGTACTTGCCTGGAGCTGGGGCGCCGGCACCAGGAGCCGGCAAGGCGTCCAAACACTGCTGAAGCGCGGTTACCGCATTGCGTAGCTGCTGCACTGTGTGGGTCAGGGCCTGGTTCTCCTGGGCCAATGCTACCAGCGCAGCCGCTTGGTCAGTCATGACGCCCGGTTCCTCCCGAACGCACCCCAACGAAGGGAGTGCGGGTGTGGCAGGAGCAAACTGTGCTGGTCCCGTGGAGTATCCAGAAAGCGAGGTCCAAGGCCGGTCCGAGGTCAGAGGCACGTGAAAGCAGTCCGAGGAAACAGGAGCAGGGTACAGGGCAAGGAGGCAGGCGAGGTCCAAGTCCGGTCCGAGGTCAGAGGTACGTGAAAGCAGTCCGAGGAAACAGGAGCAGGGTACAGGGCAAGGAGGCAGGCGAGGTCAGGAACGGAGGGATAAACCAGGAACCAAGGCAGGTCAAGAGTTCTGGCAGAACAACCAGGCAGGAAACAAGCAGGGCTCCGCAGCAACGATGTTGCTCCTGCGACTTGGGCCTGGGACTCGCCGGCTTTTACCTGTCCCGAGGCGAAGGGCGGCTCCGCTCCCCAGGTGACTCGCCTCTCCTGGCTTGGAGGCGAGCACTCCTCCTGCGGACACTTAGTCCCCTTCGCCTCTCTGCCCTGAGCCTTTGCAGCTCAGGGGAAGCTGGAGGGTTACCGGACCCAGAGGCAACCTCAGCTTCCCCTGACTGGGTGGGGAGTGGAGCACCTGTAGGCAGTAAGTCCTCCATCCCACTAGGAGCCAGATCAACCTCAGCCGAAGCCTGCACCTGAGGATCCAGCACAGCTGAGTCCCCTTGAGACTCAGGCCCCAGCCCTGGCTCTACCGGTTCTGAGGGCAGTGAATCCTGTGCAGGCTGGGATCCCTCAGGTTCAGCGTCTGAGTCTGACTCCCAGGCCATCACATTTATTAAGGTAGAGCAGCAGTACAGAGGTCAGGGCTTCAGGAATTCTACTCCTTCCCAATGGCAGCAAGAAGCAGAGAAAACAAGATAAAGTCCTTTTTGATGAGTTTATTCATTCATAACAGGCTAGAGACAAAAGAATTCTGTCGACCCTAATCATTCAGGTAGGTAGCTGTGTTGGTCTGATGCGGTGGGTGGGTGGGAGGAAGGAAGGAAGGAAGGAAGGAAGGAAGGAAGGAAGGAAGGAAGGAAGGAAGGAAGGAAGGAATTGTCCAGTAGCACCTTAGAGACCAACTAAGTTTGTTCTGGGTATAAGCTTTCGTGTGCATGCACACTTCTTCAGATACACTGAAACAGAAGTCACCAGACCCTTATATATAGTGGGAGGGTGGGGTAGGTTTTTTCTCAAAAGGGTGGTAGGAGATGGGTAGTAGGAAATTGGTGTTGCTCCAAACTGGGCTCCTCCTCCCTCCTTCCTGGCAACAGCATCTCCCCTTATGGTGGCCACTCGTGGTCAAATGTCTCTTATTCTGTTGTTCCTGCACTCATAGCTAATGCTGAGTTCTAAGAGAAGGAGGATCAGAAATACTCTCCAGTGACAACGTGTCAGCTGGCTACCATGCCACAGTTCACCTTCCTTCTTCTAACACTTCCCAACTCTTCTGTTCACCTATCTCTGAGCTGTGACTTCCCTCAAACTCCTCAAATCCCTGCTGTAAATCAAAGCGGCATTCCTCTTCTCCTACAGCGTCAGGAGAAGAGGGGTGGGGTGACCTCCACTATTCCTCCTCCCCTCTCTCGCCCGGACAACAGACTCAGCAGCAGGAAAGGAGCTCTTACAGAGTTTACCTTGGAACATGTATTTTTGCATATATTTCTTGGCTGCTGAAGTTCATTGGAAAATTCAGAGAAATGTGAATTTTGAAAGTTGGACATGTATTGGTTCACCTATTGATTTGGACCCAAGGTCAGCTGCCTGAGGTAACAACCGCACTCTGCCTAATGAGACCTCCAGGTATAGGATGGTATAATAATAATAATAATAATAATAATAGAAGAAGAAGAAGAAGAAGAGTTTGGATTTGATATCCCGCTTTATCACTACCCGAAGGAGTCTCAAAGCGGCTAACATTCTCCTTTCCCTTCCTCCCCCACAACAAACACTCTGTGAGGTGAGTGGGGCTGAGAGACTTCAAAGAAGTGTGACTGGCCCAAGGTCACCCAGCAGCTGCATGTGGAGGAGTGGAGACTCGAACCCGGTCTCCCAGATTAGAGTCTACCGCTCTTAACCACTACACCACACTGGCTCTTAATAATAATAATAATGTTAGTGCCAGCCATTTAACCACCTTACAATGACCCATCCAACAGTAGGACCAGCCCATTCAGCCATCATTCTCCTATGCCATGCTTAGCCGTCCAATCCCATGGGCTGTTCTGCAAGGCAGATGTAATTCTCCATGCCACCAGCCCATGGTGTCATTGCTGCCCCGGTCACTAGTGCATTGCACGGGCGTACAAGCTCATGACAGTATAGATGCAATATGTAAATGTGTACATGAGATAATTTGTCCTGATAATGTTTACTCTGGGTGGTATCAGCTGTTTAGGGTCCCCAGCAAATATCTTTGTTATTATCCCATAACTTGGCCACTTAACTGCAAGTGCCAGAAGATCGAACCTTCCACAGAAATTTAAATGAATTCAAATCTGCAGGACCTGATGGGCTGCATCCAAGGGTACTGAAGGAGCTTGCAGGTGTAATCTCACAGCCTTTGTCTATGATCTTTGAGAATTCTTGGAGAACAGTTGAGGTCCATGCATACTGGAGGTGGGCAAATGTTGTCCCCATCTTCAAAATGGAGAAAAAAGAAGAACCAGGTAGCTACTGACCAGCGAGCTTGACATCTATACCAGGAAAGGTCCTAGAACAGATAATTGAACAGTCTGTGAGCACTTAGAAAAGGATGCTGTAATTACTAAGATCCAGAATGGGTTTCTCAAAAATAAGTCATGTCAGACGAATCTCATTTCTTTCTTTTTTTTATGGAGTTACAAGCTTGGTGGATCAGGGGAATGCTGTAGACATAATGTATCTTGGTGTCAGTAAGGGTTTTGACAAAGCCCCTCATGATATTCTTGTGAGGAAGCTGGCAGAATGTGGGTAGATGATTCTATGTCACTTCTGGCTCCTCATGAGATTTAACAGAGTCCCTCCAAAAGTGGCAAAACCTTGAAACTTCAGATGAAATCTTGAGATTTGGTTAACGTTATGTTGGCTAGCTGAGACTATGTACTTTAACTGGTCAGACCAGTTAGCTGACAACATCAACATCAGAAGGACATAAGAAGAGCCCTGCTAGAAAAGGCCAAAGGCCCATCTAGGGCTGCATCTTCAGATACATACTGCCTTGGAAATCTCTCCACATCTTTGTCACACAAACACACACACACACACACACACACAGAGAGAGAGAGAGAGAGAGAGAGAGAGAGAGAGAGAGAATTGCCTTCTACATTTCTAAGGAACTATAACATGTATCTTTTTAATAGGTGTAAATCAAGGAATATATATATAAATATAGACACATCTAGGAAATGTAAGGATTCCTAACAGCCTTCAAAATGCATTTTAGCACTTTGGGAACTGAGAGACTGCATTAAAAAAGTTTAAATGGACTAATTACTCGACTTACATTACAGCCCCACGTCGGTTTTACAGCCTCAAATTTCAGCCCTTGCTGTTTCTTGCTAATGAAGTCGCCCATAAAATACGCAGAATGATCTGTTGTGTAGTTGTTTTTTACTGACCTGCCAAAGAGAAAGGTTTTCTCTCCTTGGTAGGAAGACTGCAGATAAGGGCTGAGTCAGCAGCTCTTGGGGAAACTGAATCAAAAGGGCCCACTGGGAGGCAGCTCGGTCGAAGACGCTGAGGCCTAGGTTCTTGAAGCCTTCTTCTCACAGGTAGGACCTGAGCGCAAGAGCTCTCTCCCCTCGCAGTTTCTAGCAACATTGCCAGAAGCATTACTGCCTCTGGCACTGGAGGTCCCTTCCAACTCTACAATTCTATGATTCTATATCCATCAGGGTGAGAAGCCATTGATAGACATCCAAGTTGGCAGTCATTGACCTAACCTATCATAGGATAAAAGCATCTCCTTGCACTCCTTGGTGGAAAGGCTGCATAAAAGTCTTGGAACTTCTTTCTCAAGGAGCTGTGCCTCACACCTTCATTATCCAGCTTCTGGTAACTGCTGAAGGTGTGCCTCTCTACCTTGGCTTTTGACACTTCAGGTATGTTTCTAGGACCCACCTTATTTCTGTGGTTGTAAGTTACTTTAAACTGCTTCTAACATTGCATTTTAATGTTGGATCTTGCCCTGGGCCCTTGAAATGAAGGACAGGTAAGTAATAATGACTTACTATTATTATTACTATTATTATTATTATTATTACTACTACTACTACAATACTACTACTACTACTACTACTACTACTACAAACATTGCACACTGCATCACAAGTAACCCCTTGCAGTATATTTCAAAGAAGAAGAAGAAGAAGAAGAAGAGGAAGAGGAGGAGTTTGGATTTGATATTCCGCTTTATCACTACCCGAAAGAGTCTCAAAGCGGCTAACAATCTCCTTTCCCTTCCTCGCCCACAACAAACACTCTCTGAGGTGAGTGGGGCTGAGAGACTTCAGAGAAGTGTGACTAGCCCAAGGTCACCCAGCAGCTGCATGTGGAGGAGCGGAGACGCGAACCCGGTTCACCAGATTACAAGTTCACCGCTCTTAACCACCACACCGCACAGTATTGTGTTTTTTCATACATGTTTAAGAGACCATGTAGAATTATAAATGGTTTGATGTGTTTTTTGGTTCTTTACGGACTTCTCCATCCATGATGATCCTGCAGTCCTCATCTATGAATTTGAGGGAGAAAATGTACAATGCCTATACCAATATTCCAATATTGTGATGGCCTGCATTTAACAAAGAAAGGGTGGGGGGAGAAATGTCATCCCCAAATGCATCCAAACGAGCTGAATCCATTCAAGAGATGGAATTCATTAAGCCTCTGTCTTCAGAAGTATTTTTAGAAGACAGAGATCTAATTAGTTCATTGTTTAATGAAGTATATCGAAAGTGATTTGCTCTGTCTTCCATCTTGTTTGTTGCATCTGGTGACAGTCAAATTAAGGTGGGAGTTTTCCACTCCTCATGTAGAGCAAGAGGCAGGGGGGAGAGGGGGCAGCAGGCATCTCCTCAGGTTCCTGGCGCATCATGGGAAATTGATGATGTGAGCATTCTTAGGATGCTAATTAGATCTGTGGGTTTCTGAATTGGCTTCATTCCACAATTATGCAGAAGTCATCTGGATGGGGTTGCAGGCTTTCCAAAACAGTAGATTCCAGATCAACCTTAAGGGTAGCCCTACATAGATCCAATTGTGGTAGTCCATTCTCGCGTGTATGAGCAGTGCTGAGGGTATCCCTGTCCAAGAATAGTCACCCAGTAGATATCTCAAGGGACCCAAGTGGCGCTGTGTGTTAAACCACAGAGCCTAGGGCTTGCCGATCAGAAGGTTGGCGGTTCAAATCCCTGTGACAGGGTGAGCTCCCGTTGCTCGGTCCCTGTTCCTGCCCACCTAGCAGTTCGAAAGTACATCAAAGTGCAAGTAGATAAATAGGTACAGCTCCAGCGGGAAGGTAAACGGCATTTCCATGCGCTGCTCTGGTTCGCCAGAAGTGGCTTAGTCATGCTGGCCACATGACCCGGAAGCTGTACGCCAGCTCTCGGCCAATAAAGCGAGATGAGCGCCGCAACCCCAGAGTCGGACACAACTGGACCTAATGGTCAGGGGTCCCTTTACCTTTAGATAGCTCAAAAGAATGTAAGAAGAGTCCTGTTAGATCATGCCAAAGGCCAATCAAATCCAGCAACCTGTTTTCACAATGACCAGCCAGATGCCTCTGGGAAGCTCACCTGTTTCCCAAATTTGGAATGCAATCCTAACTTCAAATGCTGAGCTCCGGGGCTTAGCAGAATTCCAGGGCCACCATCATGTTTGCAGTTCTGCTGAGCCGGCCTTGCGGATTGCTGAGTCAGCGTGGAGCTGGTGCAGCAATTGGACCATCCTGCAATGGCAGTGGGGCTGGTTTGGGGTCTAGCGGCTTTGCTCGTCTTCTCCCCACCCTTGGAACACCCCATTTCATTGGCTGCCACTGGCAGTGAACCCCCAGTGGCACTTCCAACTACCCATTTAGTGGGAAGAAGAAGGACCTCTGCAGCAGCTGTGGCTAGCAGGATTGGGCAGAGGGACACCAGTTCATGCCACTCCTCAGCCCAGCGCAAAGTGGGGTTTGGATTCCTCTGTTAGTCCCCAAGGTGGGGGGAAACATGTCAATGTTCTAGCGGTTGCGCTCATCACTTGAAATGCAAGGAGAAACCTTCAAAACAAGAATGACTGGGAGAGTCTTTCATTAATCAAATTGATGGCATTCCATTAATCTTCGTATGTGTTTGAATTTGCCAATGAAAGATGGAGCCCAGTAGTTACCTATATAGTAAAAACTCTTTATCACTAGGTTACAACCAATTTGAATGGTTGAAAACCCCATACAGAGGGAAATAATTCTGTCTTTTGTAAACACATGTTCTCTTACAGAGAATGTGTTTTATCTTCCATTAAAGTGGCTCCTATATGGTGTTTGGGTTTCAGTTTCTGCATGTTATGATTCTTGTATCAAATTAATTCAAGTACATCAGAACATATTTCTTTGTTTGGTAGACTTCATTGGGAAGATGCCGGGAGGTGAAAACCGTTTGCTGAGACTGTGTGCTTGTTCGATCTTCCCACCACCATGTCGGATTTGGAAATTGTATTTCTCAAGGCATGGCAGCCACTAGCAATGCTTTTATGGACAATAATAACCACGTTCTAAAGCAGAATGTCAAAGTGCAAGTAGATAAATAGGTACCACTGCAGCGGGAAGGTAAACAGCGTTTCCGTGCGCTGCTCTGGTTCGCCAGAAGCGGCTTAGTCATGCTGGCCACTTGACCCGGAAGCTGTACGCCGGCTTCCTCGGCCAGTAAAGCAAGATGAGCGCCGCAACCCCAGAGTCGTCCGCGACTGAACCTAATGGTCAGGGGTCCATTTACCTTTACCTAAAGCAGATTAAGAATATCTGTTATATTGCATTCGGCATATGGTACATTGTGGAACACTACATTGTGCAACCGACAATAAAACTGCCAATATAATGCTGTTATGCAAATCTGTGGTGTGACCGCTGTTGAAATACAGTTGTGGTCACTTCACCTGAAAAAGGCTATTGTAGAGTTGGAAAAGGTTCAGAAAAGACAACCGAAATGATGAAGGGGATGGAGCAACTGAGCTAGGCCCCAGTGTCTGTGAAACAATCGCACGGCACCTCTGTCCATCTGTGGTATAGAGCGGCTTCAAATGGCTTCCTGGTCTTGTGGAATGTACATCTGGATTTAAGTCACCTTGCCATAATAGCCTCAACACCAAAGCTGACATGGAAGTCTCTGGAAGCTTCAGATGACTTAGGGCTTATCCACACTTAATGTTTCCTTGGGAACCTAAGGTTCAGAAAGGCTAGTCTACGCTGATCAGCAGTGCTGGATTTACGTAAAGCTAAACAAGGGACCCAGGTGGCGCTGTGGGTATTCCCAGTCCTATCTGGAGATGCTAAGGATTGAACCCCAGACCTTCTGCATGCAAAACTGATGTTCTTCCACTGACCTATGGCCCTTCCCTACCACACACCTGTGGGTGACACATTGGCAACTCATGCATAGCTGTCAACTTTTGGATTTGAAAATAAGGGATATCCCGAACTTTTGGATTTGAAAATAAGGGATGCCGCGAGGGCAGTGAAATGGCACCAAGTAGCCTAGCCACCCTGCGCTCCAGAGGCTGCGCGCGAACGGGTGAGCAAAAGAGCTAGCGCATAGATGGCATGCAGACTGGCTGTCTGGTTGGGCGTGAGGGCCTGGCTGCACAAGGCATGCAAGCTCCGCCCCCAGTCGGTCTCAGACTCCTTATTGGCAGCCGAGCAACACAGCTGAGGAGCCTCCCAGGCCTGCAGGGAGGGAGAGGAGCTGCTTGGAGTGTGTCTGGCACCTTCACTATAAAGCTTTTAGTGAATGGTGAAGACCTGGCCTCTGACATCATAGATGTGTATATTCTCAAGACCCACCTTATTCTTGTGACTGAAATCTGTTTTAACTGTTTGTAATTCTGAATTTTAATTGGTTGTAACCCCTCTGGGACCTGCTGGTGAAGGGAACGTAATTTATTATTATTACAGTGGACGCTTGGGTTGCGAACGTGATCCATGCAGGAGGCACGTTCGCAACCCGCAGTGCTGCGCCTGCGCACGCGCGGGTCACGATTAGGCACTTTTGCGCATGCGCAAAGTGCAATTTAGCACTTCTGTGCATGCGCGAGCGCTGAAACCCGGAAGTAACCCGTTACGGTACTTCTGGGTTTGGCGCAGTACGCAACCCGAAAACGCGCAACCTGAAGCGTCTGTAACCCGAGGTATGACTGTATTATTATGATTATTATTATTATTATTGATACCCATGCCTCGGCTCACAAGGACCATCTGAGTTTTACATTTTAGCCCTATTGGCATAATAATGTATATTCTGCCGGCCCATCAATGCCCCCAGAACTGCCACACTTCTCAGAAATGAAACATTTTGTGGGCTTTTGCAAATGAAATATTTCTACTGGGATCAAATTAAAGCAGCGTTTAATTTTAATACTTGCCCTTTTGCACCTTAGCTGTTTGCATCAAAGGATTACATTGGTAGTTTCGAAGCTGCAAGCTTCCATGGCACTGATGTTTCTTGCTCCCCCAAAGGAAAGGGATGAAAGGCAGTGATTTTACATACACCTACCCACCCACATCTCCCTTTTTTTTGGGGGGGGGGGAAGGCCTTTGAGATGTTTTTAAAGGGTAATGCTCTTATCTGAAGCTTTACAAACATTTTAAATTTATTTTACACACACACACACACACACACACACACACACTTTGGGGTTATCTCTAACTTCTTTCTGGCTATTTTGTCATACATTTTGTATTATGTAGGGAGTGATTCTCAAAATGACTCAGTTGTGCAGCCATGGAAACATCTTTGTCAAGTCAGACAAATGTTCTAAGCACATCCAGTGGTAGAGGTATGGTCTCGGGGTCCTGTGTGCACCCCTTTCAGGGAGCCCTATTCATTTTCCTAAATAAACGTGACTCTGAAAATATGATGGAGTCAAATGCATAAGAATTGGTTAGCTAAAATCCTGGGTTATTTTTTCACTGCTATAATATTACAGCATATTTTGATTTTAATCAACCATATATGCACGTATTGAGGTAAAAAGAGAAAAGCCAAGCAGAAATTCCAAAAAGAATGGGGAAAATATAGAGAATACCTTAAAAAGCCTTGCCCTCAAATTAATACTTGGACTTGTTTCGATTAACTTCTGCAAGATAATTTATGGTACTTAAGTTAAAAATAGTAAGAAAAGGGGGTAATAACGAACCAAGAAAGAGATGGTTTACCAAAAACAAAAAGAGAACCGTGTTGAGCTTGAAGGAAGTCAACTGGAAGAAAAGAAGAACTAAAATACGATGTATATATATCGTTGATTATCTGTTTCGTATAAGTTATCGTACGCTATTATGCTTTATTTGTATATTTTTTGTTTTTTGTTTGTTTTCTTTGTTGTTGTTTGTTTTTCTTTTGATTGTGTATCATTATTTCTATGTTTAGTTTTACAAGTGTGTGTGTATGTGTTGTAAATAAACTTAATAAAAAAGAGATAAAACTTCATCTGATATGATAGCCATCTTCAGAAGCCTCAAGGACTGTCACATGGAAGATGGAGCTAGCTTGTTTTCTCCTGCTCTGGAGGGTAGGACTTGAATCAATGCCTTCAAATTACAATAATAATAATAATAATTCATTATATATATGCCACGAATCTGACTGGGTTCCCCCATCCACAAGAAAGGAGATTCCGACTAAACATACAGAAAAACCTTTCTGACAGTAAGAGCTGTTCCACAGTGGAAAAGACTCCCTCAGAAGGTAGTGGACTCTCCTTCATTGGAGGTTTTTAAGCAGAGGCTGGAAGGCCATCTGCCATGGATGTTTTAGCTGAGATTCTTGCATTGCAGGGGGTTGGATTGGATGACCCCCAGAGTCCCTTCCAACTGTCAGGAGTCCAGGTTCCCAGCTTGATAACACAGTAAGCGTAGGTAATTAAAAAGGAGGATTTATTGCAAAAACAAACAGATAGCTCCAGACGGCTCTAACAAAGCCACCAGCATCACTACTCAAGATGACCCTTCTGAAGATTCCTTCCGGTATCTGCAAAAGATATCGAACTTTTGCTTACATCTCTTGTTTTGCTTCCTGTCTAGCAGCCCTCCCCTTCTCCGACTGTGGGGATTTATTGGATCAGCTCCAACCTCTGCTTTTTCAGAGAGGCTGTCTCTGAGTTTGTTCGCTCCGTTTTGTGCTTCCTGCGAGCTTTGGCTGTGTTCTAGCCTGCTCCCAGCTACCGCCTTATCAGACTGCACGCCAAGGTCAGGAATAGCTGAATTCTGCAGCTGTTGGCTCTCCCCTGTCTGACGAACAGCTAAGCCTCTTTGTTCCTGACTGCTTTCTGCATTTGGCTGCAAATCTTCTCTTGGAGCTGGCTCATTCCTGACACCAACTCTACAACTGCTTTCTTGTCATTTGAATCCATTGGTTCAGGTCTTACCCTCTGGAGTGGGAGAAAAGAAGCTTGTTCCATCTTCCACATGACAGCCCTTCAGATATTTGAAGAAGGCTATCATATCACCTCTGTCTCCTCCAGGCTAAACACACCCAACTCCCTCTATCCTTCCTCCCAAGGATTGGTTTCCAGACCCTTCACCATCTTGCACAGATGTTTGTACAGATGCATTTGGACTCTGACTCCCATCAGCCATAAACAGTGTAGCTCATGGCCAGAGATGCTGGGAGTTTTAGTCCAGCCATATCTGGAGGACAACAGGTTTCTCATCCCTGATTTATAGGAAGATCATTTGCCCGGTGTCTCCTCTGCTCTATTTTCACTTCCCCACCCTGCATTTTTTTTCAGTTTGGTTTTTTGCAACCTTGTCCTTCCCTCATCTTTCGTTACCTCCTCTTTAATTGGTATCTTTTGGTCTCAGAAGTCTAAGTGCTTTGAAAGCCGGCCATGAAACGGCTCTTTCTCTCTCATATATTTCTCCCCTCGCCTTCACCTGCTGCCCCAGGAAAGCAATCAAAATCTTAATATACAGAGTTAACTAGCGGCTGCCAGCTTTGTTGACTTTGTTTGCTGGAAATTAAAAGTGAGGCAAGGGCTAAGCTCAGCTGAATAACCTAATAGCAGAGAGGCAGGGAGAGAGAGAGTTACATACAAAAGGAAAAAAAAACCCTCTGAAATGGCAGGTTGCATTGTGAACTCCAAAAGCTCTTTGCCCAGATCTGTTTTGATTTCCCTGGGTCTGTTTTGAAAGAAAATGTGCTGCCTCTGAAAGCTACATTTCCCCATGTTTCTTTATGTTTATATCCTGAAAAAGAAGCCATTGCTAAAACCTGGTTCTCCAGTCATAGGCCTGGAACTGTTTTTGTTCCTTAGGGGGTGTAGCAACTCCCCTATGAGGAAAGGAAAGGGGGGGGGGAACCTGGTGATCTCATAATGCCATACCGCTCGACTGTCCCAATTTAAGAGGGACATCCTGGAATTACAGAAGCCATTCCGGCTTCTGATTGGATCCAGAAAACCCTTGCACCAGAGCGCCGGAACAAAATACATTCCTTTTTTGGCATGAGCCAAACAAAAAACCCCCGAGCGTCCCAATTTTGATCACCCAGATGTTTGGGGGAGGTATGTAATGCTGTTCAGCAAATCTACAGTGCAGTTTGCTATCTTGTGTACAGCTCTGGTCGCTTCACCTCAGAATGGATATTGCAGAATTGTAAAAGGTTCAGAAAGGGGCAATGGAAATTATCAAATGGGTGGAGAGACTCCCTGGTGATGACAATGGTGATGATTTATTATTTACATGCAGCCCATCTGACCAGGTTGCCCTAGTCACTCTGGGAGGCTTCCAACAAATTGAAACAGTAAAATATCAAACATTAAGAACAGTTACAGCATTTAGGACTTTTTAGTTGATGGTGCTGGAGGAGACTCTTGAGAGTCCCATGGACTGCAAGAAGATCAAACCTATCCATTCTGAAGGAAAAACAAAATAAAAAAATTCCTTCCAGTAGCACCTTAGGGACCAACTAAGTTTGTTCTTGGTATGAGCTTTCGTGTGCATGCACACTTCTTCAGATACCATTCTGAAGGAAATCAGCTCTGAGTGCTCACTGGAAGGACAGATCCTAAAGTTGAGGCTCCAATACTTTGGCCACATCATGAGAAGAGCAGACTCCCTGGAAAAGACCCTGATGTTGGGAAAGATGGAGGGCACAAGGAGAAGGGGACGGCAGAGGATGAGATGGTTGGACAGTGTTCTCGAAGCTACTAACATGAATTTGACCAAACTGCGGGAGGCAGTGGAAGACAGGAGTGCCTGGCGTGCTCTGGTCCATGGGGTCACGAAGAGTCGGACACGACTAAACAACTAAACAACAACAAGAGTTTAGAGAAAAGATGAGTAAGAGGTGACATCATATAAACATGATGCGTGGCATGGAGAAAGTGGATGGAGAAAACGTTTTCTCCCTCTCTCATATCTCTAGAACTCATGGACATCCAATGAAGCTGAATATTGGAAGTTTCAGGAGAGATAAAAGGAAGGACTTCTTCGCTCAGTGCTTGGACCTGCTGCCCTCCCTGAACGATGGATGTAATCAGCATGCAGATATCTGCATGCTTGGTGGACCTTATTGCCTCCCTCCCATTGGTTCTGGCAATAAGACATTGGGAGTTAGATACATCCACGATTGACATCCACTCAAAGTGGGAAGGGGAGTCTTGTGGACCTGTTTACACACCAGAGAAAATCAGTGACTGCTTTTGTTTCGATAGTGCTGGCCTCGGGATTTAAATACAGCACATGATTAACCTGTGGAACTCACTCCGACAGGAGGCAGTGATGGCCACCAACCTAAATGGCTTTGAGAAGAATTAGACAAATTCATGGAGGAAAGGTCTTTCAATGGCTACTAGTCATGATGGCTATGCTTTGTCTCCACAGCTGGAGGCAGCAATGTTTTTGAATTCCAGCTGCAGAAAACAATAGGAGGGGAAAGAGCTCTTGTGCTCAGATCCTGCTAACAGGTTTCCCACAGTAGATCCCTGTGAGAACAGGATACTACATGGGCCATTGGCCTGATCCAGCAGCCACTTCTTATTTACTATGTCCACAAGTGGGAGTCAGAGCAAGAAGCGTGACACACTGATCCATTTTGTTGCAGTCCTGATTGACCCAACTGTCGGAGACTGGCTGGATGAGAAGTGGTGGGCACTGCCCTCCCAGGACCCCACCCCACCCTAGGGAAGGCACAGGAGCAAAACACTTGGATCCAGGTCAATGGTGGTGGGATACTGGCCACACCTCAGAGGATGGGAGAAGCTGGGAGGTATGAGAAGCAGGAAGCATGAGGGATCACAGAGAGGCGGAAGCAAGAAGATGGCCCAAAACAGGGCAGGGTGATGGGGCTTCCAGTTTGGACGCAGGCTCCAACAGAGAAGACAGAAGAGAGCCAAACCCTGCATCTTCTCCATCAGCAGCAACAGGACATTTCTGCTGAAAGCTCTCTGGCCCCATTGACTCTCCTGTTGCTCACCGTAGCAGCAGATTACAGAGGAGGAGCCCTGACTCAGAGGGCAAAGGGTGAAAGAGGGGCTGCTTGCCAGTCCGAGCAACTTCATTAGGGGGGTTTGCCTTTAACAAGCCTCCTTGTATTCCCCCTCCCGTTCCCTTAATAAAGAAACTAACTGCACATTTAGCCTCGTGTCTCTTTTTAACCTGTGAATGACCTGACCATCCTGACAACCCCTTGACTCCAATGTAGCGGCCATCACCACATCTTGAGGTTGTGCGAATCCCATCAGTTAATCCTGGTCTCTCTGTGATCAAACTTTCTTTTGCACTGCAGTTCAGCTTCACTGGCTGACCCCAAATTCTAGCATTGCACGGGAGACAAATCCCACGCCTTTCATCGTCTCACATCTCCTCCCTCTCTTTCAACCGTTTGTCTCAGAAGCCTTGCGGAGAATGTCGCAGTCTGGGTTTCCTTGCTCAGCCTCCTGCCGGTGTGTGTGTGTGGGGGGGGGCTTCTTCACAGCTGTTGCAAATGAAATGAAATAGAGCTGACTGATGCGGTTCACAGCAACAGCTAACCCACTCCATGGAAGTTCTGTCACTGCTCCCCTGGAGTTTGCAGCAGCAGACGTAAGACAGCATTTAACCATCCCTCTGGGAAGCCTTGAGCTGCTTTGAGCATCTGTAAACCCAGGTTACATCTCAAGTACAGATTTAGAATTGGATTAATAGTCCCACATCTGATTTCCAACAAAGTGATTAAGAGTTGCTGTTTCCCCCCTGTACAGCAGTACTTTAGAAAGATGGGAGTTCCTCGGAGTTTACATGCAAGCTCCATTTGGAAAACTTAATTACGATGGACTCCACAAAACTTCATTACAGGAGGCCATGGATGTCCTTGGAGGTGGGGACAATTCCTACCTAATGCCGGGGACTGGGCAGAGGAGGAATGGTGGAGACCGCCTCCCCACCCTGACCTTTCCAGGGAGGAGGAAGAGGAAGACAGTATAGATTTGCAACAGGGGTTTGAGGGAAGTCTCAGTTCATAGGCAGATGAGGGGGAAAGCTGGGGAATCATGGGAGACCCAGAACATCACCCAGCTGACACGTTGTCATTACAGCATTCCAGACCCTCCATCTCCCAGAACCCGGTGAGCCTTAAAAGTAGGAGAGCAAAGAGCTCAAAGGCAGAGGGCGCTTAGCAGCACCAGTAGAGGAAGTGATGAGGATGCCGAATGAGGAGGTGGGAGAGACGGGGGGGGGTGGAGATTCACTCGGGACAACGCCAAGAGGCTGGGTTCTAGAAGCTGTCTCTGTCAAGATTGAAATTTAGAAAGGACTGTAAGAAACTTTTCCTTGTCTTTATACTTTCCTGGGCAACCAGCCACTGACAGCATCCTGACACCTACCCCACAATGTACCATAACCCTCAGGTCCTCAGTTTTGGGGGTTTGCTTTTTCAAAAAGAGTTTCTAAAATTTGTAGAACCTGAGATATGGGCCGAAATGCTCCCCTTTTCAGTGTATTTCTAACGTCCCAGGGTGCTCTCCCAGTTCTGCTGGACAGGGATGTGTGGTGAGAAACATCAGGTTGTTCTGGCTCAGGGGAAGGTGTCTGTAAGGCTCCAGAGGCACCAGACCTAAAAGCCCTGGTGGTCTGGAAGGCTCCTCTGGGATTTATTGTCCCCATCTGGTGTCCTGCAGCTTCTGCCTCTGTATCCAGATGTCAGGAATCCAGTCCCCGGCTTGATCACACAGTAAGTGTAGTTAACTAAAAAGGATGACTTATTGTCAAAACAACAGATAGCTCTGGAGGGCTCTAACACAGCTTCCTGGCATCATCAGTCACGATGACGCTTCTGAAGACTGCTTCCAGTGTGACCAGAAGCAACTGAACTTTCACTTCACATGTCTTTTGTTTTGCTTCCTATCTTGCAGCCCTCCCATTCGCCGAGACCTTGGACTGAGTGGGTCAGCTCCCGCCTTTTCCCCATTCTCTGAGAGGCTGTCTCTTAACACTTTCCTGCATGTTTGTGCTTCCTGCAAGCTTTGACTGCATTCTAGCCTGCTCTCAGCCATTCCCTTATCAAGCAGCATTCCAAGGGGCGGGGGAGTTGGCTCTAGCCAATGCTCATCCTGCATGGCAGTTAACCCTCTCTGTTCCTAGTTGCTTTTTTTCAGTTGGCTGCAAACCTTCCCTGGGAGCTGGCTCATTCCTGACACCAGATCACTACTGGAGGCAAGGGTCATGACTGGTAGGCTCTCCTTCAATGCAAAATGAAGCAAATTTCTGCTCCTTCCCAACCAAGCGGTGGTGATGGCACCAAGGTCTTGGTGGAGGTTTCCCACCCTATTTTCATGCTTCCATAATCTCATGGATTGACTACTGCCATGCTCTTTCCATGGGCAGTCCTTGGAGATGGCTTAGAAGTGGCAGCTGGTGCAGAAGGCTGAAGTTCATCTCCTGATTAATGTTGGAAGAAATACATTTTCAGGACTGCAACTTTCAAGACTGTGACCGGTTAAGTGTTCTTCACAAGCGGGGAATTGGTTTGTCAAAGCTGGCTTGAGCTACATGAGTTCACCAAGGGTTGGAAGAACTGTGCTTACGTCGACAAGCTATTCAGACAACCGCATTTGTCCGGAGTGCATTTCATGATTCACACAGCAAAGAGGGGGAAGGAAAGTTGCATGATGTTCCTGCAATTTGACCCGTAAAGCCCCGAGTCAGCAATTTAAAGGAAGAAAAGAAAGCAGAAGAAATATTTGAAAGCAGTGAAGAGATTGCAGCTCTCCTAATTGCTGCATTTGCCTGTGAAATATTAAGAAATTTATTGGGGGGATTTTCTACTTCAAAAAAATTAAAGGGAGTTCATTATGCGCCATGAACCTGCTTAAATATTCATCATGTTGTTAATGAACCACATTCATTTTTAAAATGTGCAATCTGAGATGGCATCGAACATGAGTTGATAATAATATAATTTGCTTGTAATGGTGGAAGGGATGAGAACAGTGAAAATAATTATATTTCTAAACATTCGACATGGTTTCCTCCTGGCTAACGAGCAGCTGTTTTTCATTAGCTGTGATGTTATATCCTTAGCTGATCAACCTGGCACAGCTGGAAACATTTGGAAGGGGGGAAAGGTACTACATGTTATCAAACTGATACATCCTGAGAATAACTGAAGAAAGTGTTAGAGAGAGAGAGAGAGAGAGAGAGAGAGAGAGAGAGAGAGAGAGAGAGAGAGAGAGACTTTCCATCTAGCAGATATGGATGGAAATGAATATGTCTATTTCAGTTTCTCTGCTTCTCTCTTCCCTCACCCCCTATTTTTAGGTTCAGTTAATCTCATTCCCACATCAGTTTGCATTTACCACCACACACAAAAAACACCATTCATGAAATTCAATCAACAATTATTATTATTTATTAATTAAACGTATTTGTCACTTGTTACCTGAAAGGTCTCCAAGCCATTGACTTTCAAAACCATAAACATGGACACATCAAACCACAGTAAAAAGAAGAAGAAAATCATACAAAGCATCAAAACTCTCAAAGGTATGTGCCTACATCAGGGGTAGGCAACCTAAAGCCCGTGGGCTGGATGCGGCCCAATTGCCTTCTCAATCTGGCCCGCAGATGGTCCGGGAATCAGCGTGTTTTTACATTAGTAGAATGTGTGCTCTTATTTAAAATCCATCCCTGGGTTATTTGTGGGGCATAGGAATTTGTTCATTCCTCCCTCAAAAATAAAAAAAATAGTCCGGCCCACCACATGGTCTGAGGGACGGTGGACTGGCCCACGGCTGAAAAAGGTTGCTGACCCCTGGCCTATATGAACACACCATGCACACTGACACCTCTCTCTGAGGTCTCCCACCCTCCTACAGTATGGTTACCAGATTTTTCTCAATGAATCCGGGGACACTTTTTTTTTTTTTTTAAGCTGAGTAGCAACAGGGAGTCAGTGGGGGGGGGGGGGTGAGGCAAAAGACCCTGGGCCCAAGCACACATGCATATTGTATAAAGGTGCAAAGCCCTTCTTTCACACCCAGTGAAACATAAATGCACAGAGGTTTTTTTTTAAAAAAACTGGGCAACGGCTACGCGCCCGCAACTCCTGAGCCTCCCCCAATCTCCTTCCCCGATCTCCTTCCCCCTTCCCCCTTTGTTTTGATTGATCGGGGAAGGCTCGGGAAATTCATGTGACTATAGGGCAGCTTCTTACCATATGCGTATGTGTGTTGCCACCACCACATTTTCTCAGCATTATTTGAGGATTTATAATCTGCTTTTTAACTCCAATGAGTTTTCAAACAGCAGAACGATATGAGAGAGAGGGGGGGGGACATCTAAGGGAGGTGGGGGAAAATACACACTGAATCAGCCGCATTATCTTAACAGCAGGGAGAATAATGCAAACCCAAGTAAACTCCATTGTGCAGGAAGGTTCAAAGCTGGCTTAGAAATAAAAGGCTTAATAGCAAATCTCAAACAGAAATGAATTCTCTAAATGAAAAGTGGTCATGGGGAATGCCCTGTCGATAGATTACTACTACTACTACTACTACTATCATTATCATCAACATCATCATCATTAATGTATTTAAGGTAAAGGGACCCCTGACTGTTAAGGTCCAGTCGCAGACGACTCTGGGGTTGCGACGCTCATCTCGCATTATTGACCGAGGGAGCCGGCATACAGCTTCTGGGTCATGTGGCCAGCATGACAAAGCCGCTTCTGGCGAACCAGAGCAGCACACGGAAACGCCGTTTACCTTCCTGCTGGAGCGGTACCTATTTATCTACTTGCACTTTGACGTGCTTTCGAACTGCTAGGTTGGCAGGAGCAGGGACCGAGCAATGGGAGCTCACCCCGTCGTGGGGATTCGATCCGCCGACCTTCTGATTGGCAATCCCTAGGCTCTGTGGTTTAACCCACAGCGCCACCTGCGTCCCTATTAATGTATTTATATCCTGCCTTTCTCCCAAATTGGGATTCAAGGTGGGTTACAACATTTTGAAAAGTAACAGGTGTCTCCCAAGAGTTGTGGTGTCTTCTATAGCTGAGGGGATTGGATTAGAGGACCAACTCTACAATTCTAGGATTCTATGAAAAACATCATTCTAAAATACAAATTAATAAGCACAACAATAGTCAAGATACAATAAAACACCTTTAGACCCAGCATTAAAATACTGATCAACACCATCTGCACATTAGTTTCCAAAGGCATGTCTGAAGAGGAAGGTTTTCTTAGCCTGCTGGAGGGAAGATTCTGCAATATGGAACCAGCCACCAGCCATGCCTGTGATGTGTATGGAACCAAGCTAAGGTGCTCTGTCCTCTCTGCCTCTATCTCTACCAACCTTCTTGGGGGGTTAATCTGCAGAAATGGAGGCAGAATTGTAGACTTGTGGCATTTCCACTATTTATTTCATTATTTTGGCTTCACAACATGCATTTATATAGCAGTCTGTGGACCTGTTCAAGATCTGAGTGTTTCATGTGCACTCATGTTGTTTCAGTTCTGTTGCTGTTTCAAATGGATATGGATGATGTTATGCTTCTTGCTGTTTGCTCATGAGTATTGGATTGTGGATTTAATGACATAAAGCATGGGTAGGTAAACTAAGGCCCAGGGTCCGGATGTGGCCCAATCGCCTTCTAAATCCGGTCTGTGGACAGTCCGGGAATCAGTGTGTTTTTAAAGGAGTAGAATGTGTCCTTTTATTTAAAATGCATCACTGGGTTATTTGTGGGGCATAGGAATTCATTCATTTTAATTTTTATTTTTCAAAATATAGTCCGGCCCTCCACAAGGTCTGAGGGACAGTGGACTGGCCCCCTGCTGAAAAGGTTTGCTGACCCCTGACATAAAGCTACAGATACAGGTAGATAGCCATGTTGGTCTGTCATAGTCAAAACAAAATAAAAAAATTCCTTCCAGTAGCACCTTAGAGACCAACTAAGTTTGTTCTTGGTATGAGCTTTCGTGTGCATGCACACGAAAGCTCATACCAAGAACAAACTTAGTTGGTCTCTAAGGTGCTACTGGAAGGATTTTTTTTATTTTATAAAGCTACAGAATTACTTGAATTCTAGTTCTAATTCAGGTTTTCTCACTTCCACATAGTTAAGATTTTAGCCTCTTGCCACTCTCACACATAAATATTTCGCCCGTTGTTACACTGCCTCATGGCATATGTAGCCTTGCAATTGCACAATCTCTTAGGCTTGCTTTCTTGCAGCATCGGGGTGGATTCTCCCCGCACCACAAATGTGCCATGTTAAGTGTCAGCCCTGGTTTGGGAACCAATAACGTAAATGATACAAAAGCCGATAATAATATTGGAGCAATTTGACTGGCATTATATCTCTCACTTCTGTACATGCATCCTGAAAGCAAATCTTTGCATAATTTCGCTCTTGCCACACAATAAATAGCTTTCTGTGGTTGATTAAACACAGCACCTGTCTTAGCAGCTGTTTATTAACCAGCACACTCAAAGACAGGAGGCATTATCTGTTCCATTTGTGATGCTAAAGGAAGCTGTTTGCCGGCACAGCTTAACACGCCTGAACCTTGCTGGAGTTTTGTAACCCGTAAAAGACCGAGGAGTTAGGAAAATGATTTGTTTTGTTATTCTAATTGGCCGCTGAAGTGCAGGGCTTGCTGCGTGCTGACTCCGCAGGCTGTTTTCATGCTGAAACAGATAGAATCCACACGCCTGCAAAGAGGTGAGCAAGGAGAAAGCAATGCTCCATATTCCAAGGTGGAATTATTGCTTACATTTGGTAGGGATGCAGATTTTGATAGGGACATGAATCTTGGCTATGGGGAATGAATTGTGCAGTGTTAAAAGCAGGCTGTGTGTCCAAGGAGCTGACATATTTCTGGGGAATTCGTGGAGAATGGGTCTCTTCTCCCTTTCTTGTGCTACACTGCTAGATTTGCTCCTGCAAGCTAGGAGACAAACAACCTTTCTTACTACCATTGCTAGAAAATGACACGTGAGTTAACACCTGTAGATAATATTCTTGGCTGCGTGAAGTAGCTGGCCTTTGGTCGGCATCCATCTGTTTCGAGAGACAATGGAGTGTTTCTCCAGGGGTGAAGCCAAACTGCTGTGTTAGCAGCACTGATGTGAACTCCCAGAGCACAAGGCTGGACAGTGTGTATGGAGGTCCTGGCCTGCCCAGGAGACAAGAGCCCTGCCTAAGCCTCACTGATGTGATCCAAAGGAAAGCAGAGCAATACGTTCAGCACCAGCTTGGCTGCAGGAGTTTCCAGAAGGTGGTGTACAAAACACAATCAAAATGTCTTAGAGACTCCACTCCAGATTTGTGTAGGGTTTACTCCTTAGCCTTTTCTTCTCCTGAATATATCCCAGAAGGCAGCAGAAGTTTAGGATCAGAGTTTTCCTTCTCCTAGATGGGTCCATCTTCCCAGGTGGACGAGTCCCATCTGCTCCCAATTTTCTTCTACAGCAGAAACCACCTTATTGACCACTGTTGGTCTCATCAGCTCAATCCACCAGAGCCTATCTTCTCATGTAGTGGGTGTCCAAGTATTTGACCACTATCCAATAATAGGTGAAAATGTTTGTCTAGCATGCCAAACCAAATCATAGTTCAGGAATGGGGAATCTGGGGCCCTCAAGAGGTTGTTGGGACTTGTGGTCCAACATCACTGATCACTTGCACTGATCACTGATCAGAGCCAGTGTGGTGTAGTGGTTAGGAGCGGTAGACTCATAATCTGGGGAACCGGGTTTGCGTCTCCGCTCCTCCACATGCAGCTGCTGGGTGACCTTGGGCTAGTCACACTTCTCTGAAGTCTCTTAGCCTCACTCACCTCACAGAGTGTCTGTTGTGGGGGAGGAAGGGAAAGGAGAATGTTAGGCGCTTTGAGACTCCTTCGGGTAGTGATAAAGTGGGATATCAAATCCAAACTCTTCTTCTGCTGCTGCTGGTTGGAGACCTATTGCCATTCCAGGGTAGATTCCTGCATTGCAAGGGGTTGGACTAGTCACTAGATGACCCCTGGGGTCCCTTCCAGCTCTATGGTTCTATGATTCTACTGAGCTTGATGGACCAATGGTCTGACTTGAGAGAAGGTAGCATCTTATGGTGGCTCCTAGCAGCTTTGCTGTTCAAACAGAATTGAACAAAATCTCAGAGGAAACGTCTATCAATGGATATTGGCAATGTCCAGCCTCTGAATGTGGGGTGCAAATAGCAAATCATGGGGACTGCATCCCACCCTGCTTGCGGGATCTCAAAAGGCATCTGACTGTCTGAACTTGGTGTCAGATTACTGCAGCCTGGACCTCATTAGCAGGGATGGCCCATCCTGTTCTGCAGCCTGAGGCAAAACCGAAAGGTGCCATCTCCCACCAGCAGCCCAGTGCTGACGTCCCCCAGCCAAAGACTCAGTTGCCAGGTGCCCATAGGATCTCTGCCCCATGGGATTCTGCTACCTGAGGTGACTGCCAAGTTGACTTGAGCTGTGGATATCCTGCTGCTATTGTCCCACTTGAAATCTGATGCATAACATTCCCATGAAATAGGCAAAGCTGCTAAGGCCCGAGGCGAGAGTTTCCACGAGGTTTCGCCTAAACATTCAAGGGGAATTGGGAGGTGGCTGCTTGGATACAGTGTTCAGAGAAGTTCCCAGGAAAGCACAGAAGTTTTAGGAATGTCAAATGCAAGCTCTGTACATCCTTAGACCTTTGCTGAGTTTGTGATGCTAAGCACCCGGGCAGGTTGGCCGACAGAGGGCTTTGCAGCTTGTGTTAGCGTGCTCTGATTATTCCGGCATAACCCAATTCTTAGGATCAGTCTGTTGATATATGCTGGTTGCATTTCCCCTCTGAATACATCAAGAAGGGACCTCCATTTAAAATGAAATCAAAGCTGAATTTGTCTGGGATTCAACTCCCCAAACTGATTTAGCAAGATGTTAGAAGGCCTCATAAATATTGACACATTCCTTCCCCCGCCCTCTCTTCCTTCCTTCCTCCCTTTCTTTCCAAGGACTTATAACTCTGTGCTCCGCTTTGTACTCAGCTCAATAATGCCTCCATGTGTTCTGACACAGAGGAGAGCGAGAGATTGTGCCACAGCCCGCCCGCCTGCCCCCCATCCCTGGATTGCTTTGACACATGGAAACTTTTAATTACCATGTTGAAGTGCCGTGCCAATATCGTCTCCTGGAACACTCATGAAGCCACTTTGTGGTGATGAAAAATTAAAGGTTTGAGACATCTATTCCTTCTGCCGCATTTTGCCTCGTGGGCACCCAAAAGCATCCAATTCCACCTGGGCCAGCCATGCCAAAGAAAGACTTTCAGCAGGACGTGCTAGAATGCAGTTCTCCGAAATTGCAATGTGGCTCCTTGAACTGTTTCTATCCGCTTGATAGGTTCCCTACCCAGGAAGATGCAAATTAAATTAACCCGGAGGATACAAAGAACAGCAATGCTAATTGCTGCAGGAAAAGAGGGGGAACTGGAGGGGGAAGGGGAGCGGAGTTGGTTTTGAAGCTTAATTGAGTTTTATTTGGCAGTGTTTGAGAAGGTGTAAAATACAGCGATAAAGCACAGTGATTAATAAAGCCAAGAACAAAGTTAAGTTTACGGTTGCATGTAATTCGCTTCTGCTTTTCTTTGCAAACCATCCCATAGGAAAGAAGGTGGCTGCTGATTTTTGGTGTTGGTGGGGCTGTAATTTTTAACCGCCCCTTCCTTGCCCAACCAAGGCCTGCTACATAACTGGTAGAGCAAAGAGTGCAAATGATGATGGTGGTGGTGGTTGGATGGCCATGTGTCATGGATGCTTTAGTTTAGATCCCTTCATTGTAGGGCAGGGGTCAGCAACCTTTTTCAGCCATGGGCCGGTCTACTGTCCCTCAGACCTTGGGGGGGGCAGACTATATTTTGAAGAAGAAAAAAATGAACGAATTCCTATGCCCCACAAATAACCCAGAGATGCATTTTAAATTAAAGGACACATTCTACTCATGTAAAAACACACTGATTCCCGGACCGTCCGTGGGCCGGATTGAGAAGGTGGTTGGGCCGGATCCGGCCCCTGGGCCTTAGGTTGCCTACCCCTGTTGTAGGGGGCTGGATCAGATGACCCTTGGAATCCCTTCTAATTCTACAATTCTATGATTCTATGTTTCAGGAAGCTTTTAATGTTTGACAGACTATTGTATTTTAATATTTTGTTGGAAGCTGCCCTGAGTGGCTGGGGGAACCCAGCCAGATGGGCGGGGTATGTATGTATGTATGTATGTATGTATGTATGTATGTATGTATAAGTAAATAAATAAATAAAGTATTATTATTATTATTATTTTATGATTACAACAACAACAACAACAATTTTATTATTTATATGCTGCTCATCTGACTGGGTTGCCCCAGCCACTCTGGGTGGCTTCCAGGAAAATATTAAAACACCGTAAAACACCAAACATCAAAAACTTCCCTATGTGCAAAGTGTCATGTTTCCCATCCCTTGCAAGGAACACCAAGGCCCCTTGTTTGCAGATGAGGAGGCATCAGCACAAATACCAAGAAGAGTTGAGCATATTTTTCATCCATGTTCAACACACCTTCGAATGTGAAGGGCAGTTTTCTGTATTCCCGCTTCACAGTTTTAACACAAGGGATAGCCATGATAGTCTCTGGGCTCATCCAGTCTTCCTTTTGTGTTGCATTTCTAGGCGCAGGTGACGTGTTCTCGAAAAATGGTCTATTAGACAAAAGTGCTACAAGATTCACAGTGGAATGCGGATGAACATTCATGAGATCTTTTTTAAACAACAACAACAACAACGCACAAACTGATGTGGAAATGTGGAGAACTGCACTGGAGATTTTAAAAATGAAAAGCCGGGAGAAACTGGAATTGGCCTATTCTCCCGCCCCTAGGTCCCAGAGAACATAATGATGGGCCTCCTGGTTGTGCATGGATTCTCCCCCTAACCCAAAGATCCTGGAGTGCAGGGCCATTAAAAGACAGCTGTGTATTGACAAGCCACCAGCTAAATTTAGGAAGCTCCCTCCTGGGTTGTCATCTGATGAAGCTGAATGGGAAAGGTAATGATCCTCACTGTGTACTTTGGGTAAAATACGGCCCCACTCTCACCATTCTGCAGGGGAATAGGGACAGCAACTATTTTGCTCGGCCTGTGCTGTAAGATGCATGGTTCTGAATCGCAGAAGACCTCTTGGGCAAAGCTTAACGCTAGACGTTATGGACGTCCAACAAAGCTGAATGTTGGAAGATTCAGGACAGATGTTAAAAAGTCAGTCTTCAGACAGTGCATAGTTTAAATTTGGAACTCACTGCCACAGGAGACAGTGATGCCTCTGAAAGAGGATTCGATAAATTCATGGAGGAGGCGGCTATTGGAGGCCACTAACCATGGTGGCTATGCTCTGCCTCCATTGTAGGAAACAGCAGTGCTTCTATAATAATAATAATAATTCTAAATATTGGCTGCTGGAAACCCCAGGAGGGGAGAGGGCTCTTGTGTTCAAATCCTGCTTGCCAGTTTCCCAAAGGCATCTGGTTGGACATTGTGAGAAGAGGGTGGTGGACTTGATGGGCTATTGGCCTAATTCAACAGACTCGCCTTGTGTTCTTAAAGCATTCAAAAGCTAAGCATGTCAACCTAATGTTTTGAACTGAATACAGTCTAGAAATATCAACAACCTCAGATATGCTGATGATACAACCTTGATGGCAGAAAGTGAGGAGGAATTAAAGAACCTTTTAATGAGGGTGAAAGAGGAGAGCGCAAAATATGATCTGAAGCTCAACATCAAAAAAACTAAGATCATGGCCACTGGTCCCATCACCTCCTGGAAAATAGAAGGGGAAGAAATGGAGGCAGTGAGAGATTTCACTTTCTTGGGTTCCATGATCACGGCAGATGGTGACAGTAGTCACGAAATTAGAAGACGCCTGCTTCTTGGGAGAAAAGCTATGACAAACCTAGACAGCATCTTAAAAAGCAAAGACATCACCTTGCCAACAAAGGTCCGTATAGTTAAAGCTATGGTTTTCCCAGTAGTAAAGTACGGAAGTGAGAGCTGGACCATAAAGAAGGCTGATTGCCGAAGAATTGATGCTTTTGAATTATGGTGCTGGAGGAGACTCTTGAGAGTCCCATGGACTGCAAGAAGATCAAACCTATCCATTCTTAAAGAAATCAGCCCTGAGTGCTCACTAGAAGGACAGATCCTGAAGTTGAGGCTCCAGTACTTTGGCCACCTCATGAGAAGAGAAGACTCCCTAGAAAAGACCCTGATGTTGGGAAAGATGGAGGGCACAAGGAGAAGGGGACGAGAGAGGATGAGATGGTTGGACAGTGTTCTCGAAGCTACTAACATGAGTCTGGCCAAACTGCGAGAAGTAGTGAAGGACAGGCGTGCCTGGCGTGCTCTGGTCCATGGGGTCACGAAGAGTCGGACACGACTGAACGACTGAACAACAACAGTCTACTGTAAAGTGCAAAATATTAGGCTGTGCGGATAAGATAATCTGGAGGTGTGGGGGACTTCTTCAATGTGAGGGACACATTCTATTTGAGACAACCTCCCAGGGGCCACCTACCAGTGGTTGGCAGGGCCAGAGAGGAAAATGGGTGGAGGAGCAAATAGATAATTTACCTTTGTGCCTTAAGCTGAGAGATTTTGAAATATTATTAATATTGTTGTTGTTGTTGTTGATAACCCACCCTACACCCTAAGGGCATGTTACTACCATTCATAGGTGCTGACTCTAAGGGGTTGAGGCAGTTTCAACCCCCAATATATATATTTTTAAGGGGACTCGACCCCTCAATATTCAGAGGATGTCGTGCAACATCACACCGGCCTCCCAATCCTCGGGAGAATCTGGCGCTTCTGCTACAATTAAAACACAAGGTTAATATTGAAACACAACATGACACAATATTAAGAACAGTTCAGAATAACTTGCAGTCCCAGAAATATGTCGGGTTCCAAAATTATACACGTCGAGAGTCAGAAGCCAGAGTGAAGAGGTGTGTTTTCAGCATATATTCTCAGTAACGATGGCGCTTGCAGGTGGAGAATGCTTATTTTGTGTGTGTGTTATATATCTGTATTATTTGTAAAGGAAATCGCCGCACGAGTTAATACTTTATTATCCCTTCGGAGCCATGCTGTAGCTTTGTTCCACTGCCCTCTCAGACGGCGACGCTTTACATTTTTACATTCTCTGTCTTCTTTCTTTTCGAGACGTTTGCTCTTTGGTCACTGTTGTTGTTGGCAAAGCAATGGAACTAACTAACTAAATAAATAAAATAACAATAAATAAATACATTAATAAAATAATAAATAAATAAATAGCTAAGGAATAAACAAGTCCGACCTCTTTGCACAGCCTTTTGAGTAGAGGGCGGGGGGTTTGGGGGGCGATGAGGCCGGCTGTAATTCCATTGTGCGGCTTCCAATTGACGGAAGACATGCAGGCAATTTCCGCCTGCGCTTTATTTAATGGATGTTTTACAGATTACTTATGTATTGTTTTCGTGATGCTGCCAGCTTTGGGGGCTCGTTGCGCGATGAAGGCCGGGCTGCAAATTGAACAAATAAATAAATTATTGCCAGAAGGCAGCATGATAGAAACGGCGTGCAATTAGGCGTGGCGTGGAGAAATCAGATAGAGAAAAGGCTTCCCCATCCCCTCTCGTAATACTTGGGGACTTCCGATTAAAATGGATGTTGCAATATTCAAGAGAGATGAAAGAGTCCTTCTTCGTGCAATGCATGGTTGAAGTGTGGAACTCGGTCCTGCAGGAGTCAGTGAGGGCAGAGGCAGAGCTAGCTGCTCTGGCCCCCGGAGCGGTGCACATACGGACAGTGCATCCGTAATAGTTCAACTGTTTCGGAATAAAGTCTTCATCAGCAAATAATTATCAATGAAATATACAGTACATACTAGTGAAGATCATACTAGTGGATCAGTGCTCACTGGATAGTGTAGCTGCATTTGAACTATTATTCCGAAACAGTTGAATTATTCCAGATGCACTGTCCTTTTGAGACTTCGGAATGACCGTTCCCGGCATCAAATGGGGTGCACATTTTGCGTGGTCACGAGTAGCCCCCTGGGATCACGTTGCAGCTCCTGGCAGTTGGGTCTGGCACCGCCTTCCCAGGTTGGATACCTGTGGTCTCCACCTACTCCGGCAGCCACCCAATCCCGGCTGGGGAGGTGTTGCCGGGGGCATTGGCCAGGTAGAAGGAGGGAACATACAGTACACAATAGAAGCTGAGCCATACCTGGGAAGCAGCCGTTGGATTCAGAGCTTCCCCACCCTCCACTCCCTCAATTAATGCTTACTATGCAGATTAACCTTTTATTTTCCACAGCCAGAGGCGTAGCAAGCCCAGGTGGTACCCGGGGCGGAATTTTTTTGTCACCCCCCCCCCACTTTAATTTTTTAAAAATAAAAAAAATTAAAAAGTGTCACCCCCCCTCTGAGGGTGCCACTTTGCGAGGTGTGGGGATTTTGTGTGTGTGTGTCTATTATCTCTTTTCCCCCCAATAAAGTTAAAATAAAAATAAAATAAAAAATAATAATAAAAATGTAAAAAAATAAAAAATAAAAATAAAAAGTGTCACCCCCCCCGATGGTGCCACTTTGTGAGGTGTGGGGGTTTTGTGTGTGTGTGTCTATTATCTCTTTTTTTCAATAAAGTTAAAATAAAATAATAATAATAAAATAATAATAAAAATTAAAAAAAATTAAAAAATTAAAAAATTTTAAAAGTGTCACCCCCTTCTGATGGTGCCACTTTGTGAGGTGTGGGTGGTTGTGTGTGTGTGTGTGTGTCTATTATCTCTTTTTTTCAATGAAGTTAAAATTTAAAAAAAATAATTTTTTTTAAAAAATAAAAAAGTGTCACCCCCCTCTGGGGTGGAACCCGGGGCGGCCCGCCCCCCGGCTCCCATTTCTACGCCCCTGTCCACATCCACACAGGCACGCAGGCGCTGCTATGACAAGGTCGCTGTTGAAGGACCAGAAAGGACTCTCCCTGCATTGGCAGGTTTCGCCTTTCCCGTAGCAATTCGTCACAACTTTGGCGGTTGCAGGCCTTGGGCGGAATCCTTTAGTCATCTACCTAAAATGGGGGTGCGTGGGGTGGTGACCCCTGCCCCCATTGCGGTGGCGATACCAGGGTTCCCATTAAAGGGGTCTTAGGGGGAGGCATTGACCATATGCCCAGAGGTCGTCATTGCCCTCCCCCTCCAGCGGCGGCGAACAGGGGAGCGGGCTATCTGCTTGAAGATATGTTCTCCAGAACTAGCCCACTCCCCGCACATGCTGGATAACCCTGAAAATTACCCAGGACCCCAGCTGAGGGGCTGGGAAGGATAAACGCCCAGTGCCTAAGCCAAGGTCCTCCTACATCTGAAAGTTTAATAAAGTTGTGGCCAATTTTAATCCCATAACACATGTAGCGAGTCATTATTCTACCTGGGTGTTGCCTGGGGTCGGGGGTGGTCTCCGCCTGGGCACGCAATAATGACTACCCAGAGCACATGGAATCCTTCCTGATTTAGAGACTTCCAAATCACACATCGTGATTTGGATTTCATGCACGCACACTTTTCCGAAAGTGAAAATTCCTGCTCTGTAGGACTCCACGGTTTTGCAACCAGCCCCCCCCCCCCTGCTAAAATAAGGAGAAGAGGGAAACCCTGGCTGTGCGCTGTGGTTTCACTGCAAAACGAGGTTTTGATCGAGGCAAAGATGATAGAGATTTGGCACTGGAGCAAAAAGATGTGATGCCACAAGATGTATGGGATTTTTCCCCCCACGTGGGAAAGAAGGAATGAAAGAATGAGCTAATTGCATTTTTATCTTTAAAAGAAGTTAACAAATTACCATTTCAAAGCAGGATTTGCAAAACCCATCACTTTTCAGAGATTAAGTTGGTCTTTGATTTTTTAAATATATATATACATACACTATTATTATTTTTTCTGACCTGCCAGTTTTATTATATTCCATCTTCAGGAAGAGACATTTTGAAGTGCACACAAAGAGCCAGACTTTCAAGGGCTCCTGGGCCAGTGGGGTGTTTTCCAGTGCAAGACCCATGTGGAAATCATTTGGAGCTGGGCAAGGGCAAATTCAAATGTTCTTGCAGGGCTCATGTTCATTTACATTGTCCAAAGGGGAAAGTTACAGCAGGCATACGAAACGTCTGTGGCCCCCCAAATGTTGTGGGACTTCAACTCCCATCAACCCCAATGAACAGGGATGATGAGAGTTGTAGTCTAGCAGCATTTGAAAGGTTGCAGGTTCCCTGTAGCTGCTGTAAACTGCGCAGGGTGGAATCTACACACATATAAAAACTGTTCTGAAAATGCTTTTTTTAAGTGTTAAATATATATATATATATTGAATTTTCCATAAGGCTCACCAACTCCATCTAGTGTCACATTGTATATTGCACTTAAAACACATTTATTTATTTATTTTATTTTTTTAAATAATATTTATTAAGTTTCTACACATAATTATTAAACATACAAACATCCACACACTAACAAACAAACACTACATAAACAAACATAAACAATACATTAATCATAATATCCTTATCCTTAGGTCCTTAACATTATAAAATGACTTCCTCCATCCTATCCCTCTATGTCGTTTCTCCTTGTCTATTGTCTACCAGCAATTTCCTCATACTTCAACTTAACACTTCAGTTTAATTCCATTACATTCTAAATTAATTCCTTAAATCTATAGTAAATTCATATTTATTTTCATATAACCTTATGCATCACCTTAAAATATATGTATAAAAAAGACTTAACTTCTATACTACTTAACAATTCCTTAATACAATATCATTACCATAATGCTACTCTAATTTTCTGCTATAAACTAATTTTACATTGGCATTTCTTTCCATTCTTACACTTTATAATGCTTTTTAAGATAGTCTTTAAATTTTCTCCATTCTTTTGCCACTGCATCGTCCCTCTGGTCGCGGACTCGTCCAGTCAGTTCAGCGGTCTCCATATACTCCATCAATTTCATCTGCCATTCTTCCAGGGTTGGTAATTCCTTTGTCTTCCAGTATCTTAAAACACATTTAAAAGGTTTTATTTGCAGCTGTCAAGCTGAGTTCCAGGACTACATGGGATGGCTGTTCAGGATAGCGTACCGTTGGGTTCAAGGGGGTCCCAGACAATCTCCCTTGACCAGATTCTCACCTGCTCTGCTTCAGTAAGGTTGAATCTTCATATGTTTCAGACCATAAAGGTAAAGGTAAAGGTAAAGGGACCCCTGACCATTAGGCCCAGTCGTGACCGACTCTGGGGTTGCGGTGCTCATCTCACTTTATTGGCCAAGGGAGCCGGCGTACAGCTTCCAGGTCATGTGGCCAGCATGACTAAGCCGCTTCTGGCGAACCAGAGCAGCACACAGAAATGCCATTTACCTTCCCGCCAGAGCGGTACCTATTTATCTACTTGCACTTTGACGTGCTTTCGAACTGCTAGGTTGGCAGGAGCAGGGACCGAGCAATGGGAGCTCACCCCGTCGCGGGGATTCGAACCGTTGACCTTCTGATCGGCAAGCCCTAGGCTCTGTGGTTTAACCCACAGCGCCACCCGCATCACATATGACTGGCCAAAACTGGGATGGACCTCCTTGGAAGTGTCATCAAATGCTGAATTGCTAATGTATTTTTTAATTTTAATTTTTATTTTAGTCATTCACTGAATGAAAAAAGCACTCTGCGTCCGATCAAAGCCCCTCTTTTCTCTTCTTGTTCCCCTGAACTCTGGAGCTAAGCCCTGCCATTGAAACAGCTGCGGGGGGTGGGGGGGCAGAGTTCTGTCATCCTATGATGGAAGTAAACAACAATGCTGCCTTTTAACATCGATGGGTGCGGGGTTGAATTATCATTCTTAACTATGTGGATTTCGAAAAAAGAGAGAGACTCCTTTATTGAAGAGGAGGAGAGATTAGGGATGTGCTCAGAGGGGATTAAGATCCCTCACTGCAAACTTGCAAATGGAGATTATGCCTTTGACTTGATGTCACTGTCACCCTCTCTTTCTGTCACCCATCCTGAATTAAACAGAAAACTCAGCAAGAGAGAGAGAGAGAGGTGGTGGAGGAGGGGGGGTGCTGTGAAGTGTTGGGCAGTACAAGGCTTTCAATTTCCTATTTAAAAGCTTTCCTTCATGTCTGCTTCTCAGAGATATGAATGTTCAAGTAAATGGTTCCCCCCCCCCCCAAAAAAAATCTACCACACTACCAGGCATGTACAGAAAAAGAGGAGGAACGAGGGGAGGAAAGGAAAGCAGGGAGGAGGGGCAAATATGATGATGTTCCATCAAAAGAATGAAAGTTGCTGGCAGAGACAGAGGGAGCCTTGGTACAAATCCCATTTGTAAATCCATGACTAATCCTGTAAGGTTTTATATATTTTCAGGTTTGGAAATATATGTGTGTATTTGTGTGTGTGCATGCAAGATACCGTCTCTGCCATTCTTGAAGGGGAGATGAGCTTAGCAGAACTTCTTCTTCTAACCCCCAACCACCCCTGCGAGGGCTTTTATCTGCCCCCCCCCAAAGTGTCTCCTAAAGGTAAAGGGACCTCTGACCATTAGGTCCAGTCGTGACCGACTCTGGGGTTGCGGCGCTCATCTCACTTTACTGGCCGAGGGAGCCGGCGTACAGCTTCCAGCTCATGTGGCCAGACTAAGTCGCTTCTGGAGAACCAGAGCAGCGCACGGAAACGCCGTTTACCTTCCTGCCAGAGCGGTACCTATTTATCTACTTGCACTTTGACGTGCTTTCGAACTGCTAGGTGGGCAGGAGCAGGGACCAAGCAACGGGAACTCACCCCGTCGTGGGGATTCGAACCGCAGACCTTCTGATTGGCAAGCCCTAGGCTCTGTGGTTTAACCCGCAGCGCCACCTGCATCCCTAAATGTTTTTTAAACATTGACCAATTAGACTGTTTGCTTTGGGTGTGTGTGTGTGTGTGTGTGTGTGTGTGTGTGTGTGTGTGTGTGTGTCACCATTTCCTTCCTATAATGCCCTGCCCCCCAAAAAAACCTACAGGATAATTTCTTTCCCCACCGGAAAACTTGTGGTGAAATGTTCTCATGCTCGGAACAAGTTTGCAGGCTTCCAATAGGCATTTGGTTTTCCCCTGTGAGAACAGGATTCTGGACTAGATGAGACGTTGGCCTGATCCAGCTGGCGTTCCTTATGTTCTTACAAAAAAGAAGCACTTTGTTACCTTAGATTCTAAAATAAAACGTTGCATGTGCACAGACAGGGATGGGATAGGAGAGCATGCAAACCCCCCTCAGCCGTGGGTCAGGGAGGCATTATCATAGTCACAATGTGTTGCAGGAATGGGAAGCTGGGAATGGAGATTGATGGGGCATTAATGAGCCTGAAATGCTGGTGGCTGGAGGCTTAATTACACCAAGCACCTTGGGACTTATCCCTTTGCAGGGATAAAGGCAGCAGGAGGGGGAGAAACAGAGAGCCAAGCTGGAGGAGGCAAGGCTGAAATGAGCAGCAAGCACATTCTGATGGCTTTGGCTGCAAGTCAGCAGCTCCAGACATTTATAGGCCTTTCCCCTTTTTTTGCTTTAAAGAGGAGCCAGAAGGCTCCAGTGCGAAACAGGCAGGATATTAAGTGGCTCTTCAGCCCCATACTGGGTCGAAGAGACTCGAGATGCCCATTAGGACAGATCTGAGTCATCGGATAATGGGTTTCCCCAGTGCCATTCTGGGTCCAGTGAAGACGCCTAAAAATAAAATGGTAGGGGGATAAGCCTCCTGTGGCCTAAAGAGGAAGGGCGAGGTGGAACTGTCGATCTGATCAGCCGACTCTGACCGTTCTGCCTTTCTAATTGGACACCTGCATCATTTCATGCTGCTGGACAGCTTTGTTATTCAGCGTCATAAAAAGCGGTGCAGGCATTTCAAAATAAATTTATAAGTTAGCAGAACATTGGATTAATTGCATTAATTTATGTAATTAACAAGGGACACGGGTGGCGCTGTGGGTTAAACCACAGAGCCTAGGGCTTGCTGATCAGAAGGTCGGCGGTTCAAATCCCTGCAACGGGGTGAGCTCCCGTTGCTCGGTCCCTGCTCCTGCCAACCTAGCAGTTCGAAAGCACATCAAAGTGCAAGTAGATAAATAGGTACCACTCTGGTGGGAAGGTAAACGGCGTTTCTGTGCGCTGCTCTGGTTTGCCAGAAGCAGCTTAGTCATGCTGGCCACATGACCCGGAAGCTGTACGCCGGCTCCCTCGGCCAGTAAAGCGCGATGAGCGCCACACCCCCAGAGTCATCCACGACTGGACCTAATGGTCAGGGGTCCCTTTACCTTTACCTTTGTGTAATTTACATGATACATGAATTTCCCCCGCTGGTTCCGTTTTGGTCTGCATCCCAATGCCACCTGGTTTGATTGCTCTTTATTGTTTAATTTTTGGTACTGTTTTGTATCACTTTCATAAAAAACCTCAAGAAAAATTTACCAAACCACCCCCCTCCATTTCTGCAGTGCCCTGTAGGTTCTTTCTTTGAAGATCATATTAAAATAAAATAAAATAAAAAATCCATTCCTTGCCTCCTGAGCCAGTGTGGTGTAGTGAGAGCCAGTGTGGTGTAGTGGTTAAGAGCGGTAGACTCTAATCTGGGAGACCGGGTTCGAGTCTCCACTCCTCCACATGCAGCTGCTGGGTGACCTTGGGCCAGTCACACTTCTTTGAAGTCTCTCAGCCCTACTCACCTCACAGAGTGTTTGTTGTGGGGCAGGAAGGGAAAGGAGAATGTTAGCCGCTTGGAGACTCCTTCGGGTAGTGATAAAGCGGGATATCAAATCCAAACTCTTCTTCTCTTCTTCCTCAGCTGCCCATGAAACTGAGATGCTCCCAAGATGTATTGGGAGAGACGGAATATAAAAATAGATGTCCTTAGATTCACCAAGAAGGCACTCAGTGCTGAGATTCTGGCTAATAAAGATTTAATTACCACCACTGTTTACTCATCACCACCATGCCAGCTCTAACAGGTAGCAAAGGCATCCAGTCATTTCCCAAGGTAATTAAATCGGTGTGGTGAGAAGACAGCTGAGATTTCTGCCTCCTGTTGCATAGATGATAGGTGTGTGGAGTTTTTAAAAACCATTCTTTCCAAAGTGGGCCCAAGAGTCTAAATGTTACTTGGGTAATGAGCAAGCTTTCTGGATATTCAGGCACACTGAGCCTTAAGCTGAGCCTTCAGAGCAAAGCATTCTATTTTGGGAAATGAGCTGCAGATTAAATTTTAAATTTAAAGAACTTTCGTTCCCCAGGTCCTGATGGTTTTATGTTCCCCATTCCCCAACCCCACCACAGCCTCACCTCTCACAGGAAATATCCCCCCGCCCAAGGAAGACAACATAACTCAGAAGGAAGAAAACAAGGGATGTGATTAGAGGTCACCCAGTTAGCAATGGATGTAAAGAATTTATGCCACCAATGTAGCTCTGGAATATCTAGGGTGGCAAGGTCATGGCACCACAACAGACTTCTGCACAAGTCCATAAAAGCTGCACTTATACTGGCCCTAACCTAAAGAACAAGGAAGAGATCTCTCCAGAGAATGGATCAAACTACAAGAAAGAAGATTCCACCTAAACATTAGAAAGAACTTCCTGACAATAAGAGCTGTTCGACAGTGGAATTTGCTGCCAAGGAGTGTGGTGGAGTCTCCTTCTTTGGAGGTCTTTAAGCAGAGGCTTGACAGCCACCTGTCAGGAATGCTTTGATGGTGTTTCCTGCTTGGCAGGGGGTTGGATTGGATGGCCCTTGTGGTCTCTTCCAACTCTATGATTCTATGATTCTATGTGATCTAGAGACCAATACTAGAGTGGACACCTGTCACTCTGCCTGGCAATCTTACTTAGCATTATCTTTATCCTGGCCCTTAATACCTGAGATGCAGTGGCGTAGCATGGGGTGGGGGGCACAGGGGCGGTTGCCCCAGGTGCAAAATTGTTAGGGGTGTAAAATTTCAGCACCCAGTGCTGCTTCAATACAACTGCTTGCTTCCGTTCCTTTGAAAATGGCTTCCCCATGCGAACAAGGAAGTGATCTCTCCAGAGAATGGATCAACTCTTTTTTCTTATCTTTGCAGCTGCAATCCCATGGCAAGATCCACCAGGCTGAGCCGTTTAGCATGAAGCAGATCTCTGACTGAGCCTGAACGACAACTCCCATCAACCCCAGCAAGGATGGCCAATGCCAGGGATGTTGTGGTTCAGCAACTTCCCCAACCCTGGTCTAGGAGGTGAGAAACACTTACTCCTGGGCCCTGAATGAAAGGAGCTCACCCAATGAATTCAGATGTAGGGAAAAGTTCCCAACACTGAAGAGAGGGAGTTATAGAAGTATGCATACCACATTTAAGATCCTTTTTAGATTTTGTTACCGAAGAGTTGTTGTTCATTTGGAACCCAAAGGGAATGTCCCATCTCATTTGCCACGATCAAGGTGCAAACCAAAGGACTTTGACTGTAGCTTTGTCACTGAAAGTTTTGAAAGGGCTTGATTAAGGCCTGGCCAGGATTTTACAACTTGCGACCCACTGAACTGAATACAACAAATTCACCATAGCCTGGCAGCTTCTGACAACACCCATATTTTAGCATATATATATATATATATATATATATATATATATATATATATATATATATGCAACACAACCAACAGCTTTATTGAACCTCTAGAGCACGGGTGTCAAACTCCGGCCCTCCAGATGTTTTGGAACTACAATTCCCATCAGCCCTAGCTAACAGGACCAGTGGTCAGGGATGATGGGAATTGTAGTCTCAAAACATCTGGAGGGCCGGAGTTTGACACCCCTGCTCTAGAGGGTCACTATACAGTACATGGGTGGTGAGCATTGGCGGAGGAAGAGGAGTGCAGGGGGAGCGCACCACCCCCGACAGTGCGATACCGGTGGGGTGCCATCGCGGCTGCCCCATCCGCCCGCACAGGGCCTCACGCCCCCACAGGTGGCACGCCACGCCCCCAGGATGTGTGCCAGCCCCGCCCCCGCCTGCTCTCCACCCCCTGGTGCCGGAGCATGAAGATCCGTCACTGGTGGTGAGCTCTCCATTCGTCGTTTCTCCCTTTCCACCTACTTACAAAACATAAGGACTAGGACCATGTGTGCAACATGGGAGTCATTTTGGACTCACAGCTGTCCATGGAGGCGCAGGTTAATTCTGTGTCCAGGGCAGCTGTCTGCCAGCTCCATCTGGTATGCAGGCTGAGACTCTACCTGCCCGCAGACTGTCTCGCCAGAGTGGTGCATGCTCTAGTTAACTCCCGCTTGGACTACTGCAATGCACTCTACGTGGGGCTACCTTTGAAGGTGACCCGGAAACTGCAATTAATCCAGAATGTGGCAGCTAGACTGGTGACTGGGAGTGGCCGCCGAGACCACATAACACCGGTCTTGAAAGACCTACATTTACTCCCGGTACGTTTCCGAGCACAATTCAAAGTGTTGGTGCTGACCTTTAAAGCCCTAAACGGCCTTGGTCCTGTATACCTCAAGGAGCATCTCCACCCCCACCGTTCAGCCCGGACACTGAGGTCCAGCGCCGAGGGCCTTCTGGCAGTTCCCTCACTGCGAGAAGCCAAGTTACAGGGAACCAGGCAGAGGGCCTTCTCGGTAGTGGCACCCGTGTGAGGTTTTGACGCCGATGCTAAATAGCTGTGGGTTTAAGTGTAATCTACATTAAACCTCAGCTGCTGCGTTGAATAACTGAGAGTTATTCTTCAACCCGCCCTGTGGAACACCCTCCCACCAGATGTCAAAGAGAAAAAACAACTACCAGACTTTTAGAAGACATCTGAAGGCAGCCCTGTTTAGGGGAGCTTTTAATGTTTAATAGATTATTGTATTTTAATATTTTGTTGGAAGCCACCCAGAGTGGCTGGGGAAACCCAGCTGGATGGGCGGGGTACAAATAATTATTAATTATTATTATTATTATTATTATTATTATTATTATTATTATTATTATTACCATTATAATAATATTTTTTTAAAAAAACAAACACATTTCAAGCAACGTATCCCAAAACACAGCCACATAGCATGGGGTGGTGTACAAATATGACAGTCGAACTTGTGGCCCTGCCCCTCTTTTGCCCTGTAAAGTTGTTTATGAGTGACTGTGGCCCTCAGGACTTTTGGGATGGCTGTGTTTTTAACCAGTTGCCTGTGAGCACCGTGTCATGGATTTCCACATTTCACCTGCTCCAGCAGCAGCAGCAGAAGCCCAGAAGCCTTGAAGAAAAGTCATAAACTTTTGCACCTCAGCACAAATCCATGTCCCCTACAAATGGATCACAGCAAGGACTTGTTTTGAGATGCTCAAATCCTTGAGCCCCTGTGGGAAGTTTCTTCGAGAATCGGCCAAATCGGAACAAAACGCAGATTTCATTTTGTCCCCGCTGCCAGTTAGTGCTCAGGCTGAAAATAAGACATGACATTTGGGAGTGCAGAAGATCCATTAAAATATAAAATATTTAATCAATATGTAAATTGGTCAAGCTGTTCCCCCTGAAGGAAAGCTCCGTGACCAAGCCTTCCATCTTGCTTTACAACCTCCATTCACAACGCAAATATCTTAAGAGGATCACAAATGTGTGGGTTTTCTTTCCTTTTTTTAAATGAAGTTAAAGTTGAACAAGGACTTTAATCCTTCAAGGAATATATTCTCTCCACTGAGGCATTAACCACCAACCTGTCTTGGAACCACAATTCACAATTAAAGCCTTGACAAGTCTGGAAAATGAACTTCCAGGGGAGATGAATGAAGGTGAGTGGAGAAGGAAGATCTTTGTTGGGTCAGTGTTCACCCTGTTTCGTGCAGCCTTTGAGGTCCTGGGTGAATACACAATGTGTGAAATGAGAGGGGCTGGAGGTTGTGTCCAGCACTGGTCAGAATTTGGAATATTGTGCTCAATCCTGGTAGCCACACTTTAATAAGGACATAGCCAGAGATTTGCAAACAGTGGCCCACAGGCCACCAGTGATGATCCGTGGTGTGTCTGTGCATTGGTGGCTGAAGGTGGCAGACAGCACAGCACATCCATCACGTTAAATAGCCAAACTGATTTCTAATTGTATTTTTATTGCTACCCTTATTTCTATGGAGTTCAAATTGTGGTACAATAAAGCAGGCATCCCCAAACTCGGCCCTCCAGCTGTTTTGGTACTACAATTCCCATCATCCCTGACCTCTGGTCCTGTTAGCTAGGGATGATGGGAGTTGTAGTCCCAAAACAGCTGGAGGGCTGAGTTTGGGGATGCCTGCAATAAAGCATGGGTAGGCAAACTAAGGCCCGGGGGCCGGATCCAGCCCAATCACCTTCTAAATCCAGCCCGCGGATGGTCCGGGAATCAGCATGTTTTTACATGAGTAGAACGTGTCCTTTTATTTAAAATGCATCTCTGGCTTATTTGTGGGGCCTGCCTGGTGTTTTTACATGAGTAGAATGTGTCCTTTTATTTAAAATGCATCTCTGGCTTATTTGTGGGGCCTGCCTGGTGTTTTTACATGAGTAGAATGTGTCCTTTTATTTAAAATGCATCTCTGGCTTATTTGTGGGGCCTGCCTGGTGTTTTTACATGAGTAGAATGTGTGCTTTTATTTAAAATGCATCTCTGGCTTATTTGTGGGGCATAGGAATTCATTCATATGTTTTTTCAAAATATAGTCCCCCCCCCCACAAGGTCTGAGGGACAGTGGAACGGCCCCCTGCTGAAAAAGTTTGCTGACCCCTGCAATAAAGAAATAAAAAGCATTTTTTAAAAAATCATACAGTGCCTAGCTACGAGATTGTCTTACCCCACACATGCCCAGTCGACTGCTTTGTTTGGCAGAACTGGCACTGCTGCCACATCTTACCCACTCTGTATTTGTAAGAACTCGACTGTTTAGTCACTGAGGCTGCCTTAGCCTTAGAGACATGGTGTTGCCCTCAGAGACGTGTCCCCAAGTTGCATGGGCACCCATTCATCTCAGCAGCAGCATGTCCCGTGAAGAATGCCTGGCCGTTTGCAAAATGAGAGCGTGCTCTCACTCCATCCCCATTAAGTGTCAACATTGCCATCACGAGCCCTTGGCAAGGGGCTGGCATTGCCAACTGCCAGACGCTGGCCCTGGCTCCAAACGGCGTCTTCTCAAAACCTAAATTGGAAGCGAAAGAAACAGTTGTGTTAAGACATTGCTTGGCTAGCTGTTGTGCAGGTGGTCTCGCTTGCCTGACAGCAAAGCATATTTGTGTTGGCAGTGACATCTAAGCTGCGCTTCAAGAGCCAGATCTGAAAATGTCATCTATATCTTTTCCACCTGGTGCAGGGATAGATCATCAGGAAGTGTCGGCTTTCATGTAGAGGGCAAGGATGGATCAGTGGCAACAGATCTGTAAATGAATATGTGTGTGTACCCAATGAGCTAGTGGACTACAACTAATCCAGAATGTTAGGGCTAGACTGGTGACTAGGAGCGGCCGCCGAGACCACATAACACCGGTCTTGAAAGACCTACATTGGCTCCCAGTACGTTTCCAAGCACAATTCAAAGTGTTGGTGATGACCTTTAAAGCCCTAAACGGCCTCGGTCCTGTATACCTGAAGGAGCGTCTCCACCCCCACCATTCAGCCCGGACACTGAGGTCCAGCGTCGAGGGCCTTCTGGCGGTTCCCTCACTGTGAGAAGCAAAGCTACAGGGAACCAGGCAGAGGGCCTTCTCGGTAGTGGTGCCTGCCCTGTGGAACGCCCTCCCACCAGATGTCAAGGAAATAAACAACTATCTGACTTTTAGAAGATATCTGAAGGCAGCCCTGTTTAGGGAAGTTTTTAATGTTTTAATGTATTTTTAATCTTTTGTTGGAAGCTGCCCAGAGTGGCTGGGGAAACCCAGCCAGATGGGCGGGGTATAAATGATAAATTATTATTATTATTATTATTATTATTATTATTATTATTAAATTATATGGATGTGTATTTGACCCAGCCAACGGAAGAACTGTTTGGAGAACTGCATCGCAAATTTCTGATCGGTGTGAAGGATGGCTATGTTTTGGTTCTCAAAGTATTTTGTAAAGTGTGGATTTTAAAGACTCAGCTTTAGACTGGGCCAACCTTTGTTCCCATGATTAGTCTCAGATAGTTGTCCAGTTTCCTGAGTGCTGCTGAGTATTGGAATGGCTTCTTTGGGTGGAAGAGTGGGATAGAATTTGATAGATGATAGAGAGATAGAGCTGGGAGGCGGGTGGCGCTGTGGGTTAAACCACTGAGCCTTGGGCTTGCCAATCAGAACGTCGGCGGTTTGAATCTCCGCGACAGGATGAGCTCCCATTGCTTGGTCCCTGCTCCTCCCAACCTAGCAGTTCGAAAGCACGTCAAAGTGCAAGTAGATAAATAGGTCCGCTGCAGTGGGAAGGTAAACGGCATTTCTGTGCGCTGTTCTGGTTCGCCAGAAGCGGCTTTGTCATGCTGGCCACATGACCTGGAAGCTGTATGCCGGCTCCCTCGGCCAATAATGCGAGATGAGCACGCAACCCCAGAGTCAGACACGACTGGACCTAATGGTCAGGGGTCCCTTTACCTTTACCTTTTAGAGAGATAGAGAGATGCTGGGCAGGCAAGCTAATGAAGTCCTATACTTTTGGGTGGTCTTTTTTTTATCATAGTGCAAGTTCTATGGAAATGGATTGTGTTTTGTGTGAGTGTGTGAGTGTGAGTGTGTTGTGCAGTGCCTAGCACAATGTAGCCACGCTGTTTAGCAGCACTTGCCAGAAGGAAAAGGGCTATGACAAATGGGAGTGGGGGGAGATAGGGAACTCTGCAAGACAAATATTATAATGGAGCAAAAAATGTTCAGCCATAAAAACATGAATTCGCTATCCAAATGCAATTACACTGAGTGGAAAATATAAATATATATTTTTAAACATTCTAAATATTTTAGAGAACTATAAATATTCATTACATATCCACCCCACACATATTTTAAAAAATGGAGCCTTCACTTCCATTCTCTTGATGCTGCTGGAGATAAAAATGTCCTTAACAGAAATAGAACAATTATTGTCGGGCCAGCTGGAGTGATAAATCATAAGAAAGCAGTGAGATTAGGCTTCCCAAATGGAAATAAATAAGCATTCGTGCCCGAGAACAAACTGAGAATGACGCTAGCGAAACTCAGTGTAGCAGACAAGACAATGAGTTTTGAAAAAAGCTACTGTTCAAAGCCGCAATTCAAGGGGTGGGAACATAGGAAGCCACCAGTAATTGAGACACATAATTGATCCAGTACAACCCCAGTACTATCTATCTACCTTGACTGGTGGTGGTTCCTCCAGGCAGGTAACTGGAAGGGCCATAGCTCAGTGGTAGAGCATCTGCTTTGCATGCAGAACATCACAGGTTCAATCCCCAACATCTCCAGGTAGGGAGAGAACCCCATCTAAAAGCATGGAGAGCTGCTACCAGTCAGGGTACACAATGTTGAGTTTGATGGACCAATGGTTCAGGTTCCTATGTTCCTTGCTCAGCAGTAGAGGCAGTGGTGGCTGATCAACTAGAACGAATGGCTCGCAGCTCCACTAACCTCAGTCTGTTCTTGGCCAGCTCCTATCTCTTGCCTACAGTCATTCCACAGGGTGGCCCTCCATCTCATTGTTGCCTTTTTCAAACTCTGCTGGTGGCTGGCTGGGGACAAAAATAGAAGGAGTTGGCTCCATCGGTTATTGGTTCTGGCTTTGCCTTCCATTGGTCTCCCCAATGGGCACCAGGCAACACTGGCAAGTGCTTTGAATGAAGAAGGTCCCAGGTCTTTGGAATCTCCTGGAAGGGTAAGACCTCTGTGTGAAACCCTGGAGATCTAGTCACTGTATACTAAGCAAGATGGGCTGGCTTGGTATAGGAAGCTGCCATTGGCGCATCTATCTCATTATCATCTATGCTGACTGGAGATGGTTTTCTAGGTTTTCGGACCTGAATTCCTCCTAGTCCTACTTGGAGATGCCGATGATTGAACCTGGAACCTTCTGCATACAAAGAAGATGAGCTATGGCCCTTTCCCTAGTGCACACTCTCCATCCCCCATATTCCTATGGGGTCTCCAGAGAAGATAGAGGGGTCTGGAGGACTGTGTTTGGTGCACATGCCTGAGGTTCTCTGCTCCTGTATTGAAGAAAAACCGCTGCTATCTTTGCTCTCACTTCACAATCTGCTTTTGACTTTGTCACCATTCCTGCTATACAACACCAGCCCCTACTACTGGCAGGCCAAGCCTTGTGATTGGCCAGAGGTGGTATAGATTCTGAGATCCTTTCTGATCAACAGCACAGCCGCTTCATGCCTTCATCCTGCTGCTCTTCCACCTTTCGGTCCAGCACGGGGGTAAGCTCAGACCCGTGGGACAAATGTCACCTCCAAGACTCTCTTTCTAGCCCCGAATTCTCTTCCCAGGCCACACACCCTCTGCCTTTGCTTCACACCCTCCTCAAATGTTTCTGCCTGGCTGGAATTTGTCCTTCAGATCTGATAATGCCTCTTCCTTGGCTGGCTGGAAGACAGGTGTGTGTGTGTGTGTGTGTGTGTGTGTGTGTGTGTGTGTGTTGTGTAGAAAGTAGCTTGCTGACCGAGGCTCCATTTAAATCTCATACAACCCTTGGTTTGAAACAGCTGCACTGATTGCCAGTTCATTTCTGCAATTGTTAGTTGTTTTAGACTGTTTTATTATTATTATTATTATTGTGGAATGCCCTCCCATCAGATGTCAATGATATAAAGAACTGCATAACTTTTAGGAGACATCTGTAGGCAGCCCTGTAATGGGAAGTTTAATAATAATAATAATAATAATAATAATAATAATAATAATAATAATTTATTATTTGTACCCCACCCATCTGGCTGGGTCTCCCCAGCCACTCTGGGCGGCTTCCAGCAAATATTAAAATACATTAACATGTTACAGATTAAAAACTTCCCTAAATGTTTGTAATGTTTGACTTTTTTAATGTTTATATATGTGTTGGAAGCCGCTCAGAGTCGCTGGGGCAACCCAGCCAGATGGGCAGGGTATAAATAATAAAATAATAAAATATATAAAATAATGAAGTTGTTGTTGCTGCTGCTGCTGCTGTTGTTGTTGCTGTTGTCATCATCATCATCATTATTGTTACTGAGTTTCAATTGTTTTAGCCTGCTCTGAGACCTTAGAGGGAAGGCTGGTTTGTTGTTGCTATTGCACAAGCATAAAATTAACACTCATTGTACCTATTGCTGCTTCTAGCACAACCCACCACTAGTATGTGGCTCCTGAAAAGTTGCTGAGAAGGGAATGCAGACACTCCCCAATGTCAAAATAAAATAAAAAATAAAATAAATCCTTCCAGTAGCACCTTAGAGACCAACTAAGTTTGTTCTTGGTATGAGCTTTCGTGTGCATGCACACTTCTTCACTCATACCAAGAACAAACTTAGTTGGTCTCTAAGGTGCTACTGGAAGGAATTTTTTTATTTTTTTATTTTGTTTTGACTATGGCAGACCAACACGGCTACCTACCTGTAACTCCCCAATGTGTTTGTGGGTGCAGCTTCCTAGCCCTCTCAGTCAGGGAAGGAGAAAGAGTTGGCAGCTGAAGACACCAATGATCTGAATGTGGTTTGACAGTCGCAGCTTCCTCAAGGTCCACCTTTGCCTGCAGTGGGGAGATCTCCTGGTTCCTTCTTCGTAACCCTATACAGTGGTCCCTCGACTTACGAATTTAATCCGTTCCGAATGGACATCCGTAGGTAGAAAAAATTCATAAGTCGATTTCCCATAGGAATGCATTGGGAGAAAAATATTCAGAAAAATTCGTAAGTCGAAAAAAACGCATCTAAAATTGTAAGTCGAGGAAACCGCATCTAAAATTCGTAAGTCAAGGAAACTGCATCTAAACCGGCAATGATTTCCATTCGGATGTCAAAAAAATCGTAGGCGTGCGGCCACTTTTTTTCATTCGTAAGTCGAAAAATACGGATGTCGAGTACTTCGTAAGTCGAGGGACCACTGTATCTCCTCCGATAGCACAGCCTGGGCCCAGTCTTGGCTGAACTTCAGGAATGAGAACTGGAAGGTGCGAAAGCCAGCTCATACCTTAGCCAGACATCATTACTTACACGAAACATAGACTCCAGAACATCGACTAGCCTGCGGTGAAATATTGCCATAAATTATTCAGACTAAACTACGCTTGTCAGTAATAAACAAACAAGAAGTGTGCAGAGAGATGCAATGGGGCCTGATTTTTATAAATCGTGTTTGTTTCTTTACTTACCGATATTAACATTCAAGTGACTGCAGAACGCCTCTCCCAGTCATTAGTGCCAATTTGGCCAGCTGAGTTATGATTTCATCGGGCATGTTTCGATTGGTGCAGGGGGCTCCAATTTGCATGTCTTGTAAATATCGCTCACGGAGTTTTAAAGACCTTGCATGACATGCCCATAACTCAGATATACAGAACGTCCCAATCTTGCCGTTCAGATTTCTTCTTTCTTCGGCGTTGGTTGAGAGGGGCATCACAATAGTTTCGCCGTGAGATGCCAACACTTAAATTAATTGTCATACCTTGTTTTTTCAGTCCAAACACCAAGAGGGAAAGAAATGGAGAGAGAGAAAGCCTCCAGCCTCTGCACAATTCTGGGACGGTGTCATTAAAATGAGAGAGGGAGAGAGACCCTCAAGGGAACTAGCTTGCCTAGAATTTGTAAATTTAATTATATTCCAGATTCCCTCCAAGATGCTCAGGGCCATAAAATTGGTCCTCATTCCAGTTTTATCTTCCGGGCACCTCTCTGAGATATGCAAGTCTTAGAGGCAGTGCCTTGCTCCACATTAGTGTTGGAGATTCATTCCCCATGTCTGCAGTCATGGGATTCTTATCTATCACATGACGGTATGTGTTTTGATTCCACAGAGTGGGAAGTGACGGAGACAGGATGTTTGTGTTAAGTGGGACTATTGTCCTTTGTTCTTTCTCTTTGCTGCCTGATGCTAGAGAGAGAGGGAGCCATGTTGCAGTGCTCCGTGTGTGTTTATATGTAAATAAAGTAGATTAGCCAAAATGCTGAGTTGCTGAGGTCTGTTACGCAAGTTGAGCAAACTCTGCAGATCCCTAAGTGTGCTAATGTCTTCTGGCATTAGTAGCTGTGATGTTCAGGCTGAAGAATGCTTTTGAAGCTCCCAAACAATCGCCCAGGAGGGATGGAACATGCCAGTTGGGCATGTGTCTCTGCCAGGGTTCTACTCATGAGTAGGACGTCTCCTGACAATTAGAAGGTACAGGAGGTGGAGCTGCAGGCAGGTAAGCAGCTGGGCAGACAGCCCAAAATGTGCACATTTGGCATCATCAGCCTCATACCTGCAGAAAAAAATACAGGCTGATAGTTACCTTTAAGAATATAGCAAGCTGCCAGATACAGAGTCAGACTATTGGTCGATTTTTTTATTTTTATTTTTGCTGGAGTGCACCTTGTGGGGTGAGGTTGCAGTACCTGATGTGGCTGTAGAAACTGATACAGGAGAGACACGTTTTGTTGCAGGTGGGGCAGACAAAGGCATCCAGTCATGCTGGTGCAGATGCCCCATGGCGTTTCTTCTCTCTGCGCTCCTCCCAGAGGTCAATATAAAGAATGAGTCTCTCTTTCAAGTAGTCAGGGCCTCATCCAGCAGGTCCTTCTTACCTTCTTGTTTTTTTTTTTCCCATCTTCACATATATCAGTTTCTGGTGGCCAGGCATCCCCAGCCCAAGTACAATGCAGTAAGAGATTTAAATCAAAGGGAGGAAAAAGCCTAAGCAATGGGTCTTCAAACATCCCAGCAATTGGCAGAATGCAGATCATTAACTAAAACCGCCCGGCTAAGACTGCGAGTGGAAAATGAGATTTTGTTCTGGTGAAATGAGAAGGAAAACAGAGAAGCTCGCTCATTATGTGAAACAATGATTCTTTGAAATTTTCAAATAAAGCAGGCCTCCCCCCCCTCCACTCCATAGCACAGAGAGACTTACACATACGATGCGTTAATAAATGTAGATTCTGAAACAAAAGAAACCCACAAGCCCTTGGAGACGGCTTGTCAAAATTATATCGGATTGATGGTGAAATACAGTAATATTGCAGAGAAATGCATGCACTGCTAATCCACCTACAAGGAGAAAGCTCGGCTCGAGAGAAAATCATTATTACTGCCACCGGTGCCTGATGTTATCAAATCCTGGGTTCACTTCAGATCTTTTGGGCTGGGTTTGTCACAAAAAGTAACCCAAAGTTTCTTCTCGACTTACTAAATGCATTAATTTGTTTATCACATTCATACTCCACGCACCCTCCAAGGAGCTCAATGTGGTTCTCTTTCTCCTCATTTTGTTGCTGCTGCATCTCTGCAAGGCAGGTTAGACTGAGAGATAGCCTAAGGTCATCCAATGTACTTCAGACCTGAGTGGAGGATTTGAACCCTGGTCTCCCAGGTCCTGGTCTGGCACCCTCACCACTATGCCATGCTGGCTCCCTATTATCAAAGCTTTCAATTCAGGATGAACCTGGTCAGGTTAGAGATGCCACTGAATTCCTCTGGCCTAGTCATAACCCTCTCCATTCACACAGGGGAGTGTTGCACATGTTTTCATTCTTGAAGAGGAGGGCCAGTGGGGTCAAACTCAACCGTGCTACTTCTGACTTGCTCTGGCCCAATCTAAAAAAGCTAAAAAAGCCAATGCAATTCTGGGCTGCATCAATAGGAGTATAGCATCTAGATCAAGGGAAGTAATAGTACCACTGTATTCCGCTCTGGTCAGACCTCACCTGGAATACTGTGTCCAGTTCTGGGCACCACAGTTCAAGAAGGATACTGACAAGCTGGAACGTGTCCAGAGGAGGGCAACCAAAATGGTCAAAGGCCTGGAAACGATGCCTTATGAGGAACGGCTTAGGGAGCTGGGTATGTTTAGCCTGGAGAAGAGAAGGTTAAGGGGTGATATGATAGCCATGTTCAAATATATAAAAGGATGTCATATAGAGGAAGGAGAAAAGTTGTTTTCTGCTGCTCCTGAGAAGAGGACACAGAGCAATGGATTCAAACTACAAGAAATAAGATTCCACCTAAACATTAAGAAGAACTTCCTGACAGTAAGAGGTGTTAGGCAGTGGAATTTGCTGCCAAGGAGTGTGGTGGAGTCTCCTTCTTTGGAGGTCTTTAAGCAGAGGCTTGACAGCCACCTGTCAGGAATGCTTTGATGGTGTTTCCTGCTTGGCAGGGGGTTGGACTGGATGGCCCTTGTGGTCTCTTCCAACTCTATGATTCTATGATCTAAAATGGACCATCTCAAGGATTTTGGGATACTTTCTCAGGTGACATGAAACCCCCCTCTCCTGAACCCCATTGGCCAGAAGTTGGTGTGGTCATGCCCCCACTTGAGGAATCATCTTCACAGGATGGTCAGGAGAGTCCCCAAGCCAAACACCACATAGGAGCAGTCTGTGTCAATGGACCTTGAGGCATAACAGCAGGGTGCTCGGCCCTTGGGGAAATGGCAGCCAATCTTTCACCTAAAGATGTAGATAGCCTCCCCCCTCAATTTGAGGTAGTCATTGAGTTGCCGCAATGCCTCAAGGACCACCTCTCCCCATATGAACCAATGCAGACCCTGAGAAGAAGAAGAAGAAGAAGAAGAAGAAGAAGAAGAAGAAGAAGAAGAAGAAGAAGAAGAAGAAGAAGCCCGGCCACTGAGCTACAGCCCTTCCCTTCATTGCATCATTCAGCTCAGTGAAATGAAAAGCACATGTGTCTGTTGCCCACTCACAACAACAAACAGCACAATCTGTAGCCATAACACTATTTCCCTCCACCCTTTTCAGAAGCTTTACCACTCCAAACAGCATCTGCTTAGTGCTTCATTTTTAGCTCTGGAACAAAGCATTCTTCAAAACAACAGACTGCCTGTGAATGACACCACAGGAGTTATTAAGTCTTGATGGTGAAGCGTCGATATTGGCCAAGGGAAGCACAGTTGGAAGGGATAAGGTTATATTTCACCTTCTGTTTGGGATAACAGAAGAAAGTCTACCTAAGGACATAATAATAATAATAATAACAATAATTCATGGGTTTCTCTTGGAACAACTTCAAAGGGAACCAAGCAGTTTTGATTACTCTAGCAAAAGCCCCTGTTTACCAGATGCTGCATTGCTGGATGCGCCCCAATCTCTGGCAGGTGAGAGTCTCCATGAGTACCTGCACTCACCAAGGGTTTGGTATCCTCAGAATGAAGGTCAGTGTCGAGGACTGTGTCTTTAGGTTTTATCTACATTTCCTTTGATTGGTGTGACAACACACATGATTCAGTTTACAAGCATTCATTACTTCATTTATCTTATTTTGCCATGCTATTATCAACAGGTTGATGTGTGCGTCTGCTGCCAGGTGTTGAGGATTTGCAGTAACACGTATGTTATGATCCCATAGTTTGGGGTGTGTGAATGGAAGTAGTCTTATCTACCCTCCAGAGTAGAGATCTAGACCCCTAGAGGAGAGAAGTATTGGCTGGTCCAGTGCTAATACTCCTGAGACTGGTGGGTGCCAACAAAAACAAGATCAGCTCTGTGCTACAAAGATTTCTGCAAGCATGGCCTGAAGGCTGGCAGTATCAACCCTACCATGTGGGAGTCCCTTGCAGACGACCTCAGTGCCTGGAGAAAGGCAGTCAAGCAGTATATCTATAGCAGTGACCAGAGGAGAAATGATCTCTGGGAAGAGTGCGGAGAGAAGAAACGGCATGGTGCCTCTGCAGCAACACAACCAGTTGTCTTCATCTGCCCCAGCTGCAACAAAACATGTCTCTCCAGTTTCTACAGCCAACAGTACACACACACTTGCAGATTTACCTATTGTAAACCGCTTCTGGATCTTTTAGATAGTTAGCAGTATATAAATGGTAGTAATAAATAAGCAAATGAAATCCCACTCACCAGGACAAGGTGATGATCCAGCGAGTGGGTTTGGGTCTCCATGATGTGTAAGATTAAATTATTGTGTCGATGAATGATAGCAAGGACAGGCAGGATAAAGAAGGAAAATGGTTCCAAGTAAGGAAAAAGTATGATCGCTTCTGATGAAGGGGGGGGGGAACCATCACTAAATAAATCTAAATGTCTTCACAGCCAATGTTGCAAAATTGCCCCCAATGGGAGGTGCCTTTGAGGGAGCGGGGTGGGTTGGAAATTAGATAATTTGTTTCGGCTCATCCTTACTTGCAACTGAAGCCATGCATTCAGTCAATCTTGTCTTTGCATTCCATTACAAAGAACTGGCAGATCTGATTAAAGGAGCTATCACCAAAGCCCTTTCAGTATGTCAGCACAAAGACCATGAACCAAGTAGACTCAGGGATGGATTTCCACTCTAATTGGTGTCTCCAGGTCAATGCCAAAGAATCTCAGGTAATGGGGTGGAATATACATGATTGCTCCCCACCCTTTCTCTGTTCTGTGGAATAAGAACCTAATTCATCAAGGCTGTCAACTTGGTACCTTTTGACAATGCTAAACTAACTTGGGAGGGGTGGGGGGAGCAGGGTTTGCATTATGCCTCCAGGGAGACTTTGCTTGTTGTCCAGTGAAGGTGAACTTGGAGGGGCTGGTTAGGTGAGAATATTGGTTGCACCTAGAGATGGGGGAGAAGTTCAGTTCGGTTCAGTGTAATAATAATAATTTTATTATTTGTTTAAAAAAAAACCCACCTGAATGGGTTGCCCTAGCCACTCTGTAAGACAAACCTACCTTGTTTATTATTTAATTATTATTAGTATTATTATTATTACTACTACTAATGCTGCTGCTTATAGTAATGCTACTTACAAAAATAATAAGTGAACCAGAATGCAGCTATGCTTCAAAATGTACATCACTCCTGATTTAGCAATGCAGTTCGCTGACTAAAAATGTTTACAAAAATTCATATATTCAAAGAAAACATACATGAAAATCCACATATCAGTGAAAATATCAAACTTAAACATATCACATTTCTTTCCCAAAAATGTGTATATTATGCAAAATTTCACACACAAGAACTTGTATATTAAGACTTTTTTTTTATTTTATTTTATTTTTTATTTTATTTTTTTATTTTTTATTTTTTTATTTTATTTATTTATTTTTTATTTTTATTTTTTTATTTTATTTTTTTTTCTTTTTTTTAGGCAAAGTAATAGAATAGGCAAAGTAATAGAATTTAAAAAGTGGGAAAATCTCTGGCAAAGAGATAGTAAATTTACTTCAAATTATGATTTAAAGGAAAATCTGCTGAAAATGCAAAATAGGTGGCATTTAACACCTGTGAGGATCGCAAAAATGAACAAGGGAGCAAAAAATATATGCTGGAAGTGCCAAAAAGAAACAGGAACTCAAATGCATGTTTGGTGGCAATGCAAAGAAATAAAAAATTTTGGGGAAATAATATACAAAGAATTGAAGAAAATAGTGAAATACTCCTTTAAAAAAACACCTGAAATGTTCCTTTTAGGAATACTTGATAATGATATCAAAGCAAAAGACAGGAAACTAATTATGTATGCAACGGCTACAGCCAGACTTTTACTAGCAAGATATTGGAAATCGATATACATACCAACAAAAGAGGACTGGCAGATAAAAATGGTTGAGTATTACAACCTAGAAACGAGACACGGAGAAATACAAGGAGAAAAAAATGAAAAAAGATTAAAAGAATGGGAAAATTTTAGAGCCTATATTGAAAGGCAGATAGAATAAGCTGGTACCTCAGGCAGCAAAAGAAAGACTCAAGGAGAAGAAAATAGAGGAGAAAATAGTAGATATAGGTATGCAAATGCAAAAGAGTAAATTTGGACATGCAATAAAGAATGTTGAGAAGTGTAGGGGGAGTAGAGGGGACAAGACAGGGGGGTGGGAAGAAGAAAAAGGGTATTCTAAGAAACTAAGGTGGGTATTAGAACAATAGTATAAATAAAAGTGAGTTAGTAGTATCAGATTTAAAGAAATTAGGATAGTAAGAAAAGCGCAAACATAAAGAATTAGAGAGCTTAGAAAATGTAGAGGAACGGGGGAGGGGGGAAGAATGAATGATCAAACAATAGAAAATAAATAAATGTGTGGAAAGGGTGAGTTAGAATGAGTAAGAGTGAATAAATATGTATGCGTAAGTATGAGGAAAGATTGTATTAGAAGGAGCAGACAATAGGATGGTAAAGAGAAAGAAGAGTGAAAGGGAATGAATGAAAAAGCAAACGTTAGTGGTTAGGATGAAAAGTTGGAAAATGAATGCAATATATATGCAATATGTAATGTATGCAATATGTAATGTATGTATGTATGTATGTATGTATGTATGTATGTATGTATGTAACATGCAATTTTAAAGTATTAAAAATTTAAAATTAAAAAAAAAGAACTTGTATATTAAGAGAAATGTGAACTAAAACGTTTAAGAATTTGCATGAGGACTTCTTAAAAAAATAAAAAAATTCAGAAACTGATGTGGAAATGTGTCAAATTGAAGACTGGAAACAGGAAGGACTTGAGAGTAACTAAAAGTGACAGATTAGTCCACCAGTAGTTGTTTCTGACTTCATTTACTCCTTGTCTGAAGGTTTTCAGTACAGTATTAGTGATGGGAGAATTGGAAAGATATTGGTGCAGTGGTTAAGAGCAGTGGACTCGTAATCTGGTGAACCAGGTTTGCTTCCCCGTTCCTCCACATGCAGCTGCTGGGTGACCTTGGGCTAGTCACACTTCTCTGAAGTCTCTCAGCCCCACTCACCTCACAGAGTGTTTGTTGTGGGGGAGGAAGGGAAAGGAAAATGTGAGCCGCTTTGAGACTCCTTAAGGGGAGTGAAAGGTGGGATATCAAATCCAAACTCTTCTTCTTCTTCTTCTTCTTCTTCTTCTTCTTCTTCTTCTTCTTCACCTGCTTTAATTTGTTAGGGTGCCTCTCTAACATATTTTACAACTTTATGTTTCTAGTCCTTCTGCTTAAAGCTATCTACCTCTCCGTAACAACCCCCATTTAATTCCTTCTTCCACCCCATCCTTCTTCCAACTGTGCAACAATGCAGCCTACAAACATGGCAACGGCATTGATTAGGCTACTACCAAATTCGAGTATTGGCCACAGTGAAGATCCGTGTTGACAAGTCAAGAGTCAACTCTTTGATATCACACAAATAAGACCAGAAAGGCAACATGGGTGGAAGAGAGGGATAAGTAACTAAACAAAACCTCAAGGCATGGTAGCTGGGTGTGTTCCAGTGAGAGAAGCAAATTCCACTTCACAATTATCCATTAGTCTTCACTAGCATTGCATTTCCCAGAGATCCTCATTCTTCTGTCCACATGGACGGTGGCAGGCTGGATTTACACAGGCAGCAGGATGTCGTGTTAGGGTTGAAGAGATGGAGAGTAGGTGGTAATCCTTCAGATTGCAGATGGATGAATCCCTTTTTCGACGTTATCTCGTGTGTGTGTTTTAAGAAATCACTGAAAAGACAAAGAAAAGAGAGTCTAGCCCAGGTGTAAAGGTAAAGGGACCCCTGACCATTAGGTCCAGTCGTGTCCGACTCTGGGGATGTGGCGCTCATCTTGCTTTATTGGCCGAGAGCCGGCGTACAGCTTCCAGGTCATGTGGCCAGCATGACAAAGCCGCTTCTGGCGAACCAGAGCAGTGAACGGAAACACCGTTTACCTTCCTGCCAGAGTGATACCTATTTATCTACTTGCACTTTGACGTGCTTTCGAACTGCTAGGTTGGCAGGAGCTGAGACCGAGCAACGGGAGCTCACCCTGTCGCAGGGATTCGAACCGCCGACCTTCTGATCAGCAAGCCCTAGGCTCAGTGGTTTAACCCACAGCGCCACCTGGGTCCCTCTAGCCCAGGGGTAGTCAACCTTTTTTTATACCTACCACCCACTAATGCATCTTTCTTGATGGTAAAATTTCCTTACCACCCACCATTGCTCGATGGAAGGAGGATTCAGCTTGTGCCGTAGAACCCCCTACCGCCCACCTAGAATCCTGAAACTCCCACTAGTGGGCAGTAGGGACCAGGTTGACAACCCCTGCTCTAGCCTAACCCTCTCCCGGGCAAAATCAATGACTTCCAAGGAAGGAGCTGAACCCCCCACCTTCCCCAAGAACTTTCGATACAATTTATGGGATGCCTTTTGGCTTTTGGTGAAATTTTCGGAAGCTGTTACCCCTGAGATATAACTGTTCCTGAAGAATAATCATGCAGTCTGAAACATGGGCAGGGGTGAGTGCCCCCGTTCCTAAAGAGAATTCTTGGTTTTTGCTTTTAATTCTGCTATGAAAGTTCTTCACGAGCAGAGCAAGAAAACTCAAGGGTGATGACCCTAGCTGACACTGAACAAGTTGCCAAGCACACATTGTGGGCTCTCAGGTATTCTTCTTTGTATGCAAGGCGGAGAGGTTGAATAGTCGAGTCTGCACCCTAGGGATGAAAGGAAACAAGGATGCATTGGCCCACATCTTCCAGATGAAGAGACATTGCAAACCTCTGTATTTTTAGCTCTGTTCTTCCCCACTGCGCATGAGGCCCAAGCAGCATGGATCCATCATCTCCTTTTAACTAATGTGCCTCTCCTTTGTGTTCAACCTCCTATCACTGATTAATTTCAATTAATTTCACTGGAGATGTGGAAACATTTAGCAGACACAACCAGCGCCTCCTTGTTAAATGCTGCAGAGGCTAATTGGGATGCTGTTGTGCTGCGGTGTTGTCTGGAAGCTGTCATCTTTGTTCACACGCAGATAAAAAAAGTTTGTGGATTGGATCTCACCAGGGCTCTCGCAACGGGCAGAGCTATGGATGGCACATACAAAACAGTTCCTGTCATTGTGGATTTGTTCCCCAGTTTTTCACAAAGGGTGGTTGTGCAGATAATTTTGCAAATGGTCCCGTAACATGAATTCCACTAATTAACCTGAAAATGGCACCAGGGTTGGGGAAGGGGAAGGCAGGGAGAACTACTCCTTGCTACCCAACTTCAGTTCCAATTTAGGGCCATTTGTTAGGGGTGTGACTTGTAATTTGCAAAAGCCATCTTCAAATATCTGAAGGGTGGCAACGTGGAAAATGGAGCGAGCTCATTTTCTGCTGTTCCAGAGAGTAAGGCCCAAACCAGTGGATTCTAATTATAAGAAAGGAGATTCCGACGAAACATTAGGAAGACCTTCCTGGTGGCAAGAACTGTCTTTACAGTGCAACAGACTGCCTTGGAAGGAGTAGACTCTCCTTCACTGGAGGTTTTTTAATGGAGGATGTCTGGCCATCTGCCAGGGATTCTTTAGCTGTGATTCCTGCATTGCAGCAGGTTGGATTAGATGACCTTCGTGATCCCTTCCAACTCTACAAGTCCCTTCATCTTCTTTGGCGATCCCTCGTAGCCGAGTAAGATTGTCTTCCATAAACACGGTTTTAACAGTGAGTCCGTAAGTGACTGTGGAGGCCAATTCTGGATCTACACGTCCTTCCACATTGGGGACATTGGTTCCCAGGTGGGAGTTGATCACGGTGTGGATTTGCCAAGTGTGCCTTCCTCTTAGCACGTTTCTCCCTTGTGTCCTGAGTTCGAGTGTCTTCAAAGCCCATGACACCTTTGGTAAAGGCTGTCCTCCAATTGGAGCGCTCGCAGGCCAATGTTTCCCAGTTGTCAGTGTTTATACTACATTTTTTAGATTTGCCTTGAGAGAGTATTTAAACCTCTTTTGTTGACCACCAGCATTACGCTTTCCATTTTTAAGTTGGGAATAGAGTAGTTGCTTTGGAAGACGATAATCAGGCATCTGCACAACATGACCAGTCCAACAAAGTTGATGTTGAAAAATCATTGCTTCGACACTGGTTGATCTTTGCTTCTTCCAGTACATTGGCATTAATTCACCTGTCTTCCTATGATTCTATTATTCCATCCAGGGAAAGGAACGCAAGGAAGGTGTAGTGCAGGGCCTGGGAAGACTCCTGAGGGCCAGATTGAGAAGCTTGAAGGGCCATATTTGCCTGAGGTTCATCCCCCTTGTAGTAGGACCTGGAGACTTGGTGGTGGAGGGGGAAGGCTTGTGGCAATGGCTTCCCTATCTGTTGATACTGAACAGTTAGATGAACATAATATTAAGACTGCTGGTTGTATCCACCTGACCTGCATCACTTATTAACTTCTAAATGACACAACACACCACTGTTGCTTTATAACTATCAAGAGACAGTAGCAGCACGCATTCCCCATGTCGCCCATATTCATTTCAATAGGGCCCATGGATTGCATCCTGCTCTGTAGCTGCAACAATTTATCTTAGCCATTATCTTTTTTATGGATGCTTGTGCCTTTGTATCTGCTAGATCCAATCCTACACTTAGGATTTATGCAGCCTCAGGATGTTGAACGGCTCGCATTCTAGGGAATTTATTATCCGAGGATCTCACACAACGTACCTTTTCCAAAAGCAAAGGAAAATTAAACTTAAAAAATATGGCTACATTTCCATGAGCGTTCCTCTGAGCAAATAAAACAGCATACTTCTTCCCAAATAAATTGGTTTGCTGCAGGCCGGAGGTTCTCAGAGTTTGTCAGCGAGTCCATCCAGATTTTCCAGGGTTCTCTAATGCAGGTGAACCCACTGGGATTCTCAAAGATGTGGGGAACCTCTGCAGATAAAAGGTCTCCCCATGTCAAATAGTCACCCTTCACAAGTTTCAGGGCTCTGGAAATGGCAATGTGGGGGTCAAAGTTATTATCAATACACCCAGCTGGCTATGTAGGGAAGGAGGAGGCCTTTCAAGTATGTGGAGTCATTTGGGCTTTACACACCAGTGCAAGCAGCTTGAATTGGGCCAGGAAATGAAATGGCAGTCACTGCTGCTTTTTCTTTTTTAGAACAGGGCTTATACAAGTTCGTAAGCCCACCTCAGCCACTAATCTGGCTGCTGTTTTTCTGGACCAGTTGAGGTTTCCGAGTCATCTCCAAGAGGAGTCCCACATAAAGTGTATTGCAACAATCCAAATGGACAGTTTGCTTTTTAACATCTACATGCAGCCGCTGGGAGAGATCATCAGGGGGTTTGGGCTGGGTGTTCATCAGTATGCGGATGATACCCAGCTCTACCTCTCTTTCAAATCAGAACCAGTGAAGGCGGTGAAGGTCCTGTGTGAGTGTCTGGAAGCACATGGAGGATGGATGGCGGCTAACAGATTGAGGTTGAATCCTGACAAGACAGAAGTACTGTTTTGGGGGGACAGGAGGAGGGCAGGTGTAGAGGATTCCCTGGTCCTGAATGGGGTAACTGTGCCCCTGAAGGACCAGGTGTGCAGCCTGGGAGTCATTTTGGACTCACAGCTGTCCATGGAGGCACAGGTTAATTCTGTATCCAGGGCAGCTGCCTATCAGCTCCATCTGGTACGCAGGCTGAGACCCTATCTCCCCGCAGACTGTCTCACCAGGGTGGTGCATGCTCTAGTTATCTCTCGCTTGGATTACTGCAATGCGCTCTATGTGGGGCTACCTTTGAAGGTGACCCGGAAACTACAACTAATCCAGAATGCGGCCACTGGGAGCGGCCACTGAGACCACATAACACCGGTCTTGAAAGATATTACAGTTACAAGAGGACTTTAGAATGAAACCTTGGCTGAAAGATCAAGAAGAATGAGGAGAACCACACTCCCCACCCCTCTCTCATGACAGATGCCTTCAACTAGGGTTACCAAGGTAGTTTCAGTGCCATCATTGGTCATGAAGCCAGACTTAAATGGATCCAGATATTCAATCTCCACCAAGCATGCCTGAAGCTAGACCACCACCACTCTCTAGAGCACCTTGCCTCAAAGGTCATTGGCAATGTTTAACACGTCTGGGTCCTGGGAACCTGGGATGGAATTAATGTTAGAACCATTATGAGTGGGGATGAGTGTCACATATATAAGAACATGACCTTATCAGAAGACTGGTGAGAACCAGTTAAAGATGAACCTAACAGACAACTGTCATGTGAAAAACAACTCCAGATAAGGTGTGAGGCGGGTTCCCACATGTACAGGAAAAGTGGGTTGAGCAAGTTGATTTTCATGCACTGTGGTTGCAAGAGAGGTGGTGAAGTGTTGGGGTGGCTGGATGAACAGCTAATACTATGCATATTTGCTAATACAATCCTATATTTCCTCTTGGAACTCCTCTTGCAGACTCATTGGACTCTGTCCTGTAATACATTACTAAATAAAGTCTGACCAATTGGAAATTTGGTATGAAACTCCAGGCTTCAACCCTCAAAGGGAACCCCCACCCCCAACCGTTCTTAAGAATTTGCACAGAATTTGTAGCTTTAATTCTGGGACTGCGTCAATATATTTTTTTGCCAGAAAAATGTCCCCTCCCCAAGCCTGTGCAGAGGCGAAGGGCAACTGGGTGCACTTGCCAGGGGCCACAGAGGGCTTAGCTGGCTGAGGAGCCCCACCAGGGGCTGCCTGCTTTTTTCTTTGAGTTTATAACTTTATTCCAACTGGACTCCCATCTTGGGCCTCAGACAAGCTCTGCAAAGGCCTGCCCTTCTCCATTCCATAGGACCAGAAGTAGCTGCCTTAGAATGAGTCTGTCTAGGAGCAGTTCTCCAGGAATTCACAGAGGAATCCTTCCCCAGGGATTGAACATGGGACCTTCTGCCTGCAACACAGATGCTATACCACAAAGCCAGGCATCCCCAAACTCGGCCCTCTAGATGTTTTTGGACTACAACTCCCATCATCCCTTGCTAACAGGACCAGTGGTCAGGGATGATGGGAACTGTAGTCCCAAAACATCTGGAGGGCCGAGTTTGGGGATGCCTGCACTTAGTTATAACCCTTCCCAGCTACAGAAGCTGAGTATACTGAAAGCTGAATCTTACTTCAGCACTAGTAAGAGGACAGCACCCTCCAGCTGTGCAGGAGGACAGCAGGCTATGTAGAACAGAGTTCTGCCCCTCGCCACCTCCAAATATATTAGTAGGGCCAGCTCTATTAAATCCAAGCAGGATAAACAATTACCAAATGTCTTTCTTGGAAAGATGTAATTCTTTTTTTTCTTTTTTAATTTCTTCCCTTAAGATTCTAGGGATCATAGGACAGTATCTTATATCGAGTGAGACCATCGGACCAATCACTCAGTATTGTCACATGGGTGGCGCTGTGGTCTAAACCACTGAGCCTCTTGGGCTTGCTGATCAGAAGGTCGGTGCTTCGAATCCCCGCAACAGGGTGAGCTCCTGTTGCTCTGTCCCAGCTCCTGCCAACCTAGCAATCCGAAAGCAAGTAGATAAAGAGGTACCACTGCGGTGTGAAGGTAAACGGTGTTTCCGTGCGCTCTGGTTTCCGTCACAGTGTTCTCTTGCGCCAGAAGTGGTTTAGTCCTGCTGGCCCCATGACCCGGAAGGCTGTCTGTGGACTAATGCCAGCTCCTTCAGCCTGAAAGCGAGATGAGTGCTGCAACTCCATAGTCGCCTTTGACCTTTTTACCTATTGTCTACAGCAGTGTTTCCCAAACTTGGGTTTCCAGCTGTTTTTGCACTACAATTCCCATCATCCCTGACCACTGGTCCTGCTAGCTAGATATGATGGGAGTTGTAGTCCAAAAACAGCTGGAGACCCAAGTTTGGGAAACACTGGTCTAGACTGACTGGCAGAGGCTCTCCAGGGTTTCAAGCAGAGATTATGTTATGTACTGAGCTGAATCCTAGAACAATAGGATCCAAAATGCAGCAGTCTGATTGGTCCTAGAACAATAGGATCCAGAATGCAGCAGTCTGATTGGTCCGCAGGAGCCACCCAATCCAGCTCCAGGTAGAAGTGAATCAGCGACCTGATTGGCCTGCAAGAGCAGCTAATCAGGCTCCTGGATGAAGTGAATTCGCAACCTGATTAGCCTACAGGAGTATTCCGGAATTAGCCAATCATGTGGGGCCCATTGTGTAAATAATGTATATATAACAGACGTTTTGGGGGAACATCCATTCCTCGCTACTATGAGCTGAATAAAGAGCATGAAATCCACACTCGACTCCGAGTATATTTCAGAAACCTACACATAGAGATTCTGGGGATTCAACCTGGGACCTTCTGCCTGAAAAGCAGATACTCTCCCATGGAGCCTCAGCCCCCTTTCTCCCCAGTCAGTGATGCCTTGGACACCTGCCCTCTCCACAGTCAATATTTCATCCGCAAATCTTCCCCTGCTTCCTATTTTGCATGTGTTTATTGACCTTGAGCGTATTTCACATTAATTCATCAAGCAGCTGCATCCTTTCTGTTACCTTGGCATTTCACTCCGCCGCTAATGGCGTAAAGGCATGGTAAGTATTTTTAAAGATCCCACTCCGCCCCTTTCATACATTCCCAGGGCAATAATTTTATTACACCGCTCCCTCTTTTCATCTGCGTTATCTGTTTCCCATGGACAGAGGCCCTCCATCACGCCTGATAATTCTATTTGGTGAAAGATGCTTTTGTGAAGAAGGGGGGAGGGGGGTGAGAGAGAGAGAGAAAACTCTGATGCCTAATTTATGAGATAAGCCTGGCTGACAAGAGAATGACCTTCTTCCTCTATCTGGTTATTAAATTGTTTGTGATCTAATAAAATGCTGGTAATACACTCCTTTTCAGCGGGGTTTTAATTTCCTACCTGACATTTAGATTAAAAAGAGTATGGATTGGGAGAAGAGATTTGTCACAGTCAAAGTAGAAAAGATGGGTCCTGCTACCCTCGGAGCACCTAAGTCTGAGAGACGTTTGTTTAACTTTGAGGAGGGGATTTGCTCCCGGGCAAATTATTTCATAATGTATGTTATTGATACGTATAAATAGAGATGTAAGAAAATCCCTGGGAAATGTCATATTGAAAAACCTTTTAGCTGCCTTTAAAGATTCCTCAGGCATTTAGCCGGAGGTGTGTAAAGTACCAGGAGTCTTCGAGTTGAGATATTGGCGCTAAGATCCAGGGGGCATGTTTTTCTTCACCAACAGAGAAGCTTGACAGAGAACCAATTCCTAGAGGGAGAGCTGCGTTAGACTCTTTAAGCAAGACACAGGGGCAGAGGCAGGGGCGGAGCAAGGGCGGAGCATTGAGGGCAGGCCGCCCCGGGTTCCACCCTGGAGGGGACGACACTCTGGGAGCCCCCCCCCCACGACGCCCAAGCCGAGCCCCGCCGCCCGGCACTCCGTCTGTGCGGCGGCTGCTCGCGCGGCAACTCATAAGGCTGCCACGCGCAAAACGCAGCACAGGCGGGGCAGCCTTATGTGCGCTATTCACGCACGGCATCCTTACGAGTTGCCGCTCGCTCGGCGGCTTGTAAAGTTGCCGCAGGAGCAGCAGTACCAGCACCAGCACAGACGGACTGCGCATGTGCGGCCATCCCGCACATGCGCTGTTCGTCACGACGCACGAAGCATGCGTCAGGATGCATGCGCGCTGCGGAGCGGCGTCCCGCCCCCGGGGGGTGCCTCCGCATTTGCCGCCCCGGGCAGCCAAGCGGCTCTGTTCGCCACTGGACAGAGGAAACTGCCTCACAGGAAGCCAGACCATTTGTCCATTGTCTACTCATGGGGTGGGGAGCCGTTTGGGACCCGTGGGTCAGAACTTTGTCTACATGCCACCCCACCCAACTTTGACACTTTTAAAAATCTGTCCTGAATCTTCCAACATTCAACTTCCTTAGGTGGTCCTGAGTTCTAGGGTTTTCTCCATCCACTTTTTCAACACATAATTTTATAGACTACTATCATATCACTGCTTCCTGGCCTTTTCTCTAACACTGCAACCTTCTCCGTACAGTTGTCACTCCACCCCCTTGATTATTTTGGTTGTACTTTTCTGAACCTTCTCCAGCTCTGCAATATCCTTTTTCATCTTTCCCTATGTGAATCTATGCACAGAACTGAAACAGCTGATAATCTTCTGTGGCTTAACCGTTACAGAAATATAGAAGGGACGTGGGTGGCGCTGTGGTCTAAAGTTAACCACCGAGCCTCTTGGGCTTGCCGATCGGAAGGTCGGCGGTTCGAATCCCTGCAACAGAGTGAGCTCCCATTGCTCTGTCCCAGCTCCTGCCAACCTAGCAGTTCGAAAGCACGCCAGTGCAAGTAGATAATATTAATAATATTAATAATATTATTTTCTAAATGTCATGTAGTTGTTCTCTTCAACATCTGAAGGGAGGGCGTTCCACAGGGCGGGTGCCACTACCAAGAAGGCCCTCTGACTGGTTCCCTGTAGCTTTGCTTCTCACAGTGAGAGAACTGCCAGAAGGCCTTCGGCGCCGGATGGGGGTGGAGACGCTCCTTCAGGAGATAAATAGGTACCACTGTGGTGGGAAGGTAAACTGTGTTTCCATGCACTCTGGTTTCTTTCATGGTGTTCCGTTGTGCCAGAAGCAGTTTAGTCATGCTGACCACATGACCCAAAAAACTGTCTGTGGACAAACACCAGCTCCCTCGGCCTGAAAACAAGATGAGCGCCGCAACCCCAGAATGACCTTTGACTGGACCTAACCGTCCAGGGGTCCTTTACCTTTTACCTTTTTACCTACAGAAATATATGATGGTCATTCTTCTCCTTCAAAGGAGACCCCCTAGGGCAAAACTGAGGAACTGGGAGATAGCTTGGTCTGAAATCCTAGAAAACTGCTGCCCATCAATGTGGACAATATTGAGCTTGATGGACCAACAGTCAGGATAAGTCAGCTTCCTATGAATGAAACTTTATAAGAACAGGTGGAACCCTATTGGCCTCTTATATCACCTGACCCTTCCTGATATGGTATCTACAGTACCTCCCTCTGGCCACCTGTGCATGCACCATTGGAGGTACTGGCAGACACACACTGGAACATGTGGGTGCTATGCTGGTGATCTCTGAGACTGTAGCTTAGGGTTGCCTATTGTAGCTTTGGATGCTACAGGTCCTGGGCTGTAATGGTCACCACATATTTCAGGCAGTCTCCATGACCACTGTGGGCAGACATCTGAATCTCTGCAGCAGCTTTAGCTTGGAGGTGGGCTTCTGTCTGTACACCGGAGTCCCCATCCTCACAAAAGATTGCTGGACAAAGCAGGAATGCAAGCTCACAGTTGCAAGAGTGGCTTGCCCAACTGAAGCTGCGCAATTCATTGAGCAGCAATACACCATCAGTGGCAGGAAGTCGTAGGAGCAATCCTAGAGATGTTGCAAGGGATTATTTGTGCTGTATATATTTATGGACGCTTCTCCCTGAGTAGGTGTGCAGGAAAGCCTCCACCACCCCCCCAACTCCCCACAGGTACGTGTGCAACTGTCACTTACATGGCAGAAGCCAAAGATAGATGAGTGAGAAGCAAAAACCTGCAGCCAGGAAGATAAGAGCTGATGAAAGAAGCAGCCCAGATGAATTCCTGGAAGGCTGTTTTATGCTTTTAATTTTGTCTGTTGGCAGTGCTGTTAATCTCAGAGAAAGAGGAGGAGAGGCAGTGCACTACCAATGCAGAATGGACTGCCCCGCAGCCCTGCAGGTGCTGATATGTTTTGGCCGTGTTTCCCATTTTTCTGTTTTTTGTTTGTTTGTTTTCCTGAAAGGCTGATGCAAGCAGTGTTTGCAGTAACTTCAAAGAGATGCAAGACTTCTCCAGGAGACTCAGCACTCCCCTGATTTCTGTTTCCTCTTTTCTCTTTGCTGCAGGCTCTAACACCTTCGGCAAGGATCTGGTTGGGTCTCAACAGGGAAATGAGACTGAGCTTATCATTTGTTTGGGTGAGCTCCACGAAATGATGTAAACTGGTAGGATAAGCCACAAGCGTTGGCAGAGATAAGCACAACGCGAGTTGGGGGATTTCATTTGCCACTGGTATTTTAAATTTAACCACCATCCTGCACATGCATTCAGGGTCCAAGAGATGTCTGGGTGTCCATGCACATACGCTTGTCCATCCATTTCATTTCATTCATTTCTTGCATTTATTCCCCACCATTGTCTCCAAGGAGCTCAAAGTGATGCACACATGGTTCTCCCCCTTCAAATGCTGGCAATTTTCGTGAAAGCTTATTAAAAATGTAGCCTGATATGGAAATGTAGCAAACTGAAGATTGGCAAAAGGAGACACTAAAATGGACAGATTTGTCCAGCTTCAGCCTAGACTACGCTTTAGGAGAGCTTGAAGAAAGGGAAGGTGTTGGCAGGTAGCTGTCAAGTCACATGGAAGAGATAATAATGTTTTGAGCTGAGTTGTGGACTGTCTTCAGAACAAAAGGAGGAGGCTGATCCTGAGATGAAAACAATAAAAACAAAGCAGGACAGCATAATAAGGTTTCGAACCAACATTCACGGCAGTTGGTGCTGTGTAAAGATGTCCTTCAGCTGCTGAGGAGGCCAGCGATGAAGAAGAGATTACATCAGGCGTTCAGCTGCAGGCTGAGTCTCCGTCATGTCATGGAATGTTCATAAACATTCCAAGTGCTAAAAGTGTTAAGTTGCCGGGACTTCCGCTCTGGCGCCATACTGCGCGGCTGGGTTTTTTCTCCGCTCCGCGGAGAGACCGGCTGTTTCGGGGCTGGAGGTGCCGTTTCCCGCGAAACGGACCTCCGAAGAAACCTCAAGCGGTTGGGCTTGAGGACGTGGATCCGGCAGCGCTCGGGCGGTCTCCCCAATCCTCCGGGGCTCCTAGTAAGGGTCCCCGAGAGTGGAGAGGGTGGCAGACCGGAGCGCATCGGAAAATCGGCTTTCCCGACACAGCGAAGCAGCGAATTGCCAGGCAGTGAGGAGCGCCAGTTTCTTCCCCAAAAAGAAGATCAGCACAACAGAATCGTGAGTAACAAAATTTGGATGCTAAATTGGGATCATTTAATTGGACTTTACGAGAGAGATTTAAAGAGGAAGTCCGTCTCTCTCTGCCGCGTAAAAGGAGAACAGAAAACAAGCGGCTGTAAATAGAGACTGTTGATGTTAGTTTTAGAAGACTTCAAGTTTTGGAACTGGAAAATTTACGAACAGTGCAACACTTGAACTTTAATTTTAAAACTCTGACTTTGACTGAAAGTTTAAAGCCGCCGCTCACCCTCTGGATTAAGGAGAGCCGGGACAGAGCGGCTGATTGAATCTCTTGAGAACAAAGAGGTTTGAACTTGTGATACTTTCGTTTCCGATTTGGACGCTTTGATCTTTTAAAAAGGCTACTGTGCCAAAGCTTTACTTGGGAAGGTGATACAAGTGATTTACAGCAACATACTAGCCTCCTGGTTTTTTCTTGCTAAGATTGCAACTTTGAAAATAAGTTAACTTTGTATGGAAAAATGGCTGCCAACTTCTCCTGCTCTGGACTGGGATGGGAACTGTTTTAGTTTGCAATTTCCTGCTGCTGGTTTTTCAAAACAACAGTTGCTCTGTGTATTGAGTATTGTGACCTTGAGAAGCCAGAAATAGCTTAAGTAGAAATGCCTCCAAAAAAAATAGAAGATAAAGGACCAAGAAGAGATTCAGCGGCTGAAGGTTTAAATACAGATGTACTTCTTGCTGCATTAGAAGAAATTAGAAAGGATGTAAGACAACAAATATCAGAATTAAGCAAGAAGGTAGACCAGAATACAGAAGCACTTCAAAATATTGGAGCTCTCAAGGTGGAAATTGAACACACCAAACAACAGGTGGCAAAGGTGGAAACAAGAGTGCAGACTTTGGAAGAATCCAGAGCAGTGGATCAAGCTGGACAGCGAGATGTGCAGGCGTCAATCGCATTTATTCAAATGAAACAGAGAGAGGGGAACTTGAAAGTAAGAGACCTCCCTCAATTGGAACAAGGAGAACTGAGGGACTACCTGGCTGAGGAATTCGCAAGACACTGGAATTTGCAGACAGAAGAGGTCAAGGCTCTGATAGTGAAGGCCTACCGTTTTGGTCCAAGGGACAAAAAGGACAATAAGACACCTAATGACTGCTTGATTGAATTTCATAACAAAGAAGAGAGAGACTACATCTTAGGCCTTCACTACGAAAATAATCTAGTGGTCCAGAATAAACAAGTGGTTCTATTTAAAGACATTCCGAAGTACTTTTTGGACCTGAGGACCAACTATACAGATTTGACAAGAGTTTTGAGAAGTAAAAAAGTGATCTTCAGGTGGGAGTTCCCTCAGGGACTTTCATTTTCATACAAGGAGAGGAAAGTCAGAATAAAATCACTGCAGGACAAAAGGAAATTCCTTGAAAAACACGACGCAGACTTTGGCCTACTACCAGTTCCAGATCCATCATTACCAGGAGGGAGGCCAGGCGCAGGATTCGACAACCCCCAAGGAGCAGGAGGAGGAGCAGCAGAATAAATCAAGATGGCCCTTAAATTATTGACACTTAACGTAAGAGGTTTGAACATAAAACCTAAAAGAAATCGTGTGTTTCACAACTTGATGAAGCAGAATTTGGATGTGATATGCCTACAAGAAACTCACGTAACAAGATTGCACAGAAGAGTTCTACAAAATAGGAAATTGGGCCAAGAATTTATTTCATCAGCTAAAGTCAAGAAAAGAGGAGTTGTAATCTATGCTAAGGACAAGTATGATCCAAAAATGCTTTTCAAAGACCAGGAGGGAAGGTATGTTGCTATACAAATGACAGTGCAAGGCGAAAAATTTCTGATTTTGGGAATTTATGCACCGAATGACAGTAAATCTGAATTCTACAAGGAGCTCCACGACAAGTTGCTGGACTATATGGATTATAAAATGGTGGCTCTGGGAGACTTTAATGCAGTGGCCTCCACGTTGATGGATAGATCACAAAGAATTAAATTTACAAATGATGGGAGGCTGCCAAAGACCTTTTTTGAAATGTCGGAGAATCTGGACTGGATAGATGCTTAGAGATTAAAGCACCCAATGGACACCGAAGCCACATTCCAATCAGAAGCGATGGGTTCGTGGAGCAGAATTGACATGATATGGGTATCCAGGGAGGTATCTCCAAGGATACTCAATACAGAAATACATCCTAGAACTTGCTCTGATCATAATGCCGTACAGCTGGATTTAAGACTGACAACACAGGGATCTTTTCGGTAGAGAATGGATGATTCGTTGTTCAGGAATGGGAAGATTTGTGAGAAGGCCCGTAGGACCCTAAAGGACTTTTTTGAAATAAATTGGAATACAACAGTGGAAAAAAGGGTCATATGGGACGCGAGTAAGGCGGTGATGAGAGGTTTCCTGATACAACAAAAGGCAATAAGGAAAAAGACTCAAAATGAGAAAAAAGAAGCCATTTTACAGCAACTTAAGGAGAAAGAAAGGAAGCTGAGAATAACGCCTAAGAATATGCAATTACAGAAAGAAATTAAATATCTACAGGCGGAATTTTCTCAGCTGACCAACCAAGAAATAGAATGGAAAGTTAAGATGATGAAACAAAAATCGTTTGATTCTGCAAATAAATGTGGCAAGTTGCTGGCGTGGCAATTAAAGAGGAGACAGAAACAAAACACAATAACAAGCTTGACAATTGATGGACGGACCGTGGAGAACCCTGTGGAGATCAGGAAAAACTTTCAGAAATTTTACAAAAAGCTGTACAAAGAAAATAATCAAAACCAAAATTTGATAGAGCAATTTCTAAATAAGAATGGACTGCATAAAATCCCGGAAGAAAGGAAGGCCTCACTCAACCACCAGATAACAGGACTAGAAATAGAAGCGGCAATTGGACAGATGAAGTTAGAAAAGGCACCTGGACCGGATGGACTTTCAGCAAAATACTACAAGGAATTAAAAGAATGGCTAATACAGCCATTGACAGAACTTTGCAATGAAATTCTTAAGGGAAGTAAAGCACCTGAATCTTGGAAAGATGCGTATATAACTCTGCTACCCAAGCAGGACACTGATACAACACAGATGAAAAATTATAGACCAATCTCCCTCCTAAATGTGGATTACAAAATCTTTGCAAATATAATGGCCAATAGATTGAAGAAAGTTTTAATGGAGATTATCCACAAAGACCAAGCAGGCTTTTTGCCAGAAAGACATCTAAATGGAAATATAAGGAATATTGTGGATATTCTGAAAAGTTGGAACTTAATAGAAATACGAAGGTAATTTTGATGTTTATAGATGCGGAAAAGGCCTTTGATAATATTTCTTGGAGTTTTATGAAGAAAAACTTTGAAAAAATGGAGGTGGGAGGGTTTTTTTTGAATGGACTGGAAGCAATATATACTGAGCAAAGAGCAAAGATAATTGTGAACAATGTTGTATCAGAGGACATTAAGATTGAAAAAGGAACAAGGCAAGGGTGCCCACTCTCCCCATTATTGTTTATAACGGTCCTGGAGGTCCTTTTGAATATGATTAGAAAAGACAATGACATTAAAGGTGTGGGAGTAGGGGCCAGAGAATATAAACTTAAAGCCTTTGCAGACGATTTAGTGTTGACCCTTGAGGAGCCTGATTCCAGTGCGGTAAAAGCACTGGACATAATACAAGACTTTGGGCAAGTAGCCGGTTTTAAATTAAATAAAGCCAAGACTAAAGTTCTTGGGAAAAACCTGACACGAGAAGAAAAGAAAAATATCGAGGTGAAAACAGGACTTGCATTTGTTAAGAAAGTTAAATATCTAGGTGTGAATATGACTTCAAAAAATTCGAACTTATATAAGAACAATTATGAAAAAGTTTGGTCTGAAATTAAGAGAGACATGGAAATCTGGAATAGATTGAAATTGTCCCTTATGGGCCGAATAGCAGTAATTAAGATGAATGTATTGCCTAAATTATTATTTCTCTTCCAGTCACTACCGATTATTGATAAAATGGAGCCTTTCAAAAGCTGGCAGAAGGACATATCTAAATTTGTTTGGCAGGGAAAAAAACCCAGAATTAAATATAAGATATTAACTGATGATAAGAAAAGAGGAGGTTTTTCCCTGCCAGAACTGAACGTGTACTTTGAAGCTGCAGCCTTCTGCTGGCTGAAGGAATGGTTCCTTTTAGAAAACACTGATGTGCTAGACTTGGAAGGATGCGATAATGTGTTTGGATGGCATGCATATTTATGGTATGATAAAGTTAAGGCCAATAGGGGCTTTAAGCAGCATTTGATCAGGAAAGCATTGTTTAGAGTATGGTTGAAATATAAAGACCTGCTCGAAAAGAAAACTCCCAGATGGATATCACCATTAGAAGCTAAGGCCGATAAAAGGTTTAACAGGACTGGAAATTGGCCTAGATATATGGACATTCTCATACAAGAAGGAGAAACTGTCAGGTTGAAACCTTACGAACAATTGAAAGATAAGGTGGGGAACTGGTTGCAGTACCACCAGATTAATGAGATTTACAAGATGGACAAAAAACTTGGCTTTCAGATGGAAAAGTCGAAATTGGAGACGGAGTTACTAGAGCCAAAGACTAAAAACTTATCCAGAATGTATCAATTGTTGCTGGAGTGGCATACACAGGATGAATTTGTAAAATCTGCAATGATAGAGTGGGCTAGAGATATAGGACATAATATTATGATGGCAGACTGGGAAAGACTCTGGAGGAAAGGTATTAATTTCACTGCTTGTACTTTGTTGAAAGAGAATATAATGAAAATGATATATAGATGGTATTTGACCCCAGTCAAGCTAGCTAAAATCTATCATTTGCATGACAAGAAATGCTGGAAGTGTGGAACTGCAGATGGAACTTTTTATCATATGTGGTGGACCTGCCCAAGGACGAAGGCCTTCTGGGAAATGATTTATAATGAAATTAAAAAAGTGTTGAAGAACACATTTATTAAAAAACCAGAGGCATTCCTACTTGGAATGGTTAACCACGAAATACCTAAGGAAGACCACACTTTCTTCATGTATGCCACAACAGCAGCAAGAATTTTGTTTGCTAAATATTGGAAAACCAATGACTTACCAAAGTTAGAGGAATGGCAGATGAAGATGATGGAATATATGGAACTTGCCGAGCTGTCCGCGAGACTCCGAGACCAGAGGGAAGAGGCGGTGGAAGAAGAATGGAAGAAGTTTAAGAAATATATCAATAAGTGTTGTAAAATTAGTAATTAGATAAATTTGAAGTCAGAAGCTATTATTACAGTAGATTATAAGATATGAGATTTTGGGAAGTATGATT